>JAEBUO010000001.1:1200000-1811650 GCA_023014395.1 Amanita rimosa | reverse complement strand
AGCCTGCACGGTTTCAGACGCCATTCTCGGTTCAGGAGTGATTGGTGTTCTGGTGATTGGTTTCGGTTCTGGAGTAGGGGTTCTACTCGGAGTTCTGGGTGTCGGAGATGGGGGTGGTCCCTGTTTCAAGTAATCTGTATCAAACGGGTTTTCCTCAAGCTTGGCTTGTTCGATTCGTAGTAATTCCTCCCACTCTGCTAAAAGGCTAGCTGTGATTCCGTGTCGGTTACTGTCTCTAAAGAATCTTCTGTAGAGGGTCCTTCCTGGTTCGTTTTCTGGTTCCTTGACAAGGTAGAGCGGTTCTCCTTGTATTTCACTACCCCAGTCTAGGTAGATTTGGTCAGGTAAATCGGATTCAGATACTCCTGAGTAGAAGTCTCCTGAAAAGTATTCGTTTGGGACTGGTTCGTTTCGTTTCCTTCCGTCTGTAACAAAGTACCAGGTTCTTTGGTAGAGAAAAACTTCTCGTCGTTCAAGGTAGTATTTCCCCTTATAGGTGACGGATCCGTTCGGGGGTCGTTCCTGAGAGCTACGGGTCTCAATGGTGTCGGCTAGGGATGATACCCTGAGCTAGTCCTGAGTTCCAACTTATGTTACGGTCGATGTCCACAACGTCGTTCAGCGTCCAAGTCTACAGCGACAAACAGAGTCTCGGTCTGTTCCCAGCCACTGGACAAGGGTTCTAGGCACTAAGTCTGACAATGACGAAGGCTAGAGAGGAGAGCGAGGAGAGCGGTTGGGGCGACGAGCAAAAGAGCGTTCAAGTTATGGATAAGATTCGACTAAGTTGGAACTAAAGAACTACGGTACATGGGAGGGGTTTATATACGTTCAGAGAACAATAGAAACTAAAGGGGAAAGGGCATAGCTATCTAGAAAAGGAAAGGTGAAGGTAGCTATGAAAAGGAGATAACGTCCAAGCGTAACTATGGGTTTGTAACAAGTAAATGTAGTCCGCTAACAAAGGGAAAAGAGAATTGTAACAGTAACTTAGTCATGAGATCGGAAACAAGGGGAAGGGGATATGCGTTTTTGACGGTCCATTCATTCAAGTATCGGTAATCCTGACAGGGTCGAAGTGCTCCACTTTCCTTTTTTGCTACAAAGAAGAACGGTGACGCCTGTGGTGATGTGGATGGTTTAATGTATCCTTTCTTGAGTTGTTCATCAATCCATTCGTCTAACAGCCCTTGTTCCTTGACCGACAGAGGATAAAGCTTACTAGCTTTTGGAACAAAGCCTTCTTTTGTGTTAATTGCGTGATCCCATGGTCGACTGGATGGGAAGTGTTCTGATGCCCTTTTGTCAAAGATGGTGCGCCATTGCTCATATTCCATAGGTAATGCGGTGGATGGTTTGTCTTTCTTTAGCCTATGCTCTAGTTCCTGTGATGCGGACGTCTTAACTCTAATCCAGTAGTCATCTTCACCCCATTGCTGGGAATCGAGGGCTAGCTGCCAGATTGCTTTTGACGATGTGTCCAGATCTCCAATTTTCAGAGATTTCTCTCGCCAGTTGATGATCGGGTTATTTTCTTCTAACCATGGTATTCCTAGAATCATTCGTTGATCGCCTAGCTTAGTGATCCAGAACCAATTGATAAATTGCTGTCCTTCAATCATGTAACATATCTTGGTTCGATGTGTGATCATTCCTTTCACATTTACTGTTCCATCTGCGTTTCTAACTTTGATTGGTTTCTTAAGTCGCTCTTTCCTGAGCTCCTTCACTGCTCCTTCATCTACAAAGTTTCCTTCTGCTCCACAATCGATTAGGACAGATGTTCCAGCGGGTAAATCGGTCGATTTGATAGTTAATGAAATGCGCTTGTCATTGTTGGATAATACTATTACAGAATCAAGTGCTAACTGTTCAGATCTCGATGATAAGGAAGGGCCAACCGCTGAGTGACACTTCCTAACTAAAAACCCTCGTTCTCGAATTCGTTTAAGAGGGCATTCTTCTCTTCAGTAGACATTGCTGAAAAGATGGCTCTGATTTTCTTTGCTGGTTCGTCTTCTTCCTTCTGTTGTTCCTCAGTGACAGAACGGACTGCCTTATTCTGGTAAGAAGACCTGGATGAAGACACATCATTGCGTTTCGGGCAGTTCCTGGAGATGTGTCCCTGTGTTCCACATCTGAAACACTTGCCAGTCTTTCGGTATTCCTCTTTTTGATCATCTGTCAATCGGCTAGGGATCGTGGTATTTATAGCTCTGATTGCTCCAGATCGATTATTATTGTTTCGATTGAAACGTGTTCCAGATCCATCATTGGTTCTCCTGTTTCCTTGTCCTGTCATATCCCAAGCGTTATGGTGATCCTCAGCTTTATCATAGGCTTCTTGCATCGTCTTAATCTTTCTTTGGTCCTGTAAGATTGTTCTAGCAAGTTCTAAAGGTAATCCTTTGACGAATGCCTGCAACTGAGCGGGTATTCCAGTAAGTCCGGAGGTTCCTATATCCATGCAAAACTTCCTGATGTACTCTGGGACTGAAATGCCGTTTCCAACTCTTAGTTTGGATAAATTGTTCAGGGCTCGAAGGGCGCTGTTGACTTCTCCCCAGTCATTGATGAAACATGTTTCAAATGCTTCATAATCGCTCCATTTGAATGTGGCTGTGGTACTGCCTCTGTTGTCATTCAACTCGCTTCGGATAATAGTTTTCCAGTCGTCTAATTCTGGTCCCATGCATGCGAGCGCATACCTGACTTTCTTTTCGTCTTTTCCTTCATAGTTTTGTTCATTGAGGGTAAAGTAATCCTCGAGCTGTCCTAAAAATGACCTTGCTTCGATTCATTTGCCTGTAAAGGGCCGTATTGGCTGTGGTTTGATATCTCCTTTAGAGCCTGCACTGGTTTCAGACACCATTCTCGGTTCAGGAGTGATCGGTGGTTCGGGGTTAATTGGTGGTTCAGGGGTTGGTGTTCTGGTGATTGGTTTCGGTTCTGGAGTAGGGGTTCTACTCGGAGTTCTGGGTGTCGGAGATGGGGGTGGTCCCTGTTTCAAGTAATCTGTATCAAACGGGTTTTCCTCAAGCTTGGCTTGTTCAATTCGTAGTAATTCCTCCCACTCTGCTAAAAGGCTGGCTGTGATTCCGTGTCGGTTGCTGTCTCTAAAGAATCTTCTGTAGAGGGTCCTTCCTGGTTTGTTTTCTGGTTCCTTGACAAGGTAGAGCGGTTCTCCTTGTATTTCACTACCCCAGTCTAGGTAGATTTGATCGGGTAAATCGGATTCAGATACTCCTGAGTAGAAGTCTCCTGAAAAGTATTCGTTTGGGACTGGTTCGTTTCGTTTCCGCCCTTCTGTAACAAAGTACCAGGTTCGTTGGTAGAGAAAAACTTCTCGTCGTTCAAGGTAGTATTTCCCCTTATAGGTGACAGATCCGTTCGGGGGTCGTTCCTGAGAGCTGCGGGTCTCAATGGTGTCGGCTAGGGATGATACCCTGAGCTAGTCCTGAGTTCCAACTTATGTTACGGTCGATGTCCACAACGTTGTTCAGCGTCCAAGTCTACAGCGACAAACAGAGTCTCGGTCTGTTCCCAATCACTGGACAAGGGTTCTAGGCACTAAGTCTGATGGTGACGAAGGCTATAGAGAGAGAGCGAGGAGAGTGGTTGAGGCGACGAGCAAAAGAGCGTTCAAAGTTATGGATAAGATTTGACTAAGTTGGAACTAAAGAACTACAGTACATGAGAGGGGTTTATATACATTAAGAGAACAATAAGAATATAAGGGGAAAGAGCATAGCTATCTAAGAAAGGAAAGATGAAGGTAGCTATAAAAGGAGATAACGTCCAAGCGTAACTATGGGTTTGTAACAAGTAAATGTAATCCGTTAACAAAGGGAAAAGAGAACTGTAACAGTTATTGTCATGACCGACTGAAAAGCTTTGGCTTTTTCACTAAGTCATTACACTTTTATTATTTATTTTCCTCATATTATATAAACATATGCTGACTAAGCAGGTGCCTATCGCTTGGCGCTTAGATAAAAGCTATAGATAAGATACCGGAGCTCGGCGCCAATGACTCATTACCATTACTACATGCGCAGTCACCTTACTCATACTTAGAGTAGGGCTTAGGGTAGTGCACAGACCACCTGTCGTAGTATATAAGGAGTGCAATTCAGCACCCAGAGTCCTCAGTCGAGTTCTCTCAGGTTTCTCCCCTCCCTCCTCTCCTCCTGTCAGTTCACTGTTGGGGCTCTTAGGCGTCACGCCGAGGGGTTCCTGATAGTAGAACTCGACTACTTCTCTAACAGCCCCACGCTTGCTATAGCCAGACCACAGGCTTAAGTGGACAGAGTACAGGGGGATTCACACAGTCGTACACCGACTATAAAATTGCGGTACCGGTTGCCAGACACCGTTCAAAACTGCGCACCTGTGGCCCTGCCTCGTGGCCCTCGACTAACTTGGCATTACGTTCCCGGTCTACGCAAACCGAAGTACCTAACCCGGTAGATAGGGTCACCTGTGCACAGGATACCAGTGCCGGATTTGTCACACGATACGTGACACATATCTAGGGACCAGCCTCACCAGCCCCCTAGCGCGTTAAATTGCCCTGGTCTAGGCCTCTGAAGGCTATATTTGTAGTTACCTAAAATACCTTTTCTCGTACTCCTTGGAGATAGCCGGCATTTGCCCACGCGTCTCTGAGAAAGGCCCGCACCCGTACGGTGTAGCGGCAGTTGGACAACCGTTTGGACCCAACTTAGATAGACCCTTTCACCTATAAATAAACCAGTAGTCAGTATAGTAAATTGTAACACTGCAGGGGTGGTTGTAGACCCTGAGTGTACGTTTCGTATCTACGTTCCCAAGCAGGTGACAGGCCAAGACCTCCCTCACCTTTACGTACAAGATAGGAGATACAAACAATAACGATACTTTTTGGGACGCCGTCACAGGCAATCTTGATCCAAACAACGCGGGTTTTAGTTCCTCTGAAGGAGAGTCTACATCATCATCATCATCACATTCCACAAACTCTATCACAGAGGAACCACACCAGTGGGAAGCAGCACCGTTTCCCATCTTAGTACCAAATCCAGCCACATTAAATCCAAATCTACTATTCAACTCCGACGCAGATTTCATCGGAGAACCCGCCCCACCATTTTCATCACCACCACCTCCGCTTACACCATCACCTACATCGCCACCGCCAAACTATCACAGTATGGCGGCGCCCCAAGAAATGACATCAGCAGAACTGCTGAACCTCCTCAACGCGCAAGCCGCGACCATCCAAGCCCTCCAAAATCAGCTGACACAGCTGCAAGCAAACGCTGCACAGGCCGCCGCGGCCGCAGCAGAACACCCTCCTCCCCCTGCCAACATTGTCAACATACCGCCAGGGACGGTATTCAATATTCCCGGGACCGGAAACGGCGGAACATCTAGAATAGATGTAGCCAAACCTCCGGTCTTCTCCGGGAAGATGTCCGAAGTGACAAATTTCATAAACGCATGCAGGTTGTACATTCAATTGAAGATGCCGGAATCTGATGAGGAAGAGCGGATCTTATTGATCATATCATACATGACGGAAGGCTTTGCCGCAGATTGGAAGGACAATCTGTTGGAGCAGATGGCCAACGATGAAGAAGGAATTCCGCAAACGGCGGAACAATTATTCAGGCAGATCAGGAGAGATTTTGGTGACACTGATGAGCAGTCATCAAAGATCTCGGAAATGCGGACCATGACGCAAGGGTCCGGTACGTGTGAAGAACACGTGCAGAAGTTTAAGAAGGTATCACGAGGCACCGGATACCTAGGAAGGGCTCTTATCGAAGAGTTCAAACGAAGTTTGAATACCAGACTCCGAAAAAGGATAATGGAGGCTGACGAAGTACCTGAGACCATAGAAGGATGGTATCAAAAAGCAGTAAGATTGGATCGCCAGTGGAGACAGGCGAAAGCCGAGGAGAAGTATTACTCCTCGCGGACCAGTAGCTCCGCCAATAGGAGTGAAGGAGCATCCAAAGGCCCGGATACGGCGAAGCCGGTAGCCCCTGCCCAGCCAAAACCCCGATGGAAATTCGGATCGGGATCAGCGAGTCAGGGACGATTGGGAGCTGGAGCCTCCGCGAGTTCAAGTAGTATGGCAAATCGGCCGGACCCTAACGCAATGGACGTCGATCAAAACCAAAGACCACCACTCCGCTGTTACAAATGCGGCAAGATCGGACACATCTCCAGGAACTGCAGATCAGGACTCGATATTTGTACAATGACGTTTGATGAAATGAAGGAGTACTTCAAGAAAGGAGAAGAGAATTTAAAAGAGGAAGAGAGTCAGTAGGTCCCGTACTAGACTCTCATAATAGATATGCTGTACTAGATAGATTAGATAGCGCACAGCCCCTTGATATAGCGCTTAGCGCTGACCGGGTTGATGCAAGGACCATCTCGGAAGTCTCAAGGACTTCTGGGACGTCCCCGCAAGAGGCGAACTCCCAGGTGAAACACCTTGATATAGCGCACGGCGCTGAAAGTGTCACTCCCAAGGAGCGCGGCAGGGCGGCTAAACCTGTGCTTGATTCCTCATTACGAAATACAGTAGTACAAGTATCTACAAAGGGACAAAAGGACTTAAAAGGAAAGCAGCGTGATATAGCGCCCAGCGCTGAAACCGCTTGTCCCAAAAGGTTGTTGAAAAAAGGAGAAAAAGAATTTTTAGTTAGAACCATAGGACGGAAGGATGAAATCTTAATGGAGATCGGGTTGGAGAGGTTGGACACCCATGAACAAACTCAACAAACCGCGTTGCTCGATTCAGGAGCAACAGGAATGTTCATGCATGCAGCATATGCGAAAAAGATGGGCTTTAAATTAATACCCTTGGAACGCCCCATTCAAGTTCGAAATGTGGACGGAACAAATAACGAAGGAGGAATGATCACCCATGAGGTTGATCTTCTTCTATCTTATCAAGGGCATAAGGAACGAGCCACCTTTGAGATATGCGAGCTGGGGAAGACCAACGTAATCATTGGATCCACATGGTTACGAAAACATAACCCTGAAATCAATTGGGAGACTGGTCAAGTCAAGCTGACACGGTGTCCACGGAGCTGTGGACATAGGCAAAGGGAGTGGACCAAGAAACGGGAGCAGAAGGTCCGATCAGCGGAACACTGGCGTGTTCTGGAATATCTGTGGGAACAGGAGAAGGAATTAGACTTCGCGCATTGGCTCGAAGAAAAGGAGGAAAGTGAGAAGCATCTCACGTACATGGAACAAATGAAACACCCGGGTCAATACAAGTATGGGGATAAATACCCATTCTTGCCCGTGTTTCCATTACCCGCCGGATCAAAAGTTGGATCAATGAGACATGTGCGAGAGTTGGCAAAACTCACAGCTAAAGAGATGGTACCTGCACAATACCATCAATACCTCAAGATCTTCGAGAAAGGAGCATCAGAACGCATGCCGGCTAGAAAGCCTTGGGACCATGCAATTGATACCAAACCAGGCTATCAGCCCCGGAAGGGAAAAGTTTACCCCCTATCCCCAGATGAGCTTCAAGAAGTACGGAACTTTGTGGATGACCAATTGACAAAAGGGTATATCCGGCCCTCCAAATCACCACAGACGTCACCCGTCTTCTTTGTAAGCAAGAAAGATGGAAAGAAGCGGATGGTTCAGGACTACAGATACCTGAACGAATGGACGGTTAAAAATAACTATCCATTACCCCTAATATCTGAACTCGTAGATCGAGCAGGAAGTGCCAAATACTTCACTAAGCTAGACCTTAGGTGGGGTTATAATAATGTACGGATCAAGGAAGGCGACGAATGGAAAGCAGCATTCACTACTCCCGAAGGTTCTTTTGAACCAGTAGTAATGTTTTTCGGACTAACCAATTCGCCGGCCACCTTCCAAGCAATGATGAATGACATTTTCCGCGATATGATCAACGCAGGAAAAGTCATTGTGTACATAGATGACATACTCATCTTTACTAAAACAAAAGAAGAGCATGACGCAATCGTACAACAAGTCTTGCAACGTTTGAAAGAAAACGATCTGTATGTAAAACCAGAAAAATGTGTGTGGTGTGTGGAAGAAGTTGAATTCCTGGGCGTCGTTTTAGGACCCAAAGGAATCCAAATGGACACAAAGAAGGTCGAAGCTATTATTAGCTGGCCCACCCCTTCTTGTGTCAAAGACGTACAAAGGTTCCTAGGCCTAGCCAATTACTATAGGCGCTTTGTCCAGGACTTCGCTAAAATCGCACGGCCACTACATGACCTGGTCAGAAAAGAAAAAACATGGGAATGGACGGAGGTCCAAGAAAAGGCTTTCAAAAGCCTAAAAAAGATATTCACGGAGCAACCTTTATTAGTTGCCCCGGATTCCGATAGGAAGTTCAGAGTAGAGTCAGATGCATCGGATTACGCTACGGGAGGCGTCCTATCTATGCTCTGCAAAGATGACAAGTGGAGGCCTGTGGCCTACCTATCAAAGTCGCTCAATGATACGGAGCACAATTATGACGTCCATGATAAAGAAATGCTAGGCATCATGCGTTGTCTAGAAACTTGGCGTCATTATCTGGAAGGAGCACGTGAACAGTTCGAGATATGGACTGATCACAAAAATCTCGAGTACTTTATGAGTGCAAAGAAGCTAAATCGCAGGCAAGCCAGATGGGCCTTGTACCTTAGCCGGTTTAATTTCGTGTTACATCATAAAGCTGGTGTGACTATGGGAAAGGCCGATTCTCTGTCCAGGAGGCCAGACCATAAAAAGGGGGTAGATGATGACAACAAGGACGTCACGCTCCTAAAACCGGACTTTTTCAGAATTTCTGCACTACGTCATGGGCACGTTTTCATCCATAGCTCAGAAAAAGAATTATTAAACAAAATTCGACACTCTGAAGCACGTGATGAAGCAGTAGTAAAAGCAGTAGAAGCCATGAAAAAGGCTGGTGTCAAAACACTAAACGCTCGAGAATGGGAGATAGAACAAGGACTTATCCTCTGGCAAGGGAAAGTCTATGTACCTAAGAATGAGAAATTGCGGATGGAGATAGTCCGCCTACACCATGATACGCCCATTGCTGGACATGGAGGACAGTGGAAGACGATTGAACTCGTCACGAGAAATTACTGGTGGCCTGGAATCACCAGATATATCAAAAAATATGTTAGTGGATGTGACAAGTGCCAGCGGAATAAAAACTTCCCGGAGCCTCCTGCTGGAAAGCTAATGCCAAACTCGGCACCAGCAAAACCCTGGACACATATTTCCGCCGACTTTATCACAAAATTACCAGAATCACATGGTCATAATGCAATTTTGGTAGTTTGTGACAGAATGTCAAAAATGGCGCACTTCATCCCCACCTCAGAAGAAACATCGGCGCAGGGATTAGCCACATTATTTAGGGACCATATTTGGAAACTTCATGGACTCCCTGAATCCATAATCTCAGATCGCGGTCCACAGTTCGCCGCGCAAATGATGAAGGAGCTGAATCAAATGTTGGGCATTAGCACAGACTTGTCCACAGCATTCCATCCACAAACAGATGGACAAACAGAACGAATGAATCAGGACTTAGAACAGTACCTGAGGATTTTCGTAGATCATAGACAGGAAACATGGTCTGGATGGTTAGCCATCGCCGAATTTAGCTACAACAACAAAATTCAGGCGTCCACCCAACAGACTCCATTCTTTGTCAACTATGGCAAACACCCCAGGATGGGAATTGAGCCCAGAAGGGAAGGAAGTCACCCGGCAGCATCGGACTTCGCCCAAAAAATGAAGGAGATCCATGAAGAAACTCAAGCAGCTCTGCTAAAATCGCAGGGTGATATGAAGCTGTACGCTGATAGACACAGATCTGACGCACCAGAGTACAAAGTTGGAGATAAAGTGTGGCTGTCAACCAAAGATTTAAGACTGACAGGCCGACCAACTAGGAAATTGGTGGAAAGATGGATTGGGCCATACCCAATCAAAAAAATAGTGTCACCAAATGCAGTAGAATTGGATCTACCCTTCTCGCAACAAATCCACCCTGTGGTGAACGTCTCACGAATCCGCCCATGGAAACAACCAATGAAAGGGCAAAAGGCACAACCCCCACCGCCAATAGAGATAGACGGTGAAAAAGAATATGAAGTAGAAGAAATAATCGATGTGCGATTAAAAAGAAACAAGATGGAGTACTTAGTCAGGTGGAAAGGATACACCGCTGAGCATAACTCCTGGGAACCATTGGACAATCTACAAAACACGAAAAGAAAAATAAAAAACTTTTACGACAAAAACCCCGGAGCCATCAGAAGGCTTGACAAAGCAACCTTTAAAGGGTTAACTTTCAGACCTTACGAAAACTTCACACAAACCTCAGACAAAATAGTGTCAAAAATCGATGTTAATACAGTAGCACCAGCTGCAAAATGGGAGCAAAACTGGCAAAAATGGAAAGGAAAGAAGGGTCTAGAAACCCTTATAGAGCCAGGAGACGTGGAAGGGCCATGTCAATGCAACATGTGCCTACGTCAATCGCATGATATAGCGCCCCGCGCTGAAACGATTGAAGATCTCACCCCACCTTCCCGCCCACTCTCACCCATCATCGAAGAATTAGAGGAACCATCCGTGATAGAGCGCAACGCGCTGAACGATGACGATGAAGTCTAAATTTGTCTGGAAGCCAAATCCTAAAAAGGGGGTACTGTCATGACCGACTGAAAAGCTTTGGCTTTTTCACTAAGTCATTACACTTTTATTATTTATTTTCCTCATATTATATAAACATATGCTGACTAAGCAGGCGCCTATCGCTTGGCGCTTAGATAAAAGCTATAGATAAGATACCGGAGCTCGGCGCCGATGACTCATTACCATTACTACATGCGCAGTCGCCTTACTCATACTACACTATATTTAGAGTAGGGCTTAGGGTAGTGCACAGACCACCTGTCGTAGTATATAAGGAGTGCAATTCAGCACCCAGAGTCCTCAGTCGAGTTCTCTCGGGTTTCTCCCCTCCCTCCTCTCCTCCTGTCAGTTCACTGTTGGGGCTCTTAGGCGTCACGCCGAGGGGTTCCTGATAGTTATCATCTTCCTTTTCTTTGTCTGAGTCCAAGAATATTGAGTCTGAATCTGGATAATACTTCTCATAGACTTCCTTTGGTACATAGATGAATTCATATCCATTGACTGAGAAACAAACATCGGTAGGTTGTCTGTTTGGCAGAGTATTGGATTTAATGAATTCATCTAACATTCCAGGATCCAGATCGGGATAATTAGACGTGGTAAAAAAACTCATATTTGCCCCTGAGGGGCCAGCTACTGTACATGCAGTATTACAAGGTTTATTCAGACCTTGTAATATCCCGCCACCAACTAATCCTGTTGGTGCGTTAACTCCGGGGATGACCGGAGCGCTTGTTCCGGCCTTTCTCCTTCTACTGGGGATAACCTTTTCCCCGGCTGCAAAAATGAAATTGGGTTGTGACGAAGTTCTTTCTTCGTCACTAAAGTTTGGGTTCATTGAACCCCAATGGATGTTTGCTATTACCAATTGATCAGCTATAGGGTTAAGCAGCTGATTTTGGTACGTCACTTTATTTTTGCTATTGGTGGCTAACTCCACCAATTTGCGCATCTCCATTATTTCATTCAGCCACTTGGCTGACTTTTCGTTTAGCGCTCTTTCGTAATCCTTCCTCTCGTGGTATATGTTTCCATCTAATATGAAAACGGCATTCTCAGCCCTGAGTCTCCGTTTAGCAAGTTCATTGCTAATTTCGGAACTCTTTAGTCCCTTAAGGGACTCAAGGCGAGGTCCTTGCTTGCCATTAGGTCCTAATTGATAAATAGATGGACCTTCATATTTGAGGAGGGATACGTTATCTTCTGCATGTACTTCATCTTCATCTTCTCCTTCTGCATCTGCATCTGCGCCTTCCTCTGAATCTGTAATCGTCTTTAAAGATGGTAAGTCATCGTCTTTTTCAGGCGGTTGACTACCACGTACAGATATATCAGAGATTTCGATATCATCATCATCATCATCATCTGCAAGCTCGATATCTTTGTCTGGAACAAAGGTGTCCAGATAGGCGACCTCTTCTTCTTCTTCTTCTTCTCTCTTCATTAACTCCCTACGATTGACGCCTTCATTCTCATCGCTGACATAGATAGATCCTTTGATGATGGGAGTGCCTTGATGGCTCTCCATATATGGATCAAAGGAATGAATGTATCGAACGCCAATCATCCTCGGACGAGGATCATCAGCCATTCTGAATTCTTCTATGTCATACCATTTTTCAATGAAAGACATGATCGATTCTTCTGGCGCCAAGTCGATCTTTTCAACGGGTAGCGTGGTGCAGCTAATAGGAGGATACATATCACAAACATCGGAGTTTTTCTTGATATGGTTCCAACCAGCTCTGCAATTCGCCAACCAGACCAGCTTGCCAATACGATCGTAGGGATTCCCAAAAATCATGTCATCTGATTTGTATTTATCCATCAGATCTTCAACGTCAACTCCTTCCAACCACGGATTAAGATACAAAACACGTCTTATTACTCCAGCGTTAATATATTTGGTTCTGTATTTAGCTCCATGGAAGTAAGAGGAGAAGGTGACTTGATTCTTGAGAAATCCGGTGGTGAAAACTTGAGACATCTAGAAAAAATTGCGTCAGCCAAAATTCCTAATCTCGAATGATACATGAGAAGAGGAAAATGTCTTAGGCTGTGCAATCCTCCAGATTGAACATGTTATGAACTTGCAAGCAACGCAAACGACCTGTTGAGGCCATTGAATGTTGCTATGCCAAAGATTGTACCAGGGGCTCCTTCAAATCCCTGCGTACGAAAATCCACCAACTAATCTAGTGTATGTGTGTATGTAATCAGTGTTCTAAAGTGATCTCCTCAGAGATCCTAATTTAGTGATGAGTGTTGTTTAGACACCCCACATTAGTCTGCGTGTACAACGGAAGTCCGCCTCAGCACAACCCTTGAGAAAACTATCTAGCAGCCAAAAAAGAGAAAATGGAGACGAAGACTCCAATAATGGTATAAGGGCATTAACTCTCAGCCGATGGGGGGTGCACGAAGCCTTTACAGGGGGTTGGACCCTGATATCCACCATGAGGTGGCCCCAAATCCGTGACAGTTTTACTGTGTGGTCTGTCAAAACCATGACTATTTGGGGTAGTCAGCCCATGTGAGAATTTTGATTTCTGTGTTCCACAACACAGGGCGACTCAGAAGCACCACTCCAGATGTTTAGTCAGTGCTCCCACACTGTCAGCCACAAGGGTGACTGAAATGGTATCCCTGCTACCATTAAGTGGATCATTTATCCCATGATCATGGGTTAGCTGCTAGACAAATGTGGGAAGGATCAGTAAGAGGAGACACCTACATACACACACGATCCACTGTGGGACCCCATCAGACCAATAGAGGGCCTAGAGCCATATTGTATATCTGATATTCTTGAGGGGTTTTAGCAGATCAAACACAAAACTACATAAAATTACATGTGTACACTATCCATAACTCCATCTATGGCACAGTCAACATCCAACGATGACAAGAGTCATCGTTTTAAGGCTGTCGCTTGGGGCCCATAACCTGTTAAATCAGGGGAGAGCAGCGCAGGACCAGTGACTAAGTAAGGATTAACTACTTACATCTTAGTACTGGTTAGTCTTAGTAGTTGACTTTGTAGTTCTTGGAACTGAGGGACAGTCGTCCAGAATGCCCTCCTTTTATGCATTTTGGAACCCTAGCTTACATACACATTATTCTACCAATGGAGTAACTACGAGGCTATGTACACACAGCTATTGCTGTGTAAGAGCTATCCAAATGCAATGCAATTGCTGTATCATGCACAGCAGATGACTGAGCATTGCTGTATATGAGGTCATTCTGTACCTTGTCTTATTATATTCCTACCAATATGTTCTATATGATATCATAAAGTTCTTTATGACTTCATTATCTACTGATAGTTATCTTAATGATGTCACTATGACTTCATTATGTACCTGATGATATCATATGGTGCTTTATGATGTCATCTCTATCAATAAATGTTCTAGACCTTGAATATAATAACAGTTAAATATGAAACACACTATTTATTCACTATTAATTCATTATCTTGCTCATATCTAATCCGTTAATCGTTATCTAATCTCCAATCAACGATTATATGATGCTCTGATAAGATACTGATTAAATGAGATAAGATTAGATAAGATAAGAAGTGAAACGGATGAGTATTAAGTGAATACATTTTGTATGTATGTTTTAACAGGTAGAACTCATCCTGGTATTGGGCTTCAGGCACTGACGTTATGGTATTCCGTTGACCAACACGGCGAATTGGAATAAACATTTGAGAAGGTTTGAACCTTTTGACGACATCAATGCAGAATTCGCGCACCAAAGCGTACGGAGGCGCATTGTCAGAAGATTTAAGGATCCAGGAAACGAAGGCAGAATGGAGAGGGGATGGAAACGTATAGAATATAACCCCTTCTTTTTCGTCAGAGTAAATCCATCCATGTCGATGACAATAATCCACAACTGCTGCTTTCGCTTTATTTCTTTCAATTTGTCCATCTCTGATCAAAGTTCTAAGAAACGATGCCACTTCTGGGTTTTCTGCCAAATCAGTTGACCTGGGCAGCCCACGTCCAAAGCCTCTATCTTGGATTGATTTTACGAGAGAGTGAATTGGGTTCTCCGCGTAAAAGTCATCAAGTGTGAATTGATACCCCTTTCGCGTTTCTGCGTACTTCTGAAGAAAACAGTCAGGAAACTCAAGGTGGTACTTCTCAGAAGTTCTGACCTGGTATGAAACTTGCTGTAGGAGAGCCTCCACTGCACCTACGTGTCCCGCTGTCAAGTGAAAAAAGTGTTCTCGAAGATCAGGATGCAAGTTCAGGGGTCGATAGAACTTGTCTACGACATCTTCGAACTCGTTCCGGCTGAGCAGTAAACCAAAAGCGTTCTCCACAGTGGGCCATAGGGACAGACGAGCAGATGGATTCAGCACTAATGGTGTACCCCCTTTCTCATACGTCACAGGACGTGATGACGGACTGCCATAAGAGCAAAACAAAACAACGTAGTATTTGTGGTTGTCATGAACACTCTTGAAGAAGTCATTCCAAAGTTCGACATCATCGTACGTGTCTTGTGCCTCGTCGAAAAGCAAGAACGTGGGGGCGTCGGGCGATGGATATGCCGGATCTACGCGGGTGAGGGATGTATCAAGGTCATCCCCGCATCTGTTCCATGAGGTATGAGCTATTACGACAGCAGAAGGGTTTTGTTTAAGAATGTAATCGTGGAGTAAATTTTTAATAGTTGTCTTTCCGGAGCCAGGGGTACCACGAACCTGCAAATCATCAGAACTGATCTAAAACCTGTTACGTGATGCGTACTTGAATTAATCGATATCTCTGCAAGATAATAAACAACTGTTGGATTAGATCAGACCATGGGCACCAATTGCCTAAGATACGGGATCAATTCTTGGCTAAGGGAGATTTTCGAGTTACTACTGACGATGAATACTGGGTCTTCTAGACCCAATGTTTGCTACTTTAGATTTACGAACCACGTCAAGTTGGTCGGATTGAGTAGAAGGCATTGTGCGACGAGAGGAATGTATGATGAATGTAGGAAGAAGGTAAACGGATGGCAAGAATGCATGAAGAAGCGGAGGAGATGAGTGGGTGGTCAAAAGTGACAGATGGTGGCTTACCGTGAGCGGAGATGTTGGATTTATCAGACGAACTTGGAGAGATTCCGGCTGGACGCAGTAATATAACGCTCAGAATATTCTCTTCAGGATCTTCCTTCCAATAAAACGAGATCTTCTCCCACGGGTCCAACGGTTGGCGGTCTCCAAGCTGAAAGCTTTGCGCCCAATCTTTTTTGAAAGATTTCAGAGATTGTTCGACCTAGTAGGAGTTGATATCTTCAAGTAGAAACTTATCTATTCCATTCACCCACCTGAAAAAGTTTTATGGAGCGAGCATCGATTTCTTTGAACGATGGTGTTTGCCCATGAATGGCTCTCTTGAGATCGTCAATGGTAGCACTGCGTGTGATGAAAACGTCAAAGACAAAGTCGGGTTCTTCACCAAGGACCCAGCACCACAGCTTGATCTCGTCGGGTTTGGACATATTCGTTTGTCGAATGATTTTACGGCTTTTGCCGATGTAATCTTCAAACAAAACAAAACAAAACCGTTTTTGTCTCGCCCCCTATTCATTCGACAAACCCGGAGGAATATGTCCAAGCCCGACGAGATCAAGCTGTGGTGCTGGGTCCTTGGTGAAGAACCCGACTTTGTCTTTGACGTTTTCATCACACGCAGTGCTACCATTGACGATCTCAAGAGAGCCATTCATGGGCAAACACCATCGTTCAAAGAAATCGATGCTCGCTCCATAAAACTTTTTCAGGTGGGTGAATGGAATAGATAAGTTTCTACTTGAAGATATCAACTCCTACTAGGTCGAACAATCTCTGAAATCTTTCAAAAAAGATTGGGCGCAAAGCTTTCAGCTTGGAGACCGCCAACCGTTGGACCCGTGGGAGAAGATCTCGTTTTATTGGAAGGAAGATCCTGAAGAGAATATTCTGAGCGTTATATTACTGTGTCCAGCCGGAATCTCTCCAAGTTCGTCTGATAAATCCAACATCTCCGCTCACGGTAAGCCACCATCTGTCACTTTTGACCACCCACTCATCTCCTCCGCTTCTTCATGCATTCTTGCCATCCGTTTACCTTCTTCCTACATTCATCATACATTCCTCTCGTCGCACAATGCCTTCTACTCAATCCGACCAACTTGACGTGGTTCGTAAATCTAAAGTAGCAAACATTGGGTCTAGAAGACCCAGTATTCATCGTCAGTAGTAACTCGAAAATCTCCCTTAGCCAAGAATTGATCCCGTATCTTAGGCAATTGGTGCCCATGGTCTGATCTAATCCAACAGTTGTTTATTATCTTGCAGAGATATCGATTAATTCAAGTACGCATCACGTAACAGGTTTTAGATCAGTTCTGATGATTTGCAGGTTCGTGGTACCCCTGGCTCCGGAAAGACAACTATTAAAAATTTACTCCACGATTACATTCTTAAACAAAACCCTTCTGCTGTCGTAATAGCTCATACCTCATGGAACAGATGCGGGGATGACCTTGATACATCCCTCACCCGCGTAGATCCGGCATATCCATCGCCCGACGCCCCCACGTTCTTGCTTTTCGACGAGGCACAAGACACGTACGATGATGTCGAACTTTGGAATGACTTCTTCAAGAGTGTTCATGACAACCACAAATACTACGTTGTTTTGTTTTGCTCTTATGGCAGTCCGTCATCACGTCCTGTGACGTATGAGAAAGGGGGTACACCATTAGTGCTGAATCCATCTGCTCGTCTGTCCCTATGGCCCACTGTGGAGAACGCTTTTGGTTTACTGCTCAGCCGGAACGAGTTCGAAGATGTCGTAGACAAGTTCTATCGACCCCTGAACTTGCATCCTGATCTTCGAGAACACTTTTTTCACTTGACAGCGGGACACGTAGGTGCAGTGGAGGCTCTCCTACAGCAAGTTTCATACCAGGTCAGAACTTCTGAGAAGTACCACCTTGAGTTTCCTGACTGTTTTCTTCAGAAGTACGCAGAAACGCGAAAGGGGTATCAATTCACACTTGATGACTTTTACGCGGAGAACCCAATTCACTCTCTCGTAAAATCAATCCAAGATAGAGGCTTTGGACGTGGGCTGCCCAGGTCAACTGATTTGGCAGAAAACCCAGAAGTGGCATCGTTTCTTAGAACTTTGATCAGAGATGGACAAATTGAAAGAAATAAAGCGAAAGCAGCAGTTGTGGATTATTGTCATCGACATGGATGGATTTACTCTGACGAAAAAGAAGGGGTTATATTCTATACGTTTCCATCCCCTCTCCATTCTGCCTTCGTTTCCTGGATCCTTAAATCTTCTGACAATGCGCCTCCGTACGCTTTGGTGCGCGAATTCTGCATTGATGTCGTCAAAAGGTTCAAACCTTCTCAAATGTTTATTCCGATTTGCCGTGTTGGTCAACGGAATACCATAACGTCAGTGCCTGAAGCCCAATACCAGGATGAGTTCTACCGGTCTGTTTTTTCTCTCACCGCTGGAAACGTTTGCATTTCCCCCGAATTTGCATCCGCAAAAGGGTCCCTTGTGTATGGCCGCATTGATTTCTTCATTCCAAAAATGAGATGGGGAATAGAGATTACTCGGAACGGCGATCGGCTTTTGGAACATTATGCACGTTTTGAAGAATCAGGAGCATATGGAGCGTGGATGCAGTCAAACGACATGACTGATTACGTGCTTCTTGATTGTCGGACGAGTGTTCCACGAAAACATCACCCAAGTATGAGATACTTCTATAATAAATACTTTTGCTGATGACTTTGTAGATATGGAGAAGCTTTTGCATGCCGTGTTCGATAATAATTATGAGAAGGTTACTTTTTATGACAATAATCTGCAACAAGTAGGAAACGTTATTGGGTTGGTAGAAAATCATTATTGAGTACAAGGCTCTTCATACTTGTACTTGGTATCATCAACCAGTAGGCAGGTTTACCAATACATCCGAATGCTCTACAGGTGCCGAGTGGCATTCAGCAATTTGATACTTAAATTGTTTATTGATCAAACCGGACACCATGTTGAAATGACGTGTCCTTGGCCAATAACTGACGTTGAATCTTCTTTGTGCTAGAAAACTCTAAACGTGCTCTAGAAAACCCTCCGGCTTCTTGAGATTAGCAACATCCACGCCAGGCAGAGGCCATTTCATCAAAAACGCCCGTACGTCATTCCTAAGCTGCGTAACTAGCGCGTATCCTTCCTTTCCCTCTTCGGCCGTCGTGGCGACACGAACAAAATCTTTGAGCAGCTTGCTTCCAGCTTCTTTCTGTAATAGCAGAGACAGTTGAATAGCACGATGTAGGAGGTTAGCAACGATATCTTCTACCTTCATGTCGCGTGACGTCAGCGCAGCAGTACCGATACGAATGCCACCAGGCACTTAGGTGGTGGCACTTGGGCAGAAGCATCGCCGGATACAGCATTTTCTATCGCCATGTCATTCAACTGGCTCTGCAAATCATAAAATTGTACTTACTATTAATGATGATACTCAAAAGGTCGCAAACCTTCTCGACTTTGCTGCCCGTTAATCCAAGTGGTCGCAAATCCAACAAGAGAAGATGGCTGTCGGTACCACCGGTCTGCAGTTTGTATCCGTACTCAACCAAGGCAGACGCAAGAGCCTTAGCGTTGGCGATAACCTGTTTCGCATATACGCGCCATGTAGGGTCTGCCACTTGCTTCAAAGTGATCGCGACAGCGGCAATAGTCTACCGAACGAACGGTTGTTAACACCCATGTGTGAAATGTTCAGGTTCATGAAGTCTACGAACGTTATTGACCACCTTGACATCCGGGGAATACTGCCTCATTGACTCGCTTCTCAAGATCCTTGGTATTTTCAGTGCCCTTCCGGAAGAAAATGAAACCCGCACGGGGACCACGGAGAGTTTTGTGCCTGGAAAAGACAAGGGATGAATGATGGATGACAGGTGGCTCGTGAAAGCCACTTGCGTTGTGGTGGTGACAATATCACAGTATTCGAATGGATTCTTCATCTCTTGCGCAGCGATCAGACCACTTGGGTGGGCGATATCCGCCATGAAATAAGCACCTTCCTTATCCGCAATTTCTCTTAGCTTGGGATTCATCCCCGCATCTGTTCCATGAGGTATGAGCTATTACGACAGCAGAAGGGTTTTGTTCAAGAATGTAATCGTGGAGTAAATTTTTAATAATTGTCCTAAAACCTGTTACGTGATGCGTACTTGAATTAATCGATATCTCTGCAAGATAATAAACAACTGTTGGATTAGATCAGACCGTGGGCACCAATTGCCTAAGATACGGGATCAATTCTTGGCTAAGGGAGATTTTCGAGTTACTACTGACGATGAATACTGGGTCTTCTAGACCCAATGTTTGCTACTTTAGATTTACGAACCACGTCAAGTTGGTCGGATTGAGTAGAAGGCATTGTGCGACGAGAGGAATGTATGATGAATGTAGGAAGAAGGTAAACGGATGGCAAGAATGCATGAAGAAGCGGAGGAGATGAGTGGGTGGTCAAAAGTGACAGATGGTGGCTTACCGTGAGCGGAGATGTTGGATTTATCAGACGAACTTGGAGAGATTCCGGCTGGACGCAGTAATATAACGCTCAGAATATTCTCTTCAGGATCTTCCTTCCAATAAAACGAGATCTTCTCCCACGGGTCCAACGGTTGGCGGTCTCCAAGCTGAAAGCTTTGCACCCAATCTTTTTTGAAAGATTTCAGAGATTGTTCGACCTAGTAGGAGTTGATATCTTCAAGTAGAACCTATTCCATTCACCCACCTGAAAAAGATCTAAGGAGTCGACAGCGATCTTTTCGAACGCTGGCTTTTTCCCATGAATGGCTCTCTTGAGATCGTCAATGGTAGCACTGCGTGTGATGGAAACACCAAAGGCACGACCGGGTTTATCACCAAGGACCCAGCACCACAGCTTGATCTCGTCGGGCTTGGACATATTCGTTTGTCGACCCAAGGAACCCAGACCCATTGTGGCTTTTGTCGATGGGGACAAGATATATGCACCCCAAGAGTTTCTCATTAATCTATCTGTGCGGCTTATATTGGCTTCATCGCCCAAAGGAACACAAGACAAGTGGTTGAAACAAACTAATGGTATGATTATTAGAACGCTCGTAACTCATCTCTGGTCACTCCGCAAGCTTTACCTAGCGGGGTTTGTCTTACCTTCATTTCTCGGAACATTCAACTCATGCAATTACTTTTATATTCCTTAATCCTCAGGATATCACCTTTGCGCGACTCAAGGAGTCGGCGTCACATTTCGGGTTCAATCCTCGTCGATGCTTTGCTGTTTCCGTCTCTTCAATGATGTTGACGACACAAAAGTTGAACATTGAGTCGCAAATTAAAGCCATTGCAGAGAACACTGATATCACCAATCTTTTACGCTATACCTCCTGGGATAGGATTCATGTTTCTCATGCCATTTTTGAAATTTCTCCAATCGACGAAGATAGGATCTTACCCGCGTGTCGTATAGATCCAACATCCTCGTGGGCTTTGGATCTATTGCTGAAAACCTACGAAACCCGACAAGCTGATATTGCCGCTGTCTTCTACCACACCTATAGCGGGGTCATTGCGTGGTCGTACGTTTGAAAGACAAGTGTTGAAGTATCTTGATGCCATTAATTTGGCCATCATAACTTTCCGATACGCCGCCTGGGCACCTCCGTCAGCGAGCAATGGATCTATCCCGGTCCCGCACCACGGATTACCTTCCGGTTGGCCACATTGAATTGCACGGTGCAACTCAGCGCCGTGATTGCAGATGGAGAACCTCAGCACTTGGTGCCGTTTGATCCCAACTTTGATGCTGTTGATTCGATTCTATATCGCACGGATGATGTGCTTACCTGTTTTCAAATCACTCTACGTGACGAGCACTCTATCAAATTCTCAGGTCTCGGGAAAATCCAAGCATGTCTCAAGTATAAATCACCGCTTACACACCTCCGGCCTTTGAGCGAAAAGCCCTGGCGCTTTATATTCATTGTGCCCCAAGCCTTAGCACCTGGGTTTAGATTGCAAAAGCTGGAAAGCGACACTGCTCGTGGTGCATGGGCTGGAAAAATACAGCAATACGTAATGGGAGTTGAAGAGAATCCAGTGTTTAACATAAGCACGTAGTGTTGTGTACTTAATGTCTGCCGCAACGCATGGGGAAAGAAGTTCCTCTGTATACAAGGTATGATTCAACCCTCGACGCTTTCTTGATCATCGGCAGTTCTGCATATACAGACACTATGACCCCAGTAATCCAGAGCTATGAACGTATATGAACCTTCGCCAGATGAATACGTATCCATTCCACGTTACGGCAGACGAAAATGTCGATGACGGGGAACAAAATCCCAAGTACTTCATTCCACATCCGGCTAGGCCAGAGATAAAACAAGTATCAGGATGTGCAAAGACATCAGATGTTTTGCGAAATGCCGATAAGCACTGCCCCACACTCAAGTTACCCTGAGGAGCACCACGACCTCTTAACGTGTTCATCCTTGGACGGAACAGCAAAAGAAAAGGTGAGGACTGGCACCCAAATTGAAGCAAACAATGGGCGCATGAAAAGAATCTGTGAAGATTGTCGGCTATTGAAGCTATCGGGTTGGGATGGAAAACTAGTAGAATTTCCAAGAACGCGAAGGACCCAGAGGCATATCTTTATCCCGTCATTGCCAAATCGCCACACTTTCTAGCTCAAACATAACGCATTAAATGATCAAGATGTCGTACTCAAACTACATTTATCTCACAGATTCCAATTGAAGGTACGATTTTACCTCTTACCTGAATATGCTTGCCGCACTTTGAAGTGCAACGTTACTGATCGGATGAAGACCGTCCAGCGCTCTTTCTCCGGCATCCCAAATGCTTGGCTTGGGGTCGATAGGATACTAGTAGAAGCATGTAGAATTGCACGGAGTCAGCAGTACTAGTAGTAGACGGAGAGTCTCCAGAAGGAGGATGATCATATAGCATGTTACCAAGTTGAAGAAGAAAGATGGTCTGCGTGCTGTGGACGTCCAAGAAAAACGGTGTGAAGTCCTATGATAGGACTTTTTGAGTCCTGTTAGAAATTTGGGTGACTAGATAAGGGAAGTGGAGCAATGAAAATGCTAAAAACTGCAAAATCCGAGATCGAACTGCTTACATTCGATGTTAACTTCCCGGCAGGACTCACGGCCCGTTACGGATAGAAGAAGCGAAGCGGGTTTCAATCCTCGCCGTCTTGACAAGTAACGAGATATAGATCGTCGAGCGCTATGTCGTGCCTTAATCCTAAACATGTTATAGAGCAAGGGATCGAGTTAGTCCAAGCAGACGAGAAGTGGAATCGTTAAATTTGGCTCCTTGAAGGCTACGAGTTGGGTACTGCCATCAGTGGCATGTTGACGCGTATCTCCTCTGGCAACGTCCTGACAATGACAACATGAACTTCATCAATGAAGCTTGAAGTCTGCAGATTGATACTTGCCCCTTTGTCAAGCGAGCCCACCTTCATAATTCGAGTAGTCCCTCTGTTTCAGCACAGCAAGAAGGTAGTAAAAAGAAAAGCTAATTGGACGATTTGAGAAAGAACTGGCAAGGCACTTGTAAATAATTCTTGTTTTAAACTTTAATTTTTTAATAGAACTCACTGACTGGTAGAATATCAGAGCTGCACGTGCTGAGTTTCCGATCTCTAGCTACCCTGAAGTCGCGGACAGTCATGATAAAATCATCACATGATTGTGTGTGTTTTTTTTGTTTTTTTTTTGATATCGTTGACCCTCATTCTGGATCTGTCAAAGTCAAAGCCATGTGAGTATAGTAAAGAAATTCGTCATGATGCATGATGGCTCGCATTTGACATGGACATCTTGGCATCTGTCCAATTCCTTCCTTCATCATTTCAAAGTCATTGATATCGATCTTTCAATTGTCATCATCATCGGTTCGTTCATCCCTCGTGACCTTCAAACTTAAGCATTTGCTGCGCGCGCTGTTAAATAAGCCGGCGATCCGTCACCCATGTGGTTGCATCATATGAAGCGGTACTACTTATATCCGCAACAAAAAACAGAAAAAAAAGACAAAAACCAAAAAAAGAGGGGGACTGGCTTACATACACATCAACATATCAACCCCCCACTTTCTAATTTAATTACTATGTGTAGTACGCGTGCATTAAGTTAATAAACCAAAATTATAACCACCTTCATATTCCACCTTTCTCTACGCATTTTTAACGTAGGTAGCCATACCCAACACATTGTCCCGGTCTGCGGGTGCGATACACATTAGTCGGAGAAAAAAAAACAGAGAGAAGGAGAGAGAGACTCACTCAGTGCCAACTTGGCGCCCAAGATGGGAGCCTCAAAGTCCATGCGTTGTTCCAAAATACCCTGACCAGATCCGCTAAGAGAGTAGACGGCAATACTCGTCTTGTTGGACGCCAGCACGAACATGCGGCTAAAGAAAAAAAAGGAAAAAAAGGAAAAAAAAAAATTCATCATCATCATCAAAATGGAGTGTGGCAAGAAAGGCACTTACTCTACTCCTGAAATCGTCGCAACGCTGATATCCGTGGGGGCATCATACGTAAAGAGACCTTGATAGGCTTGAAGAGTGTACGAGGTGACCAAACGCGGGGCCAAGCTCTGCTGGTCAATATGGACTTCATACACATTCGAGCCGAGGGTGTCTACAAAGTAAAAGTTGCCCGTTGCATCGCTGTAGGCGTTCCAGCAGATGGCGCCCTTGACTTCCGTCGGGGGCAGATAGAGGGAGGCTTGGGTCAGGGGCTGCTGTGCCCATGCGTCCACGTCATATACGTTGATGCCCGTGATGCCATCAGAAGCCACAATCACGTTTCTGCCTGGCAAGGCGGACAAGCCCCAAGGCCAGACGCCGCCAATGATGGGGGAATAGCCAATGGAGAGGGTGTTGTCTGGGTAGACATCCCACATGCCGATAAAGCCCGGGATGTTGAGAGGGTTTGCGGATACGCCTTTAACGGAGATGACGAGCTTGGTGTCGTTGTCTGCAAAGATGATCTGGCCGGCGGTGACATCTGGGCCTGCGGGAGGGGTGGTCTGGTTAAGGTTGATGTTGCGGTATGTGTCGGGGAGGGGTTTGAGTCCGTTGGTTGGGTTGAAAGAGAAGCAGCTATTGTGCGGGGTCAGAAAAAAAAAAGGACAAAGACGGGAGAGAAGGGGCACCTGATGCCATCCCTGGTACCGCCATTGAGAGCGCAGACCAAGTCGCCTTTGGAGTTGACGGCGACGGAGACGGGAAAGTCACCACCGCTGGAAACAGGCCAACCGATGATCTTGAGGTTAGTAGGCTCAGCGGGGTCGATGGAAAAGGCGGAGATAGAGTTGGAGCCGGCATTGACGGCGAAGACGGTGCTAAGGTTTTGGTGGACGACGACAGCGCCCTGGCTGAAGAGGGCATTGAAGCCTACGGCATGGGCGCCTTTACCGTAAGTATAGTAAGCCTTTTGGAGCGTCTAATGTGGGGAAGGGGTGAGACATGTGGGGGGGGCCAGGGCCAAGCACGCACGAGTTGGGCATTGTTGCCGATTCCCGCGGCGAAGAGGTAGTTGCCGGATGGGTCGTTTGACAGGACTGAATGAAGAAGGTGAATTCCAATTCAAAGGATGATTCATGATGCATGGATGATGGATAAGGGAGATAAAGGGAAGAAGTACATACAGTAAGCAGCACCTGAGGGGACAGAGCCATTGTTGGCAAACGACACGAGTGGGGGGTTGGCCGCGGTGGCGAGGCAGGCTGAAGCGAGGAAAGCAGCCGCAGCAGAGAGGAATTTCATCATGGCTGTGAATGTAAAATCATGGTTGCAGTGGATTTATAGAGGCATGAGTTTTTACTCTGGCGAGCTCTCTCCAGGGAGTGCGATAGTAGGCGAGACTCTGGACTCGGATATATGGTGATGAACTTATTAAGGACTATTTAAAGATGTCCGGTTGGAGTGCCGAGTCCGGGCCGAGTGGAGCCACCCTCAGCCGCAAACGCCGTCTTGCACAAGCCAAAGTCTGCATGAGCCTCCTCCTCGCTGCCCGTCATGTCTGTCTTTCGCATCGGCCCCGCCCTCTGGGACAAGATTCACTATTTCGCTTCGTTTCCACAGACCGGCGTATCACTCCAACAGATGGTCCTCTTTGGCCAGAACCCTAGTCAGGGCACCCTCCTCAGGGCTTCCCAGTTCCTCGCTGAAGAACTCCCCGTCAGACTTGCTCATCGTGTCAAAGAGCTCGATGAGCTGCCCCATAACCTCAGCGACATGCCTTCCATCACAAAAGTCAAGAACTGGTATGCTCAATCATTTCATGTCTGTATAACCCGTCTCCTCTCGCTCGTCTCCAGTCCCCCCCCCTTACTCAACTCTTCTCTCCTCAGGACCTTATTCATTTTCCACCCGTCGTTCTGCCAGACCACGTCCGTCAAGCACTCCTCTCCCACCGCGAGGATGATACCACCCTTCCCGAATCCACCCCTAACCCGTCCCTCGTCGATGATGACGCTTCTCCTTACCCCTTTCCCCACCTCTATCAATCCCAGCTCCGGCCAACTCCGTCCTCCCCGTCATCTCCGTCTGGTTCTGGACGTGGCCCAAGTTCCGGTTACGGCAAGGCAGCAGCCTTGCCCCAGTCCCAGCCGCCTCCTTCTCCCAAACTGAGACTCCGCGTCCCCATGGAGCGCCGCTACTACTCTCGCACAGACCTCTCCACCTATCCACCCGAGGTATACGACTACAATTCCCGCTTCACCAAACTCCTGCACAACATCAAGACGCGCCATGATCCGACGGTCACGACCGTCGCCCAGGGCGTCCTCGAATGGAAGCGGCTCATGGGCGCCACCAACATCGATCTCGACATCCAAGCATGGCTCGACCGCTTTTACATGTCGCGAATCGGCCTGCGCTTCCTCATTGGCCAGCACGTCGCCCTCAACACCCACCAGACCCACTCCGATTACGTCGGCATTATCTGCACGCAAGCCAATGTACATGACATTGTACAAGAGGCCATTGAGAACGCCCGATTTGTGTGCGAAGAGCACTATGCCATGTTCCGTGGCCCACCTGTCCAGCTCATATGTCCCCGCAACCTCGAGTTCCACTACGTCCCTGGCCATCTGTCCCATATCGTGTTTGAGCTACTGAAAAACTCGCTGAGGGCCGTCGTCGAGAGACACGGCGTCGAGAACGAGGCTCGCCTCCCGCCCATTCGCGTCGTCGTCGTCGAGGGCAAGGAGGACATTACGATCAAGATATCTGACGAGGGGGGTGGCATTCCGCGTAGTGCCATTCCGCTCATATGGACGTACATGTACACCACGATGGAGAATCAACAGATCGACCAGGATTTCCAAGCCAGCGATTTCAAAGCGCCCATGGCCGGTTTCGGATACGGTCTTCCCCTCTCGAGGTTGTACGCCCGCTATTTCGGCGGTGATCTCAAACTCATTTCGATGGACGGCTTTGGAACGGACGTCTACATCCATCTCAATCGTCTCTCTTCCAGCCGAGAACCTCTCCCGTAGCCAGTTGGTCTCATGTACTGTATATTACACCGTATGTATGTATATAGTAAAATATATATATATATACGTATACTTTCAAGTCGTTACCATTCTCTCCCAAGATCGTTTCATCCCTGACACCCGACGCCCAACGGCGAGTTGTGTGACCGCCTCTCCCAGTCGCTGGTTCGCAAACCGCAGTTGTTGCAGCTCATACTGCCAGCTCGACCCCCTGCTCGTCTCAAGTTCTGCAAACACATTTCCTTCACCGCGTCGCAGTGGTGGTGGTACACCACCGTCAAGCTGGACCTGACAAATAAGTGGCCAAGGCGAGATGTTGTTACAACAGTTGCTGCCCGGCGTCGCCGCTGCCGCCATTGGTTTTGAATTTGATGAGGAGGAGGACTGATAGACGACGATGTGTCCTGGCTCTGATCCTCCATCGGCCCGTCGCAGCCGACTCGCGCTCACCATCCCGACCAATGGCGGCTCGGTCCCTTCCCGCCACTCCTCCACCACACTCCCCACCCGCTTCCCTACCAACTCGCACCCGTTCCACCCTAAAACGTCCTTCACACCACTCCCAACAGCCACAAATGTCCCCTGCCCGCCTACCAGGCACCAAAACTCACGTCGGCCCGCCCGCCGCACCGTCTCCCACCCCAACCACGGCATCTCCCGCGCACGCCCGCTCAAGATGATCGCCTTGCGGCCCTTGCCTGGCTCAACAAACAGCCGCCCCCGACACTCCACCCAGACGTACACCCCGCCCTTGGTCCGCGCTCGGAACAAAAGGTCCACCGTCCGAGGCGCCATGGACGACGCATGCGTTTGCTCTTCTTGCCCAAACAATATTGACGATGATGATGTCGACGATGACAACAAGACACCCGACGACGTGGACGAGGATCCCCCAGTCGAACTACTTTCCTTGAGCTCACGCATGAGCGGAACAACGTCCTCGGGGTGCGCCAGATCCGCTATACTCCCCCCAACCATCTCCTCTGGCTCGTACCCCAACACCCGCCTCACGCTCGGTCCGACGTACAAAAAACTGCCCTTGAGCGAAACGACGTGCACAAAGTCGGGGCACGTCTCCAAAAGCATCAGGCTCAGCCATGACCAGGACGACGACGATGAGCATCGGTCTCCTTCACTGTTAGAAGTTGTCTTGGAGTCCACCCCCACTCCTCCCCCTGCCACCGGCACCGTTGTTGTGCTCGAAATGGGAATGGACCGTACAAATTCGGCATCTGCCAGTAGCTTCTTGAGCGTCTTGGAAATGAACGGCTGATGCCCCACCGTCGACAGCTTCTTCAAGCTCGCCGCCCCACCGTGACCTTGTCCTAGTCCTAGTCCTAGTCCTAGCCCTAGTCCTAGCCCTAGCCCTGCTGGACCAACGTCGACAGCAGGCGGTGACACAGGAGGCGGCGGCGGCATGCGCCAAACATTCTGCTCGCTCAGATCGACCTGAAAGCCAACATGATACACCACCTCTTCGTCCTCCCAACCCGCCGGGACTGGAATGATCGTGACGAGATTGACAAATGGTTGCCCCCCCTTGCGGTAATTCACAATCCGCGTCTGGCACTCCTTATCTGCCGCCAACTGTCGCTTCAGGTACGCCACCGCCGCCTCAGACGTGTGTCGCCTCGCCTCTCCTCGCGCCACCTGCCCTGTTGGGCTCTGCAGGAACCGGCAGTTGCGCCCGAGCACCTCTGCTTCGGCGTACCCCGTCATCCGGCAAAACATCGGGGAGCAGTACACAATCGGCGCGTCGTGTCGCCGCACGTCGACGATGACAAAGGAGCATGTGAGGTCCACGGGCCCGAGGTGTACCCGCGGACGAGGCCGCGTCGCTATCCGCGCCAGGAGCGACAGTACGTCGAACCCGGACGAGGAATAGTAGTACACCAACCCACCACCACCACCACCACCACCAACACCACCACCACCCATGCCACCGCCGTTGCCACCGCCGACGCCGGGGACTGCCGGAGCTGACGCTTCTTTCGCTACTTCTGCTACTGCTGCTGTTGCTTCTTTTTCTGCTTCTGCTGCTTGTGCTGCTACTGCTACGACTGCTTCTGCTTCTTCTTCTTCTTCTTCTCTAGCGTCAGAGTAATAAT
This sequence comes from Amanita rimosa, assembly GCA_023014395.1. NCBI lineage: Eukaryota > Fungi > Basidiomycota > Agaricomycetes > Agaricales > Amanitaceae > Amanita > Amanita rimosa. The sequence continues at coordinate 1,782,199 of JAEBUO010000001.1, read as the reverse complement.
AATAATCCAAATAATACCCAGTGTTCTCGTTGACTACCCCTCCTCCTCCACTGATACCCATTATGGGCAATGGCAGCGGTGGCGGTGGCGGGTGTGACACTGGATCGGAATGATGCGCGTCAAAGTGGGGTGTTGGGCCCGATGCTTCCGGTCCCAGTCCTGGTGGTATTGGTATTGGTATTGGTAATGGTATTGGTGTTGGTGTTGGTATTGATATTGATATTGGCACTGCTGGTGCTGCTGCTGGTACTGATATTGTTGGCGCGCCATATGCACGGAGAGAAGACGACAGGTATCTGTTTTTTGTTTTTTTTTTTTCAGGTCTCAACACGTCAAGTCTTTTGAAAAGAAAAAGAGAAAAAGAGAAAAGAAACGAAAAAAAAAAAAAAAAAAAACTCGTACGCCGAATCGGGTGATAATCCTGTAGTATTGGCGAACCAGGACGCGGCGATACTGTCGGTGTGGTTGAACGTCCCGACAGGGAGGACTTCGGCCCCGCCACCATGCGCGAGCGTGGGTGGACCCGTGTACATAAAGTGCGGTAGCTGAATCTCGACCCGCCCGTAGGGATGATGGTCATACCCCGGGGGAGGATAGTCAGACTCTTGCAGATACTTTTCAAACGGCGTCGTCATCGGGGGATGGGGGGCGATGATGGAGGGGAAAGAACAAGGCGAGGCGAGGCAAGGCCAGGAGCAAACGAGGAGGAAGAATAAGCTCACAAGCTAAAAGGCCCATTACATCATTTAATATACAACTATAATGTCGTTTATTAGTCCCATTTTACCTGTCTGCACAAGTCGCATCAGCATGGCCAACAAACTTGTCTTTTCTTTGCCCCCTTTCCCCTATCCACTGTCCATTCTTCCAGACAGCGTAGTGAATAAAGGGCATATTGAATATTGACACCTCGCTCGATATCACCTCACCGCTCTCTTATCGCTTGCATTGCAGTATCCAGTATCTATAAGTACATCAAATCAAGCCCGCAGCTGGTTCCGCAGGTTCTGCTCCAGTGAGCCCTTGGGCCTAATAAACTGCACATATGCACCATCCCTATCCACACATCAGCATTACCAATCAGAAAATTATGGAAAAAAAAAAAAAACGGTGGCATACGGTATCACACGCTTCTCCTCCTTCAGCTTCAAATAGTCATCCTTGGACACATTCGTGAACCCCCACTTCTTCGATACGATGATCTTCTGTCGGCCAGGGAACTTGTACCGTGCACGTCGGAGCGCCTCGATGATTACAGCCGAGTTGGACTCTTTAGCCCGGATGGACATGATGATCTGACCAATGTTCACACGTGCGACTGTTCCATATGGTTTGCCCCACGCGCCGCGCATGCCCGTCTGCAGACTGAGAGACGCTCATCGTCAGCACCCACCATGTTATGGGAATGTAAACCCAAAAAAGAAAGAAAGAAAGAAAGAAAAGCTGGAAGGGAACGCACCGATCAGCGCCAGCACAGGACAACATCTTGTTGATGCGCAAGACATGGAATGGATGCACCCTCACGCGAAGATGGAACGAATCCTTGCCTGAGGTCTTGGTCACGTACTTGTTGGCACAAATGCGCGCCGCTTCGAGAGCTTCGCTCGACAGCTGTTCGTACTCATCCGAGACAAGGTGCGCGCAAAATGGAAACTCATCCACGGGCGCACGTTTTCGTCCTAGGTCAAAAATCCGGATCTAAAAAAAGGTTTTAGGCCAAACGTCAGAGGGTCCCGTCAATCTTTTTTTTTTCTGGGGGGGGAGGGAAAGGGGGGCTGCGTAAGATGTACCTTGGAATCGGGAACACCACGATTGTAACGAGACTTGGGGTACGGTTTATTCTTGCAATAGCGGTAACAGCGAGCAGGACGACGACCCATTTCCGATTCCTTCCTTTCTTGATAAGTCTTATATGCTAACAAAAAAAAAAACGCCGAAGCCGTCAATTCCATAAATCAACGTCATCCAACCTCGCCAAACCGCATCCATCCCAACCAGAATACATCCATCACTCCTTCACATTTCAGAGCTCGAAACAGCGTAACGACGTACTCACATTGTTTTACGGGGTAGGGGTTGGATGAAGGAGGACGGGGCCAGCAAAGACGCCCTTTTTGTAGTGCTGCTGTGCTGCTGTGTTGGGGAGATGACTAACGTGTCGCTGAGTAAGGAGTTCGGGGTTCGGCTTATTCAGACTGACTCCCAAGTGCTCGGATATCGCCGTTTGTAATTTATATGCATCATTCACGCTGACTGTGGCAAAATTGGATACAACGTATACCGGCTGGATACCTTCGTCGCCAACAATGCAGGGCTGGGTGTAAAGAACCAGAAAGGCTGCTCCTATTCGAGCATGGAAACGTCGAGCCTTCGGCGAGTCGGCGTCGGCCTGAAGGCGATGATGTCCAACACTATGATATACAACCAAAGCCGAAGAATATAAAGGATGCTTGAGCCTCTATCTGTGGAATTTAAACAGTGTCAAAAGTGTTTTGCCGGAGTATCGCCAACACCGACTGCCTTGTCCTTCTGTCCGTGCATGACGAATCAAAGAAGGAACACATTCGCGTAAGTAGACCAAGATGTGGATACATGAAATACGAAAAGTGGGCAGCGGAGGGCGTAACACGTCAAGTTAAAGTTTTTTTGCCATTTCGATGATACGCCCAATTAACTCGAAGCCGCGCGGCTCTCGTATCCGCGTCGCCACTTTCCGAGTCCTGGTCAGAAATCGAGAGGAAGGAAAGTCGCGTCTGAAACATAAGGAAAGTCCAGGCTGGACATTTTGCACCTACACCTTATCCAGAAGCTAGGAGGATCCTACTATCTATCAAGCTTTTCACAATTACGCCAATCTTTACGGACTGTTTGATCCCATTTTCTCCACGAAGCTCATCAGTGACGACTGTGATGAAAGGTGAGCAAGATGTCATCTACCTAATAATTGTAAGCTTATGCGGCCCCCAATTAGTCAAGGTGTAGGTAGTCATTTCGTTGCTGGACAATGATACGTAACATATCCCAAGATATTGAGGCTTGGACCATTGAGCCTACATTGAAAGTAGGTCCTTGTGTGTTTGTGGCAGAGCTCTAGGCTAACTCCCGCCAACTCGGATTTATCTTTCTTTTCACATGTACATATAAACACCTAAAGCCCCTGGATGCGGACATTATCGCGAGAATCCAATATACTTGTTGTACATTTGTTAATGCCAATCGTTCACCTCCCCGAGTTTGTGGATCGTCAGGTAGTCAAGCCGCAACTTGGCAACGGTTCTTACATAAGAGTTGCGAGTTGCGTGTGACTTGACATCCATTCCGCAAGAAGACTGCTCTTGAAGCGCTTTAAATGTCACTTCGCATGAGCCTCTCGTACTGCATATATATCTGGCTAGGCCGCAGAGAGGACAGGCATTCAGTATTCCATACCATCACAGCTCTTGCGCCATTGCATACATTCAGCCCTGACCTAACGCGTGCTAGAACGTAATGGTCAAGCACTGGCATAGATGGATGAAATGTGTCATATTCATATTTATTGCCGTAAAGAAAGCTAACGTAGCAGCGGAGTTGTTCGGACACAAGTTGTCAGGCCCCGAGAATCATCTCAATTCTCTTTACAGAGAGAAGGACATTTTGTGCAACGTCAATACCATTTTGCTATGGGTACCCTGCCAGGAAACACGCTCATGCTAGCCGTCATGGCGTAATTATAATTTTGTGACCCGCTGACTTGGTATTGGCTTTGGCCGGAACAGATAAAAGGCGTCGGGGCAAGGAGTACAATCTCCAACTTGAACCCAAGTCCTCTCAGCGTCTCCTCTACTCTTAAATCGCAATGTCTGACATCAATACCTCTCGCCTTCCCTTTATTCCTCTCGGAATAATAACAATTCTCCCGTGCGTCAGTGACGACGTCAACACCACGATTACTCGTGGCGATAGGTGAGCATACTACTTCCCACCTAATGATGTACTCTTATGTCTGGCGCGTTAGTCTCTGCTAAGGAGTCTATCCAAGGGTGACGACATGAGGCTTGGACCGTTGAGCCTACATCGGAAGTAGGTCGCTTCCTTGTCTTTATGGCGGAGCTGCAGTCTAACCTGACTCTTCTCTGTCACTTGGATTATTTTGCTTTCTTTCTCACATTTTATAAATATGCAAAGCCCAAATGGTCATCCTCTCTAAGTACTTACCTTGAGTCAATATATTTGTTGTATGTTTCTCATCGCGGATCCAAACCATTTTTTCCCTGTCGCGAGATTATGACTGTCTTGCATATATGTTTGCCAGTCCTATGCCAACCTGCCACCATACTGCATGATGATCGTAAAGCTTTCGATGACACCTAGGTCAAAGTCACTTTGAAAAAGGAGTACGTACAAGTAGACGGCTGGGTAAGCACATCATTGAATAAACCTAAACCCAACTCATCGTAACAAGAAACATTGTTCTTGCAAGTCAAGTAACGCCGCCCTAACTGCTTCAAGAACTTGACGCACAAGGTGAATGAATCTTGATTTTATATTATGAATTGGAAAAACCCTCCCCTGTGCATTCTGGTCCTCGCTTTCTCGTCTGCTTGCAACCAACTCTTGTACTACTTTGGTTAGCCTCGTTGTCGCTCCAGTTCCTTGCCGTACCCGTACTGGCGATGTCGCCGTCGTTCCCAGAAGAACCTGAATCATCTAGCGCTCTTTCTCTGCGAAAGGCTTGAGAATCTTTGCCTTCCTTCTCAACTGAACTGGCAAAAGCGTGGAGAATCGAAGCCACGATCAACGGGAGTCGGCGATGTGTGGGCGCCTTCTGGAAGGAGGACCAAACAACCGTGGCTGTCCCTGATCGTTTCCATCGCCGCGATTAGTTTTGGACTTGGAGAATCCATTAATGTTTTGGCCTGCCAACTGACCAACCCTAAATACTCACATATCCCCTTTGATGAGACCTGAATTGATAATTTTGTCAACGTTATAAGCAAGTCTCATCAGCTTCCTCGACTTCGGAGTCATAAATTGGGGCCGATTTCCATGTTACGGATAAATACGAACTGAAAATTGAAATTGCCGGAAGAAAGATATTTGGAAAACGCAGATAGCCATGAGCCCCGCTTGTTGACGTATAGGTTCAAATTCATCGTCCAATTTCCATTCCAAGTCTTTTGACATCAGTAAGTATCCTACGTTCGTGACAGTAATTTCCTGATTGATGATTTACAAACTAAACCACCGTTGCGAGCCCATGTTTCGGAGCCAGAGATCCGAACAACCTAGCAACCACTTTCGCACAAACCTTACCCCGGCGACATTTACGATCGCAATACCGCTGAACATTTGATAGCACCACACATTAACATGAACAGATAATAGTAACAATAAGGCTAACACCAACTGGTGAGGTTCAGCTTATAGTAAATACAATAATCTTAAATTTTTAGTGCTTTATAGATTCAAAACGTTATCATACAGTTCCGAGTGACTTTATTCGCTTCACGTTGGGAACGAATGGTCGGCTTATGATCAATACTCTTCACCTGTCAAGAAACGTAACAACAAATATATATTGAAACCAGTTAACTACTTGTGTTTACAGGTATAATAAAAAATCCGAATTATCTAAGAAAAAAAACGTTAAACTTAGTCCTCCCCGAAAATAAACAAACGACCTACTTCCAGTATAGGCTCAATGATCCAAGCCTTATGCCGTCAACAACTTGGAAATTTCATTACTACATCCCGAGGAGTCAGTACAATTGGACACAAGAGTCAAGTAACGAGACCTCAAGAACCTTCATCAGATGGACTAAGTTTTCAGCAAAGGCTAATGCATAATACATAAGTGTATGTCATGGGATAGACGATAATTACTTACCTCTCAGCACAAGTGAGGGTGGTGTTGACATCATCACTGATGCAAGGAATAATTGGTGCGAGAATAATGGGAAGACGAGAGGCATTGATGTCAGACATTGCGATTAAGAGTAAGGAAGGTTTGGATTCAAGTTTGGAGGGGAACTGGATATGGTTCTTCCAGAGCTAAGGCCTTTTATATGTCATGGCCAGGGCCAATTTCCTAGTTCGGCAACGGCAAACTTTTTTAAATCGCACTCGCACATAATTATGCCAGCATGACAGCTAGCATGAACATGTTGACAGGCGCTGCTCAGGGTGGCCTGAGCGTACCCATTGCAGAATATAGGGTTGCGCAAAATGTGCTTATCTCTGTTGTGGAGTGCGAACTTTTCCTTCTTCTTTTTCTTTTCTTTTTTATTTCTTCTTTGGTTTGCACAGAAGGATGAATTGAAACACTTCAAGTTCGTGTGTAGCTTTACGGCAATATGTACGGTTACGACGCTTGACCATTCCGCGTTAGGTCATCGGGACTGGGTGAATGATTTTCATATGTGACGGCCTACTAGTATGTAATGGGATTATGAATATCTCTTGTTCACGTTACCCAACACCCGTTAACCCTTTTCCAGCGAGATGAATGAATGCGCATTCAATATTCAATATTCAATCGTGTTCGCAAATGTCCGATGGGCTCCACTTTTTTTTTTCCATACCCACATCTAGCTAGGCCATCGACAGGACAAGCATCCATCAACCCTTACTTTTCCCAATCAGATCAAACCAGTTGGCATATATAGACACTTTTTAAATAGAAACGCCCGAAAAGGAATGAAAGTGATTCTCGTGACACAATTCCGTGGTATCGGTCCACTTTTCGCGGAATGAACGCCAAGTCACATTGGTAAAAAAATGCATAAGAATTATTTAACTAAGCCAGACTACACCCAAAAATGAGAAACGATGCCAGAGCCCGGCTCAAATCTTCGCATTTCTACGTCAGAAAGGAAGGCAACGATTCAGCAGCGCCGATGTTGTGATGAGGTGGCGTCATTTGTTCATGTTGTGATCCAGTGCAGCTAAAAAATTATTTTACTTGCATCATGCATCATATATCATATATCATACATTGCATCATTAAGTAATTGCGACCCCAGAAACCTCTGTTTTTTGCAGGACACGGTGTGCTCATTAAAATGTCCTTCTCAATTCGCCCCATCGACCAGACTTGAGCAAATGACGAAGCCGTAATAAGCTCTTACATATATGCGGCGACACACCGTCAACATACAAATAGACACTTTTGCGTTTTGAACGAGCAGTCAAGAAACTGAACATTAGCGCTGTGACATGAAAATGCTTTTCCTACTAATCTCCCGCCTTCTGCTCGCTCATTCTTGTCCCAGAACATCTAATGTTGAAACGACATGCTTAGTACTAGGCCCGAACGATATTACCGTCGCAAACAAACCACGCCAGTGAATATTGCCATAACATTGTCACTGTCGGCCAACAACACCAACGGCTACATGACTGGCTAACTTATAAGACAATCATGGACTTTATGTGTATGCAAAGAGAACCAAGCAAAGAATTTCTGAGTCGTCTAAGAAAAGAAAGTTACCTCAGAGCTCCGCCTACAACCAAATTTAAGGACCTACTTCCGATATATATATAGGTTCGAATGGTTCAAGCCTCCATCAATAACTGGGAAAATTCATCACTACACCCGAGTCAGTGAAACGATTTGCCAGTTGCATTATTGTCAAGCGGAAAAACAGGTGATACCTCAGCAAAGACTAGCGTTTTTTTTTTTTAAAGCAGCACATGATAAGCATACAATACAAGGTTAACGACCATACTTACTTCTCGCCACGAGTGAGGGTCGGGTTAACGTCGTCACCGATGGAGGGTTGCAGTGTGAACAAAATAAGGGGAAGACGAGTGGTGTCGATATCAGACATTGTAAAGGAAGTTCTTTGGAGTTCCAGTTGGGAGGGGAGTGCGGCCTTTTATTCCAACCAACCAAGACTAATCGCAATTGGGTAAGTCCTTTAGATTAACATGATGAAACGTGTTGATAGGTATCGCGCAAAATGTCCTTCCCTCAGTAGAAGTGCAAACCTTTTATTTCGCTTCTCATTTCTGTGACTCGAGACGCTTCAAGTTCGTCCAAGTGACAACTTCTAAAATACACGCTGCTCTAATACTACTCTCTAGTGACGGCGGTATGTAAAAAAACATGTGCTTCCACACAGATTACGCGTTAGGTGTTGGATGACATAAAAGTTATGTTTCATCGCCAGCATTGGATGACTTTCCATAGCCGTAACTTGATTTTCTATCTCTAAACGTTATTCAGCGGACTTTAAAATCAGGGAAGACGAGTTTGAAGTTTGGATTTAGAAAACCATAAGGACGAGATGGTGTTCCAAACTGAGTTCTTAATTAGGCATAGCACATCCCACGCATTACCCTCACGCCCAGCCATGGATGCCGCTTCGTTTCTCGCAATGCAAGATGCTCAAAGCAATGCTGATGAGGTAGCTGGGGAGGACATAGAGTATTTGGTAGCCACAGCTGCAGTGTTGACCACTGGAGCAGAGGTGGCTCGCCTTCTTCGAAATGAACGATGACTCCCTTCTCGAAATTATCTCACTCGGCATGATCTACCACCCAACCCTCATCTCAGTACAGCATGGCGACACCTTTTCGAGAGCAAGAATGATCGGGCGTTCATCACTACAATGGGTCTTGATGTGGCGACCTTCACATTTATTGTCGATTCGGGTTTTGGAGAAAGGTGGCTCGCAAGACCCATACCACGCAACAATGGCCACATGTTAGGCAGACCACGTCCAGGAGGAAGGTCATTAGATACAGATGGCGCTCTTGGTTTAGCACTACACTTCCTTAACTCTACGATGCTTGAGACAGGCCTGCAGCAGCTCTTTGGATTGACCCCTTCCACTGTGTCTCGTTATATCACCTTCAGCTTAAACATTCTTCTTGAGACTCTACGTCAAATGCCTGGTGCAGCAATCCAATGGCCGCAAACCCTACAAGAGTTCCAATACTATAACAGTCTGATCACAGCACGTCATCCAAGGTTACATGGGGCTTTTGCATCGATTGACGGTCTCAATCTCATGACTGAAACATCAGGTGATGTGGATATAGAAAATGCAACATTTAATGGCTGGCTATCGGAACACTTTATCAGTAATGTTATTGTTTTTGCCCCAGATGGTATGATTTTCGTTACATATCATTTATACTGCTGTAGTACGCTATCTAACCATTTGGTAGGTACAATAATTTCTGTTAATTTCAATGCACCAGGTAGCTGGCATGATGCACGGGTAGCATATCCAATTTATAAGCAGTTGCATGACAACACACCAGATGGTTTCTACCTCATTTCCGATACAGCTTTTCCCCATGGATCAGCAGATATTGATGGTCGAATTGTTGCACCAATGAAGAGTGGCCAGAATTTCACTGGAACACAAGCGGAAATTGAAGAGAAATACTTGTTTGACCGTGAAGTTGTCTCATATCGGCAGACAGCTGAATGGGGCATGCGATCCATTCAAGGGTCATTTGGACGTCTACAACTCCCTCTTCCAATCAATGACAATTTTCAACGAGCTAACCTCTTGGAGATTTTGTTTAGACTCCATAATTTACGCACTCGGAGAATAGGACGCAACCAGATTCAGACTGTGTATATCCCTGAATGGAGGGCGACAACAAAAGAGGTGGAAATTTGGGCTGATTTTGAGAATGTCTTGTTTGGTGACCAACGGCGCTATGATCGAGTAGCACGGTTTTATAATCACTTTGACCTTTGTGAATAGAGACATGTAAAGACTGTATTTAGGGCATAATGACTATAACATGTAAAGACTGTATTTAGGGCATAATGACTATAACATGTAAAGACTGTAAATAGTTGGTACTAGGAATATTTTATATCTCAATGGAGGGCTGAGATGTAAGTGGCATACTCAACATTGAAGTAGCTACAGTAGGAGAATGAGGCACTAAAGATGAGACATGTTTGCGATGCTGTGGTTTATAAGCCTGAGAAGAAGTTGGCAAGGAGGGATGGTAATTCTCATGATGGTACGTAGAGATTGAAGGTTTGGAATTTTCCTTCTCTGAGTCATGGTCACAATCCGATGCACTAGAACCATCGGTAATCCATGTAGTGTATGAACCACCTTCAGGATAATTGATAGTAGATTTAACCTTCCCACGAACACGATCTATAGTAGGATCATGCTTGTGATCTTGTGGTTGAAGTCCAACTGATGCAGCAGCCATCCCTGCAATGCGTCGCTCGAAATTGAGCTCCATATCAAGACAGTCACGAAGTCGCTCAACCTTGTAAAGACGATCACGAAGTTGGTTGATCTCTGAACGAAGCATGTCATTAAGCTGTTGTGAGTCTCGTAATTGTTGATTAAGTGCAAACATCTGTGTATTCTGGAAAGAACGATTGGCCCGTTCTTCATCACGAGTGCGTTGAGTCTCGGGGTCAAGCGCAGTTGCAATCTTGCTGACAAGTTCAGCTGTCTGCTGACCATGAGTGCGCCGTGCATCAGCAACCTTGGAATACCCTTTACAGGCAGCAACAGTGCCCACTCTGGCACCCCCATCCTGCCCCTGTGTGCTATGCTGCTCATGGTCAGATATATCAGAACAGTTAGTTCCACCAGTATTGAGTTCAGTATCATCAATGTGGCGTGTAGCTACTTTCTCGTTTATCAACCTATCAATGTCTTTTGCCTTTGTGACAAAGTGAGGGCGCTTTCCAGTACCTGTTGGTTTTTTCATCTTCACAAGCTACGGATACATCAGTACTAATGGAATGGTAATGGCAGAATGTCTACAAACCATTTTAAACTTGGTCTCAAGGGCTCTCATATCACGGTTTGGTCGATTGTGATGAGACGCCCACTGTGTAAAACGGACCGAAACTCGTTTCCAACCATTTCCACCAATTGGAAGCTCTTCCTCAACTAGGCGGAGGAGCTCCTTGAGGTCACTGTCTTGGTAATTACCTGCACCAGCTCGCCGACCACCATGAGAGTTCTTAGCCTTTGAACGCCCACTCTCCCCACCTGAACCTGAAGAGTCCAGATCCAAAACTTCTGGCCTGCGCTTGCCATTGTGACGGGAACCTGCAACCTTATTAGCAGGAGTATGGCCAGTTGCAGAAGCAATGGTAGGTGGATGGAGAAGATCTACGTCAGGAGTTATGGGAAGTGGAACAAGATTGGGATCAAGAGATGGGAGCGCGCCAGTGATTGGCTGTTGGAAATGGGATGGGAACTGCAATGATGATTGGAGGGGAGTGGTATTCACGTCCTGGGCACAGTGGTTGGCAATTGGTGGCAGGACAAGGTCAGGCGCAGGCATGCGTGCCGAAAAACCCTGTAAATGTCACTAGTATGCAAGATACTACAGAGAAATAATAGAGATGTACATAAAGCTGATCAGTAGGACGAGGAGTGGGGATTGGACTGGCAGGCTGAGGTGCATGGATTAGCTTTAGACCATTATTGCGAGAGGGATGGACTAACGAAGGTCCTTGCTGATGAATTCCACTGGTACGCAGTTCCAATCATAGTATGGATTGGTGGCAAAGTTTGATCCATTGGCGCTGCCAACAATTAAAGAGGGTATAGTTAAGCAGATCAATGAGAAAAGAATTTGGTGGATTGGACGTACCATGCTTTGGGTTTTTATCCAAAATCTCAATGCATCCAATGACCTTCAACTCGGCTGTTCCAGAAAGCATACAGAGGTGCCGAGTAGCTAGTGCTGCTGCCCCTCATCACCCGACTCCTTGCCAGGGTCCAATTCCATCATGTGCGTTGTCATATGGACCCAGTGCTATTGTACTTGTGTTGTCACTTCATTGCTATCACAAGTATTAGTACTTACCATATATTTTCTTTGTCGTTGAGCTGCTGTACCTACCAGATGTGTCGACAAAGTACTATATCGCAAATGGGCAGTGTTGCGCTAGTCTCCCAGAGGCAGACCAGTATGGCACTGGCCTCTGCGTTTCCGAGTGTGATTGCATCATCGCATCAGCTCGGCACTGCCATATTCGGATTCAAGTGTTGATTTAGAATTTGGAAGGGGGGTCCGGACCCCCCTTTCAAATATAAGGTTTAGAAATCCCCTTGAATACGGCATCTTGACTCTTTCAAACAGTTTTCTCACCGGCACATCGGCCATCGACCCTTGATGCGACTGATTTGAAGTTAGAAATTCAAGTTACGGCTATGGAAAGTCATCCATTAAATGCCTGATGCTCCACTTGTTTGTGATGGGCAAATCATGTGTACGACGTACACGATGCAAGTTCGGGCAGAACAGCCGAGTGCTCAGTTATTTTACATTTGTTGCGATCACGGATCTCATTCTTGTAACACAATTGCAATTGTTATTCTCTGATCAAAAAGCGTGCCCCATTGCTGCGGACAGGGTGTTACCCCGAAATCACTACCTCACTGTGGCAGTTTTCTCCCTTTCTGTGCAGAACCCCTTCCCCCCTCTTTACGGTATCCCCGCAATATCCGCATGTTACTTACTTCACAGACAGAATTTTTCGTTACTACGGGCGGGGCGGAATGGACGCGTTACTTTGTGTGAGTGGGCAATTCCGGGTGTCACGCGAAAAGGCCGTCACACGCGTCGTCACAAATGCGTGACATTCAGTGTTACCATAGAATATTGAGCATTTTCTCTTGCCTCTTTCAATAGATATATAGTAAGACTACTATAATAAGCTACCTGAAGTCTCATTTACCATAATATTGTATCAAAACAATTGGATATAGGCACCAAAATGTTACACACAACAGTATATCATTATCAAATGTATACAGTGACTAGTGTTTTTTGGGCCTGGCTTGGCCCAAAGGCCCCAGCTTGGGCCTGGCTTAAAGTGGCTCTGGCCTAGGAAAAAGCCAGGCCAAGCCCCAGCCCCAAAACACAGCTTGGCTCCAGCCCAGCTCAGCCCAGGCCAGGGCTTTTAGCAGCAAAAAAACATATTTTATAAGATGTAGCTAATCTGACAACTCAACATCCATTTCTACATCATCCTCAATATCATCCATTAGCATTTTGTCATGACCAACTGAAAACTCCATTTTCACTAAGTCATTTTATATTCATTTTTCATGGGAAAACACGCGAAGACAACGCAGGGGGGTGCCGTGTATCAAGGATGCACAGTGTCAGGATACCAATCACATATTGGGGCTAGTTCCCTGAGCACGAGGACACCTGACCAAAGACCTGGGCACCACCTCCCTGTGTCACATGGTGGAACTAAATCGAAGAGTTCTGTGGGGGTGCGGGCCGATCATGCCAAATTGACCCCAAGAACAGGTGGAAATCCTTCTGGCGACATCCCCGTAAGGGCGTCTCAGCAGATGAACAGGAAGGCCCCTTACGTCAGATCGGTGTGGGATCTGAGTAAGACGGAGTTTTTATTGCAGGGGCTCATTGAGAGCCGTATCAAGGACGAATGGCGTGCATGGGAAAATGCCAACTACACACGGTGGCAAGTGTATGAACAACGACAACTTGCACGACTAGCACGTCAGCTGGTACCCACCAACCACAACATGCATGTGTGTTGGTGGATCATCCACAAGGCCGCGAGCGCCGTAGGTATGAGGCCAAGGAGACACACTGTCTCCTAGCTGAAGCCAACAGAGTGGCTTGGGCCGAGCAGACCGACGCGTGGGAAGCATTACTCAGGGAGCGCAAGGAATGTGATGAGGCGGCGCATCTCGAAAGGGAAAAGGCGCAAGCTTCACGGGTCCAGGAAAGGGTGTGGAAGGCGCATCAAATTAAACCGGTAGTTCCAAAGAAGGTAGTGGAGGTCAAGCCTTCGACACTGGCAGTTATCACACCAGGTGGGACCAAGACAGTTCCCAGTTTCAAGTACATGGCTGACGAGCTTGTTGGTAGGTTCATCCCAAAAGCCAGTTGGGATAACAAGAGAAAATCAGCAGTGGCGTTATATGAGCAGGTATACGCCAAATACGACGAAATGATCAACCAGCTAGAGAATATGCTGGGTGTTCATATTGAATTGGGCGACCAAGAACAGTCGCTCTATAACAGGGTCCACATGCAACGGTGCAACAAGTGGATCCGCGATGAGAAATCGAAGTGGTCCCAGTCCACTTTCATTAACTTGAAGAAAGTCGGAGGACAAGGATTTGATGATGAGCAAGACCTGGTGTTCGAAATCGAATTAGATTTCCAGGTTTTGGCAAGCTATGTCAGGCGTGCATTTGATTGCATGCAACGTGATTTGATATTGGTGGGCCGTCATTGGCACCTATCACAAAAAGCCATGAATAGACTGGTTCATGCTCTTAATGGAAACATAATGACGAAGGCGTTTATATCTGCCATCCTTATGCTAGTAACTGCGTACATATGTTATGAGCTCACGCTCAACACAAACCCACAAGCCTCGCAGAGAAGGGAGGAGGATAAGAATATAGAGAAGGAATGGTATTGAGACTACATTAGACAGAATCTAATGCCCATACAATGAGCGTAAGATAAACTATCTTAAGTCTTGGGGAACCAAGACTACCTACAGCTGGTCTTATATACTATTCTACTAAGACCCCTTGCGACCCTTCCCACTGGCACCTCTACAGCCTCAGTGACTCATACTGCTTGAGCGCTGCTTCTGGACTTCATCTATCTTTAGCGATGCTGTGCGCCCTTGACAGTTCCATATGTGCCCATGGCCTAGAACCTTCCCCTCAGCCTGGCGTTCCCACAGTCTCCATCTGGGCCCTATTCCATGAGGCATACTGCTCACAGGCCTCCCGCAATCCCCAACAGGGAGTTGCTGTTGCCATATCAAGCTGTTGAGCATTGCCACTAATCCCATGCCTTATTGGGGTGATGTACTGATTGTTACAATTCTCTTTTCCCTTTGTTAACGGACTACATTTACTTGTTACAAACCCATAGTTACGCTTGGACGTTATCTCCTTTGGTAGCTACCTTCATCTTTCCCTTCTTAGATAGCTATGCTCTTTCCCCTTATATTCTTATTGTTCTCCTAACGTATATAAACCCCTCTCATGTACTGTAGTTCTTTAGTTCCAACTTAGTCGAATCATATCCATAACTTGAACGCTCTTTTGCTCGTCGCCTCAACCGTTCTCCTCGCTCCCTCTCTAGCCTTCGTCATCGTCAGACTTAGTGCCTAGAACCCTTGTCCAGTGGCTGGGAACAGACCGAGACTCTGTTTGTCACTGTAGACTTGGACGTTGAACGACGTTGTGGACATCGACCGTAACATAAGTTGGAACTCAGGACTAGCTCAGGGTATCATCCCTAGCCGACACCATTGAGACCCGCAGCTCTCAGGAACGACCCCCGAATGGATCCGTCACCCATAAGGGGAAATACTACCTTGAACGACGAGAAGTTTTTCTCTACCAACGAACCTGGTACTTTGTTACAGAAGGACAGAAACGAAACGAACCAGTCCCAAACGAATACTTCTCAGGAGACTTCTACTCAGGAGTATCTGAATTTGATTTACCCGATCAAATCTACCTAGACTGGGGTAGTGAAATACAAGGAGAACCGCTCTACCTTGTCAAGGAACCAGAAAACGAACCAGGAAAGACCCTCTACAGAAGATTCTTTAGAGACAGCAACCGACACGGAATCGCAGCTAGCCTTTTAGCAGAGTGGGAGGAATTACTACGAATTGAACAAGCCAAGCTTGAGGAAAACCCATTTGATACAGATTACCCGAAACAAAGACCACCCCCATCTCCGAAAACCAGAACCCCGAGTAGAACCCCTACTCCAGAACCGAAACCGATCACCAGAACACCAACCCCTGAACCACCGATCAACCCCGAGCCACCAATTACTCCTGAACCAAGAATGGCGTCTGAAACCAGTGCTAGCTCTAAAGGAGATATCAAACCGCAGCCTATACGACCCTTTACAGGCAAACGAATCGAAGCAAGGTCATTTTTAGGACAGCTTGAGGATTACTTTACCCTCAATGAACAGAATTATGAAGGAAGAGACGAAAAGAAAGTCAGGTATGCGCTTGCGTGCATGGGACCAGAACTGGACGACTGGAAAACTATTATCCGAAGCGAATTGAATGACAATAGAGGCAGTACCACAGCCACGTTCAAATGGAGCAACTACGAAGCATTTGAAACACGTTTCATCAATGACTGGGGAGAAGTCAACAGCGCCCTTTGAGCCCTGAACAATCTATCCAAATTAAGAGTTGGAAATGGCGTTTCAGTCCCAGAATACATCAGAAAATTTCGCATGGACATAGGAACCTCTGGACTCACTGGGATACCCGCTCAATTGCAAGCATTCGTCAAAGGACTACCATTAGAACTTGCTAGAACGATCTTACAGGACCAAAGGAAGATCAAGACGATGCAAGAAGCCTATGATAAGGCCGAGGATCACCATAACGCTTGGGACATGACAGGACAAGGAAACAGGAGAACCAATGATGGATCTGGAACACGTTTCAATCGAAACAATAACAACCGATCTGGAGCAATCAGAGCTATAAATACCATGATTCCTAGCCGATTAACGGATGATCAAAAAGAGGAATACCGAAAGACTGGCAAGTGTTTCAGATGTGGAACACAGGGACACATCTCCAGGAACTGCCCGAAACGCAATGATGCGTCTTCATCCAGGTCTTCTTACCAGAATAAGGCAGTCCGTTCCGTCACTGAGGAACAACAGAAGGAAGAGGACGAACCAGTAAAGAAAATTAGAGCCATCTTTTCAGCAATGTCTACTGAAGAGAAGAATGCCCTCTTAAACGAATTCGAGAACAAGGGTTTTTAGTTAGGAAGCGTCACTCAGCGGTTGGCCCTTCCTTATTATCGAGATCTGAACAGTTAGCGCTTGATTCTGTAATAGTATTATCCAACAATGACAAGCGCATTTCATTAACTATCAAATCGACCGATTTACCCGCTGGAACATCTGCCCTAATCGATTGTGGAGCAGAAGGAAACTTTGTAGATGAAGGAGCAGTGAAGGAGCTCAGGAAAGAACGACTTAAGAAACCAATCAAGGTTAGAAACGCAGATGGAACAGTAAATGTGAAAGGAATGATCACACATCGAACCAAGATATGCTACATGATCGAAGGACAGCAATTTATCAATTGGTTCTGGATCACTAAGCTAGGCGATCAACGAATGATTCTAGGAATACCATGGTTAGAAGAAAATAACCCGATCATCAACTGGCGAGAGAAATCTCTGAAAATAGGAGATCTGGACACGTCGTCAAAAGCAATTTGGCAGCTAGCCCTCGATTCCCAGCAATGGGGTGAAGATGACTACTGGATTAGAGTTAAGACGTCCACATCACAGGAACTAGAGCATAGGCTAAAGAAAGACGAACCATCCACCACATTACCTACGGAATATGAGCAATGGCGCACCATCTTTGACAAAAAGGCATCAGAACGCTTCCCATCCAGTCGACCATGGGATCACGCAATTAACACAAAGGAAGGCTTTGTTCCAAAAGCTAGTAAGCTTTATCCTCTATCGGTCAAGGAACAAGGGCTGTTAGACGAATGGATTGATGAACAACTCAAGAAAGGATACATTAAACCATCCACATCACCACAGGCGTCACCATTCTTCTTCGTAGCAAAAAAGGAAAGTGGAGCACTTCGACCCTGTCAGGATTACCGATACTTGAATGAATGGACTGTCAAAAACGCATATCCCCTTCCCCTTGTTTCCGATCTCATGACTAAGTTACAAGGCGCCAAATATTTCACCAAACTAGACCTCCGATGGGGATACAACAATGTTCGCATCAAGAAGGGAGACGAATGGAAAGCAGCCTTTATCACTAATCGAGGACTCTATGAACCAACAGTAATGTTCTTTGGGTTATGCAACTCGCCGTCAACCTTTCAAACTATGATGAACGAATACTTTAGGGACATGATCAACGAAGGATGGCTGATCATTTACATGGACGACATGTTAATCTGTGCAGAAACATTAGAGCAACTGGAGGAGCGGACAAGACGAATTTTACAACGGCTACAAGATAACGATCTATTCCTGAAACTTGAAAAATGCAAGTTCGCCACGCAGGAAGTCGAATTCCTAGGAATGATCATCACCCCTGGACGCATTCAGATGGACCCAATAAAGCTAGCAGGGATAGCCGATTGGCCAGTCCCTACCACCGTCAAACAAGTCCGATCCTTCCTCGGATTTGGGAACTTTTACCGACGTTTCATTGGAAATTTTGCTGCCATCGCTAAACCACTTACGGACCTTACTAAGAAAACAGAACCATTTGACTGGACTACTGAACGGAACAATGCTTTTGAAATTCTAAAGAAACGATTTGCATCTATGCCGGTATTATTAATGCCAGATCCTACTCGACCCTTTATCCTCCAAACCGATGCATCAAATAAGGCAATAGGAGCAGTCTTGAAACAAGCAGATGAAACAGGATCTCTACACCCTTGTGGATTTATCTCACACGCATTAACACAAACGGAGCAGAATTACCAGATCTATGACCGGGAACTCTTGGCAATTATCAAAGGATTGATGACCTGGCGACATTTGTTACATGGATCACCCCACACCACTATAGTTCATTGCGATCACAAAAATCTATCCTACTACCGAACCGCCCAACGCTTAACGCCCAGACAAGCTAGATGGTCATCCCTGTTATCAGAATTTGACCTACGCATTGAGCACATCCCTGGCACAAAAATGTTTGAAGCAGACGCCTTGTCCCGATGCCCTGATCATATGGGAAACAGCGAATTACAAGAAGACATTGTAGTCCTACCAGAGGATCGTTTTATTCGTCTTATTGCAGAAGATCTAGTCACAGAAATTCAGAAAGCAATGTCAAAAGACGATTTTGGACGTATTCTAATCGAGGTTATCACCACGCACCGCGCCCCACCAATCAAATCGAACATACAAGATTGGTCTTACACCAATGGCATTGTTCATTATCTCAGAAAGACCTACATCCCTGACCAAGATGGGTTACGAACCAAATTGATTAAGGAAACGCATGAGGCACGATCATCAGGTCACCCTGGATGACTAAAGACCCTTGAACTCCTTAAACGTGACTACTGGTGGCCCGGAATGTTCAAGCATGTCAAGGAATGGATAGAAGGATGCGCCCTCTGTCAACAAATGAAGATTAACCCACACCCGAATGTACCAGCCCTTCACCCGATTCCATCGAAAGCTACCCGTCCCTTTCAACAAGTAACCCTTGATTTCATCACTGATCTACCCCTTTCCGATGGCTTTGACTCGATCCTGGTCACGGTGGACCATGGTCTTACAAAGGGGGTAATTTTCACACCTTGCAAGAAGACAATCGATGCACTAGGCACTGCGGAACTTTACGTCTCCGAAATTTTCAAACGGTTTGGCCTACCCGACGTTCTAATCTCAGATCGAGGACCACAGTTCTCCGCAAAAGTATTTCAGGAAATACGAAAAGCGTTAGGAATCGACCATAGAATGAGCACAGCCTATCACCCTCAGACTGACGGAGAAACAGAACGGGTCAACCAGGAATTAGAAGTCTACCTTCGAATGTTCTGCTCCAATGAACCGCATCTATGGAAACCGCTTCTCCCAATAGCCGAGTTTGCTCACAATAACCGACATCATGACACAATCAAAACTTCTCCATTCAGACTAATGTATGGGACGGACCCTGTTGTGCTTCCCACTGCTACCTCACGAATGACCACACCAGCAGCGGAAGAGCGCCTCCAGTTCCTAAGGAAAGCCAGAGAAGAAGCGCTAGCAGCACATGAACTGGCAAGACAACTAGTGGCAAGATGACGCAAAGACAAAGCAATACGATTCGAAAAAGGCACCAAAGTATGGCTTGAAAACCGAAATCTTCACATACCATATCAGTCCAGAAAACTAGCACCAAAACGAGAAGGACCCTTCGAAATCGAACAAGTGATGGGACCAGTGACATACAAATTGAAACTCCCGAAACAATGGCGCATTCACCCTGTGTTTCATACGTCACTCCTTACCCCATACAGGGAAACGACTGCGCATGGGCCGAACTATGTGAAACCACCCCCTGATCTCGTAAACGGACAAGAGGAATTCGAGGTTGAGGCAATTCTAGTTCACAGGAAACGAGGCGCAGGCTACCATTACTTGGTTAAATGGAAAGGCTACGGATCGAATGATAATTCTTGGGAACCCGCTCGCAATCTTGCAAATGCCACTGATATCCTATCAGAATATCAACAACGTCGACACCTCTGAACCATGACGCGATATAGAAACCGCCACGTCTTGAAACAAAACTACCACTATACAAAACGGAATTGCTCTACACTCTCTCGATATACTATAGCCCTTAAAGAAAAAACCGTCTATACCCACATACAATATCTTCCCTTCCAGCATGCTCTTAGAGCACCGACCCCACCAGGAAAACTTACCCGAACTGTGGCATTAGTCACACGATATTATCGCACCCCTCGTCTCGATCACCATCACCAGAAGAATCCTTCAGGGATAACGGAATTCCCCTGCAATAATGCCCGGAATTATCTTCCCAAGTATCACGACCTACAATTTTCAACCAACGATCTACCCCTCTACAATAATAACCCACCTGCCTATCAACTTTTAGCCATCAAGAGCAGTGATGTTTATAAAAGCGCACATGGAAGATTGCTCTGCCCAGAAGAATATAAACAGATGGACGAAATCACTAAGCAAACACGGGAGTGCAGCGCGCAGATCTGGCAAATTAGCCGAAGAATCAGAATACCAGGGAGACCTCGCCTTTTCATGGAAGACATCCTCGACGAACTTGATTATCTATCTCTCGCAATGGTACAGGTAATAGTGGATATCGTCAGGCGAATCAGAAAATTCCGAATCACACTGACAACGGAACCAGGGATTGAACATTTGAATTCATTAACTATATTCATGAGAGAAGAACGGGAACTCCTCACGGACCCTGCAATCGAAGACCCGTTGAATACAGAAAATTGGGACTCCGACACGGACATCAGCGACTCGGAACGCATATAAAGTCTCCAGACATCGTCACCTAAAGCCAGTAAAACACATTACAACCATCATGTTCACCTTCTTTGCTCTCGCCGCCTACTTTATCGCCCTGGCCCTCCTCTCCTGTGCCCATTGGCGCATCGACGAAACCGCCGCCGCCTTCTCACCCTTCCTCGCTGTCCCAGACCTCCCACTAGAGGTCTTCGTTGAAAATACGACAGTCGTCCACTTCGAGGACGACGACCTCCACATCCACCCCGCCGACCTACTCCCTCAGGTACATCCCGACGACCACCATCTTCCTCACTTCGCCCAATTTGTAAAAAGAAACACTACGCTCACCATCATCGCCGACGCCCTCGCCGCTACCACCTGCTCCATCACCAACCTTTCATCCGCCACGGATAATCTCGCCGCCCTCACCCTCACCATCGACCCGCATGAAATGACCTACGAGGAACGCGATTCCTTCCTGCGGAACGCTCAAAATCTGCACCGCGCTGCTGAAGTGCTCAAATGGAAGATAGAGACATCTACAAAAGAACTCGATAACGCCGTCAAATGGGCAGAGTCGAGAACAGATCATGGCTGGACGACTTCTGGCTGGTAGAAGTCGGTGACTTCTCGCATACAAAGGGGGTAATGTTACAATTCTCTTTTCCCTTTGTTAACGGACTACATTTACTTGTTACAAACCCATAGTTACGCTTGGACGTTATCTCCTTTGGTAGCTACCTTCATCTTTCCCTTCTTAGATAGCTATGCTCTTTCCCCTTATATTCTTATTGTTCTCCTAACGTATATAAACCCCTCTCATGTACCGTAGTTCTTTAGTTCCAACTTAGTCGAATCATATCCATAACTTGAACGCTCTTTTGCTCGTCGCCTCAACCATTCTCCTCGCTCCCTCTCTAGCCTTCGTCATCGTCAGACTTAGTGCCTAGAACCCTTGTCCAGTGGCTGGGAACAGACCGAGACTCTGTTTGTCGCTGTAGACTTGGACGTTGAACGACGTTGTGGACATCGACCGTAACACTGATGCGCTGATGTGATCTGCACGCACTGCCACCCAGGGTTGCGATCTCCTTCCTAGTATGTAGGTGGTTGGCCCAACCAACCATCGTCTCGTCTTCTAGTGAGCGCTCCCATGCGCTAACCCACACGAAGTGTTCCTATAGTCCCTTCCATGATCCCAGATCATGTATAGATGTCCCAGAGTGGTCCCAGACCACTAGCAAGATAAAAGGAAGAAAAAGATGCGTTAGGATGGATTCCTAACAACATAGCAATATTTGGAACAATGGCAGAAAACGCCACATGGGAGGCCTGCTTGGAGAATGACTGGACGCATTCAGATGGACCCAATAAAGTTAGCAGGAATCGCCGATTGGCCAGTCCCTACCACAGTCAAACAAGTCCGATCATTCCTTGGATTTGGGAACTTTTACCAACGTTTCATTGGAAATTTTGCTGCCATCGCTAAACCACTTACTGACCTCACTAAGAAAACAGAACCATTTGACTGGACCACTGAACGGAACAACACTTTTGAAATTCTGAAGAAACGATTTGCATCTATGCCGGTATTATTAATGCCAGATCCTACTAAACCCTTTATCCTTCAAACCGATGCATCGAATAAGGCAATAGGAGCAGTCTTGAAACAGGCAGATGAAACAGGATCTTTACATCCCTGTGGATTTATCTCACATGCATTAACACAAACGGAACAGAATTACCAGATCTACGATCAAGAACTCTTGGCAATTATCAAAGGATTGATGACCTGGCGACATCTATTACACGGATCACCTCATACCACTATAGTTCATTGCAATCACAAGAATTTGTCCTACTATCGAACAGCCCAACGCTTAACACCTAGACAAGCTCGATGGTCATCCCTGTTATCGAAATTTGACCTACGTATTGAACATGTCCCTGGCACAAAGATGTTTGAAGCGGATGCTCTATCCCAACGCCCTGATCATATGGGAAACAGTGAATTACAAGAAGACATTGTAGTCCTACCAGAAGATCGTTTTATTCGTCTTATTGCAGAAGATCTAGTCACAGAAATTCAGAAAGCAATGTCAAAAGACGATTTCAGACATATTCTAATCGAGGTTATCACCACGCACCATGCCCCACCGATCAAATCGAACATACAAGATTGGTCTTATACCAATGGCATTGTTCACTATCTTGGAAAGACCTACATCCCTGACCAAGACAGGTTACGAACCAAATTGATTAAAGAAACACACGAGGCATGATCATCAGGCCACCCTGGACAATTAAAGACCCTTGAACTCCTTAAGCGTGACTACTGGTGGCCCGGAATGTTCAAACATGTCAGGGAATGGATAGAAGGATGCGCCCTCTGTCAGCAGATGAAGATTAACACACATCCAAATGTACCAGCCCTTCACCCAATTCCATCGAAAGCAACCTGCCCCTTTCAGCAAGTAACCCTTGATTTCATCACTGATCTACCCCTTTCCGATGGCTTTGACTTGATCCTGGTCATGGTGGACCATGGTCTTACAAAGGGGGTAATTTTCACACCTTGCAAGAAGACAATCGATGCTCTAGGCACCGCGGAACTTTACGTCTCTGAAATTTTCAAATGGCTTGGCCTACCTGACATTTTGATCTCGGATCAAGGACCCCAGTTCTCCGCAAAAGTATTTCAGGAAATACGAAAAGCATTAGGAATTGATCATAGAATGAGCACAGCCTATCATCCCCAAACCGATGGAGAAACAGAACGAGTCAACCAGGAACTAGAAGTCTACCTTTGAATGTTCTGCTCCAATGAACCGCATCTATGGAAACTGCTTCTCCCAATAGCCGAGTTTGCTCACAATAACCAACATCATGACACAATCAAAACTTCCCCATTCAGACTAATGTATGGGACGGACCCTGTTGCGCTTCCCACAGCTATTACACGAATGACCACGCCAGCAGCAGAGGAGCGCCTTCAGTTCCTAAGGAAAGCCAGAGAAGAAGCACTAGCATCACATGAACTGGCAAGACAACTAGTGGCAAGACGACGCAAGGACAAAGCAATACGATTTGAAAAGGGCACCAAAGTATGGCTTGAGAACAGAAATCTTCACATACCATATCAGTCCAGAAAGCTAGCACCAAAACGAGAAGGACCCTTTGAAATTGAACAAGTAATGGGACCAGTAACATACAAATTGAAACTCCCGAAACAATGGCGCATTCACCCTGTGTTTCATACGTCACTCCTTACCCCATACAGGGAAACGACTGCGCATGGGCCGAACTATGTGAAACCACCCCCTGATCTCGTAAACGGACAAGAGGAATTCGAGGTAGAGGCAATTCTAGCTCACAGGAAGCGAGGCGCAGGTTACCATTACCTAGTTAAATGGAAAGGCTATGGATCAAACGATAACTCTTGGGAACCCGCTCGCAATCTTGCAAACGCCACTGATATCCTATCAGAATACCAACAACGCCGACACCTCTGAACCATGACTCGATACAGAAACCGCCATGTCTTGAAACAAAATTACCACTATACAAAACGGAACTGCTCAACACTCTCTTGATACACTATAGCTCTTAAAGAAAAGACCATCTACACCCGCATACAATACCTCCCCTTCCGACACGCTCCTAGAGCACTGAACCCGTCGGGAAAACTCACCCGAACTGTGGCATTGGTCACACAATACTACCACACCCCTTGACTTGATCACCGTCACCGAAAGAACCCTTCAGGAACGACGGAGTTCCCCTGCAATGATATTCAGAACTATCTTCCCAAGTACCATGACCTACGATTCTCAACTGACAATCTACCTCCCTATAATAAAGACCCACCTGCCTACCAACTTCTAGCCATCAGAAGCAGTAACGTTTATGAAAGCGCTCATGGAAGACTGCTTTGTCTGGAAGAATATAAACAGATGGATGAAATCACTAAACAGATACGGGAATGTAGCACACAAATTTGGCTGATTAATCGAAGAATCAGAATACCAGGGAGGCCTCACATTCTCATAGAAGACATCCTTGATGAGCTTCAATATCTGTCCGTTGCACTGACAGAGGTAATAGTGGACATTATCAGGCGAATCAGAAGATTCTTAGTTACCCCAACAACGACACCAGGAATCCAACATTTAGATTCATTAACCAGGTTCATCACAGAGGAACGAGAACTCCTCACCGACCCTGCAATTGAAGATCCACTAGATACAGAAAGTTGGGATTCGGACACGGAAATCAGTGACCCGGAACACACATAAATTTCCAGGTATCATCACCTAATGCCAATACGCACATCATACTGACATGTTCACCTTCTTCGCCCTCGTCGCCTACTTCACTGTCCTGGCCCTCCTCTCCTGTGCTCACTGGCGCATTGACAAAACCATTGCCACCATATCACCCTTCATCGCCCTCCCGGACCTCCCTCTCAAGGTCTTTATTGAAAACACCACCATCGTCCACTTCAAGGATGATGACCTCCACGTTCACCCGGCCGATTTGCTTCCCCAGGTATACCCAGACGACCACCACCTTCCCCACTTCGCCCAATTCGTCAAACGGAACACCACGCTCACCATTGTCGCCGACGCCCTTGCTGCCGCCACCTGCTCCATCACTAACCTCTCCTCTGCAACCGACAACCTCGCCGTGCTCACCCTTACCATTGACCCTCACGAAATGACTTATGAGGAACGCGACTCATTCTTACGGAATGCTCAAAACCTGCATCGCACCGCTGAAGCACTCAAGTGGAAGGTGGAAACCTCAACAAAAGAATTGGACAACGCTGTCAAGTGGGCTGAGTCCAGAACGGACCATGGCTGGACAACTTCTGGCTGGTAGAAGTCGGTGACTTCTCGCATACAAAGGGGGTAATGTTACAGTTCTCTTTTCCCTTTGTTAATGGACTACATTTACTTGTTACAAACCCATAGTTATGCTTGGATGTTATCTCCTTTTATAGCTACCTTCACCTTTCCTTTCCTAGATAGCTATGCTCTTTCCCCTTTAGTTTCTATTGTTCGCTCAACGTATATAAACCCCTCTCATGTACCGTAGTTCTTTAGTTCCAACTTAGTCGAATCTTATCCATAACCTGAATGCTCTTTTGCTCGTCACATTAACCACTCTTCTTGCTCTCTCTCTAGCCTTCGTCATCGTCAGACTTAGCGCCTAGAACCCTTGTCCAGTGACTGGGAACAGACTGAGACTCTGTTTGTTGCTGTAGACTTGGATGCTGAACGACATTGTGGACATCGACCATAACAGTATTGATGATGACACCTCAAATGCTCTTCCCTTCAAGTAGTCCATTCAGCACACAGACTACTCTTTGCCCAATCCTATTGGTAGTCCATAGGATCCCTTTCTTTAGATCAAATATTTTGTATCAATCTACATTCTTCCAGATTTCTGCGAAGAATTTATCATTTATATATTCCTTAGGAATACATTTCAAGACAACCTTTAGCAAATTGTCATCCAGATTGAGGCCTGGGACCTCAGTTGTTCCAACTTCCTTATTGGAAGTTAGCTCTTTTGACTCAACTTCTTGAGTCTCTAATTTGTCTTCAATTGGGGTGTCCTCTGATTCAACAATTGCTAAACAGGCATGAGACTGAGTTAATTTGTCTTGCCTGTTTAAGGGGAGATCTTCTCCTTCCGGATCTAATTTCAAGTCAGCATTAACATACACTGCAACATCATGGACCTCATTTGGTCCGTCATCTGTATAGTAGTGCAATAAACTATCCACTACCTTGTTTTTCTCTCCCCTGAGATATTTCATCTCAAAGTTAGATCAAGATAGGTATTCCCACCATCTCATACGTCTTTGAGACCCGGTTTGAGTCTCTTTAGAGAAAGTTAGCACTTGGTGGTCCATCACTACCATGAACCAGAGACCTAGCAGCTTGTCTTCCCAACATAATAGAGCTTCTAGGATCCCTAGTAGCTCTTGTTCCCAAGTGCAGTAGTTCATCTGCACTGAGGTGAATTTGTGGGATATGAATCCTGCAGGCATGCAGGTGTCCCATGTAGGGCCTTGCCCATACCAGGCACCTATTCTGCTAGCAGAGGCATCTGTAATAACCCAGATGTGTCATGACCGACTGAAAAGCTTCGGCTTTTTCACCAAGTCATTTTCATTTTATTATTTATTTTCTTCATATTATATAAACACATGCTGACTAAGTGGGCGCCTATCGCTTGGCACTTAGATAAAGTAATAAGATAAGATGCTGGAGCACGGTGCTGATGACTCATTACTATTACTACATGCGCAGTTGTCTTACTCATACAAGTACTATAATTAGAGTAGGGCTTAGGGTAGTGCACAGACCACCTGTCGTAGTATATGAGGAGTGCAATCCAGCACCCAGAGTCCTCAGTCGAGTTCTCTCGGGTTTCATCCCTCCTCTCCCCTCCTCTCCTCAGTTCTCTGTTGGGGCTCCTAGGCGTCATGCCGGGGGGTTCCTGATAGTAGAACTCGACTACTCCTCTAGCAGCCCCAATGCTTGATATAGCCAGACCACAGGCTTAAGTGGCAGAGAACTGGGGGAATCACACCGTTGTATGCCGACATTAAAATTGCGGTATTAGTTGCCAGAACCTATAAAACTGTGCACCTGTGGCTCTGCATCGCAGCCCTAAACTAGCTTTGCACTATGTTCCCAGTCTATGCAAACTGAAGAACCTAACCTGGTTGATAGGGTTACCTGTGCACAGGAGACCAGTGCCGGAGTGATTACACAATATGTAATCCGTATCTAGGGACCAGCCTTGCCAGCCCCCTAGTGCATTAAATTGCCCTGGCCTAGGCCCCTGAAGGCTATAGATCTATACCTATGTAAAATACTCTTTTCCCACACCCCTTGGAGGTAGCTGCTGCTTGGTCACGTGCCTCTGAGAAAGACCTGCACCCGTACAGTGTAGTGGTAACTGGACAACTGTTCGGACCCAGTTTAGTTAGACCCTTCATCCATAAATAAAACCAGTAGTCAGTAAAGTACATTGTAGCACTGCAGGGGTGGTTGTAGACCCTGAGTGCATGTTTCCATACCTACATTCCCAAGCAAGTGACAGGCCAAGACCTCCCTCACTTACGTACAAGTACAAAATAGAAGATACAAACAACGATACTTTTTGGGACGCTGTCACAGGCGATCTTGATCCAAATGACGCAGGTTTTAGTTCATCAAAAGGAGAATCTACTTCCTCATCATCATCACATTCAACAAACTCTATCACAGAGGAACCACATCAGTGGGAAGCAGCACCATTTCCCATCCTAGTACCAAATCCAGCCACACTAAATCCTAATCTACTATTCAACTCCGACGCCGATTTCATTGGAGAACCTGCACCACCATTTCATCACCTCCACCCCCGCTTACACCATCACCCACATCACCACTGCCACACTATCACAGTATGGCGGCACCCCAAGAAATGACATCAGCAGAATTGCTGAATCTCCTCAATGCGCAAGCTGCAACCATTCAAGCCCTCCAAAACCAGCTGACACAGCTACAAACAAATGCTGCACAGGCCACTGCGGCTGCTGCAGCACACACTCCTCCCCCTGCCAACATTGTCAACATACCACCAGGGATGGTATTCAATATTCCCGGGACCAGTAACAGCAGGGCATCTAGAATAGATGTAGCCAAACCTCCGGTCTTCTCCAGAAAAATGTCAGAAGTGACAAATTTCATCAACACCTGCAGATTATATATTCAATTAAAGATGCCAGAATCCGATGAGGAGGAGCGGATCTTGTTGATCATCTCATACATGATGGAAGGCTTTGCCACAGATTGGAAGGACAATCTGTTGGAGCAGATGGCCAACAATGAAGAAGGAATTCTGCAAATGGCGGAACAATTGTTTAGGCAGATCAGAAGGGACTTTGGTGACACTGATGAGCAGTCATCAAAGATCTTGGAAATGTGGACCATGACACAAGGGTCCAGTATGTGTGAGGAGCACGTGCAAAAGTTTAAAAAGGTATCACGAGGCACCAGATACCTAGGAAGAGCTCTTATTGAAGAGTTCAAACGCAGTTTGAATACCGGACTCTGGAAAAGAATAATGGAGGCCGGTGAGGTACCTGAAACCATTGAAGGATGGTACCAGAAAGCAGTGAAGTTGGATCGCCAGTGGAGACAGGCAAAAGCCGAGGAGAAGTATTACTCCTCGCAGACCAGTAAGTCTGCCAATAGGAGTGAAGGAGCATCCAAAGGCCCGGATACAGCAAAGCCGGTAGCCCCTGGCCAGCCCAAACCCCAATGGAGATTTGGATCGGGATCAGCAAACCAGGGACAATTGGGAGCTGGAGCCTCTGCAAGTTCAAGTAGTACAGCAAATCGGACAGACCCTAATGCAATGGACATCGATCAAAATCAAAGACCGCCTCTCAGGTGTTACAAATGTGGCAAGATCAGACACATTTCCAGAAACTGCAGATCAGGACTCGATATTTGCACCATAACATTTGACAAAATGAAGGAGTACTTCAAGAAAGGAGAAGAACATTTAAAAGAGGAAGAGAGT
The DNA here is from genome assembly GCA_023014395.1 of Amanita rimosa. NCBI lineage: Eukaryota > Fungi > Basidiomycota > Agaricomycetes > Agaricales > Amanitaceae > Amanita > Amanita rimosa. The sequence continues at coordinate 1,752,614 of JAEBUO010000001.1, read as the reverse complement.
CAGTAGGTCCTGTACTGGACTCTCGAAATAGATACACTGTATTAGCTAAATTGGTAGATAGTGCACAGCCCCTTGATATAGCGCCTAGCGCTGACCGGGTTGATGCAAGGACGATCTCGGGAGTCTCAAGGACTTCTGAGACGTTCCCACAAGAGGCGAACTCCCAGGTGAAACACCGTGATATAGTGCACGGCACTGAAAGTGTCACTCCCAAGGAGCGTGGCAGGGTGGCAAAACCTGTGCTTGATTCCTCGTTACCAAATACAGTAGTACAAGTATCTACAAAGAGACAAAAGGACTTAAAAGGGAAGCAGTGTGATATAGCGCACAGCACTGAAACTGCTTGCCCAAAAAGGAAATTGAAGAAAGGGGAAAAGGAGTTTGTAATTAGGTCAATAGGATGAAAGGATGAGATCTTGATGGAGATCAGGTTGGAAAGGTTGGACACACATGAACAAACTCAGCAAACTGTGTTGCTCGATTCAGGAGCAACAGGGTTGTTCATGCATGCTGCATATGCAAAAAGGATGGGCTTTAAGCTTATACCCTTGGAACGTCCTATTCAAGTATGGAATGTGGATGAAACAAATAATGAAGGAGGAATGATCACCCACAAGGTTGACCTCCTCTTATCTCATCAAGGGCACAAAGAACGAGCTACCTTTGAGATATGCGAGCTGGGGAAAAGCAATGTAATCATTGGATCAACATGGTTACGAAAACATAACCCTGAAATAAATTGGGAGAATGGTCAAGTCAAATTGACATGCTGTCCATGAAGCTGTGGACATAGGCAGAGAGAGTGGACCAAGAAGCGGGAGCAGAAGGTCCGATCAGCAGAACACTGGCGTGTTCTGGAGTATCTGTGGGAGCAAGAAAAGGAGTTAGACTTCACACATTGGCTCAAGGAAAAGGAGGAAAGTGAGAAACATCTCACGTATATGGAACAGATGAAACACCCAAGTCAATACAAGTATGGAGATAAATATCCATTCTTGCCAGTGTTTCCATCTGCATCCGCTGGACCAAAGGCTGGATCAATGAGACATGTACGAGAATTGGCAAAACTCACAGCCAAGGAGATGGTACCTGAGCAATACCACCAATTCCTCAAAATCTTTGAGAAAGGAGCATCGGAGCACATGCCAGCTAGAAAGCCTTGGGATCACACAATTGATACCAAACCAGGCTATCAGCCCCAAAAAGGGAAAGTTTATCCCCTGTCCCCAGATGAGCTGCAAGAAGTACGGAACTTTGTGGATGATCAGCTAGCAAAAGGGTATATCCGACCCTCTAAATTGCCACAAACGTCACCCATCTTCTTTGTAAGCAAGAAAGATGGAAAGAAGCAGATGGTTCAGGACTATCGATACCTGAACAAGTGGACGGTTAAAAATAATTACCCATTACCACTCATATCAGAGCTCATAGATTGAGCAGGCAGTGCCAAGTACTTCACTAAGCTAGATCTTAGACAGGGTTACAATAACGTGCAAATCAAAGATGGCAACGAATGGAAAGCCGCATTCACTACCCCTGAAGGTTCTTTTGAACCGGTAGTAATGTTTTTCGGGCTAACCAACTCGCCGGCCACATTCCAAGCAATGATGAATGATATATTCCACGATATGATCAACGCTGGAAACGTCATTGTATACATTGACAACATACTCATCTTTACCAAAACAAAAGAGGAGCATGATGCAATTGTACAACAAGTCTTGCAATGATTGGAAGAAAACGATCTGTATGTAAAACCAGAAAAGTGTGTGTGGTGCATAGAAGAAGTCGAATTCCTAGGGGTGGTCCTTGGACCTAAAGGAATTCAAATGGACACGAAAAAGGTAGAAGCCATCATTAGCTGGCCAATACCCTCTTGTTTCAAAGATGTACAAAGGTTCTTAGGCCTAGCCAACTACTATAGGTGCTTTGTACAGGACTTTGCCAAAATTGCATGACCATTACATGATCTGGTCAGAAAAGAAAAAACATGGGAATGGACGGAGGTCCAAGACAAGGCTTTCAAAAGCCTAAAAAAGATATTTATGGAGCAACCTTTGCTAGTTGCCCTGGATTCAGATAGGAAGTTCAGGGTAGAGTCAGATGCATTGGACTATGCTACGGGTGGCGTCTTATCTATGCTCTGCAAAGATGACAAATGGAGGCCTGTGGCCTACCTATCAAAGTCGCTCAATGACACTGAGTGCAATTATGACGTCCATGATAAGGAAATGTTAGGTATCATGCATTGCCTGGAAACATGGCATCATTACCTGGAAGGAGCACGTGAACAGTTCGAAATTTGGACTGATCACAAAAACCTCGAGTATTTTATGAGTGCAAAGAAATTAAATCACAGACAGGCCAGATGGGCTTTGTACCTTAGTCAATTTAACTTTGTATTGCACCATAAAGCAGGTGTTACTATGGGAAAGGCCAATTCTCTGTCCAGGAGGCCAGACCATAAAAAGGGGGTGGATGATGACAATAAGGACATCATGCTCCTAAAACCAGATTTTTTCAGAATTGCTGCACTACGTCATGTATTCATTCACAGCTCAGAAAAAGAACTATTAAATAAAATTCGACGATCTGAAGCTCATGACAAAGCAGTAATAAAGGCGGTAGAAGCTATGAAAAAGGCTGGTGTTAAAACACTAAATGCTCAAGAATGGGAAATGGAACAGGGACTTATCCTCTGGCAAGGAAAAGTCTACGTACCAAAAGATGAGAAATTGCGGATGGAGATAGTCCGCCCACACCATGACACACCCATTGCTGGACATGGAGGACAATGGAAGACGATTGAACTCGTCACAAGAAACTACTGGTGGCCTGGAATCACCAGATTTATTAAAAAATACATTAGTGGGTGTGACAAGTGCCAGCGGAATAAGAATTTCCTGGAGCCTCCTGCTGGAAAATTAATGCCAAACTCGGCACCAGCAAGGCCTTGGACGCACATCTCCGCTGATTTTATCACAAAATTGCCAGAATCACATGGTCACAATGCAATCTTGGTAGTTTGTGACTGAATGTCCAAAATGGTGCATTTCATTCCCACATCAGAGAAAACGTCGGCTCAGGGGCTAGCCACATTATTTAGGGACCATGTTTGGAAACTTCATGGACTCCCTGAATCTATAATCTCAGATCGCGGTCCACAGTTCACCATGCAAATGATGAAGGAACTAAATCAAATGTTGGGCATTAGCACGGACTTGTCCACAGCATTTCATCCACAAACGGATGGACAAACAGAGCAAATGAGTCAGGACTTGGAACAGTACCTGAGAATATTTGTGGACCATAGACAAGAAACGTGGTCTGGATGGTTGGCAATTGCTGAATTCAGCTACAATAACAAAATTCAGGCTTCCACCAAACAGACACCATTCTTTGTCAATTATGGCAAACATCCCAGAATGGGAATCGAACCAAGAAGGGAAGGTAGTCACCCAGCAGCATCAGATTTCGCTCAGAAAATGAAGGAAATCCATGAGGAAACTCAGGCAGCCTTATTAAAATCACAGGGTGATATGAAGCTGTACGCAGATAGACACAGGTCGGACGCACCAGAGTACAAAGTTGGAGACAAAGTATGGCTGTCAACCAAAGACTTAAGATTAACAGGCCGACCAACGAGGAAATTGGTGGAAAGATGGATTGGGCCATACCCAATCAAGAAAATAGTGTCATCTAATGCAGTAGAGCTGGACCTACCTTTCTCTCAACAAATCCATCCTGTGGTAAACGTCTCATGGATTTGCCCATGGAAATGACCAATGAGAGGGCAAAAGGCACAACCCCCACTGCTGATTGAGATAGATGGTGAAAAGGAATACGAGGTGGAAGAAGTCATTGATGTAAGATTAAAACGAAATAAATGGAGTACCTGGTTAGGTGGAAAGGATACACTGCTGAACATAACTCCTGGGAACCATTAAACAACTTACAAAACGCAAAAAGAAAAATAAAAAACTTTTACAATAGAAACCCCAGAGCAATCAGGAGGCTGGACAAAGCAACCTTTGATGGGTTGACTTTCAGACCTTATGAAAACTTCACACAATCCTCAGACAAAATAGTGTCCAAAATCAATGTCAATGCAGTAGCACCAGCTGCAAAATGGGAACAAAACTGGCAAAAATGGAAAGGAAGGAAGGGTCTAGAAACCCTCACAGAGCCAGGAGATGTGGAAGGGCCATGTCAATGTAACATGTGCCTGCGTCAATTGCATGATATAGCGCCTTGCGCTGAAACAATTGAAGACCTCACCCCACCTTCACGCCCACTCTCACCCATCATCGAGGAACTAGAGGAATCATCTGTGATAGAGCGCGATGTGCTGAAGGATGATGAAGAAGTTTGAATTTGTCTGGAAGCCAAATCCTAAAAAGGGGGTACTGTCATGACTGACTGAAAAGCTTCAGCTTTTTCACCAAGTCATTTTCATTTTATTATTATATAAACACATGCTGACTAAGCGGGCACCTATTGCTTGGCACTTAGATAAAGTAGTAAGATAAGATACTGGAGCACGGTGCTGATGACTCATTACTATTACTACATGCACAGTTGTCTTACTCATACAAGTACTATAATTAGAGTAGGGCTTAGGGTAGTGCACAGACCACCTGTTGTAGTATATAAGGAGTGCAATTCAGCACCCAGAGTCCTCAGTTGAGTTCTCTCGGGTTTCATCCCTCCTCTCCCCTCCTCTCCTCAGTTCTCTGTTGGGGCTCCTAGGCGTCACACTGGGGGGTTCCTGATAAAGTGCTCACATGCTGGTACATGGAAACCATTCACAGAGGCAGATCAAAGTGATTCTGACTCACAAGAGATGTTTAATTTTGATGTCAGTGATACAGAAGATGAATGGGAAGATCTTGTTACGAGGTTGGTAGACCAAGTTGCACAACCAGAGGAACAAGAGAAAGAAAGAAAGAAACTCTGTAGGACTGTCTACGACAGTGACTATCAAGAGCCTGGGGGTTCTCAGGCTCCAACTACTACTATATACCCCTCGCCTCATGGTCCCCTCATGTCCGCCTCCCCTTAACCACATGCCCTGCTGATGTAAGCTAGGGCGCTACCATGGGTGTCTGTCCATCACGCATGTCACCCAGTGTGACATGAAACCATCAAATCGTAACATTACCCCCCTCTTAAGGGTTCGGTTCCACACAAACCATGTCGGGATCGTCGTCCGGGAGAGTGTAGAGTGCCGTGCAATCGCCCTTCCATTTGCGCCATTTGCGCTCCAAGCATTCCCGGTAGTCACATTCGAACTTGCCATCTTCCCAGCCAAATAACCGTTTTGGAACATGTGTACTGGTATGGTTCTGGTATCGCCTGAACACATCCCTTGGTAACCTTCTGGCAGCAGGGGCATTAGGGTGTTTCTGATGAAACTCCTGGATCGCTTCCCCTGCATTCTCCAAATTCTTAATTGGTTCCCAAGTAGATTCTTCAATGGGGAATCCCTTCCACTTGACAAGGTATTGAATACCTCGTCCCTGTACTCGACTGTCCAAAACCTCCTCTACTTCGTACTCTTCACCTTGTACCTTCGCTTCTTCTTCTGCTCTCTTTGTGCTTAACTCCTCATCCTTTCGCTTCTGTTCTGGAAAAGCTGGCGGCACATACAGTTTCAACAGTACTTCGTTAAAAACGTTATACACCTTCCATGACTTTGGGAGGTCCAGTCGATATGCAGCAGAACCAATCTTCTCCAATACCTTGTATGGTCCATAGAACTTGCCATCAAGCTTCTTAGACGCTCGTACATGTGGGAGATGTTCTGCATTCACATAGACCTTGTCACCGATTTGGTATTCTCTAGCAGGGCGTTTACCCTTGTCATACTGTTTAGCCATGCATTCTGCCGCCTTTTCTAGGTTTTCCGCCGCTACATCACACGCCTCTCGTGCATTATACACGAACTTCTCCACATCTGCCACCTTGGTGGTCAACTTAGGGTCGTTCCACTTCCTTGGGTGTTTCCCATTATTCAGATAGAACGGGGTGAAACCTGTGGCCGAGTTCTCTCTGTCATTATGACAAAACTGAGCGAGCGCCAAATGCTCGCTCCAATCATCCTGTTTGTCATTTGTATACATTGCCAGAAACTCGCACACTTCTTGATTGACCCGCTCTCGTCCATCTGTGGGTGATATGCCGTAGAAGGGTTCCCTTCGATGTCTAGCAACCGGAACAGTTCCTTCATGAACTGGGAGACAAATTGAGATCCCCTGTCACTGATGACCTTCTGAGGTAGTCCATGATCCCGGAATACATTATCACGGAAAAGCCTAGCCACTCCTAACGATGTGATTGTGGAATTCGTTGGCAAGAAATACACTTTCTTGGTAAAACGATCCACGACTACCATTATCATATTGAAGCCTCGCGATTCCGGAAACGGTCCCATTAGATCCACAGACACGTCCTGCCACGGTTGACCAGGTATGCTATGGGGTCGTAGCGGTGCTGCCCTCTTTGTTCTGTCTGGTTTGACAGTTTGGCATGTCCTACACCCTGTAACGTACAGCTTGACATCCCTAGCCATTCGCGGCCACCAGTAATTCCGTGTGATTACCTCCAAGGTTTTGTCGATCCCGTAATGTCCCCATTCGTGATGGATGTTGAGAATGGATTCTCGCACCCTTCGGTTGACTGGGACGTAGATTCGACCCTTCCATGTCACAATCCCTCGTTCTACTTTGAAGTTGGGATCCTTGTTCTTGAGTCCTTCCACCACTTGTGACTCCCATTGCCGCTTATTGACCTTGGCAATCTTCTCCTCCAACTCTGTTAACGCATCGTCATCATTGTAGAGACAAACAAAAAGATCCTCCTTTAGGAGAATGACGCCTTCATTGTCAATCTCCTCCCCCTTATGGTCTGTCCTCCGAGACAGAAGGTCGGCCTTGCCATTGGATTTTCCCGAGCGATGTTTTATGACAAAATTGAACGCCTGCAAGTCCAAAATCCAACGTGCCTGCCGGCAATTAATGTTCTGCAGCTTCCGGAAGTACGTGAGATTCTGGTGATCCGTCAAAACCTCAACCGGAATGGCCGTGCCCTTCAGATAATGAGACCATTCGTAAAAGGCATGCATAACTGCCAACATTTCCTTATCATAGATCTCATAGTTGCGCTCCACAGGATTGAGAGATTTGGAAATGAAAGCAACGGGCCGCCACAGACCACTCATCTGTTGCTGTGACAGGATCCCGCCAATGGCAAAATCCGAGGCATCGGTTTCAACCCGGAATTGGCCCTCATTGGCGGGGATGGCCAACACAACCTCCTCTGCAACACGCTGCTTGAGACCTTCGAATGCTCGCTGTTGATCAGGAGTCCACTGCCACTCATTGTTGCCCGTGAGAAGCATCAACGGCTTCGAGATAGAAGCAAAGCCCTTCACAAAGCGTCGGTAGAAATTAACAAAGCCAAGGAACTGCTGGACATGTTTCTTGCAAGTCGGGACAGGCCAATCGACGATTGCCTTGACTTTAGCCTTATCCATACTAATGGAATCATAGGAAATGATCAATCCCAAGAACTTGATGGTGGACTTGTCGAACCAACACTTCTCCGGTTTTAGCGACAACTTGTGCTCCTGTAATTTGGCCAATATACAATTCACATGAATGGTGTGGCTCATCTGATCTGTAGAGAACACCAGAATGTTGTCCATGTAAATCACTACCCAGCCCTCAGCAATTTCTTCTCTGAAGATGTCGTTCATCATGGTCTGAAACGTAGCCAGGGAGTTGGTAAGACCAAAGAACATGACTAAGGGCTCAAAGAGGCCCCGATTTGTTCTGAATGCGGCCTTATACTCATCGCCGTCCTTGATGCGAACGTTGTTGTACCCCCACCGAATGTCCATCTTTGAGAAGACCTTCGCATGTGACAGTTTGTCCACAAGCTCCGAGATGAGCGGTAGTGGATACCAATTCTTAATTGTCATCTCGTTGAGTTTGCGGTAATCCTGTACTGGCCGGAGTGAACCATCTTTCTTCTTAACAAAGAAGAATGGCGACGCCATTGCCGACTTGCTCGATCGGATGTGTCCTGTCTCCAAATTATCTTTGAGGAACTTCTCAAGTTCCTCCTGCTCTATACGGCTTAAGGGATAGATCTTGCAATCCAACATCTTGGCACCAGGTACCAATTCGATTGCATGATCCCAGGGTTGGCGTGGCGGTAATTCATCAAAGGTCTGTTTCTCGAAGACCTTCCGGTAACCTAAGTAATGCTCAGGTACGACTTCTTCCAGGGTCCAGGTAATCTTATTTTCTGCAGCAATTTTGGTTGCCGTAGACTCATAAGCCCTGATCCATTCCAAGTCCACATCTTCTCTCTGTACCACCAACAACCGATCCCCTTCATCCCAATGCACGCTGGCTACTTCTTGCTCCTCCTCAGTGTCTTTGTCCTCGGGCTCCTGGGCTTTCGAATCTGGATAGCATGTACCTGGACAACAACTGAATCGGAGTATGTTCTTACTCCAGTCGACGTCTGGGTTATGGAATTTTAACCAGTCATGCCCCAGGAATAGATCCGTCTTTCCAAGGTTTGAGACACCAAACTCCCAAGTCTCCTCGTGCGTGTTGATTTTCACTTTCAACTGCACCATTTCTGACAATCGCCCATCAACGTTTTCTGAACCATCGGCATTGTAAACAGGAATCAGGTGGGGGAGTTTTCTTGTGTTGAGGTTATTTCGCTTCACGAAATTCCTATTAACGCACGAACCCGTACACCCCGAGTCCAACAAAGCCGATATTGTAATGGACTGTCCCGTTGTGATATCAGTAACCATCATGGGTACGTTTAATTGTCTTTTCCCGGTTCCTATCACTTGCTTAGGTTTGTTTCTCAAGTGGTTTAAGTACCAGGCCGCTTGTGCCTCCGTTGCACCATTCAGACTTTGTACAAGATCTTCCGTTACCTCTTCCATCCTGGAGTCATGACTCCAGGATTGGAGAGATTGAAGGGCTTGGGCCATGGGTCATTCCCACATGCGCCTCACCATCCATGGAGTCTGCCAGGGCTTCAAGCGATCTTTTCCCGTTGTAACGGGTTCATTCCTTATTTTTTGTGTTCTTAGTTCGTAATCGATGCAATTTAACTTGGTGGATTGAACCACATGACTATTATTACATGTCGACGAACTAGTACTACAGGCCTTCCAGTCGGAATGATTTCCGGTTGGCCGCTTCAAAAACCCAAGGCCTCACTAATGGCCTTCTTATCATCTTCGGTGGCATCATCAAGCCACTCCTTCCAACCCATTTCTCTCACTCGGGTCTTCCCTTTCCAATTCTTGGGACTTTTGCACTCTTGGCTAATATGTCCCATCTTTCCACAATTATAGCACACGATGGTGGTCTTCTTCCTATCTATGTCCATGGCATTGGGGTCCCTGGCACTCGACGTCGTTGCTGCTGCTGGTGGTGGGCCTTGTGTTGCTCCACCAGTCCGAGTTGCTGGCGTTGGTAAAACCCTGTTATGGGTACCCTGCATCCTTGCTGTCAATGCCTGGGGTTGGTGTGACCCTTGCCCTGGATTTACATTATAGAATTTCTTGGCATCCCGCCAAGCCTTGTTTAATTCCATCGCCTTTGTGTACCACTTGTCCAAATCTCCTGTAGTGGTCCCATCTCCCGGCGCTCCTGTTTCAACGATCCTCAGCCCTAGCTGAGGATGTAACCCTCTCCTAAATTGCGCAATTAGTGCAATTTCATTATAGCCCATGAGTTGGGCTAGTCCTCTGAAGTCAACAATGTAATCTTCTACATTGTGCTTCCCTTGTTGTAGACCCTGGATTTTGCGAATTGCATCATCTCGGGTTTCGGTTGTCAGGAAGAATTCCCTGGCTTCCGTGTCAAACTCCTGCCAGCTTGTGAAAGGTGGCTTGTGCGTGAACGCCGCTTGTTCGACGCTTTCCACTCCATCTAATAATGACACTATTCCGTGTCGTTCGTGCGTTAAGGTGGTTCCTGCCCGCCAGGTTCCCAATGCCTTCCGCTCCTCGCGCTCCAATGCATTTTCCAATATTTGTTGGAGCTTAACTCCTGCCCAGTTCCCTGCACAGTTGGCTGACCCTCCCCTAATGCGCTGAAGTGACATGGTCACTTGGCGCAAGACCGTCCTCTGCTTTGTTAGTTGGAAGTAAATTGCCATGCTTCGCAGCCAATTGGCAATTAACTCCGGTTGTCCCTCATAGTAATCGGGCATGTCCAACTTGACGGTTGGGGCGGTCTCTTCTCTGGGTGGTCGGAACAGCGTTTCCGCTACTGTGCCTATTCCTTCCGCGAATGGTCTAACTCGGTTTCTACAGTCGTTATCTGAACGTCCTTCCCATGTGGCATTCTCTGCCATTGTCCCAAATACTGCAATGTATGCGGTAACTAGCATGAGAATCACCGACATGAAGGCGTTGGTAACCGTAAAGCCCACTCGACGGTGATCGGGTCCGAACCATTTCCACACTTCCCGTGCTGGGGAACCCCACTCCTCGTCTTTCTCTACATGGTAGATCTGTCGCCGTCGGTCATAGGACACCGTTACATGGATCTCCTCATTTCGCATGTCTTTTTTGTAGAGGGATATTTCAACCCAAGATGGGTTTGCCTTCCATGCAAAACTCGACCAGTACTGGGATTTGAATAACCACAGGTAACAATACCCCGGTGTTGTTGGTGATATGTTCATGTGTCCTCGTTGTGGAAGTGCATAGCTGTCCCACCATTGTACTCGACTGACCCAGTCTTCCACGTTGATCTCATACTGGGGAACGTTGTCCAGCCACCTAATGCTGAACTCATGTTCTCCCCACACCCGCTCCACTGGTGACCGTCTTTGAATATTGACGTTGGTTACATCCTGTAATATTCTCCGAGGGTACACCACTCGTTCTTCGGGTTCCGCGCCTAGGCACACTGTCCTCCATCCTGCACCCATGCTCCAGTGAGTGAGTTCATCTATATCCTTCCATGTATAGGTGTCGAAGTCGTCAACCTCCTCAGGTTGCGCCAACACTACATGGAAGATTCCCTGCTCTGGTCCGTCCTGTAGTTTGAACCACGTCGTCTTGTCCCGCATCTCAATTTCCCACATGGAAATGTCATATAACGTAGGGTATTTGGGCCATTCAAACTTGTCCCAGAATTCCCTCTTGAATAATCATAGCTAGCACCACCCACGGATCATGTGTTTGGGGATCTTGACCGACATCCTCGCGGTTCGTTTTGTTTTTGCAAAATCCGCCTTGGTTTTTGCTGGACCAGGGAAGACTGTCTCAACTGTCTTCCTCCATTCTCTCGTGCGAGTACGCTGTTCCTTCAGCAACTCTTCTCCCATTTCCCGCAGGAACATGGTCATACTGAGTCCGACGGATCCATCAAGGACTCCTTCTCCTTCGTATTTGTTTGGCGTTGGCAGTGGTGCCATATTCCGCGGCTTCGTCATTCTCAACGGGTCATAGCATTGAACTCGTAAATAGTGTGCCGAGTTCTTTATATTTCCGTTGAGCGCATGAACCAATCTGTTCATTGCCTTTTGTGACAGATGCCAATGACGGCCCACCAGTACCAAATCACACTGGGTGCAATCGAATGCACGTTGGACATAGCTTGCTAAAACCTGGAAATCTAATTCAATTTCAAACACCAGGTTTTGCTTGTCGTCGAATCCCTGTCCTCCAACTTTCTTCAAATTGATGAAAGTGGACTGGGACCACTTCGATTTTTCGTCCCGGATCCACTTGTTACTCTTCTGCATGTGGACCCTGTTGTAGAGCGACTCCTTCTGATCGCCCAGCTCAATATGAACACCCGGCATGTTCTCTAGCCGGTTGATCATTTTGTCGTATTTGGCGTACACCTGCTCGTATAGCACCACTGCTGATTTTCTTTTATTATCCCAACTCGCTTTAGGGATAAATCTGCCGACTAGCTCATCGGCCGTGTATTTGAAACTGGGGACCGTCTTGGTTCCACCTGGTGTAACATCTACCGGAGTCGAAGGCTTGACCTCCACTGCCTTCTTAGGTACAACCAGCCTAATCTGATGTGCCTGCCGCGCCCTTTCCTGGACACGTGGAGCCTGCGCCTTTTCTCTCCTGAGACGCGCCGCCTTGTCACGTTCTTTGCACTCTACGAGTAATGCTTCCCACGCTTCGGACTGTTCGGCCCGAGCCACCCTGTCGGCCTCATCAAGAAGACGGCATGTCTCCTCAACCTCATGCCTACGGCGCTCCGCAGCCTTGTGGATGATCCACCGACAAATGTGCATGTTGTTGTCAGCAGGTACTGGCTGACGTGCCAGTCATGCAAGTTGTTGTTGTTTGTATGCTTGCCACCGTGTGTAGTTGGCGTTTTCTCGTGCACGCCACTCGTCTTTGATACGGCTCTCAATGAGCCCCTGCAATAAAAACTCCGTCTTGCTCAGATCCCACACCGATCTGACGCAAGGAGCCTTCCAGTTCCTCCACTGAGACGCCCTAATGGGGATGTTGCCTAGAAGGTTTCCACCTGTTCCCGGGGTCAATTTGGCATGATCGGCCCGCACCCCCGCAGAACTCTTCGATTTCAATCCACCATGTGACACAGGGAGGTGGTGCCCGGGTCTTCGGTCAGGTGTCCTCGTGCTCAGGGAACTAGCCCCGATACGTGATTGGTATCCTGACACTGTGCATCCTTGATACACGGCACCCCCCTCTGTTGTCTTCGCGTGTTTTCCCACGCTCTTCCACTGCGCCAGTTGCCAGCCCCCCTGACCCACTATCCCAGGGCAGGACGGCACTCTCACCATACGCAGTTGTGTCGCCTGAGTAGCTGTGACCTGTTTAAAAGAAATAGAAATGGATTCCATACCGGATCCGTTGACAGTTGTGCTCTGCTGAGTGACTTGAGACTGAGTTGTGTCGGCGACGCCTTGAGTGTTTGCGCGGTTAGCGCTGAGATTCGAAATTGCCTGTGATGCTGGCATAGCGGTTGTGGTTCGCAGTTGGTAGTCAATACCTTGTGCGAGGTGATCTTGTAAGGCTCTTGATTATGTTACGAGGTCAGTAGACCAAGTTGCACAACCAGAGGAACAAGAGAAAGAAAGAAAGAAACTCTGTAGGACTGTCTATGACAGTGACTATCAAGAGCCTGGGGGTTCTCAGGCTCCAACTACTACTATATACCCCTCGCCTCATGGTCCCCTCATGTCCGCCTCCCCTTAACCACATGCCCTGCTGATGTAAGCTAGGGTGCTACCATGGGTGTCTGTCCATCACGCATGTCACCCAGTGTGACATGAAACCGTCGAATCGTAACAGATCTGTAATAATGATATACTGTTGTGTGTAACATTTTGGTGCCTATATCCAATTGTTTTGATACAATATTATGGTAAATGAGACTTCAAGTAGCTTATTAGAGTAGTCTTACAATATATCTACCTTATATTATTGAAAGAGGCAAGAGAAAATGGTCAATATTCTATGGTAACACTAAATGTCACGCCTTTGTGAAGAGTCGTGTGACGGCCTTTCCGCGTGACACCCGGAATTGCGTAGTGACAGTGACAGTGTGACAAGGGTGTGATTCCACGCCTCGACAGAACCCCCCATCGCTTGCATATCGGTCCAAACGAGGAAAGCAACGATGAAGCTTGTAAGGTAATGCATTTTTCGATACGATTTATCGCTTCGTCTAGGGGCGTGGAAAAGCGAAACCTTATGTGGATGCATCCACGACATGATTGTTTTGTGTCTTTTTTTTTTTTTTTTTTTTTTCCTTTGTTCTTTTCTTTCGTTGTCTATGCCTGACATTGATACGCCTTAGGTTCTTAATGAAGCTTAACAACGAAACGGTGACGATTGAACTTAAAAACGGGTCGATTGTACATGGGACGATTACAGGTAAAAACGTCCTTCCTTCCTTGTCCATCACTTCCGTGTGCATGTGTGCAACTTGTTTTTTTTTTTTTGTTTTTTTGGCTAAGGATGAGCGGATTATCAGGTGTGGATATGCAGATGAACACGCATCTGAAAACGGTGAAAATGACGGCACGCAACCGAGATCCGACGACGTTGGACGCTCTGTCCATACGGGGCAACAATATTCGGTACTTCATATTGCCCGATGCGCTCCCGTTGGATACCTTGTTGGTAGACGATGCGCCGAAGCCAAAATCAAAGAAAAAGGAGGAAGCCCGTGGACGTGGAAGGGGCGGGAGACCCGACCGCCCGGGGAGGGGGAGGGGACGCGGACGCGGGAGAGGTGGGAGAGGGATATGAGTGTGTTGTTGACCGTGAGATGGTCACTTTTTGGTCATAAGATGGCATGTACGACATACTTGAATTCCTTGGTTTGGAGATTCAGTGCCTCTTTTGCACGCCCATGGCGTTTAACGTTCAGCGTTTGAAAGATAAGAGAGAAAGCTAGTACTTGCTGACACTCCCTTATCTTGCAGAGGTAGTAAAATAGGCTTTTGAGGTTGTAATGTGGAGCGGGGGCCATGCATACGGCGGTCATAACATCGCGTCCCTTGAGTTTATGACGTCAGCAGTGATATTGATCACTTCCATATCCGATCAACCGTTGCAGAAATCAAACGAGCGAGGACGAAATCAGCCTGCATCGACCTTCGTCCGCGTATCCCGTCAATTCGCCGCTTGGCTTTGCGCTCCAACTCTTGATATTTCCAATTAATCATGCATTCATGCTTAAAAACCCCTCACTCCCCCCCCTCCCTTCACTTCCTCTTCTTCCTCAACATGACCACCCTCCGTGTCAGATTCCCCTACCACGACTGGCCCGGTTGGGACGTCCCCGAGTGCTCGCTTACCTGCGTCCAACTACCCAATACATCCATCGATCCACCTCGTAAACTCGTTACCCGCCACCGTCGACACCACCCCTTTCTCCGACTACGGCTCAGACTCGCCCGTCTTCCGCGCCATCCTGAGCGAGCGCGAGCCTCAGACGGCGCGAAAGCTCAACGTTGTCCTCAAGTTTGCTCTTCGTGAGGACCTCATTGCAAGCCTCGCTGAGGAGGCCTGTGCCTATGTGGGCGCGCTCAAACCACTGCAGGGGAAAACGGTCCCGGTGTGTTATGGCCTGTACGCCGGCGCACGAGAGGACGGTCGGATGATGGCGTGTCTCGTGCTGGAGTGCTGGGGCCAGTCTCTACGACAGCCGTTCCGAAGGCTGTCGCTCAATCTCAAGTGGGTTTTTTCTTTTATTTTTATTTTTATTTTTTTTTGGTTTACTTTTATTTAACCCGGACCCGTTCGCACCATTTCGCTGGGCTTTCATGTATTCCTCCGTATTCATGGCACACCCGCGTATTTATGACCCGTCGATTTATTTAGGTTGAAAATCCTTCACCAGCTCGGTGAACTTCATCGCTGTGGTGTTCACCATGGAGACTTTGCCGAACGCAATATCCTTGAGAGGAATGGGGACATCCGTATCATCGACTTTGACGAGCTCATAGAGCATGATTGTCGTTGTGATATGAATTTCCGGCCTGGAGAAAAAACGCCAGATGCCAAAGACCAATTTGGCTGCCCTTATTTATGGGAGCTGTGTCGCTGTTCGATGAAAATATGGGACCTGGGTAAGTCTTCATTCCTTCCATGTGACCGGATAACTCATATGGACGTGAATAGCTTCATGATGATATTGAAAAAAAAAAAAAAAAAAAAGGATTTTTTAAATCACTCTGATCACTCTGTCTCTCATCATTATGTATACCCTTGTTCACGTGTGCCTGCAGCATTTAATAGCAACGCATTGATTGAATTCAATATGATATATATAATATTTTTATTTCTTGTCATGAGAAGGAAAAATGCCGTGTCTTTGCCGAGCCAATGAAAAATCTAGGATCCTGTTGTGTTTGGCTGCAGATTCCAAGCCAAATCATGCTGCTGCCATCCCCGCTTGACATTTATTCTGATTCAAGATTGCACGCATACCAAGGTCCATCCAGATATGTGCGATATCCTCGCGTCGTTTCTCCCGGAGGAGGCTACATAGCCAGGAGCGAGGATGGGATACGCTGCGCCGTTGCAGGCAAGGAATGTACGTTGAGTGTATCTCTCCCCCCCCTCCCCCAACTTTATCCAACTGATTCTTGACGCGACTGCGACTGAACGCCGGGCTTAATTAATTAAGCTCTCAGAATTCTTCGAATATCAGATAACTCGCTCCCAGCCAACCCAGAGTTCCGATCGTCATTAGGCAAAGGGGGCCACCGAATCGAAGCAACGCGTAACCTGTGGGAGGGTAATGGCCTGAAGATTGAAAGTGCTGCCACCGGTATTGCATGGGGTCGCGGACGTGTGTGTTTTTTTTTTTTTTTTTTTTTTTTTTTCTCGTCTCGTTTTCTGTACTTTCAATCTGACAAAGTATATTAGCCTTCAGCAACAAGATATTCACGAGCGCCCGGAATGGGGATCTCATCATGTGGGATATTAGTAGGGCTGGGTCTGCAAAGCTGGGTTAGTTCTGTTTGTTAACTAACTGGATGCCATAGCAATGAATGATCTCTCATACCCACTCTCTCCTTCTTCTTTTTTGTCTTTTTCAGAACGGCGGATTAAAGACCACACGCGATCCATAAACCAATTGGCCATATCCCACTCCGTCCACCATTACTGTGTTACTGGTTCAGCCGACGCCGACATGAGAATATGGGTACGGTTATGTTGATAACTCTCTCTCTCTATATATATATATTGAGAGAAGATTTTTTTTTTTTTTAAGGATCTACGAGACATGTCCAAATCCCTAATGCGTGTCCACCACCCCGCATCAGTCCGCAGCGTCGTCTTCTCACCCATTCTATGGCAACCTCTTCAAGCTATCGTCGGTCTCGACAATGGCAGTATCTATAGGTGGGACCTTAAAATGGGCCAGCGTGGGCTGTTGGACAGACTTCTCGTCGCGCATACGACCCCCGTCACTTCTCTTTCGTGGCGCGATTCTCCGAGGATGAATAACTCGGAAACAGTCGACAGTGGAATGGGCTGGTTTGCCAGTGGAGGGCTTGATCGTTGTGTCAAGGTAAGCATGTCTTTTTCTTTTCTTTTCTTTTTTCTTCTTCTTCTTCATATATATCTTTCTTTCTCAGGTATGGGATCTAACCGCTCCGGGATCCAGTTCGCGTATACCCACCAAACCCACTTATACGCTCCATCCACGCTATCCTGTTCGCCACATTTTATGGCGGCCGATGCATGATTGTGAGATTGCCGTCATCTCCAACCCCGAGCTCGCGAATCCAGCCACGAAGACAGAAGTTTCGAAAATGTCTACAACAGCACCGCCTTTTATTACACGCTCCGCAAGTATAAATGCCTTGGATCTTCTGGGTTCAAGTGCAGAAGCTGAATCGCAGCAGGTCACAGTAGCAGCAGCAGCAACAGCAGCAGCAACAACAGCAACAGCTCCGATGGACAATAAGATGACACCGGGGTTCAGGCCTGCAGATGACGCAATTGAGATTTGGGATGTCAGGAGAGGATGGATAGCCAAATGGTCTATCCGTGGATCCGGTGCTGAGGGTAGCTTAACAGGTACGAGGGCCCCAATTATTATTATTTTTTTTTTTTGGCATTATTAATAAGCTGGGTAATGACAAAAAATGTGTTGGTTGCATTGGTGTAGATGTCGACTTTGCCGATTCCCATGCTATTTGGGCACTTCAATCTTCGGGTACTTTTTCTCAATTTGATCTTCGGGATGCTTCAAAGCCAAGTGCCTGTGTACCCAGAATGGCGTTGACATGGGACGTATCGGGGTCACTCACCTTGGTCTCTGATCGAAAATACCGGCATGAGATTCCATACGATGATATGTATGTGATGGGTTTTTTTTTTTTTTTTTTCTGTGTCAGGTTGTTTAGCTCAAAGACCGTTAGTCGCCCAGAAATTAGACCCGTGGCGGAGAGGCTAGGGATACATATCAAGACCCTTGGCGATCCTCAGACACAGCCGCAAATGCAAAATATCGTGACGCAGATGTTACCGCATATGACTGTAGACTTTGAATGTTTCAAACAACTTGCCAAGAAGTATATCTTGACTGGCGAGAATCGAAAGTCGACTTGCATCCATAATGCGCAGGTGTGTCCTATTCATATTTATTTTTTAAAGGGTACTTTTTTCAACAAAGATATGTACACGATAAGGTGGCTGCCGAGGCGGGTCAGCTAGAGACCGCTCAGCTGTGGCGGCTTCTAGCTGCTTGTTTGGAGGATGTTGTTCCACCATCACCTCCCATCTTGGCACAAGGCACAAACAACGCGCTTACTCATCCTTTAGCCACGCCCATGAGTGCTAGGTATGCGCAATCTTACTTTTCTCTCCCTGGCGGTACTAGGGCACTCGAAGCTGGCCAGCCACAAAAGACGAGTCCAGGACATGGATCTGTCGGAAGCACAGATAATAACTCGAAATATGTTTTAAATCATCATCACCCTTCTACTTCTTCCCGGTCTGCATCACGTCATCTAACGCCGGCATCCTCCGCTTCTTCGTCCCCTCACCATGGACTTGTCCATCTGCCTCCTATCACACCGCGTAGACCATCTTTCCTGGGGCAACGCACTGTAGCGGATCCTCCTCCTTCTGGAAGGCGTCCATCAACCGCCTATCGCCGACCGTCGATAGTGGCTTCGATTCTCCACGCTTCTGCCAGTCCGGCGGGGTCGGGGGCGGCGGATAAGGATGCTAAGGATGCTAAGGATAAGGATAAGGATGGCAAAAACCCATCGACTTCAAGCCTCCGACACGTTGGGGAAGGAGCGTTGGATGATTCCGATTCGTCTTCTGGGAATGACAGCGACGTCGGGAGTGCGGGTACGGTTGGGAACTGGAGCGATGATGAGGCTAACTTGCGTCCTCTGTCTTTGATATCACCGACGCTGATATCGCAGCAAAGGACGGCTCTCAGTCCCCTCTCGAGGGTGGCTGGAAGACAGCGGTGGACAGATGAGGATGGGGATGTGAATGATGATGAAGTGACGTCGGCGTCACCTCAATCGACGGATTCTGATGTGGACGACAACAACAACGAGGACAACAGTCCTATTGCGTCTCTGACGAGAAGAACCAGCAGTGCTGGGAGGAAAATGTCGTCGGGGGGACGGTATAAATCGCGAAGTCGGAGTTCGACTGTGGCATCGCTTGCGGCAGCAGCGACGGCAGAGTATTCGATGACGAATATGCTCACTCGCCAGGACTCGGTTAGCAGCATCCGGACTGTGGTTGCGGGAGATGTGACGTACGGCGGCGAGGGGGATAATATGGGGGGTGTATTGTTGAAGCCTGAACTAGAACCGAGTCGTGATTTTTTCAACTCGCGCGGTCTTGAAATGACGACGACGGGCGGGGGAGCGCCTATCGCGATGGAGGTTGTCGGACCGGATGTTGTTGTGCCTAATCCTGAATATTTTACAGAACGAAGGATTGAGTTGGTGCAAGCAGATGAGAAGCGTCTTAAAGATATAGGATGGAAAGCGGTTCGCCAGGCGGTTGAGACTCTTGTTGAACAGGTACGTCGCACGCTTATGCATTGGTTTTTGGGTGAGGAAAGCATTTCCAAAAAAAAAAGGGAGATGTTCAGACAAGTGCGATGATCGTGATCATTGGCCGCTCAGAACTACACATTAGCGTGAAACGAAGTGCTGCGATCGTGGACGCCTACTTGGGTAATCCATGACATTCTTTTTTAAAAATAATAATAATCATATGATACCCGTATTTTTTTTTTTTCAGATATGCTTGATCGATTGCGGATCTTCTCGTGTTCGGCCTATGTACGCAAATATTGTCAACTCAGCGAAATCCAAGATACCACCATGGTGAGGTGGAGTGGGGTTATCTAACGCGGTTCTTTTTAACCATGATGAATCCAGATTCATACAATCATCCCCACGTCTTGCGTCAAGTGTTTCAGGCCGTTGTTGAAGTCAACCAGTCAATTGTTGGACAGGGCAGCGACGAGGGCTTGCTATTCACATTGCACAACTTGCAAGAACAATATCTCATGTGTTATATGGTGAGTTTGGATTCTTAACCGAGAGATAATTTGGTGATTGTTATTTTTTATTTTTATTTTTATCACAAGCCGGCTGCCCGTACGCACGCTCCTTTTTCAATGTCCTACATGCAAACACGGGGCACATGAAAGTTGTCATCGAAAGTTTTATGAGGATCATCGGCTAGTCAAGGTGGCGGCGGATTGGGATAGGGGATTGGTAGGTATGACGGGTTATCCGTGTGCAAGCGGCTGTGGGCATATATGTTTCCCTGGGCGGAATGTGAAGGAGAAGTGGCTAGGGTCCAACCTGTCGTGCACAACGATGCGTAGTGTTGTTCAGTTGTATGATGGCTGCTGATTTGGCAAGATGTACGCAGCAGCAGCAGCGGCTGAAGGGGAGATATTCAGACATACGCATTCGGAACTATTATCTTTCATGTTGTATGTATGTATAAGGCCGGATACGAATTGTAGAGTTTCTTACCTCTGTGAATTATCATCAAAGGGACTGGCTGGCATTGAAGAAATTTCATGCAGACAGTCTCTCTGTCACGCATGTCACATGATGTGACAAGCACCATAACATTACCAAGGGTTTGGTTCCACACAAACCATGTTGGGATCATCATCTGAGAGGGCATAAAGAGCCACACAATTGGCCTTCCATTTGCACCACTTGTGTTCTTGTAAGGACCTCACTTTGTCCTTGGGAGAGCCTCACCCTTGTCTTTAGCTTGGTTTCTTGCTGATGTGCATCCTTTTATTTACTTAAATAATTGTGTTTGTTTGGACACACAGACCTTTTGTCATGCATCAAATATATTATGTAATTAGTTTTATTTTTTCTCTTACATTTGTGCTACATGCCAAATAAACATTGGTTCATTGTATGGTGCACCAAGAGAATTAAGTTAAACCCCAACAAACTTTACACTTTTTTACACTACCAATCAGTAGTGTAGTGCACAACTGGACAAGATGTCTTGAGATGATGTTGTTTGGTCCCCTGAGGAAACCCTTGCACAAGCAGCAAGAGGACCTCTTGAATTCAAGGGAGAGTTCCCCAGTGATAGTGCCTCACTCTGTTAGGACTAATCCCCATACAATCACAAGCTCTGTAGTAAGAGGGTAGAAAAGAGTTATATTAGACACAGTAGTCAGTAACCTGCAAGGAGGAAAAAATCTAGAGTCTTAAGGACTCCTACCTACAAAATGCACTCCTTATATACTTGAGCCATTGGTCTGTGCACACAGTCTGCACAGCAACAGCACCTAGGCCCATTTCCTAGACCTGTCCAGACCCATCCAGACTCCCAGTCTCTTCCTGCAAATGCTTTTTCACTCAATATCCCCTAACAGCCCTGATTGTATAGCCACCCTGGGTTATGTAATCCTCCTGCCATACCTGGATAGGGGTCCCTCGCCATATGCCCATGTCTCATTATGCACCTGTAGCCCTCTGAATAAAATAGAGAAAAATAAGGAAAAATGTCCATCTTGTAACATGACCTCCTCCTCAAGACTTCATGTCCTGGGAAGTCATGCATTGGTCTGCCTAGGGGAATCAAGCGTGGGTTTAACTGGCCCACTGTGCTCAAGGTCTCTTGAGAACACCCCTTCCATGTCAGGTTCAGTGTAAATGAATTTGTGGTCACCTTTCCACTGTTGCCAATTCTGTTTTAGTTTCTTGAGGTAGTCACACTCAAATTTGCCATCTTCCCAACTGAACAACCATTTGGGAGCCTTTGTATCCACGTGATTGTGCCAGTTTTTAAACTGTAAGTCTGTCAGTGCCAATTGTCAGGGTGCACTTGGGTTTTGCCTGTGGAATTTCTGAACCTCCTTCTTAGCATTGGTGAGATTCTCTGCTGGTTCCCATGTAGATTCTTCTACAGGATAGTTTTTCCACTTGACCAAATACTCCAATTGACCACTGTTTTGTCCACTAACTCTGCTATCCATGACTTCTTCAACTTCATACTCATCATCTTCTGATTCCTCAACCATCTGTGCCTCTTTGCATTTGGCAGTTTTTTCGATTTGATTGGGAAACTCCAGAGCATGATAAGGTTTCAGAAGTACCTTGTTGAAGACATTGTAAATTTTCCAGGCAGCAGGAATTTTCAATCAGTATGCCAATTTGCTGACCTTTTCAACCACCTCCAAGGGACCTACAAACTTGCCATTGAGCTTCTTAGTGGTATGAAGCATTGGCAGATTCTCAGTGCTGAGGTACACCTTATCACCCAGTTTATATTGTCATGCAGGTGCTGTTATGGTTGATGTCCACAATATTGTTCAGCATTCAAGTCTACAGTGGCAAACAGAGTCTTGGTCTGTTCCCAACCACTGGACAAGGGTTCTAGGCACTAAGTCTAATGATGATAAAGGCTAGAATGAGAGCAAGGAGAGCGGTTGAGGTGACAAGCAAGAAGAGCATTCAAGTTATAGATATGATTTGACTAAGTTGGAACTAAAGAACTATGGTACATGTGAGGGGTTTATATATGTTTAGAGAACAAAAGAGACTAAAGGAGAAAAGGCATAGCTATCTAGAAAAGGGAAGATGAAGGTAGCTATGAAAAGGAGATAATGTCCAAAGTGTAACTATGGGTTTGTAACAAGTAAATGTAGTCCATTAATAAAGGGAAAAGAGAGTTGTAACATTACCCCCTTTGTATGTGAGAAGTCACTAACTTCTACCAGCCAGAGGTAGTCCAACCATAGTCCATTCTGGATTCTGCCCATTTGATGGCATTGTTGAGTTCTTTTGCAGAAGTTTCCACCTTCCATTTGAGTGCCTCAGTGGGATGATGCAGGTTTTGGGCATTTTGTAGAAAGGAGTTGCGTTCCTCAGAAATCATTTCATGCAGGTCAATGGTGAGGGTCAGGGCAGCGAGGTTGTCAGTGGCAGAGGAGAGGTTGGTGATGGAACAGGTGGTGGCAGCAAGGGCATCAGTGATGACAGTGAGCATGGTGTTCCTTCTAACAAATTGGGTGAAATGGGGGAGGCAATGATCATTGGGGTGTACTTAAGGGAGGTGTTACAGTCGATGTCCACAACGTCGTTCAGCGTCCAAGTCTACAGCGACAAACAGAGCCTCGGTCTGTTCCCAATCACTGGACAAGGGTTCTAGGCACTAAGTCTGACGATGACGAAGGCTAGAGAGAGAGCGAGGAGAGCGGTTGAGGCGACAAGCAGAAGAGCGTTCAAGTTATGGATAGGATTCGACTAAGTTGGAACTAAAGAGCTACGGTACATGAGAGGGGTTTATATACATTAAGAGAACAATAAGAATATAAGGGGAAAGAGCATAGCTATCTAAGAAAGGAAAGATGAAGGTAGCTACCAAAGGAGATAACGTCCAGGCGTAACTGTGGGTTTGTAACAAGTAAATGTAGTCCGTTAACAAAGGGAAAAGAGAATTGTAACATTACCCCCTTTGTATGCGAGAAGTCACTGACTTCTACCAGCCAGACGTCATCCAGCCATGATCTGTTCTCGACTCTGCCCATTTGACGGTGTTATCGAGTTCTTTTGTAGATGTTTCTACCTTCCATTTGAGCGCTTCAGCAGCGCGGTGCAGATTTTGAGCGTTCTGCAGGAAGGAGTCACATTCCTCATAGGTCATTTCATGTGGGTCGACAGTGAGGGTGAGAGTGGCGAGGTTGTCGGTGGCAGAGGTGAGATTGGTGATTGAGCAGGTGGCAGCGGCGAGGGCGTCGGCGACGACGGTGAGCGTGGTGTTCCTTTTGACAAACTGGGCGAAGTGGGGAAGGTGGTGATCGTCGGGATGTACCTGGGGAAGTAGATTGGCCGGGTGAACATGAAGGTCATCATCTTTGAAGTGGATGACAGTGTCGCTTTCAATGAATATCTCAAGCGGGAGGTCTGGGGTGGCGAGGAAGGGTGAGAGGGCAGCGATGGTTTTGTCAATGCGCCAATGGGCGCAAGAGAGAAGAGCCAGAGCGGTGAAGTAGGCGGCGAGGGCAAAGAAAGTGAACATGGTTGTTGAAATGTGTTTATTGGTGTTAGGCGACAATGCCTGGAGAATTTATACGTATTCCGGATCGCTGATTTCCGTGTCGGAGTCCCAATTTTCTGTATTCAACGGGTCTTCGATTGCAGGGTCAGTGAGGAGTTCTCGTTCTTCCCTCATGAATAGGGTTAGTGAATTTAAATGTTCAATTCCTGATGTCGTTGTTGGTGTGATTTGGAATTTTCTGATTCGCCTAACAATATCCACTATTACTTGTGCCATCGCAGTAGACAAATAATCAAGTTTGTCAAGGATGTCTTCCATGAAAATGCGAGGCCTCCCCGGTATTCTGATTCGTCGGCTAATTAACCAGATCTGTGCGCTACACTCCCGTGTCTGTTTAGTGATTTTGTCCATTTGTTTATACTCTTCTGGGCAAAGCAATCTTCCATGGGCACTTTTATAAACATCACTGCTTTTGATGGCTAAAAGTTGGTAGGCAGGTGGATCTTCATTGTAACAAGGTAGATCGTCGGTCGAAAATCGTAGGTCGTGGTACTTGGGAAGATAATTCCGGGCATCATTGCAGGGGAATTCCGTTATCCCTGAAGGACTCTTTTGGTGATGGTGATCGAGATGAGGGGTGCGATAATATTGTGTGACTAACGCCATAGTTCAGGTGAATTTTCCTGGCGGGGTCGGTGCTCTAAGAGCGTGTCGGAAGGGGAGGTACTGTATGTGGGTATAGACGGTTTTTTCTTTAAGAGCTATAGTGTATCGAGAGAGTGTTGAGCAGTTCCATTTTGTATAGTGATAGTTTTGTTTCAAGACGTGGCGGTTTCTATATTGCGTCATGGTTCAGAGGTGTCGACGTTGTTGATATTCTGATAGGATATCAGTGGCGTTTGCGAGATTGCGAGCAGGTTCCCAAGAGTTATCGTTCGATCCGTAGCCTCTCCATTTAACTAGGTAATGGTAGCCTGCGCCTCGTTTCCTGTGGGCTAGAATTGCCTCTACCTCGAATTCTTCTTGTCCATTTACGAGATCAGGGGGTGGTTTCATATAATTCGGGCCGTGCGCAGTCGTTTCCCTGTACGGGGTAAGGAGTGACACATGAAACACAGGGTGAATGCGCCATTGTTTCGGGAGTTTCAATTTGTACGTTACTGGTCCCATCACTTGTTCGATTTCGAAGGGTCCTTCCCGTTTTGGTGCTAGCTTTCTGGACTGATATGGTATGTGAAGATTTCGGTTCTCAAGCCATACTTTGGTACCCTTTTCAAATCGTATTGCTTTGTCCTTGCGTCGTCTTGCCACTAGTTGTCTTGCTAGTTCATGTGCTGCTAGCGCTTCTTCTCTGGCTTTCCTTAGGAACTGAAGGCGCTCCTCTGCTGCTGGTGTGGTCATTCGCGTAGTAGCTGTGGGAAGCGCAACAGGGTCCGTTCCATACATTAGTCTGAATGGGGAAGTTTTGATTGTGTCATGGTGTCGGTTATTGTGGGCAAACTCAGCTATTGGGAGAAGTGGTTTCCATAGATGCGGTTCATTGGAACAGAACATTCGGAGATAAACTTCTAGTTCCTGGTTGACTCGTTCTGTTTCCCCATCAGTCTGAGGATGGTAGGCTGTGCTCATTCTGTGGTCGATTCCTAGCGCTTTTCGTATTTCTTGAAACACTTTTGCGGAGAACTGTGGTCCTCGATCTGAAATTAAGACATCTGGTAGGCCAAACTGTTTGAAAATTTCGGAGATATAGAGTTCTGCTGTGCCTAACGCGTCAATTGTCTTTTTGCAAGGTGTGAAAATTACCCCCTTTGTAAGACCGTGGTCCACCGTGACCAGGATCGAGTCAAAACCATCAGAAAGGGGTAGGTCGGTAATGAAATCAAGGGTGACTTGTTGAAAAGGACGGGTTGCTTTTGACGGAATCGGGCGAAGGGCTGGCACATTTGGGTGTGTATTAATTTTCATCTGCTGGCAGAGGGCACATCCTTCTATCCATTCCCTGACATGTTTGAACATCCCGGGCCACCAGTAATCTCGTTTAAGGAGTTCAAGGGTCTTTAATCGTCCAGGGTGGCCAGATGATCGTGCTTCATGTGTTTCTTTAATCAGTCTGGTTCGTAATCCGTCTTGATCAGGGATATAGGTTTTCCCAAGATAATGAACAATGCTGTTTGTATAAGACCAATCCTGTATATTCGATTTGATTGGCGGAGCGTGGTGCGCAGTGATAACCTCAATTAGAATTCATCCAAAATCATCTTTTGACATTGCCTTCTGAATTTCCGTGACCAGATCTTCTGCAATAAGACGAATAAAACGACCTTCTGGTAGGACTATGACATCCTGTTGTAATTCACTGTTTCCCATATGATCGGGGCGTCGGGATAGGGCATCCGCTTCAAACATTTTTGTACCAGGGACGTGCTCTATACGTAGGTCAAATTCTGACAATAGGGACGACCATCTAGCTTGTCTGGGCGTTAAGCGTTGGGCGGTTCGATAGTAGGACAAATTCTTGTGATTGCAATGGACTATAGTGGTGTGGGGTGATCCGTGCAGCAAATGTCGCCAGGTCATCAATCCTTTGATAATTGCCAAGAGTTCTCGATCGTAGATCTGGTAATTCTGTTCCGTTTGTGTTAATGCATGCGAAATAAATCCGCAGGGATGTAGAGATCCTGTTTCATCTGCCTGTTTCAAGACCGCTCCTATCGCCTTATTCGACACATCGGTTTGAAGGATAAAGGGTCGAGTAGGGTCTGGCATTAATAATACCGGCATTGATGCGAATCGTTTTTTCAGAATTTCAAAGGCGTTGTTCCGTTCAGTGGTCCAGTTAAATGGTTCAGTTTTCTTAGTGAGGTTGGTAAGTGGTTTAGCGATAGCAGCAAAATTTCCAATGAATCGTCGGTAAAAGTTTCCGAATCCAAGAAATGATCGGACTTGTTTGACTGTGGTAGGGACTGGCCAATCAGCAATTCCTGCTAGCTTTATTGGGTCCATCTGAACGCGTCCAGGGGTAATGATCATTCCTAGGAACTCCACTTCTTGTGTGGCGAACTTGCATTTTTCAAGTTTCAAGAATAGATCGTTATCTTGTAACCGTTGTAAAATTCGTTTTGTCCGTTCCTCTAACTGTTCCAGCATTTCTGCACAGATCAGCATGTCGTCCATGTAAATGATCAGCCATCCTTCATTGATCATGTCCCTGAAGTACTCGTTCATCATAGTTTGGAAGGTTGACGGTGAGTTGCATAATCCAAAGAACATTACTGTTGGCTCGTAGAGCCCTCGATTGGTAATAAAGGCTGCTTTCCATTCGTCTCCCTTCTTGATACAAACATTGTTGTATCCCCATCGGAGGTCTAGTTTGGTGAAATATTTGGCGCCTCGTAATTTAGTCATGAGATCAGAAACAAGGGGGAGGGGATATGCGTTTTTGACAGTCCATTCATTCAGGTATCGGTAATCTTGACAGGGTCGGAGTGCTCCGCTTTCTTTCTTTGCTACAAAGAAGAATGGTGACGCCTGCAGTGATGTAGATGGTTTAATGTATCCCTTTTTGAGTTGTTCATCAATCCACTCGACTGGATGGGAAGCGTTCTGATGCCTTTTTGTCAAAGATGGTGCACCATTGCTCATATTCTGTCGGTAGAGTGGCGGGTGGTTCGTCTTTCTTCAGCCTATGTTCTAATTCCTGTGATGCCGATGTTTTAACTCTGATCCAGTAGTCATCTTCGCCCCATTGCTGGGAGTCAAGGGCTAGCTGCCAAATTGCTTTTGGCGATGTGTCCAGATCTTCAATTTTCAGAGTTTTCTCTCGCCAATTGATGATCAGGTTATTCTCTTCCAACCAAGGTATCCCTAGGATCATTCGTTGATCTCCTAGTTTAGTGATCCAGAACCAATTGATAAACTGTTGTCCTTCGATCATGTAGCATATCTTGGTCCGATGTGTGATCATTCCTTTCACATTTACTGTTCCATCCGCGTTTCTGACTTTAATTGGTTTCTTAAGTCATTCTTTCTTGAGCTCCTTTACTGCTCCTTCGTCTACGAAATTTCCTTCTGCTCCACAATCGATTAGGGCAGATGTTCCAGCGGGTAAATCGGTCGATTTGATAGTTAATGAAATGCGCTTGTCATTGTTGGATAATACTATTACAGAATCAAGTGCTAACTGTTCAGATCTCGATAATAAGGAAAGGCCAACCGCTGAGTGATGCTTCCTAACTAAAAACCCTCGTTTTCAAATTCGTTTAAGAGGGCATTCTTCTCCTCAGTAGACATTGCTGAAAAGATGGCTCTAATTTTCTTTGCTGGTTCGTCTTCTTCCTTCTGTTGTTCCTCAGTGATGGAACGGATTGCCTTATTCTGGTAAGAAGACCTGGATGAAGACGCATCATTGCGTTTCGGGCAGTTCCTGGAGATGTGTCCCTGTGTTCCACATCTGAAACACTTGCCAGTCTTTCGGTATTCCTCTTTTTGATCATCTGTCAATCGGCTAGGGATCGTGGTATTTATAGCTCTTATTGTTCCAGATCGGTTGTTATTGTTTCGATTGAAACGTGTTCCAGGTCCCTCATTGGTTCTCCTGTTTCCTTGTCCTGTCATGTCCCAAGCGTTATGGTGATCCTCGGCCTTATCATAGGCTTCTTGCATCGTTTTGATCTTCCTTTGGTCCTGTAAGATCGTTCTAGCAAGTTCTAATGGTAGTCCTTTGACGAATGCCTGCAACTGAGCGGGTATTCCAGTGAGTCCAGAGGTTCCTATGTCCATGCGAAACTTTCTGATGTATTCTGGGACTGAAACGCCGTTTCCAACTCTTAATTTGGATAGATTGTTCAGGGCTCGAAGGGCGCTGTTGACTTCTCCCCAGTCATTGATGAAACGTGTTTCAAATGCTTCGTAGTTGCCCCATTTGAACATGGCTGTGGTACTGCCTCTATTGTCATTCAGTTCGCCTCGGATAATTGTTTTCCAGTCGTCTAATTCTGGTCCCATGCATGCAAGCGCATATCTAACTTTCTTCTCATCTTTTCCTTCATAGTTCTGTTCATTGAGGGTAAAGTAATCCTCAAGCTGTCCTAAAAATGACCTTGCTTCGATTCGTTTGCCTGTAAAAGGTTGTATAGGCTGCGGTTTGATATCTCCTTTAGAGCTAGCACTGGTTTCAGACACCATTCTTGGTTCAGGAGTAATCGGTGGTTCGGGGTTGATCAGTGGTTCAGGGGTTGGTGTTCTGGTGATCGGTTTCGGTTCTGGAGTAGGGGTTCTACTCGGGGTTCTGGTTTTCGGAGATGGGGGTGGTCCTTGTTTCGAGTAATCTGTATCAAACGGGTTTTCCTCAAGCTTGGCTTGTTCAATTCGTAGTAATTCCTCCCACTCTGCTAAAAGGCTAGCTGTGATTCCGTGTCGGTTGCTATCTCTAAAGAATCTTCTGTAGAGAGTCCTTCCTGGGTCGTTTTATGGTTCCTTGACAAGGTAGAGCGGTTCTCCTTGTATTTCACTACCCCAGTCTAGGTAGATTTGATCGGGTAAATCGAATTCAGATACTCCTGAGTAGAAGTCTCCTGAAAAGTATTTGTTTGGGACTGGTTCGTTTCGTTTCCGTCCTTCTGTAACAAAGTACCAGGTTCGTTGGTAGAGAAAAACTTCTTGTCGTTCAAGGTAGTATTTCCCCTTATAGGTGACGGATCCGTTCGGGGGTCGTTCCTGAGAGCTGCAGGTCTCAATGGTGTCAGCTAGGGATGATACCCTGAGCTAGTCCTGAGTTCCAACTTATGTTACGGTCAATGTCCACAATGTCGTTCAGCGTCCAAGTCTACAGCGACAAACAGAGCCTCGGTCTGTTCCCAATCACTGGACAAGGGTTCTAGGCACTAAGTCTGACGATGACGAAGGCTAGAGAGAGAGCGAGGAGAGCGGTTGAGGCGACAAGCAGAAGAGCGTTCAAGTTATGGATAGGATTCGACTAAGTTGGAACTAAAGAGCTATGGTACATGAGAGGGGTTTATATATGTTAAGAGAACAATAAGAATATAAGGGGAAAGAGCGTAGCTATCTAAGAAAGGAAAGATGAAGGTAGCTACCAAAGGAGATAACGTCCAGGCGTAACTGTGGGTTTGTAACAAGTAAATGTAGTCCGTTAACAAAGGGAAAAGAGAATTGTAACAGGAGGAGGTTGGCTGGGTGAATGTGTAAATCATCATCCTCAAAGTGGACAATGGTGGTGTTTTCAATAAAGACCTCAAGTGGGAGGTCTGGGGCGGCAGCAATGAATGGGGAGAGGCTGGAGACAGTTTTTTTTATGTGCCAGTGGGTGCAGGAGATGAGGAGAACTGTGAAGTAGGCAATGAGGGCAAAGAAAGTGAACATGTTGGTGCAAGATGATTTTTTTTTTGGCATTGGGTAATCATTCTGGAGAATTTATATGTATTCCAAATTGCTGATGTCTGTGTCTGAATCTGAATTTTCAGTATCCAATGGATCTTCAATTGCAGGGTCTGTGAGGAGTTCACATTCTTCAGTGATGAACCTGGTTAATGAATCTAGATGCTCAATCCTTAGTGTCATGGTTGGAGGGACTAGAAGTCTTCTAACTCTCCTGATAATGTCTGATATTATTCATTGAATAAGTACTGAAGGTCATCAAGGATATCTTCAATAAGGATGTGAGGTCTTCCTGGGATTCTGATTCTTTGTCCAAGTAATCAAATTTGTGTGCTACACTCCCATGCCTGTTTAGTGATTTCATCAATCTGTTTATATTCTTCAGGGCATAGCAGTCTTCCATCAGCACTTTTATAGACATTGCTGTTCTTAATGGCAAGGAGTTGGTAGACAGGTGGGTCTTCATTGTAGACAGGTAGGTCATTTACTGAGAATTGCAGGTCATGATACTGAGGAAGGTAGTTCTGAACAGCATTGCAAGGGAACTCCATTGTTCCTGATGGGTTCTTCTGATGATCATGGTTAAGCCGAGGGGTGCTGTCATGACTGACTGAAAAGCTTCGTGTTTTTCACCAAGTCATTTTCTTTTATTTATTATTTTCCTTCATATTATATAAACATATCTTGACTAAGCAAGTGCCTATCAGTTAGCACTTAGATAAGAGTAGTAGATAAGGTATTGGAACACAGCACTGATGACACATTGCTATTACTACATGCGCAGCTGTCTTACTCATACTGTACTATATTTAGAGTAGGGCTTAGGGTAGTGCACAGACCACCTGTCACAGTATATAAAGAGTGCAATCCAGCACCCAGAGTCCTCAGTCAAGTTCTCTCAGGTTTCCTCCCCTCCCTCCTCTCCTCCTGTCAGTCTACCTTTGGGGCTCTTAGGTGTCACACCGAGGGGTTCCTGATAGTAGAACTTGACTTCTATCTCTAACAGCCCCAACACTTGTAAACCCAAACCACAGGGTTAGATGGACGAGTACAGGGGGATTACTACAGTCATACACTGACTATAAAATTGTGGTACTGGTTGCCAGACACTGTTAAAAACTGCGCACCTGTGGCCCTGCATTGTGGTCCTCGACTAACTTTGCATTATGTTCCCAGTCTATGCAAACCAAAGAACCTAACCTGGTTGATAGGGTTACCTGTGCGCAGGAGACCAGTGCTGGAGTGATTACACAATAAGTAATCTGTATCTAGGGACCAGCCTCACCAGCCCCCTAGCACATTAAATTGCCCTGATCTAGGCCTCTGAAGGCTATAGTTTTATATCTACATAAATACCTTTTCCCTTACTCCTTGGAGGTAGCCACCACTTGATCACACACCTCTGAGAAAGACCTGCACCCATACAGTGTAGTGGTGTTAGGACTAATCCTTGACACAATCACAAGCTTCAGAGAAGAGGGTTTAATAGAGACAAAGCTATTAGACACAGTAGTCTGTAACCTACAAGGAGGAAATAATCTAGAGTCTTAAGGACTCCTTCCTACAGAACGCACACCTTATATACTTGAGTCATTGGTCTGTGCACACAGTCTGTGCAGCTGCTAAGGCTATGCATGTGCAGCAACAAGACCTAGACCCATCTCCCAGACCTGTCTGGATCATCCAGACTCCCAGCCCCTTCCCACAAATGCCATTTTACCCAATATCCCCTATTGGCCTTGATTGTATAGCCACCCTGTGTTATGTAATCCTCCTGCCATATATGGATAAGGATCCCTTGTCGTATGCTCGCGCCTTCGTTATGCGTCTGTAGGCCTCTGAATAAAATAAAGAAAAATAGAGAAAAATGTCTGTATCATAACATGACCTCCTCCTCAAGACTTCACGTCCTGGGAAGTCATGCGTTGGTCTGCCTAGGGGAATCAAGCATGGGTTTAACCAGCCCACCATGCTCAAGGTCTCTTGAGAATGCCCATTCTGTGTTGGGTTCAGCATAGATGAGTTTGTGGTTGCCTTTCCACCATTGCCAATTCTGTTTTAGCTTCTCAAGGTAGTCATGCTCGAATTTGCTGTCTTCCCAACCAAACAACTGCTTGGGAGCCTTAGTATCTGTGTAGTTGTGCCAATTTTTGAACCGTAATTCCATGTGCCAATTGTCAGGGCACACTCAGGTTTTGCCTATGGAATTTTTGAACCTCCTTCTTGGCATTGGCGAGGTTCTCTGCTGGTTCCCATGTAGACTCTTCTATGGGGTAGTTTTTCCACTTGACCAGGTATTCCAGTTGACCACCATTGCACCTGCTGACTCTGCTATCCATGACTTCTTCCACTTTGTACTCGTCATCCTCTGATTCCTCAACCATCTGCACCTCCTTTCATTTGGCTGCCTTTCCAATCTGGTTGGGGAATTCTGGGGCATGATATGGTTTCAGGAGCACCTCATTGAAGATGTTATAGATCTTCCAAGCTGCAGGGATTTTCAACTGGTATGCTGACTCGCCAACCTTTTCAACCACTTCTAAAGGACCTACAAATTTGCTGTCGAGCTTCTTGGTTGCACGAAGCATTGGCAAGTTTTCTGTGCTGAGGTACACCTTGTTGCCTGGTTGATAATTTTGTGCTGGAACCCTGTGCGCATCCCACTGCTTCTTCATTGACTTGGCAGTTTTTTCAAGTGCAATCTTAGCCTTGGCATGAACATCCTCTATTTCTTTGATGAGTTCCTCCATTATCACTGTTTTTGGCTGGTGTAACAGGTTCATTCCCTTGTTCGGATGACACCCATAGTTCATGAAGAACGGTGAAAACCCAGTAGATGAGTGTACTTGATCATTGTGGCAGAACTGAGCTACCACAAGCCAGTCACTCCAGTTGTCCTGGCAGTGGTTGACAAACATTGTCAAGAATTCCTTAACCTCCTGATTGACACGTTCCATCTGCCCATTGGTTTGCGGATGGTAGGCTGTGGATCAGTTTGCCTGAATCCTGAGAATACCATACAAGTCATCCATGAACTTGGAGACAAATTGTGGTCCTCAATTGCTTATAACTTTCCTGGGCAAACCATGTTCCCTGAAGATGTTATCCTGGAATAACACTGCCACTCCCTGCAATGTGATTGACAATGTTGTGGGGGGAAAGTACACCTTTTTTGTGAAACAATCCACCATGACCATGATCATGTCATTGCCCTTAGAATCTGGTAATGGTCCAATCAAATCTATGGAAATAACTTCCCATGGGGCATTGGGAATTTCATTTGGAACCAATGGTGCTGCCCTCAGCTGCCAACTTTTTGACAAGTTTCGCATCCTCAAATAAAACACTCAATGTCCTTCTGCATCTGTGGCCACCAAAAATTACAGGTAAGGCTTTCCATGGTTTTGACTACCCCTGAATGTCCCCAGGAATGGTGGATCTGGATCAGATCACCCCTGATTTGCACATCTGCTGGAATGTAAATCTGACCCTTCCATTCAACCAACCCCTTGTCAATTTTAAAGTCAGGGTCTTGTTGATTGAGGCCTTGTCAGACCTGAGTTTCCCATTGCCTAGCTGAGACTTTCTGGATTTCCTTGATGATATCCTCAATGGCTCGATCATCATCATAGATCCTTACGAACAAATGATCTTTCAGGAGTATTACTACTTCATTATCCTTCTGCCCCTTTTCATGCCCTGCTCTTCTTGACAATAGATCTGCCTTGGAGTTTGATTTTCCAGACCAATGTTTAATGATGAAGTTGAATTCCTGCAAGTCCATGACCCAACGTGCTTGCCTGCAGTTTAGATTTTGCAGTTTCCTAAAATATGTGAGGTTTTGATGATCTGTTAGAACCTCGACCTGTTCCTTAGCACCCATGAGATAGTGCGACCATTTGTAAAATGCAAGCATTTCTTTGTCATACAGTGACTCAAAAAAGTGATTCAATGTTTGGTGCTTTTGGACTGTTTGTGAAATAACTGAAGAGCAAAGACAAAAGAGCAAACAGTATTAGAACTCACTAGAAGCTGTATATCAGGGCTACATGATGATCAAAGAATTATGTAATTAGCGACAGTATCCATGGAGATACAGGCAATTTAATTCAATGATGCATTGAATCACTTATCTGAGTGTTCATCAAAAACATCAGAAATTGATATCAATCAGTCGCTATGACATCAAACTGATACTGGATTGTTATCAAATGATGGTACCTTGACATTAAGGCTATATAAACAGTGCAAACATGCTAGGATACCCCACTACTGATATGTGCCCCATCTCTACTGCTCACAAGGAAAATATCATTTCCCTTGCCTCCCATGGTCACTCCATCTGCTATATTTCCTCTCACACTGGTATTAGCCAGCCCACTGTCTTCAGGGTACTCAAAAACATTCTTCCTAATTGACAAACACCCCATCTTGGTTGTCCTTCCAAGCTCTCTGCCACTGCTACCTCATCCATCCTCTCACAGATTGCCACTGGCAAGGCTCAAAATGCTGTCCAGGTTACTAGGCACATGAACGCCATTATCCCCCACCAAGTCTCAACCCAGACAGTCAGGAATGTCCTCAAGAAACATTCATTCAAGGATGTAACAAGGAAGAAAAAGCTCTTGCTTACCACAGTGCACAGAAGGAAAAGGTTGGTATTTGCTTTGAAGCACAAGGAGTGGACAGCTGAGGACTGGAAGAGGGTAATTTGGTCAGATGGTAAGCAGTGGGTGTGGAAACAGGCAGGAGAGGGGTTGATTGAAAGGGAGGTACAAGGAACAGTGAAATTTGGAGGTGGAAACATCATGGTATGGGGCTGTATGGGCTGGAATGGTGTGGAGAAGCTTGCAGAGGTTAAGGGGAGGATGAATGCTGATCAGTATGTGGAGATTTTGGACAGTCATTTGCTGCCCAGTTTGGAAGAATCTGGTATTGCTGAAGATGAAGTCATTTTCCAGCAGGACAATGACCCAAAGCACACCTCAAGAAAGGCCAAAAATTGGATGGAAGAGAATAATATGAGTCTCCAGACCTAAATCTCATTGAACACCTTTGGCATCATATCAAAATGCAGTTTGCCAAGCATGAAACACCAGCCAAAGGAGTTTGGTAGATTTGGGAGAGAGTGGCAAAGGTGTAGAATGATATAGAGTCAGAGGTGTGTCAAAACTTGATTGAAAGCATGACTAGAAGGGTGGAAGCAATGATAAAGTCAAAGGGTGGTAATACAAAGTACTAGAATGACAATTTTTTATTTTTCTTATACACACTCAAAGTGATTCAATGAATCATCAGATTAAAGTGCCCATAGCTCCATGAATACTGTACCTAAATACATGATAGTTTTATATGTATGTAGCCCTTATGTACTTCTCTCATTCTGTTACTCATATGTTACCCTTGTTTGTCTTTGTTGTTGAGTTATTATACAAAGAGTTCAAAAGCTCCAAACATTGAATCACTTTTTTGAGTCACTGTAGATCTCGTAGTTTTGTTCTGCCTCATTCAGCACTTTTGAAATGAATGCCACCAGTCTCCAAGTACCATCCTTGCCCTGCTGTGACAAAATTCCACCAATGGCAAAGTCTGATGCATCTACTTTGATACAAAATTGACCATTGTCATCAGGAATTTTGAGGACTACCTCCCTTGCTACAAGGCTTTTTAGTCCCTGAAAGGCCTCGGTCTGCCATTCTGTCCAATTCCACTCAACCTTGCCTGTGAGGTGGGTTAACGGTTTGGCAGTTTTGGCAAAACCCTGCACAAAGCACCGGTAAAAGTTGATGAAGCCCAGGAATTGCTGAAGCTCCCTTTTACAAGTGGGCACTGGCCAGTCAATCATGGCTTGAACTTTACCCTTCTCCATCTGAATGGAGTCCTGGCTAATGGCAAGTCCCAAAAAATCAATTTTTGGCTGATCAAACCAACATTTCTCTGGTTTAAGTGACAACTTATGGTTCTCTAACTTGGCCAAAATGCGGTTAACATGCATTGTATATGCATCCTGAGACTGTGAGAACACCAGGATGTCATCCATGTAAATGACGACCCATCCTTCTGCAATTTCCTGCCTGAAGATGTTGTTCATCATTGTCTGGAATGTTGCCGGAGAGTTGCAAAGCCCAAAGAACATTACTAGGGGTTCAAACAGACCCCTATGGGTCTTAAAAGCCACTTTCCACTCATCACCTTCCTTAATCCGGATATTGTTATATCCCCAATGAATATCCATTTTTGAAAAGACTTTTGCTTTTGACAGTCGATCAATTAATTCACCAATCAAGGGTAGTGGGTACCAAGTTTTCCTTGTAATGTCATTCAGTTTCTGGTAGTCTTGCACTGGTTGTAACTTTCCATCCTTTTTCTTAACAAAGAAGAATGGAGATGCCTGTTCTGAAGTACTGGGCCTTATCCATCCAGACTTTAAGTTTTCTTTGAGGAAATTGTCTAATTGTTCCTGTTCCTCTTTATTTAGTGGGTAAACTTTGCAATCCATAGGCTTTCCCCCAGGGATAAATTCAATGGCATGGTCCCATGGCCGCCATGGTGGTAGCTCATCAAAAGTTTCCTTTTCAAATACCTCTTGGTATTTGAGGTAGTGTCCTGGCACCATTTCTTCCAATGACTGCTTCTTGCTAGCCAGTGCCTCCTTAGCTGCAATATCCATTGAGAGTGATTGTAACTTTAACTCTCTGGGGCCTATATGCACTGCAAGAAGGCATTCCCCATCTTCCAAGGATTCGGCTTCCTCCACCTCCTCCTCAGGTTTGTTCACACTGGATTGATTCCAACATGTTCCTGGACATTGGCTAAACATTACTTCCTGCTTTTTCCAATTCATACTTGGATTGTGCAATTGTAACCAATCATGCCCCAGGAACAGATCTGTCTTTCCAAGCTGTGCAACGCAGCAGTCCATTACTTCCTTGTGGTCTCCAATTTGTAACTTAAACTGGACCATGTACTCAATATTCCCCATGGTATTACAAGTTCCATCCGCATTATAGACTAGTACTGGCCATATGAGACATCACTTATTCATCTGGTGTTTTTCCACAAACTCATCATTAATGCATGACCCTGTGCATCCTGAGTTGACTAAAGCTAAAACAGGAATTGTGGATCCTGTGTCCATAGTTGTTATCATTCCTTTCAGGTTAATTTCTTGTTTTCCTGAAGCCTTGACAATTTGTTGTTGCAACTGCACCAGATTCCAAATTGCTTCTGGTTCTGATTGTTGATTTAATTCTTTCAGCAATTTCAGTGTCACTTCAGATAAATGTTTCTCATGAACCCATCCCTTTAAACAATCTATAGCAACTGCTTTGTCTTGTTGCCATATCTGTCTTATGACCCATGCAGGGGTCCATTGCTTAATTCTGGGTTTTGTGCTCACACTTGGGTTTCAAATCCGATGAATATAAGAGGAATATTCATATAACAAGTCCTGTACATTTACATGAGAGTCATTGTTTGATTCAGAAACTCTACTACCCAGCAGCACTGAGCGCTCGCCTACTGGCTTTTGCCAAAACCCTTTTCCTTTCTGAGTTCTTTCCATTGCTCCTCAGTGAGCTCTTTGATTTTCACTTCTCTCACCCTCCATTTCTCTTTATCCTTCCATTGAGGCTTCTTAGGCTCCAGGCAATCACATGCAAAATGTCCTTCCTTTCCACAATTATAACAGCTACCAGTGACTGTATTTTTTGACTTATCAATGTCCCTGGCATTTGGATCTTTGGACATTGTTGGCATGCTGTACTGGAATTGATTCAGTTTGTTGTCTCTAGTGACCAATTTTTCCTTATATCCACCTTTCTGCCTATCTGGTACATACACTTCTGTTGCTTTCTGGTAAGCTCGTGCTAATTCTATTGCCCAATCCTGGATCTGCTTCAGGGTTGCATTGTCCCTAAGGTTTCCATGTCAGATCAAATCATGCCCGAGTGCAGGGTTGATGTTTTGTTTAAACAGGGAGATCAATGCTCTATTGTCCCATCCGACCAGTGGTAGTAAAGCATTGAATCTGACCATGTGGTCCTCAATCATTGTATTCCCCTGTTTTAGTGCCAGGATTGCATCCATCACCTTTCCTTTTCTAGATAGCTATGCCCTTTTCCCTTATGATTCTTTTGTCCTCCAAATGTATATAAACCCCTCTCATGTATCATAGTTCTTTAGTTCCAACTTAGTCGAATCATATCTACAACTTGAATGCTCTTTTGCTCATTGCCTCAACCACTCTCCTCACACTCTCTCTAGCCTTTGTCATTGTCAGACTTAGTGCCTAGAACCCTTGCCCAGTGGCTGGGAACAGACCGAGACTCTGTTTGTCACTGTAGACTTGGACACTGTTACGGTTGATGTCCACAACATTGTTCAGCGTCCAAGTCTACAGTGACAAACAGAGTCTTGGTCTGTTCCCAGTCACTGGACGAGGGTTCTAGGCACTAAGTCTGACAATGACAAAGGCTAGAGAGAGTGTGAGGAGAGTGGTTGAGGCAATGAGCAAAAGAGCATTCAAGTTGTAGATATGATTCGACTAAGGAAAGATGAAGGTAGCTATGAAAGGAGATAACATCCAAAGTGTAATTATGGATTTGTAACAAGTAAATGTAGTCCGTTAACAAAGGGAAAAGAGAAACTGTAACATTATCCCCTTTGTATGCGAGAAGTCATCGACTTCTACCAGCCAGAAGTAGTCCAGCCATGATCTGTCCTGGATTCCACCCATTTGACTGCATTGTTGAGTTCTTTTGTCGACGTTTCTACTTTCCATTTGAGTGCCTCGGCAGCATGATGTAGATTCTGGGCATTCTGCAAGAATGAGTTGTGTTCCTTGTAGGTCATTTCATGTGGGTCAATAGTGAGGATGAGTGTGGCAAGGTTATCTGTGGCAGAGGAGAGGTTGGTGATGGAGCATGTGGTGGCGGCAAGGGCATCAGCGACAACAGTGAGCATGGTATTTCGTTTGACAAACTGGGCAAAATGAGGGAGGTGATGGTTGTTGGGGTGTACCTGGGGGAGCAAATTGGCAGGGTGAACATGGAGGTCATTGTCCTCGAAGTGGATGATCGTGGTGTTTTCAATAAAGGCCTCGAGCGGGAGGTCAGGAATGGTGATGAAGGGCGAGAGGGTGGTGATGGCTTCGTCAATGCGCCAGTGAGCACAAGAGAGAAGGAGGAGGATGGTGAAGTAGGTGGCGAGGGCGAAGAAAGTGAACATGATTTCTGATGTGAATGGGATGGTTGCTGTCATTGGGTTGACTGTTCTTTTATAGGTCGTCCTCATCGAAATCTGGGTCCAGATCTTCATTGTCCATTTCTATTTGATTCAATATGTCCGGGTTTGTGAGAAGCTTGTGATCTTCCCTGATGAACATTTCCAAAGCCATGAACTGATAGGTACTGAGGTTGGTGATGGGTTTGGAGAGGAATTTCCTGATCTGTCTGACAATATTAAGTACTAGGTTTTCCCGTTTGTCAAGCAAGTAGCAAAGGTCGTCAGTATAGTTGTCCATAGATAGGATTGGTCTGCCTGGGAGGGTGATTCCTTTAATGGATAGCCAGATCTGTGCACCGATGTTTTGTGCCTTTTTGGAGAGTTTGTCAAGTTTTTCATATTCTTCTGGGCATAGGAGCCTGCCATGGCTGGTGTCATAAATGTTGGTTTTCTTTATTGCAAGATTCTGATAAACTGGCGGGCCTGTATTGTAAGGTGGTAGGTCGTTGACCGAGAATTGTAATTGATAGAATCCAGGGAGGTATTGTCAAACTGCTTGGCAGGGAATCTCCATTGTTCCAGATGGATTCTTCTGATGATTGCGGTTAAGTTGGGGAATACAATAGTATTGTGTGACCAGCGCCACTGCTCAAATAGGTTTTTCTGATAGGTTTGGTGCTTTGGGAGTGTGTCGGAGGGGAAGGTACTGTATGCAGGTGTGGACGGTTTTTT
The DNA here is from genome assembly GCA_023014395.1 of Amanita rimosa. Taxonomy (NCBI): domain Eukaryota; kingdom Fungi; phylum Basidiomycota; class Agaricomycetes; order Agaricales; family Amanitaceae; genus Amanita; species Amanita rimosa. Next base: position 1,712,218 of record JAEBUO010000001.1, on the reverse strand, counting down.
CTTTAAGGGCAATAGTGTATCAAGAAAGTGTCAAACAGTTTTGTTTTGTGTAGTAATAATTCTGCTTTATGATATGGCAGTTTCTATATCGAGTCATGGTTCAGAGGTGTCAGCGTTGCTGGTATTCCAATAGGATGTCAGTGGTGTTTGAAAGATTGTGAGCGGGTTCCCAAGAATTGTCATTTGATCCATAGCCTTTCCATTTAACTAGATAATGGTAGCCTGCGCCTCGCTTCCTGTGGGCTAGAATTGCTTCAACCTCAAATTTTTCTTGTCCATTTATGAGATCAGGGGGTGGTTTCACATAGTTCGGACCATGTGCAGTTGTTTCCCTATATGGGGTAAGGAGTGATGTATGAAACACTGGGTGAATGTGCCATTGTTTTGGGAGTTTCAATTTGTATGTCACTGGTCCCATCACTTGTTCGATTTCGAAGGGTCCTTCTCGTTTTGGTGCTAGCTTTCTGGACTGATATGGTATATGGAGGTTCCTGTTCTCAAGCCATACTTTGGTGCCTTTTTCAAATCGTACTGCTTTGTCTTTACATCGTCTTGCCACTAGTTGTCTTGCTAGTTCGTGTGCTGCTAGCACTTCTTCTCTGGCTTTTCTTAGGAACTGAAGGCACTCTTCAGCTGCTGGTGTGGTCATTTGAGCCATAGCTGTGGGAAGCACAACAGGGTCTGTTCTGTACATTAGTCTGAATGGGGAAGTCTTGATTGTGTCATGATGTTGGTTATTGTGAGCAAACTTGGCTATTGGGAGGAGCAGTTTCCATAGATGCAGTTCATTGGAGCAGAACATCTGGAGATAGACTTCTAGTTCCTGGTTGACTTGTTCTGTTTCTCCATCTGTCTGGGAATGGTAGGCTGTGCTCATTCTATGGTCAATTCCTAACACTTTTTGTATTTCCTGAAATACTTTTGCGGAGAACTGTGGTCCTCAATCTGAGATTAAAACATCAGGTAGGCCAAACCGTTTGAAGATTTCTGAGACATAAAGTTCTGCGGTACCTAGAGCATCAATTGTCTTCTTGCAAGGTGTAAAGATTACCCCCTTTGTAAGACCATGGTCCACCGTGACCAGGATCGAGTCAAAACCATCAGAGAGGGGTAGATCAGTAATGAAATCAAGGGTCACTTGCTGGAATGGGCGTGTTGCTTTTAATTGAATTGGGTAAAGGGCTGGTACATTTGGGTGTGTGTTAATCTTCATCTGTTGGCAGAGGGCACATCCTTCAATCCATTCTCTGACATGTTTGAACATTCCAGGCCACCAGTAATCTCGTTTAAGGAGTTCAAGAGTCTTTAGTTGGCCAGGGTGACCTGATGATTGCGCTTCATGTGTTTCTTTGATCAATTTGGTTTGTAATCCATCCTGATCAGGGATGTAGGTTTTGCCGAGATAGTGAACAATGCCATTTGTATAAGACCAATCCTGTATATTTGATTTGATTGGTGGGGTGCGATGCGTGGTGATAACCTCAATTAGAATGCATCCAAAATCGTCTTTTGACATTGCTTTCTGAATATCTGTGACTAGAGCTTCATTTGGTAGATCATTGCCACTGTTGCAATCACTTTGAAGCAAGTGGCAGACCCTACATGGCATATATGTATATGCAAAACAGGTTATTGCCAATGCTAAAGCTCTTGTGTCTGCCTTGGTTGAGTATGGATACAAACTGCAGACTGGTGGTACCAACAGCCATCTTCTCTTGTTGGATTTGCGACCACTTGGATTAACAGGCAGCAAAGTCAAGAAGGTTTGTGACCTTTTGGGTACACCATTAATAGTAAGTACAATTTTATGATTTGCAGAACCAGCTGAATGACATGGCAATAGAAAATGCTGTATCCAGCAATGCTTCTGCCCAAGTGCCTGGAGGCATTTGTATTGGTACTGCTGTGCTGATGCCATGCGACATGAAGGAAGAAGATATTAAAGTCATTGCTAACCTCCTACATTGTGCTATTCAACTGTCTCTGCTATTACAGAAAGAAGCTGGAAGCAAGCTGCTCAAAGATTTTGTTTGTGTTGCCATGACAGCTGAAGAGGGAAAGGAAGGATATGCACTAGTTAAGCAGCTTAGGAATGACATACGGGCATTTTTGATGAAATGGCCTCTGCCTGGTGTGGATGTTGCTAATCTCAAGAAGTGGGAGGGTTTTCTGGAGCACGTTTAGAGTTTTCTAGCACAAAGAAGATTCAACGTTAGTTATTGACCAAGGACATGTCATTTCAACATGGTGTCCAGTTTGTATTTTGTACTTGATCAATAAACAATTTAAGTATCAAATTGCTGAATGCCACTCGGCACCTGTAGAGCATTCAGATGTATTGATAAACCTGCCTACTGGTTGATGATACCAAGTACAAGTATGAAGAGCCTTGTACTCAATAATGATTTTCTACCAACCCAATAACGTTTCCTACTTGTTGCAGGTTATTGTCATAAAAAGTAACCTTCTCATAGTTATTATCGAACACGGCATGCAAAAGCTTCTCCATATCTACAAAGTCATCAGCAAAAGTATTTATTATAGAAGTATCTCATACTTGGGTGATGTTTTCGTGGAACACTCGTCCGACAATCAAGAAGCACGTAATCAGTCATGTCGTTTGACTGCATCCACGCTCCATATGCTCCTGATTCTTCAAAACGTGCATAATGTTCCAAAAGCCGATCGCCGTTCCGAGTAATCTCTATTCCCCATCTCATTTTTGGAATGAAGAAATCAATGCGGCCATACACAAGGGACCCTTTTGCGGATGCAAATTCCGGGGAAATGCAAACGTTTCCAGCGGTGAGAGAAAAAACAGACCGGTAGAACTCATCCTGGTATTGGGCTTCAGGCACTGACGTTATGGTATTCCGTTGACCAACACGGCGAATCGGAATAAACATTTGAGAAGGTTTGAACCTTTTGACGACATCAATACAGAATTCGCGCACCAAAGCGTATGGAGGCGCATTGTCAGAAGATTTAAGGATCCAGGAAACGAAGGCAGAATGGAGAGGGGATGGAAACGTATAGAATATAACCCCTTCTTTTTCGTCAGAGTAAATCCATCCATGTCGATGGCAATAATTCACGACCGCTGCTTTCGCTTTATTTCCTTCAATTTGTCCATCTCTGATCAAAGTTCTAAGAAACGATGCCGCTTCTGGGTTTTCTGCCAAATCAGTTGACCTGGGCAGCCCACGTTCAAAGCCTCTATTTTGGATTGATTTTACGAGAGAGTGAATTGGGTTCTCCGCGTAAAAGTCATCAAGTGTGAATTGATACCCCTTTTGCGTTTCTGCGCACTTCTGAAGAAAACAGTCAGGAAACTCAAGGTGGTACTTCTCAGAAGTTCTGACCTGGTATGAAACTTGCTCTAGGAGAGCCTCCACTGCACCTACGTGCCCCGCTGTCAAGTGAAAAAAGTGTTCCCGAAGATCAGGATGCAAGTTCAGGGGTCGATAGAACTTGTCTACGACATCTTCGAACTCGTTCCGGCTGAGCAGTAAACCAAACTCGTTCTCCACAGTGGGCCATAGGGACAGACGAGCAGATGGATCCAGCACTAATGGTGTACCCCCTTTCTCATACGTCACAGGACGTGATGACGGACTGCCATAAGAGCAAAACAAAACAATATAGTATTTGTGGTTGTCATGAACATCCTTGAAGAAGTTGTTCCAAAGTTCGACATCATCGTACGTATCTTGTGCCTCGTCGAAAAGCAAGAACGTGGGGGCGTCGGGCGATGGATATGCCGGATCTACGCGGGTGAGGGATGTATCAAGGTCATCCCCGCATCTGTTCCATGAGGTATGAGCTATTACGACAGCAGAAGGGTTTTGTTTAAGAATGTAATCGTGGAGTAAATTTTTAATAGTTGTCTTTCCGGAGCCAGGGGTACCACGAACCTGCAAATCATCAGAACTGATCTAAAACCTGTTACGTGATGCGTACTTGAATTAATCGATATCTCTGCAAGATAATAAACAACTGTTGGATTAGATCAGACCGTGGGCACCAATTGCCTAAGATACGGGATCAATTCTTGGCTAAGGGAGATTTTCGAGTTACTACTGACGATGAATACTGGGTCTTCTAGACCCAATGTTTGCTACTTTAGATTTACGAACCACGTCAAGTTGGTCGGATTGAGTAGAAGGCATTGTGCGACGAGAGGAATGTATGATGAATGTAGGAAGAAGGTAAACAGATGGCAAGAATGCATGAAGAAGCGGAGGAGATGAGTGGGTGGTCAAAAGTGACAGATGGTGGTTTACCGTGAGCGGAGATGTTGGATTTATCAGACAAACTTGGAGAGATTCCGGCTGGACGCGGTAATATAACGCTCAGAACATCCTCTTCAGGATCTTCCTTCCAATAAAATGAGATCTTCCTCCACGGGTCCAACGGTTGGCGGTCTCCAAGCTGAAAGCTTCGCGCACAATCTTCGTCGAAAGATTCCAGAGATTGTTCGACCTAGTAGGAGTTGATATCTTCAAGTAGAAACTTATCTATTCCATTCACCCACCTGAAAAAGTCTTATGGAGCGAGCAGCGATGTCTTTGAATGATGAAATGGCTCTCTTGAGATCGTCAATGGTAGCACTGCGTGTGATGAAAACGTCAAAGACACAACCGGGTTCATCACCAAGGACCCAGCACCACAGCTTGATCTCATCGGGCTTGGACATATTCCTCGGAGTTTGTCGAATGAATAGGGGGCGAGACAAAAATGGTTTTGTTTTGTTTTGTTTTGTTTTGTTTCAAAGATCACATTGGCAAAATCATTCGACAAACGAATATGTCCAAGCCCGACGAGATCAAGCTGTCGTGCTGGGTCCTTGGTGATAAACCCGACTTTGTCTTTGGAGTTTCCATCACACGTAGCGCTACCATTGACGATCTCAAGAGAGCCATTTCATTATTCAAAGACATCGCTGCTCACTCCATAAACATCGACTGGCCTTGTGTTCACCTATACATGTTCTTCAGTATCCCAAGAACCTCCTTCAAAGCGTCACATTTCGGGTTCAATCCTCGTCGATGCTTTGCTGTTTCCGTCTCTTCAATGATGTTGACGACACAAAAGTTGAACATTGAGTCGCAAATTAAAGCCATTGCAGAGAACACCGATATCACAAAGCTTTTACGCTATACCTACTGGGATAGGATTCATGTTTCCCATGCCATTTTTGGAATTTCTCCAATTGACGAAGATAGGATCTTACCCGCGTGTCGTATAGATCCAACATCCTCATGGGCTTTGGATCTATTGCTGAAAACCTACGAAACCCGACAAGCTGATATTGCTGCTGTCTTCTACTATGCATTTGCAGCCACACCTATAGCGGGGTCATTGCGTGGTCGTACGTTTGAAAGACAAGTGTTGAAGTATCTTGATGCCATCAATGGCCATCATAACTTTCCGATACGCCGCCTGGGCACCTCCGTCAGCGAACAATGGATCTATCCCGGTCCCGCACCACGGATTACCTTCCGGTTGGCCACATTGAACGTGCAACTCAGCGCCGTGATTGCGGATGGAGAACCTCAGCACTTGGTGCCGTTTGATCCCAACTTTGATGCTGTTGATTCGATTCTATATCGCCCGGATGATGTGCTTACCTGTTTTCAAATCACTCTACATGACGAGCACCCTATCAAAGTCTCAGGTCTCGGGAAACTCCAAGCATGTCTCAAGTATAAATCACCGCTTACACGCATTGACAATGCTTGAATTCAATATGATATATATAATATTTTTTCTTGTCATGAGAAGGAAAGATGCCGTGTCTTTGCCGAGCCAATGAAAAATCTTGTGTTTGGCTGCAGATTCCAAAATCATGCTGCCGCCATCCGCTTGACAGTTACAGAGTTTTTTTTTTTTTTTTTTTTCCGCATAAGAATGTATTTGGTAGGGAGACACGTAAATAGACTAAGCTATTGTAGGAGAGCGACGCACTGTGAGTCGCGTGTAAGAAGCCAGGTAGCTAAGCAAAGATAGGTAACGGAACACAAAGAAAGTGTCGTACTCAATCCGGGAATAGAGCCGCATGGGAGCGACGAGAACGAGAGCGATAAGTAAATGGGACGAGGCATTCGAAGGTGGCCGCGCGGGGATGGTCCTTCAGAAAGGCAATAAGGCCAACGTAATTATTGTCGCGGCGCTAAAAGTAAAGAAAGGAGGAGGGAAGGAAAGGCACTCACATATGATATGGGCGCGGGTCAGAGGCCGGCGACGGGGGCAGTCGATGCAATGGGTGGGCGCTTGAGGGAAAAACCTGCGCCGGTACTCCGCAGATGGCATATGGCCAGTGGCAAAACGGACGAAGCGGGAGAAAAGCCGCGGGGAATCGTCACAAGCTGAGATGAAACGCGATTTAGAGCGAGCTAGGGAAGGCTTTAGTGGGCCCCGTCCAGAGTTGAGGCGTATGAGATTGGAGCCACGGGTCTTTTGGGACAGCCAGGCCAGACGCCAGTGTGTGCCTGCGGTATGGCGAAAGCGAGCGGCGGCCGAGCGCCTCGAGACAAAAGCGGGAACTGACGGTCCACGGAAATCACCCACGACACGGTCAGCCGCTTCATTTTCCGGTATGCCGACGTGGCTAGGACACCATGAAATGATGAGGGAGTTTGAGTCGCAATCGCGAAACCATGCCCGTAAAGAACGGCAAGCCCGGATGTGGATATGCTGGTCATCAACGATGTCTGTGGCAAAAATGCTGCGGGCAGCAGATTCATTATCCACCAAAAGGACAACGCGGCCTCGAATAGCGGTGGTGAGGATGTGCCGGAAAACCATCTCGATGGCTTGCGCTTCCGCACTGTAAGAGGAAGATGCCGGGACATGGCGGGCGGCGTGGGAAGAGGCAGTGACGAAACCACTGGTGGCACGGTCGTTGAGCAAGGATCCGTCGGAAGCCATGAGGTAAGTGGCAGGGTCCTGGCGCCAGGCGGTCACCTGCAGGCGAAAATCCCGGAGCCACGGTTCGAAGAGCGATTTTGCAGATTTCGGTGGATGAGTGAAGTTGACAAAAGAGATGCGGACCGAGAAGAGATCGAGGAGGCAGGAGCCGCGGTGGTTTTCGTCGTTGGAGGAAACAAAGGGCTCATCCACTAAAGCAGCGGCGTCCAGAAGAGGCGCGACTGCAACTGAATGCCGGGCTTAATTAAGCTCTCAGAATTCTTCGAATATCAGATAACCAGAGTTCCGATCGTCGTTAGGCAAAGGGGGCCACCGAATCGAGGCAATGCGTAACCTGTGGGAGGAAATGGCCTGAAGATTGAAAGTGCTGCCACCGGTATTGCATGGAGTTGCGGACGTGTGTGTTTGTTTGTTTTTTGTTTTTTTTTGTTTTTTTTTCTCGTCTCACTTTCTGTACTTCAACCTGACAAAGTATATTAACCTTCAGCAACAAGATATTCACAAGTGCCCAGAATGGGGATCTCATCATGTGGGATACAGTGACTCAAAAAAGTGATTCAATGTTTGGTGCTTTTGGACTGTTTGTGAAATAACTGAAGAGCAAAGACAAAAAAGCAAACAGTATTAGGGACTCACTAGAAGCTGTACATCAGGGCTACATGATGATCAAAGAATTATGTAATTAGCAACAATATCCATGGAGATACAGGCAATTTAATTCAATGATGCATTGAATCACTTATTTGAGTGTTCATCAGAAACATCAGAAATTGATATCAATCAGTCACTATGACATCAAACTGATACTGGATTGTTATCAAATGATGGTACCTTGACATTAAGGCTATATAAACAGTGCAAACATGCCAGTATACCCCACTACTGATATGTGCCCTGTTACAATTCTCTTTTCCCCTTGTTAATGGACTACATTTACTTGCTACAAATCCATAGTTACACCTTGAACATTATCTCCTTTTGTAGCTACCTTCACCTTTCCTTTCTCAGATAGCTATGCCTTTTCCCCTTTAGTTCCCATTGTTCTCTAAACATATATAAACCCCTCTCATGTACTGTAGTTCTTTAGTTCCAACTTAGTTGAATCATATCTACAACTTGAATGATCTTTTGCTTGTCATCTCAACTGCTCTCCTTGCTCTCTCTCTAGCCTTCATCATTGTCAGACTTAGTGCCTAGAACCCTTGTCCAGTGGTTGGGAACAGACTGAGGCTCTGTTTGCCACTGTAGACTTGGATGCTGAATGACGTTGTGGACATTGACTGTAACAAGATAGAGGAAAATAGAGAAAAATGTCCATATTGTAACACTTTGCCATTGGCAGGATTTTGTCACAACAGGGCCAGGATGGTACTTGGAGACCTGTGGCATTCATTTCAAAAGTGGTGAATGAGGCAGAACAAAACTATGAGATCTATGACAAAGAGATGCTTGCAGTCATGCATGCATTTTATTTGTCTCAATATCATTCTCTTCTCCAAAGCTTGTGATTGTGTCAAGGAATAGTCCTAACAGTGATAGAGCAAACAGTCTTATTCTGATAAGAAGACCTGGATGAAGATGCATCATTGTGTTTCAGGCAGTTCCTGGAAATGTGTCCCTGTGTACCACATCTGAAACACTTTCCAGTCTTTTGGTATTCCTCCTTTTGGTCATCTGTCAATCAACTAGGGGTTGTGGTATTAATAGCTCTGATTGTTCCAGATCAATTATTGTTACAGCTGAAAAGTGTTCCAGAACCATCATTAGTTCTTCTGTTTCCTTGTCCTGTCATGTCCCAAGTGTTGTGATGGTCTTCAGCCTTGTCATGGGCTTCCTGCATCGTCTTAATCTTCCTTTGGTCCTGTAAGATCATCCTAGCAAGTTCTAAAGGTAGTCCTTTGACAAATGCTTGCAACTGAGTGGGTATTCCAGTAAGGCCAGATGTTCCTATGTCCATGTGGAATTTCCTAATGTATTCTGGGACTGAAACACCATTTCCAACTCTCAATTGTTCAGGGCTCAAAGGGCACTGTTAACTTCTCCCCAATCATTGATGAAATGTGTTTCAAAGGCCTCATAGTTGTTCCATTTGAATGTGGCTGCGGTACTGCCCCTGTTGTCATTTAATTTGCCTCAAATGATGGTTTTCCAATTGTCTAATTCTGGTCCCATGCATGCAAGCGTGTACCTGACTTTCTTCTCATCCTTTCCTTCATAGTTCTGTTCATTGAGGGTGAAATAGTCCTCAAGCTGTCCTAAAAACGATCTTGCTTCGATTTGTTTTCCTGTAAAAGGTTGTATAGGCTGTGGTTTGATATCTCCTTTAGGGCTAGCACTGGTTTCAGATGCCATTCCTGGTTCAGGATTATTTGGTGGTTCAGGGGTTGGTGTTCTACTTAGGGTTCTTGGTTTCGGAGGTAGGGGTGGTTCTGGAGTAGGGGTTCTACTCAGGGTTTTCTGTTTTGCAGATGGCAGTCCTTGTTTTGAGTAATCTGTATCAAATAGATTTTCCTCAAGCTTGGCTTGTTCAATTTGTTGTAATTCCTCCCACTCTGCTAAGATATTAGCTGTTACTCTGTATCTATTGCTAGTTCCAAAGAAGTCTCTGTAAAGAGTCTTTCCTAGTTCATCTTCTGGTTCTAAGACAAGGTAGAGTGGTTCTCCTTGTACTTCACTACCCCAGTCTAGGTAGATTTGATTGGGTAAATTGTGTTCAAAGGCTCCTGAGTAAAAGGCTCCTGAAAAATATCTGTCTGGAACTGGTTCATTTCATTTCCATCCTTCTGTAACAAAGTACCAGGTTTGTTGGTAGAGAAAAACTTCTCATTGTCCAAGATAGTATTTCCCCTTATAGGTGATGGATCCATTCAGGGGTCATTCCTGAGAGCTGCGGGTCTCAATGGTGTTGGCTAGGGATGATACCCTGAGCTGGTCCTGAGTTCCAACTTATGTTACAGTCAATGTCCACAACATCATTCAGCGTCCAAGTCTACAGTGACAAACAGAGTCTCAGTCTATTCCCAGCCACTGGACAAGGGTTCTAGACACTAAGTCTGATGATGACAAAGGCCAGAATGAGAGCGAGGAGAGCAGTTGAGGCAATGAGCAAAGAGAGTGTTCAAGTTGCAGATATGATTCAACTAAGTTGGAACTAAAGAACTATGGTACATGAGAGGGGTTTATATATGTTTAGAGAACAATGGGAACTAAAGGGGAAAAGGCATACCTATCTGAGAAAGGAAAGGTGAAGGTAGCTATGAAAGGAGATAACGTCCAAAGTGTAACTATGGATTTGTAACAAGTAAATGTAATCCATTAACAAAGGGAAAAGAGAATTGTAACAAAGAGGGCATTCTTCTCTTCTGTTGACATTGCTGAAAAGATTGCTCTAATCTTCTTTGCTGGTTCATCTTCTTCCTTCTGTCGTTCCTCAGTGATGGAGCGGACAGCCTTATTTTGATAAGACCTGGATGAAGATGCATCATTGCATTTCAGGCAGTTCCTGGAGATGTGTCCCTGTGTTCCACATCTGAAACACTTCCCAGTCTTTTGGTATTCCTCCTTTTGGTCATCTGTCAATCAACTAGGGGTTGTGGTATTAATAGCTCTGATTGTTCCAGATCAATTATTGTTACGGTTGAAATGTGTTCCAGAACCATCATTAGTTCTCCTGTTTCCTTGTCCTGTCATGTCCCAGGCATTGTGATGGTCCTCAGCCTTGTCATAGGCTTCCTGCATTGTCTTAATCTTCCTTTGGTCCTGTAAGATTGTCCTAGTGAGTTCTAAAGGTAGTCCTTTGACAAATGCTTGCAACTGAGTGGGTATTCCAGTAAGGCCAGATGTTCCTATGTCCATGTGGAATTTCCTCATGTACTCTGGGACTGAAATGCCATCTCCAACTCTTAATTTGGACAGATTATTCAGGGCTCAAAGGGCACTGTTGACTTCTCCCCAGTCATTGATGAAATGTGTTTCAATGCTTCATAGTTGCTCCATTTGAACGTGGCTGTGGTGCTGCCCCTGTTGTCGTTCAATTCGCCTCAAATAATGGTCTTCCAGTCATCTAATTCTGGTCCCATGCATGCAAGCGCATACCTGACTTTCTTCTCATTTTTTCCTTCATAGTTCTGTTCATTGAGGGTAAAATAGTCCTCCAGCTGTTCTAAAAATGATCTCGCTTCAATTCATTTACCTGTGAAAGGTCATATAGGCTGTGGTTTTATATCTCTTTTAGAGCTAGCACTGGTTTCAGACACCATTCTTGCTTCAGGAGTAATTGGTGGTTCAGGGTTAATTGGTGGTTCAGGAGTTAGTGTTCTGGTGATCGGTTTTGGTTCTGGAGTAGGGGTGCTACTTGGGGTTCTTGGTTTCGGAGATGGGGGCAGTCCTTGTTTCGAGTAATCTGTATCAAATGGATTTTCCTCAAGCTTAGCTTGTTCAATTCATTGTAATTCCTCCCACTCTGCTAAGATATTAGCTGTTACTCTGTATCTGTTGCTAGTTCCAAAGAAGTCTCTGTAAAAAGTCTTTCCTAGTCCGTCTTCTGGTTCTAAAACAAGGTAGAGCAATTCTCCTTGTACTTCACTACCCCAGTCTAGGTAGATTTGATTGGGTAAATTGTGTTCAAAGGCTCCTGAGTAAAAGGCTCCTGAAAAATATCTATCTGGGACTGGTTTGTTTCGTTTCCATCCTTCTGTAACAAAGTACCAAGTTTGTTGGTAGAGAAAAACTTCTTGTTGTCCAAGATAGTATTTCCCCTTATAGGTGATGGATCCATTTGGGGGTTGTTCCTGAGAGCTGCGGGTCTCAATGGTGTTGGCTAGGGGTGATACCCTGAGCTGGTCCTGAGTTCCAACTTATGTTATAGTCAATGTCCACAATGTCATTCAGCATCCAAGTCTACAGTGACAAACAGAGTCTCAGTCTGTTCCCAGCCACTGGACGAGGGTTCTAGGCACTAAGTCTGACGATAACAAAGGCTAGAATGAGAGTGAGGAGAGCAGTTGAGGCAACAAGCAAAGAGAGCGTTTAAGTTGTAGATATGATTCAACTAAGTTGGAACTAAAGAACTATGGTACATGTGAGGGGTTTATATACATTTAGAGAACAAAAGAGACTAAAGGAGAAAAGACATGGCTAATCATATCTACAACTTGAATGCTCCTTTGCTTGTCGCCTCAACCACTCTCCTTGCTCTCTCTCTCTCTAGCCTCATAATCATCAGACTTAGTGCCAAGAACCCTTGTCCAGTGGCTGGGAACAGACCGAGACTCTGTTTGTTGCTGTAGACTTGGATGCTGAACAATGTTGTGGACATTGACTGTAACATAAGTTGGAACTCAGGACTAGCTCAGGGTATCACCCCTAGCTGACACCATTGAGACCCACAGCTCTCAGGAACAACCCCTGAACGGATCCTTCACCTATAAGGGGAAATACTACCTTGGACAATGAGAGGTTTTTCTCTACCAATGAACCTGGTATTTTGTTAAAGAAGGATGGAAACGAAACGAACCAGTCCCATTCAGATATTTTTCAGGAGACTTTTACTCAGGAGCCTTTGAATTCGATTTACCCAATCAAATCTACCTAGACTGGGGTAGTGAAGTACAAGGAGAATTGCTCTACCTTGTCCAAGAACCAGAAAACGACTCAGGAAGGACTCTTTATAGAAACTTCTTTGGAGATAGTGACAGACACGGAATCACAGCTAGCCTTTTAGCAGAGTGGGAGGAATTACAGTGAATCGAACAAGCCAAGCTTGAGGAAAATCCATTTGATACAGATTACTCAAAACAAGGACCACCCCCAGCTCCGAAACAGAAAACCCCGAGTAGAACTCCTACTCCTGAACCACCAATTAACCATGAACCACTGATTACTCCTGAACCAGGAATGGTGTCTGAAACCAGTGCTAGCTCTAAAGGAGATATCAAACCACAGCCTATACGACCTTTTACAGGAAAATGAATCAAAGCAAGATTGTTTTTAGGACAGCTTGAGGATTATTTTACCCTCAATGAACAAAACTATGAAGGAAAAGATGAGAAGAAAGTCAGGTATGCCCTCGCATGCATGGGACCAGAACCAGATGATTGGAAACCCATTATTTGAAGTGAGTTGAATGACAACAGAAGCAGTGCTGCAGCCATGTTCAAATGGAGCAACTATGAAGCATTTGAAACACGTTTCATCAATGACTGGGGAGAAGTTAACAGCACCCTTTGAGCCCTGAATAATCTATCCAAATTAAGAGTTGGAAATGGCATTTCAGTCCCAGAATATATTAGGAAATTTCACATGGACATAGGAACCTCTGGCATCATGAGAATACCTGCTCAGTTGCAGACATTTGTCAAAGGACTGCCCTTGGAACTCGCTAGGACAATCTTACAAGATCAGAGGAAGATCAAGACGATGCAAGAAGCCTATGACAAGGCTGAGGATCACCATAACACTTGGGACATGACAGGACAGGGAAACAGGAAAACCAATGATGGATCTGGAACATGTTTTGGTCAAAACAATAATCAACCTGGAACAATCAGAGCTATTAATACCACAACTTTTAGCCAATTAACTGATGACCAAAAGGAGGAATACCAAAAGACTGGAAAGTGTTTCAGATGTGGTACACAGGGACACATCTCCAGGCATCAGAACGTTTCCCATCTAGTCGACCATGGGATCATGCAATTAACACTAAAGAAGGTTTTGTCCCAACAGCTAGCAAACTTTATCCCTTATCCATCAAAGAACAAGGACTATTAGACAAATGGATTGATGAACAGCTCCAGAAGGGATATATTAAACCATCTATGTCACCCCAGGCATCACCATTCTTCTTCGTAGCAAAAAAGGAAAGTGGGGCACTCCGACCCTGTCAGGATTACCAATATCTGAATGAATGGACTGTCAAAAATGCATATCCCCTTCCCCTGGTCTCCGATCTCATGACTAAACTGCAAGGTGCCATGTATTTCACCAAACTAGATCTCCAATGGGGATACAATAATGTTTGTATCAAAAAGGGAGATGAATGGAAAGCAGCCTTCATTACCAATCGAGGGCTCTATGAACCAATGGTCATGTTCTTTGGACTATGCAATTCACTGTCAACCTTTCAGACTATGATGAACAAATACTTCAGGGATATGATCAATGAAGGATGGTTAATTATTTACATGGACAATATGCTAATCTGCACAGAAACATTGGAACAATTGGAAGAGCAGACAAAACAAGTCTTACAATGGTTACAAGATAACAATCTGTTTCTGAAATTAGAAAAGTGCAAGTTTGCTACACAAGAGGTCGAATTCCTAGGAATGATCATCACTCCTGGACACATCCAGATGGACCTGATTAAACTAGCAGGTATTTCCAACTGGCCAGTCCCCACCATGATTAAACAAGTCCGATCATTTCCCAGGTTTGGGAACTTCTATCAACACTTTATTGAAAATTTTGCTGCCATCACTAAACCACTCACTGATCTCACCAAGAAAACTGAGCCATTTGATTGGACTACTGAACAGAATAATGCCTTTGAAATTCTAAAGCAATGATTTGCATCTATGCCAGTGCTATTGATGCCAGATCCAACTCAACCCTTTATCCTTCAAACTGATGCATCAAATAAAGTGATAGGAGCAGTCTTGAAACAGGCTGATGAAACAGGATCTTTGCACCCTGTGGATTTATTTCGCATGCATTAACACAAATGGAGCAGAATTATCAGATCTACAATCAAGAACTCTTGGCAATCATTAAGGGATTGATGACTTGGCAACATCTATTACATGGATCGCCCCATACCACCATTGTCCATTGCGATCACAAGAATTTGTCCTACTATCAGACCGCTCAATGCTTAACACCTAGACAAGCTAGATGGTCATCCCTATTATCCGAATTTGACCTGCATATTGAACATGTCCCTGGCACAAAGATGTTTGAAGCAGATGCTCTGTCTTGATGCCCAGATCACATGGGAAACAGCAAATTACAAGAAAATGTCATAGTCTTGCCTGAGGACTGTTTCATTTGTCTTATTGCAGAAACTCTAGTCATAGATATTCGGAAAGCGATGTCAAAAGATGATTTTGGACACATTCCAATCGAGGTTATCACCATGCATTGTGCCCCACCGATCAAATCAAATATACAGGATTGGTCTTATACAAATGGCATTGTTCACTATCTCGGCAAAACCTACATCCCTGATCAGGATGGATTACGAACCAAATTGATCAAAGAAACACATGAAGCACAATCATCAGGTCACCCTGGACAACTAAAGACTCTTGGACTTCTTAAACAAGATTACTGGTGGCCTGGAATGTTCAAACATGTCAGAGAATGGATTGAAGGATGTGCCCTCTGCCAACAGATGAAGATTAACACACACCCAAATGTGCCAGCCCTACACCCAATTCAATCAAAAGCAACACACCCATTCCAACAAGTGACCCTTGATTTCATCACTGATCTACCCCTTTCTGATGGCTTTGATTTGATCCTGGTCACGGTGGACCATGGTCTTACAAAGGGGGTAATTTTCACACCTTGCAAAAAGACAATCGATGCTCTAGGTACCACAGAACTTTATGTCTCTGAAATCTTCAAACGGTTTGGCCTACCTGATGTTTTAATCTCAGATCAAGGCCCACAGTTTTCTGCAAAAGTATTCCAGGAAATACGAAAAGCATTAGGAATCAACCATAGAATGAGCACAGCCTACCACCCCCAGACAGATGGAGAAACAGAACGAGTCAACCAAGAACTAGAGGTCTATCTCTGGATGTTCTGCACTAATGAGCCACATCTATGGAAACCACTTCTCCCAATAGATGAGTTTGCCCACAATAACCAACATCATGACACAATCAAGACTTCCCCATTCAGGCTAATGTATGGAACGGACCCTGTCGCACTTCCCACAGCCACAACACAAATGACTACACCAGCAGCTGAGGAACACCTTCAATTCCTAAGAAAGGCCAGAGAGGAAGTGCTAGCAGCACATGAACTAGCAAGACAACTAGTGGCAAGACAACATACATAAAGACAAGGCAATACAATTTGAGAAAGGCACCAAAGTATGGCTTGAGAATAAGAACCTCCACATACCATATCAGTCCAGAAAGCTAGCACCAAAACGAGAAGGACCCTTTGAAATTGAACAAGTGATGGGACCAGTGACATACAAATTAAAGCTCCCAAAGCAATGGCACATTCACCCCATGTTTCATACATCACTCCTTACCCCATATAGGGAAACAATTGTGCATGGCCTGAACTACATGAAACCACCCCCTGATCTTGTAAATGGACAAGAAGAATTTGAGGTTGAAGCAATTCTAGCCCACAGAAAGCGAGGTGCAGGCTACCACTACATATCTAGTTAAATGGAAAGGCTATGGATCAAATGACAACTCTTGGGAGCCTGCCTGCAATCTTTCAAATGCTACCAACATCCTATCGGAATACCAACAATGCCGACACCTTTGAATCATGACTTGATACAGAAACCACCATGTCCTAAAGCAGAATTACCATTATACAAAACAAAACTGTTTGACACTCTCTCGATACACTATAGCCCTTAAAGAAAAGACTGTCCACACCCGCATACAATACCTCCCTGTCCGACATGCCCCTAAAGCACCAAATCTATCAGAAAAACCTACTCGAACTGTGGCATTGGTCACACAATATTACCGCATTCCCCAACTTAATCGCAATCATCAGAAGAATCCATCAGGAACAACAGAGATCCCCTGCTGTGCAGTGCAAAAATACCTCCCCGGATTCTATCAACTACAATTCTCAGTCAACGACTTACCATTCTACAGTACAGGCCCACCAATCTACCAGAATCTTGCAATAAAGAAAACCAATGTTTATGACACAAGCCACAGCAGACTCCTATGCCCAGAGGAATATGAGAAACTTGACAAAATTTCCAAAAAGGCACAAGAAATTGGTGTGCAGATCTGGCTATCTCATCAAGGAATCACACTCCCAGGGAGACCAATCCTATCCATGGATGATTACACTGATGACCTCCGCTACCTGCTTGACAAACAAAAGAACATAGTACTCAATATTGTCAGACAGATCAGGAAATTCCTCTCCAAACCCGTCACTGACCTTAGTACCTATAAGTTCATGGCTTTGGAAATGTTCATCAGAGAAGATCACAAGCTTCTCACAAACCCTGACATCCTGAATCAAATAGAAATGGACGATTCGGACCTAGACCTAGATTTTGATGAGGACAACCTATAAAGACAGTCTGTCCAGTACCAGCAATCATCCTACCACATCAGAAATAATGTTCACTTTCTTTGCCCTCACTGCCTACTTCTTTGTCCTTGCTTTTCTCTCCTGCACTCACTGGCACATCAATGAAACCATCACTGCCCTCTCACCCTTCCTCGCCATCCCAGACCTCCCACTTGAGGTCTTCATCAAAAATACTACCATCATCCACTTTGAAGATGATGATCTTCATGTTCACCCAGCTGACCTACGTCCTCAGACATACCCTGAGGATCACCACCTTTCCCATTTTGCCCAGTTCGTCAAATGGAACACCATGCTCACTGTCATAGCCGATGCCCTTGCTGCCACCACTTGCTCTATCACCAACCTCTCCTCCGCCACCAACAATCTTGCTCCCCTCATCCTCACTATTGACCCACATGAGATGACATATGAAGAATGTGACTCATTCCTGTGGAACACCCAGAATTTGCATTGCACTGCAGAGGCACTCAAATGGAAGGTAGAAACTTCCACAAAAGAACTTGACAATGCAGTCAAATGGGCTGAATCAAGGACAGATCATGGTTGGACAACTTCTGGCTGGTAGAAGTCGGTGACTTCTTGCATACAAAGGGGGTAATGTTTACAATTCTCTTTTCCCTTTGTTAACAGACTACATTTACTTGTTACAAACCCATAGTTATGCTTGGACATTATCTCCTTCCATAGCTACCTTCACCTTTCCTTTTCTAGATAGCTATGCTCTTTCCCCTTACGATTCTTTTGTTCTCCAAATGTATATAAACCCCTTTCATGTACCATAGTTCTTTAGTTCCAACTTAGTCAAATCATATCTACAACTTGAACGCTCCTTTGCTCATTGCCTCAACCACTCTCCTTGCTCTCTCTCTCTAGCCTCGTCATCATCAGACTTAGTGCCTAGAACCCTTGTCCAGTGGCTGGGAACAGACCAAGACTCTGTTTGTCACTGTAGACTTGGATGCTGAATGACGTTGTGGACATCAACCATAACATCAGCATCTTCCCCTAGCTTGGACAGGAAATAATCATGATTGGGTGGTGTGAAAATTTCATCTTCCCCATATTGTGAGATTTGAGGTGGTGTGTAGTCCCTTGGTAGCTGCCATTGGATATATGTGGAAAGATATGGATCATATCTTTCTCCTCTGAGTCATTCCTCATTTTGCAGTTGCCTCTCATTCCTCATAACCCGTCCTGCATTCATGATATTTCCATTTAGGGCATGCATTAACTGATTCCTTTCTTTTGGTGTTAACACCAACCCATCATGTTTCAGTGTGTAAATGTTGAAACTGATCAAGAGTAGTTCAATGTTGGATGGCATATTGAACAGTGCCTCCCATACAGCTGAGCCAGGTTCTAATTGATTCAGGATGTCTTCCAGGGTTTTCCTTTCCCTGGCAATCTGTTGTTCTAGTTCCCTGAACTGGCGCTTTTGTAATAATTGTTTGTGGCATATTTTCAATAACTCTGCCATGCGTCCTCTTGTTCTCTGATGGCCACTTCTGCACCATGCTGCTAAAACTTTTTGACATTTTGATTCCTTTTGAAGACATTGTTGCTCCTTTTGCCAGCGCTGCCACACCCTGACATGTGCATCACAAGGTCAGTTGTTGGTCTGAGCCTCACTAATTGATTTGACAGGTAATTTCTTTGCTGCACACCCCTGCACCCACTCAATTGAGAAAGTGATCCCAATTTCCTCAAGGGTCATGCTGGCCCCTGGCAACACATAGTTGAATAGCCCCGCCATTCCAATTATTGTTTGATCTTCCTTAGATCCACCATGAGATGCCTCAAGTAGAGGGATGTTGCCTGTTCTTCCATAATAGTACTTCCTAATACTATCACTATCTGATGCAATCAATAACACACCCACACTTGAATGTTTGATTTAATTCCACCAAGTGACCCAAATGTGTGGTGCCCAGGTCTTCACTAGAATGTCCTCATGCACAGATCGAATAGATCTGATACATAATTGGTATTTCTAGACTATTCTCCTTGATACACAACACACAAATGGACTTTCTTCAGGAGTTCCACTCCCTTTTCCGCAATACTAGTGCTAGTGCCTGCAAGACCCTGCCCAGTTAACTACAGCATGCTCTAAGCTCTCATCTAGTATTGTTTTGTTGCCAGTAGCCAAGTGGCCATAGTCAGTTCACAATGATGAACTAAGGCTATCTGCTGTCAATGTCATTGTTGCCTAGAATCCTCAATGCTGTCAACAGGCATGTGTGTTGAGCCAGACAATTTGTCAAAAAATGAAACTCACTTTGTCACTGTCCATGGCAACGAGCAAGGCTTGCTCTGTGCTGTGACAAACAACAAAGAGTGTGATGTAGAAGACGCTAGATTATGTTAGGTCTAATCCTCACACAATCACAAGCTCCGTAGTAGAGGGTAGAGAAAGAGTTTATTAGAGACACAATAGTCAGTAACCTGCAAGGAGGAAACTATCTAGAGTCTTAAGGACTCCTACCTACAGAATGCACTCCTTATATACCTGAGCCACTGGTCTGTGTGCACAGTCTGCACAGCCACTAAGGCTGTACATGCACAGCAACCACACCTGGGCCCAACTCCCAGACCTATCCAGATCCATCCAGACTCCCAGTCCCTTCCTGCAAATGCTGTTTTACCCAGTATCCCCTAACAGCTTTGATTGTATAGCCACCCTGGGTTATATAATCCTCCTGCCATATCTGGATAGGGGTCCCTCATCGTATGCTCATGTCTTGTAACGCATCTGTAGCCCTTTGTATAAAATAGAGAAAAATGCGGAAAAATGTCCATATCATAACAGATACCTGCTCAGCTGCAAGCATTTGTCAAAGGATTACCCTTGGAACTTGCTAGGACAATCTTACAGGATCAAAGGAAGATCAAGACGATGCAAGAAGCCTATGACAAGGCTGAGGATCACCATGATGCCTGGGATATGACAGGACAGGGAAACAGGAGAACCAATGACAGTTCTGGAACACATTTCAGCCATAACAATAATCGATCTGGAACAATCAGAGCTATTAATACCATGACTCCTGGTCAATTAACAGATGATCAAAAAGAAAAATGCCAAAAGACTGGAAAGTGTTTCAGATGTGGAACACAAGGACACATCTCCAGAAACTGCCCGAAACACAACAATGTGTCTTCATCCAGATCTTCTTATCAAAGCAAGGCTGTCCACTCCGTCGCTGAGGAACAACAGAAGGAAGAAGACAAACCAGCAAAAATGATTAGAGCCATCTTTTCAGCAATGTCTACTGAAGAGAAGAATGCCCTCCTAAACGAATTCAAAAATGAGGGTTTTTAGTTAGGAAGTGTCACTCAGTGGTTTCCCCTTCCTTATCATTGAGATCTGAACAGTTAGTGCTTGATTCTGTAATAGTATTATCCAATAATGACAAATGGACCCAATTAAACTAGCAGGAATTGCAGATTGGCCAGTTCCCACCACAGTCAAACAAGTCCAATCATTCCTTGGATTCGGAAACTTCTATTGATGCTTCATTGGAAATTTTGCCACTATAGCTAAACCACTCACTGACCTCACAAAGAAAACCGAGTCATTTGACTGGACCATTGAACAAAATAATGCCTTTGAAATTCTGAAACAATGATTCGCATCTATGCCAGTGCTACTGATGCCAGATCCAACTCAACCCTTTATCCTTCAAACAGATGCATTGAATAAGGTGATAGGAGCAGTCTTGAAACAGGCAGATGAAACTGGATCCCTGCACCCTTGTGGATTCATTTCCCACACACTAACACAAATGGAGCAGAACTATCAGATCTATGACTGAGAACTCTTGGCAATCATCAAGGGCTTGATGACTTGGAGACACCTATTGCATGGCTTGCCACATACCACCATTGTTCACTGTAATCACAAGAATCTGTCCCACTATCAAACCACTCAACACTTAACACCTAGGCAAGCTAGATGGTCATCCCTGTTATCAGAATTCGACCTGCACATTGAGCATGTCCCTGGTACAAAGATGTTTGAAGCAGATGCCCTATCTCAATGCCCTGACCACATGGGAAACAGCAAATTACAAGAAGACGTTATAGTCTTGCCTGAGGATTGTTTCATTTGTCTTATTGCAGAAGATCTAGTTGCTGACATTCAAAAAGCAATGTCAAAAGACAATTTTGGACGCATCCTAATTGAAGTTATCACCACACATTGCGCCCCACCAATCAAATCAAATATACAAGATTGGTCTTACACAAATGGCATTGTACACTATCTTGGCAAGACATACATCCCTGATGTCATGACCAATGGAAAAGCTTCGCATTTTTCACTGAGTCATTTCTCTTTTATTATTTATTTTCTTCATATTATATAAACATGTACTGAATAAGCAGGTGCCTATCGCTTGGTGCTTAGATAACTTAGTAGATAAGATACTGGAGTATGGCACTGATGACTCATGACTATTACTACATGTGCAGTCATCTTACTCATACCATACTATATTTAGAGTAGGGCTTAGGGTACATGCACAGACCACCTGTCATAGTACAATATAAAGAGTGGACCTAACCTGGTCAATAGGGTTACCTGTGCACAGGATACCAGTGCCGGATTTGTCACATGATATGTGACACATATCTAGGGACCAGCCTCACCAGCCCCCTAGTGTGTTAAATTGCCCTGGTCTAGGCCCTTGAAGGCTATACTCATAGATACATAAATACTTTCTTCCATACCCCTTGGAGGTAGCTGCCACTTGGTCATGCGCCTCTGAGAAAGACCTGCACCCATATGGTGTAGTGGTATCTGGACAACTGTTTGGACCCAGATTAGATAGACCCTTCAAATTAAAATAAACCCAGTAGTCAGTAAAGTATATTGTAGCACTGCAGGGGTGGTTGCAGACCCTGAGTGCATGTTTCTGTATCTATGCTCCCAAGCAGGTGACAGGCCAAGACCTCCCTCACCTTCATGTACAAGATAGGAGACAACAATAATGATACTTTTGGGGATGCCATCACTGGCAATCTTGATCCAAATGTCATGGGATTTAGTTCATCAGAAGGGGAATCTACTTCATCTTCATCATCACAATCAACAAACTCTATCACAGAGGAACAACACCAGTGGGAACCAGCACCATTTCCCATTTTAGTGCCTAACCCAGCAACCCTAAACCCAAACCTACTATTCAACTCCGACACAGATTTCATCGGAGAACCTGCACCACCTTTTTCATCACCTCCCCCCCCACTTACACCATCACCTACATTGCCACTGCCAAACTATCACAGTATGGCAGTGCCCCAAGAAATGACATCAGCAGAATTGCTGAACCTCCTCAATGTGCAAGCTGCAACCATCCAAGCCCTACAAACTCAGCTGACACAGCTGCAAACAAACACTGCACAAGCTGCCATGGCTGCAGCAGCCCACACTCCTCCCCCAGCCAATATTGTTAACATACCGCCAGGGATGGTATTCAATATTCCTGGAACTGGAAACGGTGGATCATCTAGAATAGATGTAGCCAAACCCCCAGTTTTCTCCAGAAAAATGTTGGAAGTCACTAACTTCATCAACACTTCCCAACTCTACATCCAACTCAAGATGCCAGAATCTGATGAGGAAGAATGGATCTTGTTGATCATCTCATACATGACAGAGGGCTTTGCCACAGATTGGAAGGACAATCTGTTGGAGCAAATGGCCAATGATGAGGAAGGAATTCCGCAAATGGCAGAACAATTATTCAGACAGATCAGAAAGGATTTTGGTGACACTGATGAACAGTCATCAAAAATCTCAGAGATGCAGACCATGATGCAAGGGTCCAGTATGTGTGAAGAACATGTACAAAAATCTAAAAAGGTATCACGAGGCACCAGATACCTGGGAAGGGCTCTTATTGAAGAGTTCAAATGCAGTTTGAATACCAGACTCCGAAAAAGGATAATGGAGACTGACAAAGTTCCTGAAACCATTGAAGGATGGTATCAGAAGGCAGTGAAACTAGATCACCAATGGAGACAGGCAAAAGCTGAGGAGAAGTATTACTCCTCACAGACCAGTAACTCTGCCAATAGGAGTGAAGGAGCATCCAAAGGCCTGGATACAGTGAAGCTGGTAGCCCCTGGCCAGCCCAAACCCCAATGGAGATTTGGATCGGGATCAGTGAGTCAGGGATGATTGGGAGCTGGAGCCTCCGTGAGTTCAAGTAGTATGGCAAATCAGCTGGACCCTAACACAATGGACATCAATCAAAACCAAAGACCACCAATCAGATGTTACAAATGCAGCAAGATCGGACACATCTCTAGGAACTGCAGATCAGGACTCGATATTTGCACTATGACGTTTGATGAAATGAAGGAGTACTTCAAGAAAGGAGAAGAGAATTTAAAAGAGGAAGAGAGTCAGTAGGTCCCATACTGGACTCTCATAATAGATACACTGTATTAGATAAATTGGTAGATAGTGCACAGCCCCTTGATATAGTGCTCAGCACTGACCAGGTTGATGCAAGGACAATCTCAGAGGTCTCAAGGACTTCTGAGACATTCCCGCAAGAGGTGAACTCCCAGGTGAAACACTGTGATATAGCACACCACACTGAAAGTGTCACTCCCAAGGAGTGTGGCAGGGTGGCAAAACCTGTGCTTAATTCCTCATTACCAAATACAGTAGCACAAGTATCTACAAAGGAACAAAAGGACTTAAAAGGAAAGTGGCATGATATAGCACTTAGTGCTGAAACTGCTTGTCCAAAAAGGGTTTTGAAAAAAGGAGAAAAGGAGTTTTTGATTAGATCAATCGGGCGGAAAAATGAAATCCTGATGGAAATTGGGTTGAAAAGGTTGGATACACATGAACAAACTCAACAAACTGCATTGCTTGATTCAGGAGCAACAGGATTGTTCATGCATGCTGCATATGCAAAGGAAATGGGCTTTAAGCTTATACCCTTAGAACATCCCATTCAAGTTTGGAATGTGGATGGAACAAATAACAAAGGAGGAATGATCACCAATGAGGTTGATCTCCTCTTATCTTATCAAGGGCATAAGGAACAAGCTACCTTTGAAATATGCAAACTAGGGAAGACCAACATAATCATTGGATCAACATGGTTACAAAAACATAACCCAGAAATAAATTGGGAGACTGGACAAGTCAAATTGACATGTTGTCCACAAAGCTGTGGACATAGGCAGAGAGAGTGGACCAAAAAGTGTTAGGAATCCATCCTAACGCGTCTTTTTCTTCTTTTTATCTTGCTAGTGGTCTGGGACCACTCTGGGACATCTATACATGATCTGGGATCATGGAAGGGACTATAGGAACACTTTGCGTGGGTTAGCGCATGGGAGCGCTCATTAGAAGACGAGATGATGGTTGGTTGGGCCAACCACCTACATATTAGGAAGGAGATCGCAACCCTGGGTGGCAGTGCGCGCGGATCACATCAGCGCATCAGTACATCACCCCAATAAGGCATGGGATTAGCGGCAATGCTCAACAGCTTGATATGGCAATAGTAACTCCCTGTTGGGGATTGTGGGAGGCCTGTGAGCAGTATGCCTCATGGAATAGGGCCCAGATGGAGACTGTGGGAGCGTCAGGCTGAGGGGAAGGTTCTAGGCCATGGGCGCATGTGGAACTGTCAAGGGCGCACAGCATCGATAAAGATAGATGAAGTCCAGAAGCAGTGCTCAAGGGTCTAGAAGCAGCGCTCAAGCAGTATGAGTCACTGAGGCTGTAGAGGTGCCAGTGGGAAGGGTTGCAAGGGGTCTTAGTAGAATAGTATATAAGACCAGCTGTAGGTAGTCTTGGTTCCCCAAGACTTAAGATAGTTTATCTTACACTCATTGTATGGGCATTAGATTCTGTCTAATATAGTCTCAATAACATTTCCTTCTCTCATTCTTATCCTCCTCCTCTCTCTGCGAGGCTTGTGGGTTTGTGTTGAGTGTGAGCTCATAACAAAAAGCGGGAGCAGAAGGTCCAATCAGTGGAACACTGGCATGTTCTGGGAACAGGAGAAGGAGCTAGACTTTGCACACTGGCTTGAAGAAAAAGAGAAAAGTGAGAAAAACCTCACGTACATGGAACAGATGAAACACCCAGGTCAATACAAATATGGGAATAAATACCCATTCCTGCCGGTGTTCCCATCTGCATCCACCGGACCAAAAGCCGGATCAATAGCATATGTACACAAACTGGCAAAACTCACAGCCAAAGAGATGGTACCTAAACAATACCATCAATACCTCAAAATCTTTGAGAAAGGAGCATCAGAGTGCATGCCAGCTAGGAAGCCTTGGGATAATGCAATTGATACCAAACCAGGCTACCAGCCCAGAAAAGGGAAAGTCTACCCCTTATCCCTGGATGAGCTGCAAGAAGTACAAAACTTTGGATGATCAATTAGCAAAAGGGTACATCCGACCCTCTAAGTCACCATAAACATCACCTGTCTTCTTTGTATCCAAAAAGGATGGAAAGAAGTGAATGGTACAGGATTACTGCTATCTAAACGAGTGGACAGTCAAAAATAACTACCCACTACAATTAATATCTGAGCTTGTGGATCGAGTGGGGAGTGCCAAATACTTCACTAAGCTAGATCTTAGATGGGGTTATAATAATGTACGGATCAAAGAAGGCGATGAGTGGAAAGCCACATTCACTACCCCTGAAGGTTCTTTCAAATCGGTAGTAATGTTTTTTGGGCTGACCAACTTGCCAGCCACCTTCCAAGCAATGATGAATGACATTTTCTGTGACATGATCAACAATGGAAAAGTCATTGTTTACATTGATGACATACTCATCTTGGCCAAAACAAAGGAGGAGCATGACACAATTGTACAACAAGTCTTACAATGCTTGGAAGAAAATGATCTATACATTAAACCAGAGAAGTGTGTCTGGTGTGTGGAAGAAGTAGAATTCCTAGGAGTTGTCCTTGGACCTAAAGGAATTCAGATGGACACAAAAAAGGTCGAAGCTATCATCAATTGGCCTACACCTTCCTATGTCAAAGATGTACAAAGGTTCCTAGGCCTTGCTAACTATTATAGGCACTTTGTACAAAATTTCACAAAAATTGCATGGCCATTACATGACCTGGTCAGAAAAGATAAAACATGGGAATGGATGGAGGTCCAAAATAAGGCTTTCCAAAGCCTAAAGAAGATATTTATGGAGCAACTCCTGTTGGTTGCCCCTGACTCAGATAGGAAGTTCAGAGTGGAATCAGACACATCAGACTATGCCACAGGTGGCGTATTATCTATGCTCTATAAGGATGATAAATGGAGACCAGTGGCCTACCTGTCAAAGTTGCTCAATGACACTGAGCACAACTATGATGTCCATGATGAAGAAATGCTAGGCATTGTTATGGTTGATGTCCACAACATCATTCAGTGTCCAAGTCTACAGTGACAAACAGAGTCTTGGTCTGTTCCCAGCCACTGGACAAGGGTTCTAGGCACTAAGTCTGATGGTGACGAAGGCTAGAGAGAGAGCAAGGAGAGCAGTTGATGCGACAAGCAAAAGAACATTCAAGTTGTAGATATGATTCGACTAAGTTGGAACTGAAGAGCTATGGTACATGAGAGGGGTTTATATATGTTTAGAGAACAATGGGAACTAAAGGGGAAAAGGCATAGCTATCTGAGAAAGGAAAGGCAAAGGTAGCTATGAAAGGAGATAACATCCAAGTGTAACTATGGATTTGTAACAAGTAAATGTAGTCCGTTAACAAAGGGAAAAGAGAATTGTAACAGGCATAATGTGTTGCCTAGAAACATGGCATCACTATCTAGAAGGAGCACGTGAACAGTTCGAAATTTGGACTGATCACAAAAATCTTGAGTACTTCATGAGTGCAATAAAGTTGAATCACAGACAGGCTAGATGGGCTCTGTACCTCAGTCGCTTTAACTTTGTACTGCACCATAAAGCAGATGATACAATGGGCAAGGCCGACTCTCTGTCCAGGAGGCCAGACCATAAAAAGGGGGTGGATGATGACAACAAGGATGTCATGCTCCTTAAACCAGATTTTTTTCAGGATCGCTGCACTGTGGCATGGGCACGTATTCATTCACAGCTCGGAAAAGGAGCTATTAAACAAAATTTGATGCTCAGAAGTATGTGATGAAGCAGTAGTAAAAGCAGTAGAAGCCATGAAAAAAGCAGGTGTTAAAACACTGAACACTCAAGAATGGGAAATAGAGCAGGGACTTATCCTCTGGCAAGGAAAAGTCTATGTACCAAAAGATGAAAAACTGCAGATGGAAATAGTCTGCTTACATCATGATACACCCATTGCTGGACATGGGGGACAGTGGAAGATGATTGAACTTGTCACAAGAAACTACTGGTGGCCTGGAATCACCAGATTCATCAAAAATATGTCAGTGGATGTGACAAATGCCAGCAAAATAAGAATTTCCCTGAGCCACCAGCTGGGAAGTTAATGCCAAACTCAGCACCAGCTCAGCCATGGACTCATATCTCAGCAGACTTCATCACAAAACTACCAGAGTCACACGGTCACAATGCAATTTTGGTAGTATGTGATAGAATGTCCAAAATGGCACATTTCATTCCCATGTCAGAAGAAACCTTGGCTCAAGGACTAGCCACACTATTCAGGGACCATGTATGGAAACTCCATGGACTCCCCGAATCTATAATTTCAGATCACAGTCTGCAGTTCACCACACAAATGATGAAAGAACTAAACCAAATGTTGGGCATCAGTACAGACTTGTCCACAGCATTCCATCCACAAACAGATGGACAAACAGTAAGAATGAATCAGGACTTAGAACAGTACCTGAGGATTTTTGTAGACCATAGACAAGAGACATGGTCTGGATGGTTGGCAATTGCTGAATTTAGTTACAACAATAAAATTCAGGCATCCACCAAACAGACTCCATTCTTTGTTAACTATGGCAAGCACCCCAGGATGGGAATAGAACCAAGAAGGGAAGGTAGCCACCCAGCAGCATTGGAGTTTGCCCAGAAAATGAAAGAAATTCATGAGGAAACTCAAGCTGCTCTGCTAAAGTCACAAGGCAATATGAAGTTATATGCAGACTGACACTGATCTGACGCACCAGAATACAAAGTTGGAGACAAAGTCTGGTTATCAACCAAGGACTTAAGGTTGACAGGATGACCAACTAGAAAATTGGTGGAGAGATGGATTGGGCCATACCCAATCAAGAAAATAGTGTCGCCAAATGCAGTAGAGCTGGACTTACCTTTCTCCCAGCAAATCCATCCTGTGGTAAATGTATCACAAATACGCCCATGGAAACAACTGATGAAAGGGCAAAAGGCACAACCCCCACTGCCAATTGAAATAGATGGTAAAAAGTAGTATGAAGTAGAAGAAATAATCGATATAAGATTGAAAAGAAACAAGATGGAGTACTTGGTCAAGTGGAAAGGATACACTGCCAAGCATAACTCATGGGAACTGTTGAATAACCTATGAAACGCAAAAAGGAAAATAAAAGACTTTTATGATAAAAACCCAAGAGCCATCAGAAGGCTTGACAAAGCAACCTTTGACAGGTTGACTTTCAGACCCTATGAAAACTTCATGCAACCCTCAGACAAAATAGTGTCCAAAATTGATATTAATGCAGTAGCACCAGCTGCAAAGTGGGAGCAAAATTGGCAAAAATGGAAGGGAAAGAAGGGCCTGGAAACCCTCAATGAACTAGGAGATGTGGAGGGACCATGTCAATGTAACATGTGTCTACATCAATTGCATGATATAGCACCTTGCACTGAAATAATTGAGGATCTCACTCCCCCTTCCTGCCCACTCTCACCTATCATCGAAGAATTAGAGGAACCATCCATGATAGAGTGCGATGCGCTGAAGGATGATGAGGAAGTTTAAATTTGTCTGGAAGCCAAATCTTAAAAAGGGGGTACTGTCATGACCAATGGAAAAGCTTTGCGTTTTTCACCGAGTCATTTCTCTTTTATTATTTATTTTCTTCATATTATATAAACATGTGCTGGCTAAGCAGGCACCTATCGCTTGGTGCTTAGATAACTTAGTAGATAAGATACTGGAGTACGGCACCAATGACTCATGGCTATTACTACATGCACAGTTGTCTTACTCATACCATACTATATTTAGAGTAGGGCTTAGGGTACATGCACAGACCACCTGTTGTAGTATATAAAGAGTGCAATCCAGCACCCAGAGTTCTCAGTTGAGTTCTCTTGGGTTCCCCCTCCCTCCTCTCCTCCTCCTGTCTTGTCTGCTAGTTGGGGCTCTTAGGCATCACACCAAGGGAGCCCTGATACCTGATCAAGACAGCCTATGGACCAAATTGATCAAAGAAACACACAAAGCACTATCATCAGGACATCCTGGACAATTAAAGACCCTTGAACTCCTTAAATGGGACTACTGGTGGCCTGGAATGTTCAAACACATCAGAGAATGGATCAAGGGATGTGCCCTCTGTCAACAAATGAAGATTAACATGCACCCAAATGTGCCAGCCCTTCATCCAATTCAGTCAAAAGCAACACACCCATTCCAACAAGTAACCCTTGATTTCATCACCAATCTACCCCTTTCTGACAGCTTTGACTCAATCCTGGTCTTACAAAGGGGGTAATTTTCACACTGTGCAAAAAGACAATCAACACTTTAGGCACTGCAGAACTTTATGTCTCCAAAATCTTTAAACAGTTTGGCCTACCTGATGTTCTAATCTCGGATTGAGGCCTGCAATTCTCTGCAAAGGTATTCCAGGAAATACAAAAAGTGTTAGGAATCAACCACAGAATGAGCACAGCCTACCACCCTCAGACAGATGGAGAAACAGAACAAGTCAATCAAGAACTAGAGGTCTATCTCCAGATGTTCTGCACTAACAAACTGCATCTATAGAAACCACTTCTCCCAAGAGCCAAGTTTGCTCACAATAACTGACATCATGACACAATCAAAACTTCCCCATTCAGGCTAATGTATGGAACAGATCCTGTTGTGCTGCCCACAGCCACAACATGAATGACTACTCCAGCAGCTGAAGAATGCCTTCAATTTCTAAGAAAGGCCAGATAGGAAGTGTTAGCAGCACATGAACTAACAAGACAACTAGTGGCAGGATGACACAAAGACAAGGCAATATGATTTGAAAAAGGAACCAAAGTATGGCTTGAAAATATGTAGGAACCTCCATATTCCATATCAGTCCAGAAAACTAGTGCCAAAACGAGAAGGACCCTTCGAAATTGAACAAGTGATGGGACCTGTGACATACATATTGAAACTCCCAAAGCAATGGTGCATTCACCCTGTGTTTCATACATCACTCCTTACCCCATATCGGGAAACAACTGCACATGGCCCAAACTATGTGAAACCACCCCCTGATCTCATAGATGGACAAGAGGAATTTGAGGTAGAAGCAATTCTAGCCCACAGAAAGCGAGGTGCAGGCTACCACCATCTAGTTAAATGGAAAGGCTATGGATCAAATGACAATTCTTGGGAACCCACCCACAATCTTTCAAACACCACTGACATCCTATCAGAATATCAACAATGTCAACACCTCTGAATCATGACTCAATACAAAAACCGCCATATCCTAAAGCAAAACCACTATTACATGAAACAAAACTGCTCAACACTCTCTTGATACACTATAGCCCTTGAAGAAAAAACAATCTTCACCCACATACAGTACCATCCCTTCTGACATGCCCCTAAAGCACTGAATCTATCAGAAAAACTTACACAAACAGTGGCAATGGTCACATAATATTACTGCATTCCCCAACTTAATCATGACCATCAGAAGAATCCATCAGGAACAATGGAGATCCCCTGCTGTGCAGTACAACAATACCTCCCTAGATTTTATCAGTTATGATTCTCAGTCAACAACTTACTGTTCTACAGTACGGGCCCACCAATCTACCAGAACTTAGCAATAAAGAAAACTGACATTTATGACATGAATCATGGCAGACTCTTATGCTCAGAAGAATACAAGAAACTCAACAAAATCTCCAAAAAGGCACAAGACATTGGTGCATGGATCTGGTTATCTCACCAAGGAATCACACTCCCAGGAAGACCAATCCTATCTATGGATGATTACACTGACAACCTCTGCTACCTGCTTGACAAACAGAAAGACATAGTACTCAACATTGTCAGGAAGATCAAGAGATTCCTCTCCAAACCTGTCACTGACCTCAGCACCTATCAGTTCATGGCCTTGGAAATGTTTATCAGGGAAGATCATGAACTTCTCACAAACCCTGATATCCTGAATCAAATAGAAATGACTGATTCTGATCTAGACCCAGATCTTGATGAGGATGACCTATAAAAGATAGTCTGACTGATGTCAGCAATAGCTCTACTCACTCCAACACAATGTCCACCCTTTTTTCCCTCACTGCCTATTTCACTGTCCTCCTTCTCATCTCCTGCACTCACTGGCGCATTGACAAAACTGTCACCGCCCTCTTGCCCTTCCTTGCCATCCCTGACCTCCCACTTGAGGTCTTTATTGAAAGCACCACCATTGTCCACTTTGAAGACAATGACCTCCGTGTTCACCCAGCCAACCTACTTCCCCAGGTACACCCTGAAGACCATCACCTCCCCCACTTTGCCCAGTTTGTCAAATGGAACACTACACTCACTGTTGTTGCTGATGCCCTCGCCACCACCACTTGTTCCATCACCAATCTCTCCTCTGCCACCAACAACCTCACCACTCTCATCCTCACCATCAACCCACATGAAATGACTTATGAGGAATGCAATTCATTCCTGCAAAACACTCAGAATTTGCATCACACTGCCAAAGTGCTCAAATGGAAGGTTGAGATGTCCACAAAAGAACTAAACAACACAGTCAAGTGGGCAGAATCTAGGATGGACCATGGCTGGACAATGTCTGGCTGGTAGAAGTCAGTGACTTCTCACATACAAAGGGGGTAATGTTACAATTCTCTTCTCTCTTTGTTAATGGACTACATTTACTCGTTACAAACCCCTAGTTACACTTGAATGTTATCTCCTTTGGTAGCTACCTTCGCTTTTCCTTTCTTAGATAGCTATGCACTTTCCCCTTTAGCTTCCATTGTTCTCCAAATGTATATAAACCCCTCTCATGTACTGTAGTACTTTAGTTCCAACTTAGTCAAATCATATCCATAACTTGAACACTCTCTTTGCTCATTGCCTCAACCACTCTCCTCGCTCTCATTCTAGCCTTTGTCATCACTAGACTTAGTGCCTAGAACCCTTGTCCAGTGGCTGGGAACAGACTGAGACTCTGTTTGTCACTGTAGACTTGGATGCTGAATGACATTGTGGACATCGACCATAACAATACCTGGAGGAGCTCTTGAACTCTCCAATTACAGAGAGTTCCTAGGATTTTGCCTGCACTTGATAAAGTGCATGCTTTGAGAAGCTCTATGCTTCTCAATCCTCCTCCAGTCACCTGGAGGAGCTCTCAAACTCTCCATTTATGGAGAGTTCCTTTGATTTACTTGTGCTTGACAAAGTGCACACTTTGAGAAGCTTTATGTTTCTCAATTCTCCTCCAGTTACCTGGAGGAGCTCTTGAACTCTCTACCTATGGAGAGTTCATCTAATTAGTCTGTGCCCAACAGAGCGCATGCTTTGAGAAGCTCTAAGCTTCTCAATTCTCCTCCAGTTACCTGGAGGAGCTCTTGAACTCTCTACCTATGAAGAGTTCACTTGATTTGCCTGTGCTCAATGAAGCGCATGCTTTGAGAAGCTTTAGGCTTCTCAATTCTCCTTCAGATACCTGGAGGAGCCCTTGAACTCTCCTACTATTGAGAGTTCATGATATTAGCCTGTGCTCAACAGAGCACATGCTTTGAGAAGCTCTATGCTTCTCAATCCTCCTGCAGTTACCTGCAGGAGCTCTTGAACTCTCCATCTACAGAGAGTTCATGAATTTGCCTGCACTCAATCAAGTGCATGCTTTGAGAAGCTCTACGCTTCGCATTTCCCTTTCAGAAGATCTGGGGGAACCTTCAAACTCTCCACCTACAAGAGTTCATTTGAATTCTTTCTGCACTCAATGAGAGTGCACATCCTGAGAAGCTACACTTCTCAATTCTCCTTAGGAAATCTTTTCTGCTTAACAATGACAAAGTCATCAAGGGCTCTGCAATATTGCAGAACCCAGAGAAAAATTTAAAGGGGGAGAGTAGGTACCCTCTTTTGAAGAAGATAGTGAGGCCTCTTTGAGAAAGCACCTCAGGAGATGACAAGATGACTACAAGTCATCTACAGAGGACCAATACAGTGCCTCTCCATGAGATGAAAGTGAGGATTTCCAAGGAAGCACCTCAGGAGACGAACAAGATGACTATGAGTTATCTACAGAGGGCCAATATGGTACCTCTTCATGAAAGAGAGTGAGGGCCTTCCACAGAAAGCATCTTGAGTAAAAAAGGAGATGACTATGAGCTGTCTCAGGATGACAATGTCACCAATGGTTCTGCCTTATTAGCAGAACCAGAAATAACTCTAGAAGCGGAAGGGCATTATGCCTCTGCTGAGGAACAACATGAGGCCTTTCACAGAAGCACCTCAAGAGATGAAGGAGACAATATGGAATTTGTCTCAAGACTGGTGCACTTGCACCAAAGATGAATAATCTGATAGACTTGAGCTATGAGTCTAATTTAGATGTGAAACTGATAAACAGTTTTGAGACCAGAGACTGGTCTTTGATGAGAGCATGCTCTCAAAATTGAGTGGATTTTGATGGTCCAAATATAAAGAAGGATCATACAATACCTTCTTGCTTTCAATGTTACAATAAAAGTAGCCAATATGCTACATACTTCTAAGCAAAAGATACTGAGGATCTGCCAGAATTTTTTTTATGGATCTGTAGATTGTACCTTTGGCACATGTTACGAGCTCACACTCAACACAAACCCACAAGCCTCGCAGAGAAAGGAGGAGGATAAGAAATAGAAGAAGGAATGGTATTGAGACTACATTAGACAGAATCTAATGCCCATACAATGAGTGTAAGATAAACTATCTTAAGTCTTGGGGAACCAAGACTACCTACAGCTGGTCTTATATACTATTCTACTAAGACCCCTTGCAACCCTTCCCACTGGCACCTCTACAGCCTCAGTGACTCATACTGCTTGAGCGCTGCTTCTAGACCCTTGAGCACTGCTTCTGGACTTCATCTATCTTTATCGATGCTGTGCGCCCTTGACAGTTCCACATGCGCCCATGGCCTAGAACCTTCCCCTCAGCCTGACGCTCCCACAGTCTCCATCTGGGCCCTATTCCATGAGGCATACTGCTCACAGGCCTCCCACAATCCCCAACAGGGAGTTACTATTGCCATATCAAGCTGTTGAGCATTGCCGCTGATCCCATGCCTTATTGGGGTGATGCACTGATGCGCTGATGTGATCTGCGCACACTGCCACCCAGGGTTGCGATCTTCTTCCTAATATGTAGGTGATTGGTCCAACCAACCATTGTCTCGTCTTCTAGTGAGCACTCCCATGCACTAACCCACGCGAAGTGTTCCTATAGTCCCTTCCATGATCCCAGATCATGTATAGATGTCCCAGAGTGGTCCCAGACCACTAGCAAGATAAAAAGAAGAAAAAGATGCATTAGGATGGATTCCTAACAGCACAATCTAGTTGGGGAGGGTGTGAGGACAACACATTGCATTTGCAAGAGTCCTCATTTTTTTTTATTCTCCCATCATTTGATTGATGTGCACTTGTAAGAGCACATCATCACACCTTCCAACCAATGCGCATATCCTTGTGTGCATCATTTCTTACTCCTAGCTGATGTGCAATTAGAGCACATCAACAAACCTCTACCCAAGGACTGAGACACAGTCCTCATATATGACAAGAGATCCCTATCTCTTTTAGAATGGAGCACAGGGACCCCAACTTCTAAATACAAGGAGAATTAATCTCTTCTATTTTCCTTTGGTCTTTAGATTGTTCCTTAGAACAATCTAGTTGGGGAGAGTGTAATGGATATACATTGTCTTTGACAATGTATCCCTTTACATTCTAGATTCATTAATTCAAATGGACATGCATACCAGATATGCATGTCATTGATAAATATTAATATAAATATTATATTTATGTGTGGTCACACAACCTTAAGTTGCATGTCACTGATTATGTAATGTCATGACCGACTGAAAAGCTTCGGCTTTTTCACCAAGACATTTTCATTTTATTATTTATTTTCTTCATATTATATAAACACATGCTGACTAAGCAGGTGTCTATTGCTTGGCGCTTAGATGAAGTAGTAGATAAGATACTGGAGCAATGGCACTGATGACTCATTGCTATTACTACATGTGCAGTCATCTTACTCATACTATACTATATTTAGAGTAGGGCTTAGGGTAGTGCACAGACCACCTGTCGTAGTATATAAGGAGTGCAATTCAGCACCCAGAGTCCTCAGTTGAGTTCTCTTGGGTTTCCCCTCCCTCCTCTCCTCCTCCTGTCCTGTTCACTAGTTGGGGCTCTTAGGCATCACGCCGAGGGAGTCCTGATAGTAGAACTCAACTAGTTTGCTCAACAGCCCCACACTTGATACAGCCGGACCACAGGCTTAAGTGGACAGAGATCAGGGGGAAATACTCCGTCATACGCCGATGTTAAAATTGCGGTACTGGTTGCCAGACACCGTTAAAACTGTGCACCTGTGGCCCTGCCTCATGGCCCTCGACTAACTTGGCATTATGTTCCCAGTCTACGCAAACCAAAGTACCTAACCCTGGTAGATAGGGTCACCTGTGCACAGGAAACCAGTGCCGGACTTATCACATGATACGTGATACATATCTAGGGACCAGCATCACCAGCCCCCTAGTGCATTAAATTGCCCTGGTCTAGGCCTCTGAAGGCTATACAATTAGTTTACGTAAATACCCTTTTTCCGTACCCCTTGGAGGTAGCCGGCACTTGCCCACGCACCTCTGAGAAAGGCCCGCACCTGTACGGTGTAGTGGCATCAGGACAACTGTTTGGACCCTGATTAGATAAACCCTTTCAAATTAAATAAAAATCAGTAGTCAGTAAAGTACATTGTAGCACTGCAGGGGCGGTTGCAGACCCTGAGTGCACGTTTCTGTATCTATGTTCCCAAGCAGGTGACAGGCCAAGACCTCCCTCACCTTTACGTACAAGATAGGAGATACAAACAATAATGATACTTTTTGGGATGCCATCACTGGTGATCTTGATCCAAACAACGTGGGTTTTAGTTCATCAGAAGGAGAATCTACTTCCTCATCATCACATTCCACCAACTCTATCACAGAGGAACCACATCAGTGGGAAGCAGCACCGTTTCCCATACTAGTACCAAATCCAGCCACCTTAAACCCAAATTTATTATTCAACTCCGATGCTGATTTCATCGGAGAACCTGCACCACTGTTTTCATCACCACCACCCCCACTCACACCATCACCTACATTGCCACCGCCACACTATCACAGTATGGCAGCACCCCAGGAAATGATGTCAGCAGAATTGCTGAATCTCCTTAACGCGCAAGCTGCAACCATCCAAGCCCTCCAGAATCAGCTGACACAGCTGCAAACAAACGCTGCACAAGCCGCCGCGGCTGCAGCAGCACATACTCCCCCCCCCCCCCCCCCCCCCCCCCCCGCCAATATCATTAACATACTGCCAGGGACGGTATTCAATATTCCTGGTACCAGCGGATCATCTAAAATAGATGTAGCCAAGCCGCCGGTCTTCTCCAGAAAAATGTCCAAAGTAACAAATTTCATCAATGCTTGTAGATTGTACATTCAATTAAAGATGCCAGAATCTGACGAGGAGGAGCAGATCTTATTGATCATCTCGTACATGATGGAAGGCTTTGCCACAGATTGGAAGGACAATCTGTTGGAGCAGATGGCCAACGATGAAAAAGGAATTCTGCAAACGGCGGAACAATTGTTCAGGCAGATCAGAAGGGATTTCAGTGACACTGATGAGCAGTCATCAAAGATCTCGGAAATGCGGACCATGACACAAGGGTCCAGTACGTGTGAGGAACACATGCAGAAGTCTAAGAAGGTATCACAAGGAACCGGATACCTGGGAAGAGCTCTTATAGAAGAGTTCAAACGAAGTTTGAATACTGGACTCCGAAAAAGGATAATGGAGGCCGATGAAGTACCTGAGACCATAGAAGGATGGTATCAAAAGGCAGTGAAGTTGGATTGCCAGTGGAGACAGGCGAAAGCCGAGGAGAAGTATTACTCCTTGCAGACCAGTAGCTCTGCCAATAGGAGTGAAGGAGCATCCAAAGGCCCGGATATGGCAAAGCCAGTAGCCCCTGGCCAGCCCAAACCCTGATGGAGATTCGGATCAGGATCAGCAAACCAGGGACAATTGGGAGCTGGAGCCTCCGCAAGTTCAAGTAGTACGGCAAATCGGCCGGACCCTAACACAATGGATGTCGATCAAAATCAAAGACTGCCCCTCCATTGTTACAAATGCGGCAAGATTGGACACATTTCCAGAAACTGCAGATCAGGACTCAATATTCGCACCATGATGTTTGACAAAATGAAGGAGTACTTCAAGAAAGGAGAAGAGAATTTAAAAGAGGAAGAGAGTCAGTAGGTCCCATACTGGACTCTCATAATAGATACACTGTATGAAATATGCGAACTGGGAAAGACCAACATAATCATTGGATCAACATGGTTACGAAAACACAATCCTGAAATCAATTGGGAGACCGGCCAAGTCAAATTGACACGTTGTCCACGAAGCTGTGGACATAGGCAAAGGGAGTGGACCAAGAAGCAGGAGCAGAAGGTCCAATCAGCGGAACACTGGTGTGTTCTGGAGTATCTGTGGGAACAGGAGAAGGAATTAGACTTTGCACACTGGCTCGAAGAAAAAGAGGAAAGTGAGAAGCATCTCACATACATGGAACAGATGAAACACCTGGGTCAATACAAATATGGGGATAAGTACCCATTTTTGCTGGTGTTCCCATCTGCATCTGCTGGACCAAAGGCCGGATCAATGAGACATGTACGAGAATTGGCAAAACTCACAGCCAAAGAGATGGTACCTGAACAGTACCACCAATTCCTCAAGATCTTTGAGAAAGGAGCATTGGAGCACATGCTGGCTAGAAAGCCTTGGGATCACGCAATTGATACCAAACCAGGCTATCAACCCCGGAAAGGAAAAGTCTACCCCCTATCTCCAGATGAGCTTCAAGAAGTACGGAACTTTGTGGATGACCAGTTGGCAAAATGGTATATCCGACCCTCAAAATCACCACAAACGTCACCCATCTTCTTTGTAAGCAAAAAGGATGGAAAGAAGCGGATGGTTCAGGACTACCGATACCTGAACGAGTGGACAGTTAAAAATAACTACCCATCACCACTAATATCGGAGCTCGTGGATCGAGCAGGGAGCGCTAAATACTTCACTAAGCTAGATCTTAGGTGGGGTTATAATAACGTACAGATCAAGGAAGGTGATGAATGGAAAGCAGCATTCACTACCCCTGAAGGTTCTTTTGAACCGGTAGTAATGTTTTTTGGGCTCACCAACTCGCCGGCTACATTCCAAGCAATGATGAATGACATATTCCGCGATATGATCAATGCAGGAAAAGTCATTGTGTACATTGACGACATACTCATCTTTACCAAAACAAGAGAAGAGCACAACGCAATCGTACAGCAAGTCTTGCAACGATTGGAAGAAAATGATCTGTATGTAAAACCAGAAAAGTGCATGTGGTGCGTAGAAGAAGTCGAATTCTTGGGCATTGTCCTAGGACCCAAGGGAATTCAAATGGATACAAAGAAGGTCGAAGCTATTATTAGCTGGCCCACCCCTTCTTGTGTCAAGGACATACAAAGGTTCTTAGGCCTAGCCAACTATTATAGGCGCTTTGTACAGGACTTTGCAAAAATTGCACAACCATTACATGATCTGGTCAGAAAAGAAAAAACATGGGAATGGACAGAGGTCCAAGAAAAGGCCTTTAAAAGCCTGAAAAAGATATTTACAGAGCAACCCTTGCTAGTTGCTCCAGATTCAGATAGGAAGTTCAGGGTGGAGTCAGATGCATCAGACTATGCTACAGGCAGCGTTTTGTCTATGCTCTGCAAAGATGACAAATGGAGGCCTGTGGCCTACCTATCAAAGTCGCTCAACGATACCGAGTGCAAT
Source organism: Amanita rimosa (assembly GCA_023014395.1). Lineage (NCBI taxonomy): Eukaryota > Fungi > Basidiomycota > Agaricomycetes > Agaricales > Amanitaceae > Amanita > Amanita rimosa. The sequence continues at coordinate 1,672,662 of JAEBUO010000001.1, read as the reverse complement.
TATGACGTCCATGACAAAGAAATGCTAGGCATCATGTGCTGTCTGGAAACATGGCGTCACTATCTAGAGGGAGCATGTGAACAGTTTGAAATTTGGACTGATCACAAGAATCTCAAGTATTTTATGAGTGCAAAAAGCTGAATCACAGACAAGCCAGATGGGCTTTGTACCTCAGTTGGTTTAATTTTGTATTGCATCATAAAGCTGGTGTAACTATGGGAAAGGCTGATTCTCTGTCCAGGAGGCCAGACCATAAAAAGGGGGTGGATGATGACAACAAGGACGTCATGCTCCTCAAACCGGACTTTTTCAGAATTGCTGCACTACGCCATGGGCACATATTCATTCATAGCTCAGAAGAAGAATTATTAAACAAAATTCGACACTCTGAAGCACATGACGAAGCAGTAGTAAAGGCAGTAGAAGCTATGAAAAAGGCTGGTGTTAAAACACTAAATGCTTGAGAATGGGAGATGGAACAAGGACTTATCCTCTGGCAAGGGAAAGTCTACGTACCCAAGGATGAAAAACTGCGGATGGAGATAGTCCACTTACACCATGATACCCCCATTGCTGGACATGGAGGACAGTGGAAGACAATTGAACTCGTCACAAGAAACTACTGGTGGCCTGGAATCACCAGATTTATTAAAAAATACGTCAGTGGATGTGACAAGTGCCAACAGAATAAGAATTTCCTGGAGCCTCCCGCTGGAAAGCTAATGCCAAACTCGGCACCAGCAAGGCCCTGGACACACATTTCGGCAGATTTCATCACAAAACTACCAGAGTCCCACGGACACAATGCCATCTTAGTAGTTTGTGATCGAATGTCCAAAATGGCACATTTCATACCCACATCAGAAGAAACGTCAGCACAAGGACTGGCAAGTTTATTCAGGGACCACATTTGGAAACTACATGGTCTCCCCGAATCAATTATCTTGGATAGAGGTCCACAATTTGCAGCGCAAATGATGAAGGAGTTAAATCAAATGCTGGGAATTTCAATGGACTTGTCCACTGCATTCCATCCGCAAACAGATGGACAAACAGAGCGAATGAATCAGGACTTAGAACAGTACCTGAGAATCTTTGTAGATCACAGACAAGAAACGTGGTCTGGATGGTTAGCCATCACTGAATTTAGCTACAATAACAAAATTCAGGCATCCACCAAACAGACACCGTTCTTTGTCAACTATGGCAAACACCCCAGGATGGGAATTGAGCCAAGGAGAGAAGGAAGTCACCTGGCAGCATCAGAGTTTGCTCAGCAAATGAAGGAAATTCATGAGGAAACTCAGGCAGCCTTGTTAAAATCACAGGGTGATATGAAGCTATTTGCAGACAGACACAGATCCGACGCACCAGAGTACAAAGTTGGAGACAAAGTATGGCTGTCAACCAAAGATCTAAGGTTGACAGGCTGACCAACTAGGAAATTGGTGGAAAGATGGATTGGGCCATACCCAATCAAGAAAATAGTGTCGCCTAATGCAGTAGAATTAGACCTACCTTTCTCCCAACAAATTCATCCCATGGTAAATGTCTCACGAATCTGCCCTTGGAAACGACCCATGAAAGGGCAAAAGGCACAACCCCCACCACCAATTGAAATAGATGGTGAAAAGGAATATGAAGTAGAAGAGATAATAGATGTAAGACTAAAAAGGAATAAAATGGAGTACTTGGTCAGGTGGAAAGAATACACCACCGAGCACAACTCCTGGGAACCATTGGAAAATCTACAAAATGCAAAAAGAAAAATAAAAAACTTTCATGATAGAAACCCCAGAGCAATCAGAAGGCTTGACAAAGCAACCTTTAAAGGGTTGACTTTCAGACCTTATGAAAACTTCACACAATCCTCAGACAAAGTAGTGTCCAAGATCGATGTTAATGCAGTAGCACCAGCTGCAAAATGGGAACAAAACTGGCAAAAATGGAAAGAAAGAAAGGGTTTAGACACCCTTACAGAGCCAGGAGATGTGGAAGGGCCATGTCAATGTAACATGTGCCTATGGCAATTGCATGATATAGTGCCTCGCACTGAAACAATTGAAGATCTCACCCCACCTTCACGCCCACTCTCACCCATCATCGAGGAAGTAGAGGAATCATCTGTGATAGAGCGTGATGCACTGAAAGGTGACGAGGAAGTTTAAATTTGTCTGGAAGCCAAATCTTAAAAAGGGGGGTACTGTCATGACCAACTGAAAAGCTTCGGCTTTTTCACCAAGACATTTTCATTTTATTATTTATTTTCTTCATATTATATAAACACATGCTGACTAAGCAGGCATCTATCGCTTGGTGCTTAGATGAAGTAGTAGATAAGATACCGGAGCAACGGCACTGATGACTCATTGCTATTACCACATGTGCAGTCGTCTTACTCATACTATACTATATTTAGAGTAGGGCTTAGGGTAGTGCACAGACCACCTGTTGTAGTATATAAGGAGTGCAATTCAGCACCCAGAGTCCTCAGTCAAGTTCTCTCGGGTTTCCCCTCCCTCCTCTCCTCCTCCTGTCCTGTTCGCTAGTTGGGGCTCTTAGGCATCACGCTGAGGGAGTCCTGATATGTAAGAACAGTTTTATTTACAAGTAACGGCCACAGCACTACAGGTACAAGGTCCAATATAGTTGCTTCAGTGTACAGTGCATGGCAGGACTTAAGAAACCCAACAACCAGGGTTTATGGGTTTCACCCATAAGCCCTTTATAGATGTTCTGGTCAAAAATGTCATTTTAAACCCTGATTTCAAGCCACAAGAGCTGGAAAATTTCAGTGCAACTCAAGAAGTGCAGTCTTTAGACAATATACAAGATGATGCCCTAGCCAAATCTTTATTCCAGGCTGACAATGGATGGTACAAAACCACAGTGAATATTCCAGTGCCATTTGAGTGCATTAAAAATGTATCTATGTCTGTTGTCCCTGTTTTTGGTGTGGAGTCTCTTTACTATTGGCATCCTTTGGAAGTGAGCAAGGTCACTTGTGAAAATGCAATGCCTACTGATTTTCATATCCAACCATTCAAGCGGTACTGGATATGTGATGACAATAACTGTAACATATATACATTGTCTTTGACAATGTATCCCTTTACATTCTAGATTTATTAATTCAAATGGACATGCATACTGGATATGCATGTCATTAATAGATATAAATATAAATATAATATTTATGTGTGGTCACACAACCTTAAGTTGCATGTCACGGATTATGTAAGGATAGTTTTATTTACAAGTAACTGCCACAGTGCTACCCTCCCACAGGATATGCATTGCTTCGATTTGATGGCCGCCTTTGCCTAATGATGAATGGAACTCTGGGTTGGCTGGGAGCAAGCTATCTGATATTCAAAGAATTCTGAGAGCTTAATTAATCAAGCCCAGCATTCAGTTGCATCAAGAATCAGTTGGATAATGAGAGGTATACTATTGCGTACATTCCTTGCCTGCAACAGCACACCATATCCTGTCCTTGCTCCTGGCTATGTAACCTCCTCCTGGAGAAATGACATGAGGATATTGCACATATCATGCAATCTTGAATCAGAATAAATGTCAAGTGGGATGGCAGCATGATTTGGCTTAGAATCTGCAGCCAATCACAGCATCCTATATTTTTCATTGGCTCGGCACAGACACAGCATCTTTTATTATTTATCATATTGAAATACTGTGAACAGATATACAGACAGTGATCAAAACAAAGCCAAAAAATCCATGTGCTTTTGGGGGGAAGTGAGTGGGGCAGGAGGTTTGCCTCACATTAAAGTTTGGCAGGCTAGGCCATTGCCATAGCCAGCAAACATACTTCTGCTAGAGATTCTTGATGAGATAATCAATCACATTGACTTTTTTTTTTTCTTTTGCACATAGAAAATGTATTTGTATAGCACCCCACAGGGGCACTTTAAGTAGCTGTAGCTCTACATGCATTGATAGCTAATGCTACAGTCACACTGGTAATGTCTAAAAGGACATCTGCAAAAACCTATACATTACTGAGAACCTACTTGTCATGACCGACTGAAAAGCTTCGGCTTTTTCACCAAGTCATTTTCATTTTATTATTTATTTTTCTTCATATTATATAAACACGTGCTGACTAAGCAAGGCGCCTATTGCTTGGTGCTTAGATAAAGCTGTAGATAAGATACCGGAGCACGGCGCTAATGACTCATTACCATTACTACATGCACAGTTGTCTTACTCATACAGTACTATATTTAGAGTAGGGCTTAGGGTAGTGCACAGACCACCTGTCGTAGTATATAAGGAGTGCAATTCAGCACCCAGAGTCCTCAGTCGAGTTCTCTCAGGTTTCCCCTCCCTCCTCTCCTCCTCCTGTCTTGTTCGCTAGTTGGGGCTCTTAGGCATCACGCCGAGGGAGTCCTGATAGTAGAACTTGACTAGTTCGCTCAACAGCCCCATGCTTGATACAGCCAGACCACAGGCTTAAGTGGACAGAGAACAGGCTTAAGTGGACAGAGAACAGGGGGAAGTACACTGTTGTACACCGACATTAAAATTGCGGTACCAGTTGCCAGACACTGTTAAAACTGCACACCTGTGGCCCTGCCTCGTGGCCCTTGACTAACTTGGCATTACATTCCCAGTCTACGCAAACCGAAGTACCTAACCTGGTAGATAGGGTCACCTGTGCACAGGAAACCAGTGCCAGACTTATCACACAATATGTGATACGTATCTAGGGACCAGCCTCACCAGCCCCCTAGCACGTTAAATTGCCCTGGTCTAGGCCTCTGAAGGCTATACAATTAGTTTACGTATTTACCTTTTTTCCGTACCCCTTGAGAGTAGCTGCCGCTTGGTCACGCGCTCTTGAGAAAGGCCCACACCCGTATGGTGTAGTGGCAACTGGACAACCGTTTGGACCCAGTTTAGTTAGACTCTTCACCCATAAAATAAAACCAGCAGTCAGTATCATATATTGTAGCACTGCAGGGGTGGTTGTAGACCCTGAGTGCACGTTTCATACATACATTCCCAAGCAAGTGACAGGCCAAGACCTCCCTCACTTATGTACAAGTACAAAATAGGAGACACAAATAACGATACTTTTTGGGATGCTGTCACAGGCGATCTTGATCCAAACGACGCAGGTTTTAGTTCCTCTGAAGGAGAATCTACATCATCATCATCATCACACTCTACCAACTCTATCACAGAGGAACCACACCAGTGGGAAGCAGCACTGTTTCCCATACTAGTACCTAATCCAGCAACACTCAATCCTAACCTACTATTCAACTCTGACGCCAACTTCATCGGAGAACCCGCACCACCGTTTTCATCACCACCACCCCCACTTACACCATCACCCACATCGCCACCGCCAAACTATCACAGTATGGCGGCGCCCCAAGAAATGACCTCAGCAGAATTGCTGAACCTCCTCAACGTGCAAGCCACGACCATTCAAGCCCTCCAAAATCAGCTGACACAGCTGCAAGCAAACGCTGCACAGGCCGCCGCGGCCGCAGCAGAACACCCTCCTCCCCCCGCCAATATTGTTAACATACTGCCAGGGACAGTATTCATATTCCTGGAACCAGTAACAGCAGAACGTCTAAAATAGATGTAGCCAAACCACCGGTTTTCTCCGGAAAGATGTCCGAAGTGACAAATTTCATAAATGCATGCAGGTTGTACATTCAATTGAAGATGCCGGAATCCGACGAGGAGGAGCGGATCTTATTGATCATCTCGTACATGACGGAAGGCTTTGCCGCAGATTGGAAGGACAATCTGTTGGAGCAGATGGCCAACAACAAAGAAGGAATTCCGCAAACGGCAGAACAGTTGTTCAGGCAAATCAGAAGGGACTTCAGTGACACTGATGAACAGTCATCAAAGATCTCAGAGATGCGGACCATGACGCAAGGGTCCAGCACGTGTGAGGAACATGTACAGAAGTTTAAAAAGGTATCACGAGGCACTGGGTACCTAGGGAGAGCTCTTATCGAAGAGTTCAAATGCAGTTTGAATACCGGACTCCGTAAAAGGATAATGGAGGCCGACGAAGTACCTGAAACCATTGAAGGATGGTATCAAAAAGCAGTGAGATTGGATTGCCAGTGGAGACAGGCGAAAGCCAAGGAGAAGTATTACTCCTCGCGGACCAGTAACTCCGCCAATAGGAGTGAAGGAGCATCCAAAGGCCTGGATATGGCAAAGCCAGTAGCCCCTGCCCAGCCAAAACCCTGATGGAAATTCAGATCGGGATCAGCAAGTCAGGGATGATTGGGAGCTGGAGCCTCCACAAGTTCAAGTAGTACGGCAAATCGGCTGGACCCTAATGCAATGGACATCGATCAAAATCAAAGGCCACCCCTCAGATGTTACAAATGCGGCAAGATCAGACACATTTCCAGAAACTGCAGATCAGGACTTGATATTCGCACTATGACATTTGATGAAATGAAGGAGTACTTCAAAAAGGGAGAAGAGAATTTAAAAGAGGAAGAGAGTCAGTAGGTCCCATACTGGACTCTCATAATAGATACGCTGTACTAGATAGATTAGATAGTGCACAGCCCCTTGATATAGCACCTAGTGCTGACCAGGTTGATGCAAGGACGATCTCGGGAGTCTCAAGGACTTCTGAGATGTTCCCGCAAGAGGCAAACTCCCAGGTGAAACATCGTGATATAGCGCACGGCACTGAAAGTGTCACTCCCAAGGAGCGCGGCAGGGCAGCTAAACCTGTGCTTAATTCCTCGTTACCAAATACAGTAGTACAAGTATCTACAAAGGGACAAAAGAAGGACTCAAAGGGAAAGCAGCATGATATAGTGCCTAGCGCTGAAACTGCTTGCCCAAAAAGGATGTTGAAAAAAGGAGAAAAGGAGTTTTTAGTTAGGTTGATAGGACGAAAGGACGAGATCTTGATGGAGATTGGGTTGGAAAGGTTGGACACACATGAACAAACCCAACAAACCGCGTTGCTTGACTCAGGAGCAACAGGATTGTTCATGCATGCCGGATATGCAAAAAGGATGGGCTTCAAACTGATACCCTTGGAACGTCCAATTCAGGTTTGGAATGTGGACGGAACAAACAATGAAGGAGGAATGATCACCCATGAGGTTGATCTTCCTTTATCTTATCAAGGGCACAAAGAACGGGCTACCTTTGAGATATGCAAGCTGGGAAAAACCAACGTAATCATTGGATCAACATGGTTACGAAAACACAATCCTGAAATCAATTGGGAAACCGGTCAAGTCAAATTGACGCATTGTCCACGAAGCTGTGGACATAGGCAAAGGGAATGGACCAAGAAGCGGGAACAGAAGGTCCGATCAGCGGAACACTGGCGTGTTCTGGAATATCTGTGGGAACAGGAGAAAGAATTAGACTTCGCGCACTGGCTTGAAGAAAAAGAGGAAAGTGAGAAGCATCTCACGTACATAGAACAAATGAAACACCCAGGTCAATACAAGTATGGGGATAAATACCCATTCTTACCAGTGTTTCCATCATCCGCCAGATCAAAGGCTGGATCAATGAGGCATGTGCAGGAGTTGGCAAAACTTATGGCAAAAGAGATGGTACCTGAACAGTACCATCAATACCTTAAAATCTTCGAGAAAGGAGCATCGGAGCACATGCCAGCGAGAAAGCCTTGGGATCATGCAATTGATACCAAACCAGGCTATCAACCCCGGAAAGGGAAGGTCTACCCCCTATCCCCAGATGAGCTGCAAGAAGTACAAAACTTTGTGGATGACCAGTTGGCAAAAGGGTATATTCGACCCTCTAAATCACCACAAACATCACCAGTCTTCTTTGTAAGCAAGAAAGATGGCAAAAAGTGGATGGTTCAGGACTACAGATACCTGAACGAGTGGACGGTTAAAAATAACTACCCACTACCCTTAATATCCGAACTCGTAGATCGAGCAGGCAGTGCCAAATACTTCACTAAGCTAGACCTTAGGTGGGGTTATAATAACGTATGGATCAAGGAAGGCAATGAATGGAAAGCTGCATTCACTACCCCTGAAGGTTCTTTTGAACTGGTAGTAATGTTCTTCGGGCTGACCAACTCACCAGCCACCTTCCAAGCAATGATGAATGACATATTCCGCGATATGATCAACGCAGGAAAAGTCATTGTGTACATTGATGACATACTCATCTTTACCAAAACAAAAGAGGAGCATGACGCAATCGTACAGCAAGTCTTGCAACGATTGGAAGAGAACGATCTATATGTAAAACCAGAAAAATGTGTGTGGTGCATAGAGGAAGTAGAATTCCTGGGCATCATTCTAGGACCCAAGGGAATTCAAATGGATACAAAGAAGGTCGAAGCTATTATTCGCTGGCCCACCCCTTCTTGTGTCAAAGACGTACAAAGGTTCTTAGGCCTAGCCAATTACTATAGGTGCTTTGTACAAAACTTTGCTAAAATCGCACAGCCACTACATGATCTGGTCAGAAAAGAAAAAACATGGGAATGGACGGAGGTCCAAGAAAAGGCTCTCCAAAGCCTGAAAAAGATATTCACGGAGCAACCCTTACTAGTTGCCCCGGATTCTGATAGAAAGTTCAGGGTGGAGTCAGATGCATCAGACTACACTACAGGTGGCATATTATCTATGCTCTGCAAAGATGATAAATGGAGGCCTGTGGCCTACCTATCAAAGTCGCTTAATGATACCGAACACAATTATGACGTCCACGATAAAGAAATGCTAGGCATCATGCGTTGCTTAGAAACTTGGCACCATTATTTGGAAGGAGCATGTGAACAGTTCGAAATATGGACTGATCACAAGAACCTTGAGTACTTTATGAGTGCAAAAAAGTTAAATCGCAGACAAGCCAGATGGGCTTTGTACCTTAGTCGGTTTAATTTTGTATTGCATCATAAAGCAGGTATAACTATGGGAAAGGCCAATTCTCTGTCCAGGAGGCCAGACCATAAAAAGGGGGTAGATGATGATAACAAGGATGTCACGCTCCTCAAACCGGACTTTTTCAAAATCGCTGCACTGTGTTGTGAACACGTATTCATTCATAGCTCAGAAAAAGAATTACTAAACAAAATTCGACATTCTGAAGCACGTGACAAAGCAGTAGTAAAGGCAGTAGAAGCCATGAAAAAGGCTGGTGTTAAAACACTAAACGCTCGAGAATGGGATATAGAGCAGGGACTTATCCTCTGGCAAGGAAAAGTCTATGTACCTAAGGATGAGAAATTGCGGATGGAGATAGTCCGCCTACACCATGATACGCCCATTGCTGGACATGGAGGACAATGGAAGACGATTGAACTCGTCACAAGAAACTACTGGTGGCCTGGAATCACCAGATTTATCAAAAAATACATTAGTGGATGTGACAAGTGCCAGTGGAATAAGAATTTCCCAGAACCTCCCACTGGAAAGTTAATGCCAAACTCGGCACCAGCAAAGCCCTGGACACATATTTCCGCCGATTTTATCACAAAATTACCAGAATCACATGGTCACAATGCGATTTTGGTAGTTTGTGACAGAATGTCAAAAATGGTGCATTTTATCCCCACCTCAGAAGAGACATCGGCGCAGGGATTAGCCACATTATTTAGGGACCATGTTTGGAAACTTCATGGACTCCCTGAATCTATAATCTCAGATCGCGGACCACAGTTCGCCATGCAAATGATGAAGGAGCTGAACCAAATGTTGGGCATTAGCACAGATTTGTCCACAGCATTCCATCCACAAACAGATGGACAAACAGAACGAATGAATCAGGACTTAGAACAGTACCTGAGGATTTTCGTAGATCATAGACAGGAAACGTGGTGGGGATGGTTAGCCATCGCCAAATTTAGCTACAATAATAAAATTCAGGCGTCCACCAAACGAACACTGTTCTTTGTTAACTATGGCAAACACCCCAGGATGGGAATTGAGCCAAGAAGAGAAGGAAGTCACCCGGCAGCATCAGAGTTTGCTCAGAAAATGAAGGAAATTCATGAGGAAACTCAGGCAGCCTTACTAAAATCACAGGGTGATATGAAGCTGTACGCAGACAGACACAGATCAGACACACCAGAATACAAGGTTGGAGACAAAGTATGGTTGTCAACCAAAGATTTAAGGTTGACAGACCGACCAACAAGGAAATTGGTGGAATGATGGATTGGGCCATACCCAATCAAGAAAATAGTGTTGTCAAATGCAGTAGAACTAGATCTTCCCTTCTCGCAACAAATCCACCCGGTGGTAAATTTCTCACGAATCCGCCCATGGAAAAGACCAATGAAAGGGCAAAAGGCACAACCTCCACCACCAATTGAGATAGCAGTGAAAAGGAGTATGAAGTGGAAGAAATAATTGATGTACGACTAAAAAGAAACAAAATGGAGTACCTAGTCAGGTGGAAAGGGTACACCGCTGAGCATAATTCCTGGGAACCATTGGACAATTTACAAAACGCAAAAAGAAAGATAAAAAACTTTTATGATAGAAACCCCAGAGCCATCAGAAGGCTTGACAAAGCAACCTTTAACAGGTTGACTTTCAGACCTTACGAAAACTTCACACAATCCTCAGACAAAGTAGTGTCCAAAATCGATGTTAACGCAGTAGCACCAGCTGCAAAATGGGAACAAAACTGGCAGAAATGGAAGGGAAGAAAGGGTTTAGACACCCTTACTGAATCAGGAGACGTGGAAGGGCCATGTCAATGCAACATGTGCCTATGACAATCGCATGATATAGCACCTTGCGCTGAAACAATTGAAGACCTCACCCCACCTTCACGCCCACTCTCCCCCATCATCGAGGAGATAGAGGAATCATCCGTGATAGAGCGCGATGTGCTGAAGGATAACAATGAAGTTTAAATTTGTCTGGAAGCCAAATCTTAAAAAGGGGGTACTGTCATGACTGACTGAAAAGCTTCAGCTTTTTCACCAAGTCATTTTCATTTTATTATTTATTTTTCTTCATATTATATAAACACGTGCTGACTAAGCAAGGTGCCTATCACTTGGCGCTTAGATAAAGCTGTAGATAAGATACCGGAGCACGGCGCTAATGACTCATTACCATTACTACATGCGCAGTCGTCTTACTCATACAGTACTATATTTAGAGTAGGGCTTAGGGTAGTGCACAGACCACCTGTCGTAGTATATAAGGAGTGCAATTCAGCACCCAGAGTCCTCAGTCAAGTTCTCTCGGGTTTCCCCTCCCTCCTCTCCTCCTCCTGTCTTGTTTGCTAGTTGGGGCTCTTAGGTGTCACACTGAGGGAGTCCTGATACTACTGAAACACACTCATCTGGCTATGGACCAGAGTCTGTCAAGGGCCACCTTCTGCCCCACATATGAATCCAGGTACAGTTGTTTGATGTCACTGCCTGAGTGATGAATCTTGAAAAATGGGCAGTCACATGAGTCAGCGTGATGCAATGTTGAGTTCTGGATGCCAAGGCAATTGACGCATCTAGAGGTTGAGCAAGACGTCGATTTGGTACAAGTCTTGCAATGGTCATGGTGGTCAACGGTCTCATGAGGACTGGCACACTTCTTGCACATCGGTATTGTCACTTGACAGACAGCTTCTGCGTGGCCCCAACACCAGCACATGCAGCATTAAGGGGCAGCATACTTGATGATCCAAGGTTTGGCCTTGACAGCCTTGCCATTAATAGTGACTGGAATGCCAACCAGCCAGTTGGCATTTGCTCCACTTCACATGTCTTCAAACTCGACCATGATGACACCTAAGGTGTTGGGCAAAGTTTGATCTTTAGCATGAACCCACCATGGAGATTGGTGGAACTTGACATTTTCCCATCTAGGGTGGCGATGAAGATCCTGAATGATCTTGTCAGATGAATAAAGTTCTTGCTGACAACGAGACAGGACATTGGTGAACTTAAGGATGGATGTGGTAGGGTGGTGCCAAATATGAACACAGTGCTCTTCTAGCTTTGCAATGTGCATGATGACCTGATGAAGGAGTCCTTGCTGGCTAGGAGTGATGGGGACTGTGCACTTGACAGTGACAAGGTCCCATCAAAAAGAAGATTGAAGAATGGCCTGGCAGGAAAAGGCCCCTTCTTTATCAAAGAAACTCACCATCTTGATGAGTTTGGTAGTGAACTGAGGCTCAGTAAATTGATGAGAAACTTGAGCTAAAATGCCAGCAGGAAGCTGGCTAACAAGAAGCGTAGCATGAGTACCTTTTACTGTTCTTCAATGTGTGGTTGCAACAGGGTGTAAAGTTGGCGGAGGCAGAGGAACATTGTGTGGACTGACATCAGGCAATTTCCGGGAGGGTTGGCAATTGAGAGCAGGGCCAACAGCCAATACAGGACCGATTTGAATTTTTGAATGATCAAAATTGGAGAGGGCAAGCCAAAATCTGTGAAAAACCTGTTGAAAGGAAGACAGCAGGAGAGATCCATCCACTGTCAAGGTCAAAAGTAACTCCTCCATGAGAAAGAGAGGAGAGGGAGGAGCTGGGACAATTTGAGATGCTGTATCTGCAAACTGTCAGGGAAGGGCAACAGTGGGTGGCTCAGGGGAAGCTACCAAAGGAGCAGGAGGGGAAGATGCAAACATCTGGTTCATGCTAGGCATAATCTGATCCAGAAAAGCCACATGATGAGGAAGGGTAGAGTAAATGTCAGGAAAATACTGTTGCAAATGAATGGCCACATTGAACCAATTATCTTCACGCATATTGGGAAAATCACCGTGCTCAATGGCCTGAATGATGGGCAGAAGAACTGTTTCGAAGTCAGGAGACTCATCAGGAACAAATGGTGCAGTCGGAAGACTGCTAGGTGGAGGAGGGACCGGAACAGAGGGGTCCAACACAGAAGTCGAGGGTCCGGGAGGGGACACAAGCTGAAGGCTTCGGCGCACCGAGGATGGAGGCGTAGGCTGAGGGTGCAAAGACCTAGGATGGCATGTCTTAGGCATCAGGTCAGATCAATGACTGGAAAAAAGGTGAAAAAAGCCAGAAAGGGTGAAGGAAGATGTCGTCAGTAAAGAGCCCTCTGATGGACGATCGAACCCCAAGTGGATAGTCAAGAAACGAGAGAGTCAAGCAACGAGGAGCACCAAGACCGTGGGAAACCCGGGTGAGGTAGAAGTACTGGACATGTTGCTCTTCTTCGGATTCATCTGTGGACAAGCTCTTGTCAGAAATCGACGTTGTCTGTATTGGCAGGGCAGGGTCTGGCAATAAACCAGTTGGCCATATTACTCTGTCTATCATTACTGATGCCGACATGAGAATATGGGTATGGTTATGTTTAATGTTAATAACTCTGCATATACTAATATTGAGGTGAGGTTAGGATCTACAAGGCACACCCAAATCCCTATCGCGTGTCCACCACCCCGTATCAGTCTGCATAGTCGTCTTCTCTCCAGTTTTATCGCAACCTCTTCAAACTATTATGTATCTGGAGAACGGTAGTATCTGTAGGTGGGACCTTAAAATAGGCCAGTGTGGACTGCTAAACTGGCTTCATGTGGCGCGTAAAACTTCCCATCATGTCTCTATTGTGGTGCGAGTCTCCGAGTATGAATAACTTGGAAACAGTGGACAGCAGAGTGGGCTGGTTTGCCAGTGGAGGGCTTGATCGTTGTCAAGGTTAGCATGTCTAGTATATTAATATCCTTTCTTTCCTGGCAGGTATGGGATCTAACCGCTCCGGGATCCAGTTCGCATATACCCACCAAACCCACCTATACACTCCATCCACGCTATCCTGTTCGTCATATTTTATGGCGACCGATGCATGACTGTGATATTGCCATCATCTCCAACCCCGAGCTCGCGAATCCAGCCACCAAGACAGAAGTATCGAAAATGTCTCCCACAATACCGCCTTTTATTACACGCTCCGCAAGTTTAATCATATTTGTTGTTAAAGGCTACTTTTTCAACAAAGATAGTAAGGTGGCTGCCGAGGCGGGTCAGCTAGAGATTACTCAGCTGTGGCAGCTTCTAGCTTCGTGTTTGGAGGATGTTGTTCCTCCATCACCTCCCATCTTGGGACAAGGCACAAACGACGCGCTTATCCATTCCTTAGCCACGCCCACAAGTGCGAGGTATGCGCAATCGTACTTTTCTCTCCCTGGCGGTAGGGCACTCGAAGCCGGCCAACCACAAAAGACGAGTCCAGGACATGGATCTGTCGGAAGCACAGATAGCTCGAAATATGTTTTAAATCATCACCCTTCTACTTCTTCCCGGTCTGCATCACGTCATCTAACACCAGCATCCTCCGCTTCTTCGTCCCCTCACCATGGACTTATTCATCTACCTCCTATCACACCACGCAGATCATCTTTCCTGGGGCGATACACTGCAATGGATCATCCTCGTTCTTCTGGAAGGAGCCCATCAACTGCCTATCGCCGACCGTCGATAGTGGCTTCGATTCTCTACGCATCTTCCAATCCGGCGGGGTCGGCAGCGGCAGATAAGGATAAGAATGGCAAAAATCCATCGACCGGCACGTTGGGGAAGGAGTGTTGGACGATTCTGATTTGTTCTCTGGGAACGACAGCGACGTCGAGCGCGGGTACGGTTGGGAACTGGAGTGATGATGAGGCCAACTTGCGTCCTCTGCCTTTGATATCACCGACGCTCATATCGCAGCAAAGGACGGCTCTCAGTCCTTTTGAGGGTGGCTGGAAGACAGCAGTGGACAGATGATGTGAATGACGATGATGTGATGTCGGCGTCACCTCAACTGACAGATTCTGATGTGGATGATGATGAATACGACAATGATGATGGCGACCAAGTTCCTCACAAATCACGTTGTGTGGTGAATGTTTTAACTTTTACATTCTTGCTATTCTAATAGTATACTGTAGAGTTTCTCACCCCTGGGAACTATTGCCATTATCGTCAAAGGGACGACTGACTGGCGTTGTTTTTTCTGGAGAATTGAAGACATTTCACGCAGAGACTAGGGCCAGTGCATGTCCATACGCCATGTGCATGTTCTGGAGGTCCTCTGCCATTCCAGCTGCCTTGTATCGCTGCTCTACATCCTGGTCTTCTCGTGCAGCTTCACCGTTACCACTTATCATTAGCTCCATCCCGGCACGTTCCTAAGGACAAACTTTGTGTCCAAGTCTGATGCTTTCGAGTTTCTTCTCCTCATTATCCTTTTCGGCCTCGTTGCCCGCTGGAAATCGAGTTCCCAAAAGCGCTTGTGACACCTTTTCGTTGAGTTTGCATTTCTTGTCGTCCAAGAGAGGAAAAAAAAAGGGGGGGGGGGGAACGTATCTGCTGTGAAAGACATAACATAGTGAACTTGGTGACCTGACGATCTGCGTGATGAAGGCTGTCCGTATATCTGCCGTGTCATCCATAGAAGTAGCCTTTCTCTCTCCTCCCTAGCCCGTTGTTGCCCCAGCCGAGAAGACGACCTCCCGGTCCGCAATCGCGACTTCTAGGCATCTAGTAAGATCACTAGCTGGAGTCTCTTTTCACGACCAACACGGGTTCGAATGCAAGTTGTGCATCGCAGGCACTGTCACCATCGACATCGAACTGACGCGATATTTTTCGGCGCGGAGAGCGGCGTTGACTTGCTTCGCGACTTCGGAACGGAGTCCAAACCGTCATCACGCCGCACACCACGCGCCAAATGTTTTGACATTGTTCACATTTCCATTCTTGCTATTCTACGCTATAGTAATATAGTAATTTTAATGGCATAGTAATGGTTTATAGTTCTGTCAAGAATGCTCGGAACTTTTCCACTCTGCTCCGGAGATTATCGGCTTGAATAATACCAAAGTCATCATTGTAAAACATGATAAGTTCATAGATGTCATTGTGGTTATAGGCTGTTAAGGTTGGAAGGATGGGAAGTTGCGTGTTGATGACAGGGAGTGGATCTGGGGCCACAAGTACAAGACCAGGCTGATGAATGAGTTGTTGAGCACGAGCAAGGCCATGGCCAGGCACCTAAATTTGATGAGATATGAAAACAACAATATAAAAATGCACATACGGTCTTGTATAATAAAGTGTATGGCTGTATGCGTTGATTTTGTCCATTCCGAATGATAATCTTGCTGTTTTGCATTTCAGCATGGAGTCGTGCAAGATTTTCATCTATCGCGTTCAGCCGATTACCGACTTGGTTTTCAATTCCAGCCAAACGATTATCGAGGATCTGGAGTATGTGTACTAAGTCAACAGGCATGAATTCGGCAGCTGCATCTATATAAATATAAGATCATAATGATTAATACTGAACAAAAAGAATACATGCACGAGCAGCTTGTATTGTATGCGCACGTAATGCTGCTGTTTGGACCACAGCATCTGTGATAACCGGATTTTCACCCCTTCCTATTATAATAGGTTAATGATTGAGAGGGGTACAGAAAAAATCCAAGACTCACGATTTATGCCCGTCAAGACTTCTGACACTGCCTTGGCCTGCTCCAGCTCCAATGGATTGATGGGCGTGTTGGCCTCGATTCGGCGATTCAGACTGACAGTTGCAATAATTGCTGGTAAGGCGGGATGAATGTCCTGGATAGTCAATGAAGAGGGGCGTGAGAAAGCGTTGCCCGAAATGAAACCGACGGTTTGCCTTGTGCAGTCATGTCCTCAGGCAGCATTTACAACGTGCGTCACTCGGCCCTGCTCCTCTCCTCCCGCTCACTTCCCCCCAAAAGCACAGGAATCTCCAACCAACAGGCCCGCCTCCCCAACCAGGGCCCCCGCCACAGTCCCAGAGCCGCCTCAACGATGCCTTTGATATCATCAGGCAGGAACACGACCTGCTCATCAGCGAAATGAACATTGTCCGCTCCCAACGTGATGAACTCGAAAACAAAGGTCCCTTCCCTCCCTTCCTCATCCATCCTCTTTCTAACCTTTAATTCACTCTTCTTCTTTTTCCTTTTCCATTTTTTTTTTTTTTTCAATTTTTTTTTTTTTTAAAACCACCAAAAAAAAAAAAAAACACCCTGCAGTCAACTCCCAAGTCAACGAACTTGACCTCATCCGCAGAGCCCTCTACGACCTTGAAAACTCACACAACAAAATTCGACAACAATACGATGACGAAATCGCCCGCCTTCGCGCCGACGTTGCACAACAAGCCCAAGCCGCTGCGCATGCCTCCCAACAAGCGGCATCCCAACAAGCTGCTGCTGCTGCTGCCGCAGCCGCAGCCGCAGCCTCCGGTCAAACCCCCGTCTCCCAATCCCAAACAGGCGGCGCCAGCGCCGGTGGCGGTGGTGGTGCTGGTGGTCCAGGTGGTGGTGCTGGCGGCGGTCCAGGATCCCAAGCTCCCCCACCACCCCATCTCAGTCACTCTTCACAAGGCCCAGGAGTAGGTGTAGGAGGTGTAGGAGGTGTAGGAGGTGGTGGCGGTCCCCCACCCGGTTCTTCCTCTGTATCTTCCTCTGTTGGCCGCCCCGCCCCAGGACCCGTGGGTGTCGGCGTTGGTGGCGTCGTTGGCCTGGGCGGCCCATCCGGACCTGGGGGCTCCATCCCACCCCCGCCAGGCGCACACCCGGGCGCCCAACCTGGAGGAGGAGGACCAGTCGGGCCTGGTTCTGCGCCCTACTCCGACCCGTACTTTGCAAGAGAACGCAACCCAGACCGAGATCGCCCCCTAGCGGATCAGAGAGAAGCTAAACGACATAAAGGAGACAGGATCAAAACGGATAGAGGTACGTCATTCTCTCTCTCTTTCTCTCTCTTTCTCTCTCTCTCTCTCCGTCTTCCCGCTTTTGGGGGGAAGGTTTTTTTTTTTTCTTTTTTTTTTTTTTCGGTTGTTGTTCAAAAGTGTTGACGTGTATATATAATTGATAGGGTCGGGCGTATTGAGTTCATCAGGAGCTCCGTTGAGCGCGGGGATTTCGGTTTCCGGGCCTGGTTTGGCGCCTATCTCCGGTGCTCCAGCGCCGTTTGTCCCCGAACGGGAAAGGGAACGTGAACGTGAGCGTGAGAGAGAACGTGAAAGGGAGCGTGAGATGGCGCTTGCAAGCGTCGGATCGCGCGAGAGGGACAGAGAGCGCGACCAGCGTGAAAGGGACAGAGAGCGCGACCAGCGTGAACGTGAGCGAGATAGGATTGAGAGGGAGAGGGAGAGGGAGAGGGAGCGCGAGCAGAGAGAGAGGGAACGGGAAAGGGTGGAACGGGAGCGAGAACGTGATAGAGAGGGCATGATGGTCGGCATCACCGGTCCTGGCGGAGTCCATGCTCCTCCGCCGGGTCCCGCCGTTCCACCTCCTACGAGCGTTTCCGTGGTGCCTCCTCCACAAAGTACGTCCATCTTTTTCATTTCACCCACCCCCTTCTCTTCTCCTTCTGACTGGGTTGCAGCTAGCATGGCATTCCCTGAAGATTTGGATATCCACAACATTCTACCCGATTACAAGAGGGAAGGCACAGACTGGTATGCGGTCTTCAACCCCAAAGTCAAGAGAGTGCTAGATGTGCAGTTGGTCCATAACCTGATGCACGAAAGGTACTTATCATCGAATGGAGCTCGAAAACTTGTGATGCTGATTGGCGATGTAGCGTTGTGTGCTGCGTTCGGTTCTCGTCAGATGGAAAATATCTCGCTACAGGGTGCAATAGAACGGCGCAGATTTACGATACCAAGACGGGTGCGAAAACTTGGTAAGTTGGGGCCTCTCTTTTTGTCGAATGAAATCATTCATCTCATCTTGGCCATCTCAAGTGTCCTCACAGACGAATCGGCTGGCAAAGCGGGAGATCTGTACATCCGGAGTGTTTGTTTCAGTCCCGATGGCAAGCTACTTGCCACCGGAGCAGAGGACAAGCAGATCAGGGCAAGTGCACTCCCTTATCCACGATTGATTGTATATTTGACTCTCCCTCTTTTCTCGCGAATAGATCTGGGAGATCGCCAAGAAACAGATTATGCGCATATTTGATGGACATCAGCAAGAGATTTATTCGTTGGACTTTTCTCTCAATGGAAGGTTGATCGTGTCTGGATCGGGAGACAAGACGGCGAGAATATGGGATATGGTGAACAAAGATGCTCCTCCCAAGGTTCGTGTCCGATTCTTTTTTGCTTGTTGCGCCCACATACACGCGTACGCGCCTTACACATATTTACTTACTTGCTTCTCCTTACATATAGGTGTTGACGATCAACGATCCCGACTCGCTCAACAATGATGCGGGTGTCACCTCTGTTGCCATCTCTCCCAGTGGCCAATTTGTCGCGGCGGGTTCGCTCGACACTGTTGTGCGTATCTGGGATGTGGCGACCGGGCATCTCGTCGAGCGGCTGCGGGGGCACCGGGACAGCGTCTACAGCGTTGCGTTTACGCCCGATGGCAAGGGGCTCGTGAGTGGGAGCTTGGACAAGACGCTCAAGTATTGGGACGTGAGTGGGTTGAATGTACCGGGCGGTGGTGGGAAGAGGAAGGATGGGCCGGGTGGACCGCCAGGGAGTGGTTCATCTGGTGGCGTTGGAGGAGGAGGATCGACGGGTCCTGGGACGCCTGGGCAGGGTGCGGTGGTGGTGAAGCGAGATGGGGAGAAGGGGAGTCCGTGTACGATGAATTTTACGGGTCACAAGGTGTGTGTGTGTGGATTAATCTCTTGATTTCTCTCACACCATCCTCGGATGAATTGTGCAGGATTACGTTCTTTCTGTTGCTGTGTCCCATGACGGACAGTGGGTCGTATCGGGGTCCAAGGACCGAGGGGTACAGTTTTGGGACGCGAGGACGGCTGCGGTACAATGTATGCTGCAGGGACACAAGAATTCGGTTATTTCGATCGATTTGAGTCCGATGGGAGGGTTACTTGCTACGGGTAGTGGGGATTGGCAGGCAAGGATATGTTAGTTTTCCGACTTTTTTTTTCTTATCTTGGATGCTGATGAGTATTCAAGGGAGTTATGGCCCGCTATGACGATGAATGATGAACAATGAACAATGAACGAATGATGATGATGACGATGAAGAATAAGAGGAGGAGGAGAGGAGGAGAAGAACGAGCGTGAAAAGACGGACGGCGTTGTTTATACCAAAAAGAAAAAAAGAAAAAAAAGAAAAACAGCAAAGCTTCTCTTTCTTTCTCTCGAGTCTCTTGTACTGGACGTGTTTCAAATGTCTCTCTTGCTTGTTGTGTGTATATGACGTTGCTTTTTCTCTAACTTTTTCTGTCTGGGCTACATTGCTTTCAATGTATTGTAGTGTAGAATACCCATTTCTATTAGTCAGTCAGTCAGACCGATGGTAGACTGGGGCCCCGGGCCGAAACTTTGTTGAAAACACATACCACCACTACCACCACCACCACCACCACCACCACCACCACTACCACCACCACTACCACCCCACTTAGCAATGCCCAAAATCACCAAATATGAAACACACGGTCAGCCCTCTTTTTGTCTTTTCCACTTTTGACATTGCTTCTGATTTGCGAGAGGGGAACAGATGTGCGATTCCCAACGTCATTGACGGGCGATGGTACCGATGCCATGTCAGTGTGTAAAATCCCCTTACCCCTGAAGGCCTGAGTGGCAAGCCTTGATTCAATTATTATTATTATAATAACATATTTGTAGGAACACTGATTGCGACTACTCGGCCGCCTACGTCACGTTGATCACCGATAGTCCTACGAGGCTAGTCGGGTACGGCATGACTTTTACGATTGGGAGGGGAAACGATCTTGTGAATTCCCCCCGACACGGGCCTTTTTTTTTTTTTTAATTTTTTTTTTTTAATTTTTACTAATATTTTACTGTTGGGTTAGGTATGCCTTGCCATCTGCCAAGTGGCGCAAAGGCTTATTGGGAAAGATGCAGAGGTGTTGTTTTCAGACATGGGTCAGGCATGGGATGACTTGATGGCGGATTCTCAGCTACGATGGTGAGTGGCAAAGGTTTTGCCTTGCCCCCATGGCGGCGCCCCAGCCCAGCCCGCTTTCAAGCTGACATCGGAGCTGACGTTGGGCTGACACAAGGATCGGTCCCGAAAAGGGTGTGATCCATTTAGCCACGGCGGCGGTCAATAATGCGCTATGGGACATGTATGCGCGGGCGAGGCGCAAGCCGTTGTGGAAGTTGGTGGTAGATATGACGCCCGAAGATCTCGTTCGTGCGATGGCGTTTAGGTATATCACGGATGTGATGACGAGGGAGGAGGCGGTGCGTTTGCTTCGAGAGAAGGAGGCTGGAAAGAGGGAACGTGAAGCCAGAGTGAGAGAGGTTGGGTGCGTTTTTTTTTTTTTTTTTTTTTTTTTTTTTCAACTCTCTCACTTTGACAATCAAAACACTTGAAAATTGATTGATCTCTTACTTAGATATCCAGCGTATGTGACCTCCGCTGGATGGCTGGGTACGTAAACGACGCTCCCCGATAACTTACACATACCCACGCCCACAACTCGATTGATATCGTAAAAAGGCTACACCGACGAGAAGATTGCGCGTCTCACGAAGGAGGCTCTCGCAGGTGGGTTCAACCACTTCAAGATGAAAGTCGGTGCCAACGTCGAGGACGACCTGCGCCGCGGCAAGCTTATTCGGTCCATCATCGACGATCCGCAGTACCTCCCGCCCACCGGTGGCGTGCCCCCCCGGGATCCCAACAGCGAAGAACTGAGAGGGAAGAACGCCGGGCCAACGGGCTCGGTGTTGATGATTGATGCTAACCAAGTGTGGGACGTACCCCAAGCCATCGAGTACGTGATCCAGCTGAAGGAGATCAAGCCTTGGTGAGCTTTCCCCTTTTATTGTGATCTCATGTATACAATGACTTGTCAACGCTTTTTTTTTCGGGGGTGGGATGTATGTAGGTTTATCGAAGAACCGACGGCGCCAGACGATATCCTCGGTCACGCTACCATCCGCAGGGCGCTCAAGCCACACGGGATCGGCGTCGCCACAGGCGAACACGCGCACAACCGTATGGTGTTCAAGCAGTTGCTCCAGGCAGAGGCGATAGATGTGTGCCAGATTGACTCGTGTAGATTGGCGGGGGTGAGCGAGGTGTTGAGCGTACTGCTCATGGCTGCCAAGTGAGCATCACCGTCATCGTTCCCCCCATTTCCTGCGTAACGGCGTTACTCTCGATCTCTGATTGATTTCCCCTCTCGCCTATTCCTTGGATCAGGTTTGGTGTACTTGTGTGCCCTCATGCAGGCGGTGTAGGGTTGTGCGAATATGTGATACATCTAAGGTGCGTGTACGAACTCCCCGCCGCCGCCGCAAAATGACTAAAGTCGGCGCGGCAATTGTTTTTTTTTGTTTTTTTTTTTTGTTTTGTTTTTTTTTTTTTTTTGGGGGGGGGGGAACAGTCTTATTGACTATATCGCCATCTCGGGCACGATGGAACGCAATGTTCTTGAATACGTTGATCATCTTCATGAACATTTTGTCAATCCATGTTCTATCAATGCGAAAGGAAGGTACAATGTCCCTCTGAACCCCGACGAGGGCTACAGGTGTGTTTTATCTCCATTATTATATACATGGTGGCGAGGGTTAGATGTTGAACTGAACGTATGACTAGTATCGAAATGCACAAGACCAGTATTGCAGAGTACGAGTGGCCTAATGGCTCATATTGGGCAGGAACGAGTCGGAGAGCCTCAGCAAACAAATACTGTACGTAACTGAGGAGATTCGAAAAAAAAAAAAAAAATGAAAAAGTTGTAACATGTATAGTATGCTATCGTACCAATGACCATTTACAGTAAAAATCTGTGCGAGAGAGAGATGAGACAGAGTGTGTCTGTGTCTGTGTGTCTGTGTGTCTGTGTGTCTGTGTGTCTGTGCTGTGTAATGGGCAAAGTTTTTGCAAGTGCTCTGCCAGGGAACTAAAGTAATTGGCGGAGCGTTCCCTTCGTCAGCGGGATTGAGTCCTTCCTTCCGAAGCGATGGACACGGCGCCACTGGCACGACCTTATCCAATTCACAGGCATGTGTGCGAACACAGTCATTCAATGTGTTCCCGGATTCCCATATAGTCATGATTTCGTGAAAGATGATTCGATGATGGGGAAGAGATTAAGATCAGTGGGAAGTCGGCATCAACCGGCATTGATACATATATGATAGCCACAGCAACACCACCGCTTAGCATAAGCCAAGCCTTTGCCTGCGGTTGCAGCACAACTGGTCAATCCAGTCAATCCAGTCCGCACTGGGCACCGAATGCATTTGCAATGGGAATTCGAATATCATAGAACTTGGGGTAACATAAAGAGATTTTATTGTACAGTTATTCCTTTAAATATAAAAAAAAAAAACAAAAAAATGACTTCTCTCTTCCACTTGCAACAGTCCCCTCCCCCTATATGATATGAATGGCTCCCACTTGTGGATTCAGCTGGAGGGTTTCGTCGCTGAACTCTCCCCAGCAGCCCCAGAAGTCGTCGTCGTCGTCGTCGTCGTATCTGAACTAGCCTCGCCCGATGCTGAACTGACATAAGGCACGGATGCAGGGAAGGCACCCGATGGGACTTGGTAATGTTTAGAGGAGGCGTCAGGCTCCGAGACGACGTAAGCGCGTGTCCCGGAATGGGTAAGAATGGGTTCAGCGGAGTGGTCGTGTTGTTTCTCGTTCATGGATGACTCGGCAGCGGAAGCAGCGGCCGATGATGTGGATGATGACGACGACGACGACGCGAGAGGTGATGAGTACTTTGGGGCGGTTTCGCGGAGGACGGCATAGGGACTGTGGAATTGTCGGAGGGAGGAGGAGGATGATGTTAGGACTCTGGGGAACCGTGCGCGGATAGAAAGTGGACGAAACATTGTAAGAGAGACGGGCCACGTAACGCGTGAGTAGCCACTTCTTATGCGACTGGCATCTTATATATAGCCCCACAATGGGAGGGTGGGAATGTTGGGGAACCAGGCAATCATGTGACTGATTTAAAGTGTGACATATTGAGTCCAGGTACGTATGGGTTTTTTTACATGAACATAGTATCCGAGTCTGTCAACACCTTGCGTTAGTTAACGGACCGTTACTGGGATTTTAGCAAAGGCTGACGCACGTCATATAAGTATATATTGGAGAGACGATATGACTTGACTTGTGCTCACCTCTCGCCACGAGTGAGGACAGGGTGGACATCGTCACTGATGCACGGGATTTCAAGTTGGATGAAGAGAATGGGAAGACGAGCGGTGTTGGTATCAGACATTGTGATTAAGAGAGTAAAGTGTGAGGTGAGTTTCTCAAGGGTCTTGGATTTAACTTCGTCTAGAGGGACGCCTATTTATCTGTTCCAGCCAAGGGCCAATGAGCAATCCTATTACATCGCAAAAAATCGAGTGGAATTGCGCCAAGCACGGGAGCAAAAAAAATAACGTGTGGGCATGCCAGTGTAGGTGTTCGTCCTGTGTGTAGTATATTGACTACGATTAGTAGGTTTTAAAACGGAGTTGTATGTTGCTTGAGCACCCTGTGAAAACTCGAAACACAGAAGGAAGCTATACGAGTTAGGAGCCTTTGTATTACCATATAACGTGATTACAACCACGGTGCCACCGGAATCCATCAAGCGGAAGCGGTTAACAGTGTATACGCATAAATTTGCATGTGCAAATAGGCTTAGTAGCCTCAACACTGCCCGTCGCATCCGATACGAGGATTGCAATTTCAAAAGCAAACAACACATAAATTGAGATCATGGACGTGGGTTTTTTTTACATGTTTATAAATACTACTTGATAAAGTTTGTCTTTTAGAAAACTTTGTCCGAGCAAGGCCAAGCAACCAAGAACCTACCTACTTCTGATTCTTGGCAACCTCGGGTTATCAACTACATCCCTGGCAAGTTAGTGTCAAGGAACGAGATGATAGCGACAACTTGACTAACGGATTGAGATTTCAGCAAAGACTGATGTGCATCACATAAGTATCTATAGGTGAGATGATAAGACTGGTGCTAACCTCTCACCACGAGTGAGGATAGGGTGGGCGTCGTCACTGGGGATTCCGAGGTAGAAGTAAAAGGGAAGACGAGCGGCGTTGTTATCAGACATCAGTGTGATTAAGAGTAAAGGTGAGGTGAGGCTCTGAGAGGACTTGAATTCGAGTTTAGAGGGAAGCAGTGGTGAAGCCCCAACGCCTATTTATCTGTTCCAGTCAAGGGAATGAGAAATCCTACTACTAATTAGAATTGCACAGAAGCAAAAAATAATGCGTTGGAACTGTGCCATGCTCCCGAGCAGGATATTTATTTTGCATCTAGGTGGTGAAACGCGGAAGGAAGCGTGTCAGGAGTTGTACGAGCCGAGTAGGAGTTGTATTACCATGTAACGTGATAACACCACGGTGCCACCGGAATCCAGCAAGCGATTAAAGGATGACTGAAAAGACGCGGTCAATAATGTATATGTGGCATAAGCATGCGGTTTTTACATAGATTATCCCCAACACTGCCCGTTGCATCCAATTCAAACAAGCTTGAGTGTGATTGCGATGGATCAAACTAAGACTTCAACAAAAACAAACAACACATATATTGAGATCATTGACTTGGTTTTTTTTTTACATGTTTAAGTATACTATACATGTTGATAAATGACATATTCGAATCTCTGAAAAAAGTTCGTTTAGCTTTAGCAAACAGAACACCTGTAGGACCTACTTCCGATAAAGGGCTCTCAACCTCAAGGTTGTCTCCTACATCCCCAAGTTAGTATCAAGCAACGAGATAATGCCAACACCTTGACTAACGGACTGAGATTTCAGCAAAGACTTATGCGCGTCACATAAGATTTATTGGGGAGATGATATGAATCGTGCTCACCTCTCGCCACTAGTGAGGATAGAGCCTTGGACGTCGTCACTGACGCACGGCGGTAATGAGAGTCGGAAGTAAAAAGGAAGACAGGCAGTGTTGGTATCAGACATCGTGATGAAGAGTGAAGGTGACTAGGATTCAAGCTTCAAGTTGAGAGGGAAGTGAAGCCCCAACGTACGCCTATTTATCTGTTCCAGCCATTCAGAAAAGCCCAATGAACAATCCTATTGCATCGCAGAATGTAGCCTTGGAATTGCGCCAAGAACGGAAGCAAAACACGTTAATAACGTGTTTGCATGCAGTGCTCCCGAGTAGGATATTCATTCTGCATCTAGGTGTTGAAACGCGGCTTGAACGAAGGAAGCTGGGACTTGTACGACTACTAGGAGTTGTATTATCATGTAACGTAATCACACCACGGTGCCACCGGAATCTAGAGAGGGCAGAAGGATGACTGTCACTGAAAAGACATGGTCGATCATAATATATACGCATATACATACTAGGCATCTGCATAGGCTAGTCCCAACACTGCCCATTGCACCGGATACGAGTAGGCGGCCTATGAGATTTCACTTGAACTTTGACAATTTGACAAGCGACGCTCCAATAGCTATGCCGATTCAGATTTCAAATCCGGGCACCTCAGAAATTTCCCACAGCGCTCATCCCAGGGAACACATCTACATACGTGCTTCCACTACAGCAGGATTGGCTTAGGGAAAGTTGGAGAGATAGGCATATCTCCCATCAATCAATAATTATTTAGAAAAAAAGGAATGACATCTCATTGAGGAAGCCGAGGCAGTCAAGAAAGAACATACAACACGTATATTGGTAAGTAATGGGAGATGTTGAGTACGTTGAGTAGACAAAAGATAAGATTAACTTGAAAAAGACGGATTCAACAACAAACAAACAAAAACACCTGCTCCACTACAACAAATCTTCATCACGACTGTGTGAGTCAGTCAGTCAGTAGTTTGTATATTATTTGTTGTCAAGAAATGGTACCTTGATATTAGCGGAACCTCCGCTAGGAAGTCTCAGCAAAGACTAAAAAAAACATTAGTAAATGTACAGTCATTGGGTACTAGAACTCATGATAATGTACTCACCTCTCACCACGAGTGAGAGTGGAGTTGACGTCGTCACTGACGTACGGGTTACCGCACGGCTTGACAATTATTATAAAAAAGGGAAGGCGAGAGGCATTGATATCAGACATTGCGGTCAATACTGGGAGGTCTCGGATTCAACTTGAAGATGGGTGGGTGAGGAGTTATGTTATACGCATGCGCCATTTTATCTGCCAAGACCAATTGCTTAGTTTGATCTGGCACAGCAAACGAATTGCAGAATGGGGTGGTGAGCGGTCAACACGCATAGCCTGCATGTTACTGACGTCAACAAGGAACTGCCTCAGTTCGCTGAATGCCCCAGCGAGCTGAAAGAGTATCATGTAGGTGGGCTGTGAAATGACAATCTGAATGCCCAAGTCGGCCCAAAACCACTGATAACTGATGCGATCAGTTCCACGCAACATAGAAAAGACATAGCCGCAACACTGCCCTTTTGTCATCCGATGTGAACACGAGTTACAATGGATCAAACTTTACATATTATTGCTGTGTTTCAGAACTCTTGTGGCTTGCCCAGTGACTAGCGATAAGCATCCACTATGCGTACAACAATTTCAGAATATACTTGGAATACGTTGGCGAGAGGAATCTTTCACCTATTGCAAGCAATCGCTATGGCGGTTGAAGCTGAAAAAGTGCAGTCTGCGCGTCGCCTCAGCAAACGTTTTTTTTTTTTTTTTTTTTTGCCCCTTAACGATGTCAAGTTTTCCAATCAAAGTTTAACATGATCTCGCCTTAGTGAACGATTGCTGATTTTTTTTTAATCTTCGTCACGCAATTTGCGACTATCGTCTCTTGGATATGCTTTTCTTAATCACTACGGGTGAGATCGCAAAAGCTAAGAATCGTACCCTCATCACTCGCTAACGGCAACCACCGAAATTTTATTGTACGTTCAACGTTGGGTTTAGACAAAAGATAAGAAGAAAGCAAATCCGAGAAAATATGATCCGCCAACAAATAAAAGTAAAACACTGCTCCGAACTTCATGTCATATCAACAACATTTATCGAGGCTACATCAGAGTCAAGTACAGGTGAGTTTGTATATTATTTATTGTCGAGCAACAAGATGGCGGTTGACAGTAGCGGAAGTTCCGCTTGGAGGTTTCAGCAAAGACTAAAAAAGGGCGGGATATTAGTAAGCGTATATCATTGGGTAGACTCTTGTGCTCACTTCTCGCCACGAGTGAGGGTTGGGCTGACGTCGTCACTGACGTACGCCATACCGTTCGCTACGAGAATCAAGGGAAGGCAAGAGGCATTGATATCAGACATTGTGGTCAATTAGGCTCTGATTGGGAGGTCGGATTCAAGTTGGGGGTGAGGAGTTATGTTTTACGCTTGAGCCTCTTTATCTTCCAAGCCAATTTATCGGCTTGGTTTGGCCACAGCAAACGAATTGCGGAATGGGGTGGTAAGCGGCCAACACGCACATCTTGCATGTTACTGACGTCAACTGAAGCTGAAAGTGCATCATGTAGGTGGGCTGTGAGAGGACAATCTGAATGTCCAAGTCGGCCCAAGACCGCTGATAACTGATGCGATTAGTTCAATCCACGCAACACTGCCCTTTTGAAGAGGTCATCTGATGTGAGCACGAGTCGCAAACGAATCAAACTTTACATATATTGCTGTGTTTCACAACTCCGATTGTGGCTTACTAGTGACAAGCAGCATCCAATATCGGTACAACGATTGAATATGCTTGGAACTCGTTGGCGAAAGGAGCCTTTCACTTCAAGTTGCAAGCAATCACAGCGGTTAAAGTTGACAAACCTGCGGGCCGCCTCGATCACGATGAACACGGCTCTACTATCTCCTTAGTGACATCATGCATCAGGGCTTCAGGGGTGAAAGTCGTGGCAACAGGCATGCATATCTTTTGCCATCATGGCCAAATCACCATAATTTCCACCTCTTGGAAACGTAGTACAAGGAGCGCGATGCTCAAGAATCGAGATAACTTTTTTCCCTTAACGTTCAACTGAACCCCTTCATCATGCCAAGTTTTTTGGATCAAAAGTCTCGCCTCCCGGATGAACAATAGTTTGAACTTTTCATCTTTGTCACGCAATTTGCAACAACCGTTTCTTGAATATGTTTTTCTCTAGGAGCAGTACAACACTCGCCTTCGTGATTCTACTACGGTGAGATTGCAAAAGCTAAGAACCATCCCCATCATCACTAACAGCAACATAACAGCAACCATTGAAATTGAATTATAATTGAGGCCCTCGATACTACCTTGCGTCCAAGCTCCTCCAAAAATCTTTCACGTGAACTTTGGATACAAGAAATAGCTTTGTGGATTCGATCGAACAGGGTCGACGTGGATATCTTTAAATAATATAGTATTGAAATTAATCATGTTTTGTTATAGTAAATTTATCGCGCTATCACTCGGTGCCTCCACCAAAGAGATTCCATGGCTCGAGTGTGTGAAGTGTCAACGTTTACCAGCGTGAACAAACATGTGACAGCAGAAGTTTAGGAGGAACATTCATCACCCTCCCATGTCAACGCTTGCATTTCGACGTCCATCAGGATCGTCATTCGAACCCCCTTTTTTCTTTATCAGTTCTTTTCTTTTCATATCACGCGGAAACATCGTCTCTGGTTGTATGTTCTACCTCCTTCCATCAATCAATGATTTTCTACGAATTCAGGCCGATGAAAGTGACGTCATGTGTCACGCGTGTTCAATACAACAATGCAAAGTTTTTTTAAGAAACCCGAGGCAAGTCAAGAACACACAACATATATATCGAGTCCAGCCTGTAAGTAATGATAGGGCAAATGATAATTGATGTGGATTTAGCAAGTGAGAAGAAAGACAATCATCGATGTTGAACGTTGAGTTTAGACAAAAGATAGAAGAAATCCGACTTGTCTGAGGAAAAAGACAAGTTAGAATGGGATCCCGGGCCAACAAACAAGAAATACCTACTCCAAGCTTCCAAGTCATCAACAACTTTGGAAAAATCATAATCATCACTACATCAGAGTCACCACGGTTGCGTTGTATCATGATTGTCAAGCAGCAAGAATGGCGGCACCTTGACTACTAGCGGACCGAGGTTTCAGCAAAGACTACGGGACATTGGTAAGCGTGTATCATTGGGTAGATGATATTGTACTCACCCCTCGCCACGAGTGAGGGTGGAGTTGACGTCGTCACATACGCTCGGGGCCCACGGTTTCTTAAGAATGGGAAGGCGAGAGGCATTGATATCAGACATTACGGTCAAGGCTCTGAGGAAGTCTCGGATTCAAGTTGGGGGGGGGGGATGTTTATAAACCTCAGCGCTCAGCGCTCAGTTCTTAACACCCTTATCTGCCAAGGTCAATTACTTAGTTTGGCCACAACAAACGAACCGCGGAATTGGGTGGCGGGATGCCACTCTGCCACCACGCACAGCCTGCATGTCACACGTCGGCAATGCTGCATTTTCAATATCCAGTTGGCCATTTTTTAATATGGTGATGACGAATGACAACATCTTGGGTGTCCCCGGAAACGAGGCTGAATACCCCAGCAAGCAGAAAGAGCATCATGTGGTAAGTGGGCTGTGATATGACCAACACCCCAAATCTGAATCTGAATATATGAATGCCCAAGTCGGCCCGAAACCGCTGACATCTGATGCGATCACGACGCTCGGGAACATCGAGTTCGATGGCCAGCGTCATAGAGAATAGATAACCCCTGCAACTTGGATCGAACTCTACTGCCGCGTTTCACAACACTTGCGGAAGTGACAAGCAGCTTCCACTGGCAATTGTAATAACGATATCAGGATATGCTTGGAACTCGTCGGCGAGAGGAACCTTTCACTTATTGCAAGAAACTCATAGTGGTTAAACTTGCTGACATTGAATCTGCATACCGCCTCAGGAACCCCCAGTGTAACTGATGGTCACGGCGAATACGACTATTATACCACCACCTTGCATCACGGCTTGGGGCACTGAAAGTCGTGGCAATAGGCAAGCATATCTTTTTGTGCCATCATCAGTTAACCAAATCGCCATAATTGCTACCTCTTGATGAAACGTAGTACCAGTAGCACGATGCCCAAGGATCAAGTTGTTCAATCCTAAACGCTTGACTCTCATCATGCCCAGTTTCCGATTGAGGTTCAACATCTCGGTTTGATTTGCCTCCTGGACGAATGACAAGGTGAACTTTATCTTCAATGCAATTTGCAACACCGTCTGGATTTACTTTTCTGCAGGGGTAAGCACTCGCCTTCGTGATTCTACGGTGAGATCGCACTTACTAACAGCAACCATGAGTCGAAATTGATTTTATTTTATTGTGGCCTTGATTACCTGCGCCTCTAAAGATTTTCACGTGAACTTTGGATACAACAGATAGCTTTGCGGATTCGATTGTACGTTGCAACAGGGTTGATGTGGATATCTTTAATTTAGGACGTTTACTATCGAAGTCAGTCATGCCTTGTTATCGTTGATGCGTTATCATTCGGTAGATATCCCCCCACAACATGACAATCATCACAGGATTGAAAGTGCCTGCATAATATATGCTTCGCCGATTTACGGGTGTTCTTGTCACGTCCAGCGCAAATTACTACTCAACTGAGCGGAATCCAAGATATCAACCATGGTGAGGATCTCCCACGGGAAGCTCACGGTCGAGGGTCTATCTTAACGCGGTTTATAAAAAATCATGCCATCATATCCCCTCATCCCTTGCGCCAAATGCTTCAGGCCACTGCTCAAGTCGACGACTGGTTAAAACACGTGGTGCGCGCCTCAAAGTTTACTGAGAAAAAAGATAACAGAAAGACGATCACCGACTTGGGCTTTACATAGAAGAAAGAAAAGCTGGTAATTAATATAGACTCGATATTCCAAGTCTATACACGTAATTGCCATGAAATGTGTTTGTGATGTGGGTACAAGACGCTTCGTCTTGCTAAAAAAAAACAAGACCACCGGGTGGACATTGATATTGAATATTGAATAGCAGAATAGCAATAATGCATAATGCCTAAAAAACAGAGATCACATGAGCTCACATTCGTCTGGTCTCTCGTTGAGCATCATATCTTGCATGGATTCCAGGCGTTCATTGGGAGTTAATGCATCGCTTTGAGTTTATAATGATATCCGACATCAATCGAAAACCACGAACAAAGCACAGCCATTTCATGTAGATCAACGACATAACAAAGACGAAAAATGAACCTGAAGACCCATAAATAATTTCGCTGCATCTCGTTCATCCCCACTTTGTCTTCTCCTTCAGACTAGACACAGGCTCCCCAAGGGGGTATGGATGAAACCGTTGTCTAGGTCTCAACCCAACATTAGCGTGACGCTGTGCATAGTAAGGATTGCCTGTTTCTTTAGCTTGTGACCATTTATTCGCAGATAGGTTGGGGGCAGATGAAGGGGTAAAATCGATGTGGCTACGCTTCGACGATGACTGAGCAGCTGACTGTTGCTCATAACGCTTTCTTTGTTGTTCAGCTTTGAAACCGTGTTGCCGTAGGAGGGAGACACAAATGAGTGTTTGGCCGCCGCATCGTAATTTTCGTTTTTTTTTAAAAAGATACAGGAGGCAGGCCACCAAATTAAAGAGTATCATTTTTCTCGGTATGAACAGGGGACCTCGGTTGGACGACGCCTGAGGAACGTACCAATATTATCCGCAAACCATTCGTCTCTGACATCATTGGGATCCCACACGTCACGAGGGAAGTTTGTGGTCCTCTCGTCAATATCAACGAATTCGACAAGCTTAGCATACAGATGTGGGTTACGGAATGATCTGTTGGACATGAGAGAGTCGTTGAAATGTTTGGGTTTTTCAGAGTTCTTCAGCTCGTGGAAGTGATCAAGTTTTATCTGTGAGAAAGGGCCATCAGCCATGGACAAAGATCATTGAACTACGACGTACTACTATAGCGGGGTCACAGGGTTGTTGGGTCTCGGGAGGGATCCCCCAGTCCTTAATGCCCGGAATGGGTGGAGGCTTAAGGAGCTCGCGTATGCGTGAAATTTCATCTGTAAACTTCTTTGATGCATCTCCATGGTTGTTGGGCGACCCAAGATCCATCGGAGATAATGATGATCCAGACGATTGCGGTTGTGGGACAAGGCTATCCGGGGTAGGTACCGGCGAGTCCTCTTGTATGATATCATTAGATATGTGGGCCCGAGTATGATTTTTGAGTGACGTCGTGGGCCGTTTAACGATTACTTGGGCCTTGGGTATCCGTCGCGCTGTGCGTAAAACGTCAGGCATCAATTGACAACGAGTAAGGAAACATACATTCTGAAGAAATTTTATGAAACGTCTTCAGTGACTTATCCTAGCCGAGGCGGAAACGAAGGTGCAGCAAAAAGGGAAACGACTCCAACAGAAAGAGGAAGGGAGCTTCTCACATTTGTGTCCTTCGATGGGGATTTTTCCTCTGATTCGCTCTGCGAATCGTCGCCATACGCTACAAGACCTTCCATAGCGCTTTCAGTACACATGAAGAATGGTATTTGAGCCAGAACATACCACGCATGCCAGCCGACGAGGCAGGAGAGTGATGATGGTGGTTTGACAAATGGATTTGAAACTCCGCCCGATGATTCTTCCCGCCATCTTTCACGTCCTCGTATGGTTGTCATTGGCCGTTCTGTCCACGAATGTGGCCCAGGAAGAGGCCATTTCAGACTTTTTCTCAACCAACAAGGCCACAGCAGGTAACTCTGCTCACACAAACAACTGGGCCGTACTCGTATGTGCATCCCGATATTGGTTCAACTACCGGGTCTGTGCACGGTCTAGACCTTACGCCAAGTCACTGACGGATTCACAGCACATGGCCAATGCGCTGGGAATGTGAGAAAGCAAACCCTTGCGCATGATTTTTACCTTGAGTTCATGAATTAGGTATCGCACCGTGAAGAGGCTAGGTATCCCAGATTCCAACATTATTCTCATGCTAGCAGATGATGCGTCGTGCAACGCTCGAAATAAGTTCCCCGGCAGCGTATATGCGAATCCAGGACGTCACTTGGACCTGTATGGGGATAATATCGAGGTAGACTACCGAGGTTATGAAGTTACAGTCGAGAATTTCATCCGTGTTCTCACAGGTTCGTCTGATTTCCCTTCAGGCATATGTTACAGTAATAAGCCTTAAATTAAGGTCGTGTGGACCCTTCCGTCCCTCGCTCTAAACGTCTCCTAACGGATGAACGGTCCAACATATTTGTCTATATGACTGGCCACGGTGGCAACGAATTTCTTAAATTCCAAGACAACGAAGAAATTAGTGCCCACGATATAGCGGACGCTTTTGAGCAGATGTATCAGAAGAAACGGTTTGTACGATCCACGTTGCCTACACACCTCTCTTATTTTATCAGGTATAATGAAATCTTCTTTATGATCGATACCTGCCAGGCGAACACGATGTACAGTAAATTTTATTCTCCCAACATACTCGCCACGGGTTCGTCCATGCTTGACGAGAGTTCCTATTCAGCAAGTTCCATTTCACGATGCTATTTTCCAATGTTAACCCAATTTTATTTTTTCCACACTAGTATGCTAGTGATCAAGATATTGGTGTAGCTGTCATTGATGCTTATACACACTACGTCTTGCAGTTTATGGAGGCGATTAATAAAACGAGCCAGATAACGATGCAAGATCTCGTAAGTTTCGTATCTTTCATTTCCCTTGCGTTTCTTTGACGCTTCTTGTTATAGTTTAATTCTTACGACGTAGACAAGATTGGTTCGCATCCAGGTGTTAGAGAGGACCTTTTCAAACGATCCCTAGACCAGACGTTAATCACGGACTTTTTCGGCGGCGTTGCACAAGCTGAAGTCGTTTCTGAAGAGGAAGTTGGGCTTCTCCCGGATCCCTTTCCGATTGTCAACACCGACGGTGAATCAGAAGTGACACCGAGACGACAGCTAATTGCCTCCACATCGGCTACGCGGACCGAATTGCAGGCGCCATTGTCAGGGCCACACCCTAACAAATGGAGAGACGCTCGAGCGTGGGCTTCATTTTCGCTTATTGCATTGCTTATCGGGTGGGCAAGCTGGCGAGACAATTTGACATAGTAGATTGCCTTTGTAGGTTCTTCCAACTTCGTTGCCCCTATTACTGATAGAAGCATGTTAGCTTCCTTCCATAAATGTAATCGAGACTTGACACTCCGCGATCCTAGTAACTGCGCGAAGTGGTCAATAAGCATTGGGTCTACATATGACAATTGGCTTCGGTCCGGAATGCGAGGATTTATCACATCGACCCTGATGGTACTACACCGAGCAATGATCGTAGGCAGCCCAGAATTGAAGTCAGGGTTTGATGAATGGCAAGGCGAAACGTTTGAAAGATAGGAAGCTGTGACCCTTGAGAGAATGAATATTCGCGGGGAAACCTTACTCTCCTTTTCAGGAATTCACTCAGGGGTGAGATTGAACACGGGTCTTAGACATTTCTGTAAGTGTATCGAATGTTGGTAATTGCCTTGTTGACGTTTCAACCCAACCCAAAACTCTTTTCGGTTTACACCTGATTGTTTTTGCTCTATGCATGAACGACCTTGGCTGTATCCAGGAGACTGCGGCCGAAACATAGATACAAATGCAAATGTGCATCGTTATTTAACCCCCTCTCTCGCTTGAAGTGACACTACCTACTTCCTATTGGAAATTGGAACATTGGGAAATTACTGTCCTTGTCGGTTGGTTGCGCCGGTGATTCGCAGGTATTGATCAACCTGGGAAATAACGATATACGCATCATATTTTGACTCCGCGCAACCTTGCAGGTCTGTTTCCTTTCCTCTACTCTTCGTGGTTTATATACAATATCACCATCATGTCCAAGACCCTCGACCAGGCACAGGCATCCCTTCAGTTGAGTGGCCACGCGAACGAAAGGGATAATGATGGTTATCGTCCCAGGATGTTTTATATGACAGAAGAGACGATCAGGAACCGTATGCTGTCCGCGCTGTAAACGGAATTGACCTTCTTTCTATGAATGGCATTCTGTTTAAATTGTGAGGAGTTACGTTAATATACTCGTCGGGCGGTTGTCCTTTCTCCACCCCAGTCCGTCACGGCTATGAATAGCGAGCTCCGCTTGTGGAGGGTGACCTTTGTCCAAATGCGAAGAAATGGCAACTAATTTGAACACGGGCGGGGAATGGAACTGTCAGCCGGCATTCTGGCAGCCGTCCGGACAAAAGAGTAAATAGGATGATGTTTGCGGGTAACTCAGATCCTAGGGCGTGAGTGTTTTGGCGTCATGACCCAGGAACTAGGCGCATTCAATCTGTCAGGGCTCAAATGGTTATGCGAAATGAACTCGCCAACGGGCTTATGCCTATGACATATCGGCTACGTGATGGGGCACATTGACCCTTGGAAAGCTGTTAGATCCTGTGGATCAAGTGTTCATATCCGCCTCAAGCGACTACCACCGTAACTCTGGTCAGCGGCAGAGGCTGGCGTTTTACACATGCAAAGGCTTTTTGTCCTGCCAGTGCTGTTGCTTGCCGCTGGATGATTAGTCCACATGCCATCTGTATCAGAGGGCCGCGTTACCGCACTTTCCTAATGAGGCTAATCACGTATGAGTGGTGATTAGGCGTTGTGATCGCGAACTAAAATTCAAGTGACCGTCCGAATCCCATCCATAATGCCTCAATCTTGCTCTTAACATGTTGAGGGCATCTGTGCCGTACCTGTACTGCTTGACGCATGCAGGTCCTTGGGAACGTCGAGGGTCGCATTGGGTCTCTGTCCGGGAGAAATCAGCCTGTCACGCCGGACCCGTTCACGCCGGTGTTCAAGACGCTAGGGTCACCAATTATATTGCCATATGAATCAAATCAAGGAATGCCCCAGCAAAGCCGGTCGGGGCCATATTCGCTGCTAGAATGGCTGATGTGACGTGTCCGAGGGTCTCCTTGTCCTACCGTCGGTCTCGTGCTGCTCTGAGTCTATGCTTAAATTTTTGTAGGTCTCATCTCTCCTGCTGTATATGAATTCATCCCAGTCTCTCAATGCAGTACCGCCGGCAGCTGATGGATTAGGTACGTTTAGCGAGTTTATTGACGACCCGCTGACACCTGCCCTTGACTCCGCACACGCCCCGCAACCTGACAATTGCCAAATCCTCCGGTTACCTCAATTCAGTCTTATATAAAGGTCTGTGATCTAGAACCCACTTAGGCCCCACCTTCCTCCTTCCTCCATCCATAACGTCCCCTGACAGTCCTTTAACCAAATCTCATAAGCTTTCCCGCACACATCCTCGAACTCGAGCCGTATATCATGACGAGTAGCCAGGTCTACAGTGTGAGTAGATGTTTGCTCCTCGTTGCCCGGCATGATTTCCAGATTTATACATATAATTGGCTGGCCCCATCACCTGATTACCGCCACAAATCCTTGAGCATTTTTTTTCTCCGTTCATAACGGATCTCAATGGTTTCATAATGATGAATCAAAGTACATATTAAATGACGATAACAGCACAGGTCTCTCCAACCTACTATGGGACGCCCTCAAACGCTTTCCAGTCACGCGAGGTTTCATGACTCTTTTGATATCATTCGTCAGGAAATGGATACTACAAGCATGGAATTAGAAAAGCTGCGAGCACAGCGGGATGATTACGAGAAAAAAGGTAAGCTTTAACCATGGCGCATACGAACAAAGTAATTCTCTACGTAAAAAACTGATTTTTAACTGCGTGCCAATACCTGTTATTCTAGTGAACACACAACTTCATGAACTGTCCCTCCTCCGCCGGTCGTTCTTTGACCTTGAGAATCAACACACCAAGCTTCGACAACAGTATGAGGACGAAGTGAACCGTCTCAAGTCGGAGATGTCTCGCTTTCGGCCGGTGTCTGGACATGGGGGTTTACTCAGCCTAGCATCCAATGGCAGAGCCCCCTCTGAAGCCCGCGATAACGGGAGGGATCGCGTACGCACGGAGCGCGAGAAACGAATCTTGGTGCCATCATTCCCTAGAGCGATTGACCCCGAAAGAGAAATGGACCGTTTAGCAGATCACCGTAGTGCTAAACGTTTGAAGTCGCAAACCGATCAGACCGTGGGCTCTCCCACCATACGGGTGGAATCTCCCCCGAAACACCTATCAGCCAGCGCGATACGCCCACCCAGTGTGGTGACGTCGATTTCCCCCAAAACCGCAGTCCCTTCCCCTGGCGAGTGCCCACCCGGGAGTCGCACCAACCAGTTTCAAGAAGCACAGTGTGACGGCAGTTGGACCGTCGTACATAATCCAAAGGTTCCGAAGATGCTCGATGTTTCCCTTCTACACACGCTCAAACATGGGAGGTATGTAACTTCCTCCAACAATAATTATCCCAGGCAAAAAGTAATATTATGGAAGATGCTCCTGTCTGCCCATTATCCATCCTATTTGTCGCTAATCCTCTTTCGTCTTTTAGCGTCGTATGCTGTGTCCAGTTCTCTCCCGATGGCAAATACGTTGCAACGGGATCTAATCGTTCGGCCCGAATTTATGACGCCAAGACTGGCCAACAGAAATGGTACGTGATGGTTATACGCCACATAAGGGAAACAGCGACGCTTACAACTTCCGAAACGTTTACTCCTAATGCCCTATTTTTTTTATTTTATTGGCTTGCCTCGTGTCATTTTGCTTTGGTGTTGGACGATGACAGCTGCCTGATTGACGATAGCGTGGTGGGCATGTCTGATGACCTTTATATCCGGAGCGTACGATTCAGCCCCGATGGCCTATATCTTGCGACGGGAGCCGAAGATCGTAAAATTAGGGTAAGAAATTTTTTTTTTTTTTGGGGGGGGGTGTACTGTCGTGTCTCTTGATATGCTTCTAACGAGTTGATATATTACTTTTTAGATCTGGGACATTGCCAAGAAACGGATACGGACGGTATTTGAGGGACACCAGGAAGAAATATACTGCCTCGACTTTTCGCGCGATGGGCGGCTGATAGTGTCAGGATCTGGGGATAGGACAGCACGGATCTGGGACTTGGAAAATGGGTCGAGCAATGTGTTCACCACCGTTCCCAAGCTCGATGAGGGCGTGAACAACAACACACAGGATGCAGGAGTTACATCCGTTGCAGTTTCACATGATTCACGGCTTCTTGCTGCCGGCAGCCTTGATTCGATAACTCGAATCTGGGATGTGGCAACGGGCCATCTCCTGGCACGCCTCAGGGGCCATGCCGATAGCGTCTACTCCGTCACGTTCTCGGCTGATGGCCAAGGACTGGTCAGTGGCAGTCTGGACAAGACACTCAAGTACTGGGATATCAGTTCCATCATCCAGAAGGTGTACCGGGGTCCAAGTCCCAAGATAGGCGGCGATACAAAACTGTCATCGTTCTCCGAGAAGCCTGTGTTGTTGTCGAGTACAATTGACATGATGGGACACAAGGTACGCACACGTGTGATCCATGTTATGATTAACGCCACCGACGTGCACGCAAGGATTTCGTGTTAACGGTGGCTGTATCCAAGGACGGAAATTGGATCGTGTCTGGATCCAAAGACAGATGTGTCCATTTCTGGAACGCCCAAAACGGTGACTTGCAATTGTCTTTGCAGGGTCACAAAAACTCAGGTCTGTTCTCTGCTCCGTTGAGTTATCGGCCTACTAAACTCGGTGCTCCGTTCTAGTCATTTCATTAGACTTAAACCCTTCAAGCGGCTTGCTGGTAACAGGCAGCGGAGATTACTGTGCACGAATTTGTAGGTCTGATTCCTAGTCTTCTTGTCTGAGCCACCGAGGTGACACCCTACCTATGTTAGGGACCTATAGACCGCAAACCAGATGATTCTACAACAATGATGCATATAACACCTTGCATGTCCTTTCACATTGTAACTTATTTTCAATACAATCATGTAGGTATATACATTCACTTTGGTAGAGAACATACGGTGCCTAGTTGTATGTACCGGCCTTTGGGTGCATTTCAATCAATTCTTGTCCCATTCTGGTCACTGCACCATTCTGGTCTCGCACATGGCGGCTGAGTTCCTGCAGGTTCATCACCTGCATCGCGCAATAAAAGTGCGACAACTCCATGGGAAGGCACGTTGTGTATAGTCATGTTCCTGACCACTGTGCCATTGTTGGTGTGGGTCCAAAGGTCCTGAATGACATGAGCCCGAGGAGGATGAGAATGCTGCGGATATGACGTTACCCTAACATGATATTGCCTCCCGGCGCGAATCCACGGGGATTCCGTCAGGCTAAAGAACATGTCGGCCGGGTGGTTGAGCACGTTAATCTATTGAATACGCATGAGTTGCTTAGGGGGGGGAACAATTCTAGAAACCCACAAGCATAAACACCGTTCCGTCCTGTGTTTCGCCGCTCCAGTATTGTGCGGGATGCGTGGAGTTGAACGTCCAGTCTGGCTGCTCCCCAGCCATCAATGTATGACGCAATTAAAAAAACCATGCCCCTTGACTCACGTTGATCCCCCACCTAAAGGGCGTTACGGCTGTTCCAACGACCGCGTCTTGATTGATTGCGATGAGTTCGGAATTTTTCAGAATCTCAAGCGACTCTTGGGAAATTTTTGACAACTATAGTCATTCTGTCAGGTAAACGTTGCATTCTGGATACTATTATACTATTTACGTCTGTGCCCTGAATATAATCTAACTTAGCCTATATGCAATGCTGTAGGGCCATCAACTTACGATGAACAGCGGAGATTTCATTAACGCCCACGCCGTGAAGTGAGTCTTAGAT
Organism: Amanita rimosa; assembly: GCA_023014395.1. Lineage (NCBI taxonomy): Eukaryota > Fungi > Basidiomycota > Agaricomycetes > Agaricales > Amanitaceae > Amanita > Amanita rimosa. Next base: position 1,631,914 of record JAEBUO010000001.1, on the reverse strand, counting down.
TCTTCGTGATTAAGATCACCATTGCCACTACAGCAGGAGTATGTTCAGCGATCCTGAACTCCGGTAATATTCCCACGAACGCACATTTCAAGCTGTTTGAATCAGTCTAGGGTATCTCAAGGCCGTGGCAGAAGGCTTACCATATCTAGATCGTTATGGCCATAGAAGTCGCCCGTCCAAGAATAAAAGGAGTTTCTGCGGTTGGCTTAGTTTCTACTTTGGCACAATGGGGTAGATAACAAACTGATTGATAATATTGGCAACTGAGCGCCAGTTTGGCTCTGAGGAAACAATGAACAGACAACGGTATGACTTGACCGGTCCGACTCACCAATGTCGTCCGTAGTCTTTACGACATCAACGTGAGTATAGCCTCTGGGCTTGCGATCAAGACACGTACCCTCCAACTTTGTCCAAGACGCTTTGCCCAAAGCCAGGGTTGTTCCTTGAAGTTACCAGGTTAAGAAATTATCATAAAGGAAGTTCTGAAGGACTCACACGCCCCCATTGACAAAGAGAATAGAAAAGGGGAGGCTTGCCCGATTTTTTGCTCAGATCTGTGATGGCGTCCGCCATTCGCGCAAATTCTAATACCTGTTACCGAAGGACCATTAAGGAAATACTAGCCTCGAACTTACTTCCAATCATGCCTTCCTTAATTATCCCATCAAACGGAGCTGAAACGAATTAGTTGGAGAGTCGTATCGTGCTACGCTATGAGCCGCACCAGCGCAATTATCGTATCTGCACCTCAATCAATTGTCCGCTGTCTATGGTGCAAAAGATGATACGCACTTCAGATAGTCAAAACCCCAGTCTTGGAATAATTTTGCGTCCCTAACATGCAACAGACATTCACTCAACTCGCTTGGCGTGGGTGGAAAAAAAATGGAGTACCTCGCTTCATTTTGAAACGAACCAGGGTAAGAAGCGCACGTGTACCATCCTGAATCGCTGTACTGTGAATGGCTATCAGTTGAGTGATTCATTTGTCAATAACGGGCGATAAAATTCTCACAATGCCTGCTTTACTGTAATGGGGTTCAATACAAATTCTATACGCGGAGATGGACAACACGTACAATCCCAAGTTATGAATCTGGTCCGTGAGGCGCTTCATGCCGGAAGGAAAGCGTTGCTTGTCTGAGATATCATAGTCATCGGAACGAGCCGAACGGCTGTAGAAGGGAGATGCGCACTAGCTACGATGTTCCCTGATTCATCCCGTTCTTTCTCGGAATAACAATCGTCGATGTTGACGTAATTGTATCCTGCATCCTGTACAAAGAGGTTGTAGTCAATGTCGTTATGATCGGATAGAAAAAAAAACAATCAAACGGCAAGTCCAAGTGATTTCATGAGTTTTGCAGACTGAAGGACCACATGTTCGTTGATGTCACACTAGAACAGAATAGTGAGCCCGATAAGAACACGTGTATGATCCGTTTTGCAACATACGTGATACGCGTTCCAGGCTGGAGTCAATAGATACTTGATAAGTGATGGACGAAATGATCAACTGACGTACTGTTAAAGCCCAAAGCTATGAAAGACTCAAAAATCTTCTCGTGTGTCAAGTTTGGAGAAGCTCACCAGGAAGTCGGCCGACTTTGTTATCCTCCGAATGCGCACCGTGACGGATGGAACCATAGAACACCAAGGCGGCAGCAACAGCTAGCACGATACACGTTACAAGGATGGTATAGGGTGTTAACACAAGGACAAGGCGCCATGTTGATAGCTTGTCACGCCACGTGCCTTAATTACACTATGATCAGCATGCCCGACGGAGACGGCGAAAGAAAAGTACCACGTCTATGTACACCACCTGGAGAGGGATCGATAGCTGGAAACGAATAGTCAAGCGAAGGATACGGATTTACACCACGAACGAACGTACCGCCATATTGATCGCCCGCTGAAATTGTCAGAGGGTGAGTTACAAGAGTGACCCGAACATGGTGAGGAGTACCTGTGGTGTAAAGTGCTCGGCGCTCATTGTCTGGATTTGTATTTTCCCCGTTGGGAGGTCCTAACAAATGCGAAAACACATATGAGACCTTGAGTCCGACTTTGTAGAATGGTGTTTGTGGCAATACCTGTGTTCATTGTATCCTGGTAGTTCGGAGAAGAGAGAGAGCGAGCAATATGGAACGCAGTCAGACTCCCAGCGACGACGATGCTCCATATGGAATTACTCGATTTGGTCCATGTCACGTGGGCTCGCGTCGTGACACGCGTGACACCACGTGCCTCATGGTCCTCGCGCGGAGATCCTCAGAGGGTATTGCTGAACAAGAAAAGCAGTTGGAAGCAGCTCGCTCGATAAAAGATGCTCTTGAGAAGGCGGGTCTGAAGCTCAAATCGAAGGCCACCGAGTTTCAAGCCACTAAATTGGAATTCGACGGTGAAGAAACCATTCTCAAGGATCCTGCGCTCGTTGCGTCTGATGTTGCGGCACAGCTAGTAAGTTTTTGTACACGTCTGCACATAAGAGGGCCTCTCATAAAGTCCCTGGCAGTCTTTTCTTAGGAAATTAAAATTTCAGTATTTGGAACAAAATGCAAAAGACAGATACGTGAAGACCATTGTTAGCGACATCGACGATGCTCCAATGGTGACTGCCAGAGACAATAGTGAACTGGTTGTGAAAAACGAGCAAAAGAAAGCCAAGTTAAGGGAAGCTAAGGCTCGACTGGCAGAGGTACAGAGCAACATCAAGACTTTAGCACCGCTAGTGGAGGAAGGTACGACCGTATGCCCGCCAATCTTTTAATGATTCGAAAGCTTCCCAGATTATGACCAGATCAAGAGAGGATCTGACAGGGCCACAGTGCTGACACAGAAGATTATCGATGCCAAGTTGGAACTGACGCGGTTGAGGCAAATGCATCCCCATCCGCGAATAACGATACCTATGGCCGACCAAAAGCTCGCACAACAAGTTGAACAGATGCAAACACTGCATGACGAGGTACAAACCATTTCAAACAAGGTCCAAGTCATCAGAGAGCGTATCAAAGAAGATAGCCTTCAGTTGGATAAGATGAGATTGGAAAAAGCCGAGGTGGAGAAAGCTGTTAAGCTCACTAAGGTGGATGAGGAGGATGAGAAGTTAGCACCGCTCTATCATTGGTGAGCGCTGCCCACTGCCTGGAACGAGAACGAAGGAACGATAATATTCGGTTGTAGGTATACGGCATCACTCGCATTTCACCGCTCTGCCCACAACTTGCACGAGTATCACATGGTGTCCGAGAATGAACTTCGCCTGACATACAATGTTGCTTCGTCATCAGAAGCGCCCATCCTGATGACCATATCCCTGGTTTTCGCGCCAGACACGCGGCAACTTCTCACAGTTCAAGTGACAGGACTTGATGATCTTGGGGTCAACGTCGATGAAGTGATTGATAGGCATTTACAAACCAACGACGTCCAGGGAATGATTGCCACCATCCTCTCACACGTTCGCGGTAACCTTGCAGTTCGGGCATAGGCGCCATCTGATACACAAACAATTTACGTATAAAGAATTATCAGATCAATGGTAAATCGATATCATCAGGTACGAGTCTTGGACGCGTTGTGAACTTGGGAAAGTTTGAAGATGTCATGCAAAGAACATACATTTGCAATACATAACAAGACACTCTAGGAACGTACCTTCCTGTATGATTCAGAGAATTGCCCTCAGATATCATCATACGAGTCAATTGGGAGACCTAGAGCTGCCAGAATGGTAACAGCCATACCCGGATCCTGCCAGTGACAACTTCGCAAGCCAACGTCACTGATGACCCAAAAATATCCTAGTCAACATACCTCCACTCTATACTTGCAGAACCTTGTCGTTCGACGGGAAAGCACAGATTCCGAAACAAAAAAGGTCGTTTTCTTCACGAGCATTATGATGGGCAACGAGGTCGTTTGGATGTCAGCCATGGATGTGAAGCAAATCAATTTGCCTTGAGCATGTCTAAGACATACGTGCCCCTATTGAATCCAGACGCGAGTAGCGACGCTTGCTCATATATTTGTCTGATTGAATGTCAAACGTGTAGAACTTGTAGTGCTTACAGTAAAAGAATGGCACTGTCGGGCTGTTTGTTTGTTTTTAGTAATATGCTAGTCCAATGTCATAACGTAACGTCCTAGACTTCTGAAGTTTCTGTTCCGAACCACCATGCTTTCTTCCTCATATCTTAAATACTCCGCCTTGGCGGCGTTGTGGCCATTTGTCGGGCCGGAAAGAGTTCAGGCGCTGAATAATGGCGTAGCAAAGCTTCCAAGTGAGGACAAGTTAATTTTTATTATTATTATTTCCGCATTCAAATTTCAAATTCAAACGTTAAATAAACCATCAACTTGCCAGTTTTGGGATATAACAGTGAGTACATTAGAAAAACGTTTGATGCACTTCGTCTCGCCTCAACCATTCATTGTAGCTTGGAATGCCTTTCATGTATGAATTGAGCTGAAGTAATTCATTTAACAAGCATATGATAGCTTCTTTTAATCTCAGTGCGACATTACCGAAGATCTTGTTTATGGCCAAGCACAAGCCATGAAATCACTAGGTCTCCTTGTACGTTTCAAATTTCTATTTAGAGCTCCGTTGATGACGTTTAGGATGTTGGCTATACATATATCAACATCGACGATTGTTATGCTGAGAAGAACCGATCGGCAAGCGGGGACATCGTTGCGGGTGCGTGTGGTCGCCCGCCGGAACGCATGTGTTAGTTGATATGAAGTCGCATGTGTAGATCAGGTCAGGTTCAAAAGCGGCATGGAGGCGCTGACAAACAAGATCCACACTCTTGGTTTGTGAGTCGTCTGTTTGCACCGTTATCGTAAACGGACATCATAAAGATGGGCTTTTCAGTAAAACAGGCATTGTGAGCTTATTGCCATTTCCGGGTTTACGGCCAAAGTTCAATTAACATCCTGAACTTTTCAGTATAGCGATTCTGGCTGGTACACGTGTGGTGGATACCCTGGATCTTTCATGAACGAACTCAGAGATGCAAAGACGTTCCAGGACTGGGGTTTTGATTATCTCAAGTAGGTTTGATCCGACAGCTGGAAGAGTTGTTTACGTTTGCTTATTGTCAAACGTTAAGGTATGATAACTGCGCAAGTAAGTTCAGTCATGTAATATCCAAATATGTATAACACATTGCCTTGCAGTTCCATACGATGACATTATCCGTCAGGGTATCGTCGGCAGTAAGGAGATGATCGTCGCATTACACACGATGAATTACTAATAAGCTTAGAATATCAGCGCATGGCTGACGCGCTCGCAGAACTGTCCAGGACGACCGGGAAACCACCGTTTGTGTTTTCCCTATGCGAATGGGGTTGGGTAAGTCTTCAAGGATATTTTCCCTCCTTATCCAATCGCTCATCAAGCACGGTTTAGAATCAAGTATGGCTGTAAGAGTCGCATTGATTTGACTGCATCATCTGGTGAACTCGGTTTTTCAGTTGGGGTGCCTCGCTTGGGCACAGTTGGAGGGTAACAAATATGTGTATTTGGGCTAGTATTCACTAGCTGACATTATTACAGACTACTGGCGACATAGGTCCAAATTGGCAATCCCTAACATCCATTATCAACTTGTTGGTATCCTCCATGTTCCAAGTCATCGTTAGGCTCAATGAATAAACGACTAGCAATTCTTTTATCACTCAAGCAACAGATTTTTATGGCAGAAATGATTTGGATATGGTACGTGTGATTGAACTACGAAGGCGGATCTTTTGGATTGACCCCGCTTCTCGCAGTTACAGCTGTGGGTTATCGTTGATTGTTGTACGATGCTCCTAACATATTTGTGGTACAAGCGGGAACGGCGGCTTGACATATGAAGAAGCAAAGTCGCATTTTACAGCATGGGCTTTGATGAAATCACCTCTCTTGGTCAGTTCCGACGTGCGATTCTGGATGAGCAGCTGACTCAGTTTTATAATTAGATCGGGACAGACGTGCGTTTATTTTCATGGACCTGACGCCTGATTTTCATACTTTTCATCTCGAAAGCTCACCCAGATAACACCTGACATACTAGGAATATTGAAAAATACAGAAATTTTGGCGATCAACCAGGATCCTATCGTTGGAAAGAGTATTTCGCCGTTCAGATGGGGCGTCAACGTTAGTGTTTGCTGCTACGCAAGCCCAGGTTGCGACGTCTGACGAGTTTACTAGACGGATTGGACTAGCAATAGTACACATCCTGCAGTGTTTTGGAGCGGTCCTTCACATTATGGAACTGTGTTTATGCTGGTCAGATAATTTCCTATCGTCGGAAGCCTATGCTTAGGACTAGAACAGCTTAACGTCCTAGATGAACCTGCGGATTTATACTTCAACTTAACAGAGTCTCCCTGGATCCGTGCTGGCCGCCAATACTCCGTCAGAGTAAACATTCCCGCTTTTTTTTCTTTTTCTTGTAAATCTGGATTAACGATACATTTTTAGGACTTATGGAGCCACAGTGATAATGGCACGGCAATCAGAAACTTTACCGCGAGCAAGGTGCCTCCTCATGGTGTTGTTGCCCTTCTATTGAAAGATGCCGGTGACGAACCAGCTGGAATATACCCGCCTTGTTCCGTTGATTCGCAGTGTGCCGACCAAAACGGAACATATATTAAATGATTGATACAATCAATGTTTTCGTCCTATGCGCAAGAATGAGTCAGGTTGATGGAGCTTGAATATGAATCAGAATCCCGCCTTTTTACCATAAGTAGTAATAGTCGGGGCCGCGCCGCTAATTATAATACGTCAACATGACACATATAATCCGCATGTTCACGGTACTCCTCTACCCAGAACCCTATCCTTCTCAACACTCTCATCCTATCACTACTACAATATGGTCGCGTCACGACCAGTAAAGGCGGCAAAACATACTTACACAGAGCGTGAGCACTCTGAGACATACATTGCGCTGCGAATCACTTAAGTTGTATCTCTAGGCGTTCTCCAAGCATATTCTCAAGTACGTAAAAAGCATAAGAGGAATCCCATCCACTTGGCTACGCTGCGAGCGCAAGGTCTCTATTCGCCGCCTTGCCCAATGTAGCATCCCATATTGACGAATTCTATCTAGTGAAAAGAAATGCAGAAGATCAGGGAGACAAGCTCGGTCCTAAATGGGCAAGCTGGGTTGCCAAAACTGTACATAGGCTGGTAAGCAGTGTTTTTTTACTTACGGTTGGCGGTCATGACGCAAATGCATTAATAAATATATAGGAAGATGAAGGCATCCTGACCGCCAACTCGTCTGGATCTGTTACGATGACCCCTAACGGAAAGAAAGCGTAAGTAGTCGATATTATCGGTTGCTGAAGTCGTGATTGGTGATCTGGTATAACTCTATTTCTTTTCTGCAGAATTGTTGCGGCCCACAAGTCGCTATCTATTCCTGCGTCTTCTGTTACGAATGCAGCTCAAGAGGGGATGATTTGGAAATCTCTTTCTCATGTGTCGGGTACACCCCAAACTCGGGGGGTAAAACGTCCTAGATATAGTGCTGTGCAACCTTCTCGCGAATATCAACATCAAGATGAAGACTCTGGCTTACAGTCCAGTTCCATTTCGCACCGTAGTATGAGAACGAAGCGTGCCCGATATTCTTCTGCCTCAACCAGCAAGAAACCAATGTCGCAAATGACGAAATTAGAGGTCACTTGTTTCCCCCTTGCTATGCCAAGCGACACGTGAGCTCATCATCATCCATCTGTTTCTAGCTGAAAGCCGCGCTAAAATCATTGGAAACGGAGCATGCGAATCTTCTCATGCGTGCGGCTTCACCTCTTACCGATCTGGATGGCGAGGAAGAAAGGGAGCGTTTAAGGTCGGAACTCCAAACCCGTGATGAAGAGCTTGAGAGGATACGTCGCCAGATTGATGGGATGACAATTCAAATGGCTTCCGTGGGGAGACATGAGTCTGATATAGATCAACGATCTATTTCCGTCCACTCTAGGTACATCTCACGACTTTTTCTAGTTTGTCATTGCCTATTTATCTTTTTTTTTTTTTTGCTAGAGGTCCCTCATTATCACCAGAGCACCCAAGGCCGTCGAGAGATGTTATTCGTACTCTATCGGGGTCGTTAATCTGCGATTTTAGCAAGCAGCCCACGCCAGCCCCAAGTAATGCTGGAGAAGGATGGGATAGTGATACAGAACCATTCACCGGAGATATGGAGATCTTGCGGCGGTTTGATGATTCAGCTTCTATAAACGGGGCGGAACGTGGTCGTCCGGTTGCAGCGGTTCCAAAGAGGATTTATGATACACATCTCGGGACGGAGATCTCACGCCTGAAAACATTGATGGAAGACACCAAAAAAGCCAACGATGAACGAGAGCGCGTGGAGAGTCGCAAGGTCTGTTCATTCATATTCATCCCTCGCTTGATCGATAAATTCATTCATTTTTTTTTTTTTTTTGACAGATCTCCGAACTCGAAACGACATTGGCTGCTCGCATGTCGGAAATTGAGGCACAAAAGGAGAAGCACACGAATTTATCGGAACAATGTGCGGCACTGGAGAAAAAACTCGGAGACCGCAATTTTCGGGTTTCGTCCTTGGAACGGGAAATAGAAGCGCTCCAAGCTAGGTTACCTTCAGAATCTGAGTTAGAGAGCCTTCTCATTTCAAAGGACGAGTTGGAGACTTCACTTACGGCTCAATTACATCAACTTGAGCTGACCGTTAAAGAGCGTGAAGAAGCTGTTGAATTGTTAATGTTCGAGAAATTTAACTGTTTGGAACAAGTTGACACCCTACGACGGGACTTGCAGCAAGCCGAAGAAGCCCTAACGAAGTATTCGAAGAGGATAACTCTATCAGAAGAGGATGCCACCCAGTTGAGGGCGACCTTGCAACACGCTCAGCTTGAGTTGGAAAAGAACAGGAATGAGTCGACGAAATTACAGCAGGTACTTGATGAGGAACGACTCGCACATGTGGCAAACGTGAGCGAAAAGAGTGATATGCTAGCACGGCGGGAGGCCGACTTGGCTTTGTTGACTCAGCGGCTCCAAAATTCTACATCCTTACAAGAATCGCTTTCTGAGCAGAGGGCGGCCATGGAAACTGCCCTCGACGCATCGCAAGAATCCATCCGCGCTCTCCGGTCACGCATCTCCGTTTCCGAAGCGGCCTTGGCAGAACGCGAGTCAAAAGTCACTGAGCTTACTGATTCCCTTAGTCAATCCCGAAGCGAGAGTCGCGGACTGGGAGAGAAAATTATGTCTTTGGAGTCCAATGTCGGTCATCTGCAGAAAGAGCTAGGTGCCATCACCTCAAAGCATGCTGACTCGGAAGCGACATATCAACTGAAATGCAAAGAAAACAACGATTTATTGATACGCATGCAGAGTGCCGAGTGCGACGTCGCAGAATTATCTGATACTCTGTCAAAAGCAAGAGATGACGCTGGTTCCTTGAGACGACATCTCGAACAAGCCAAGGCCAACGAGAGTGTGTGTCGTGATTTGCTTCGTCGAGCAGAAGTCTCGCATGAAGAGTTGGTCGGGTCACTATCCGCGGAGGTGAAACAATTACGAGAAAAGTTGAGCACGATGGAGTTGGAGGCTAAGAGCTTTAAGGATACAGCCGCCGAACATCAATTGGAAATTGGCAAGCTACAACAACAGCTCAGTGACGCTCAGCGCAGTCTTCGAAGAGCAGAGGAGGTACGAACAGCAGCCGAGGCGCAGTTTTCGATCGAACGTGAGACGTACGAATCCAAGACAAGTGCTATGGCGGAATCGCTTCAAGTGACACAACGAGAGGTTGATGGCTTGTTATCGCAATTGAAATCAGCCCAGATCACTTTCAGTGGCATTCAAAAGGAATTGAATGCACGGACACTGGAGTTAGCGGATGTCCGAGCGAGTTTACAATCAGAAGGACAAAGGATAGTGAATTTGGAATCCAAATTGACAGCGGCAGTTGCTCGAGCATCGGATGCCGAAGAACGTTTACTAGATCTCAAGAGCTCGAAAGAGGCTGATGAGAAAACAATCGATATGTTAAAGGAATCATTCGCTAAGCTGCGGGATGTTCAAATGCAGTCATTGACGGAACTAGGCGATAAGGTGGGTTTTCAATCTTGTGGCTTGTCCCTTTGTCATGCTCACGGGTTACTTGGACATCCACAGGTACATTGTGCCAATGTCACCCCAGTCTCAAAAAGGCGTCTCACAACCAGAGCTGCTTGATTCGGCCCATGGGTTTTTCCGCCATCGGACGCGCTTAAATTGTTTATTTCCCCATATGTGTATGATAAAGGACATGACCTGAAGTCATCTGTCATATCTGAGTCTCCGTCGATCCTATCCTTTGATCTTTGGTATATTAGCATAGCCTGAATATAATGGATACGTCATATGTTATAGAACACACCCGCTCTAAGGTGCAGAGCTACTTACAGTGACAAACGCCGCCGCAGTACTCCACGTGGACCATGGTGCAGGATTGCACGTGGACGGGGACGATTTGAGGTGAAACGTCTAATGCCTCTTCTACCCTTAGGCGTCGACCCTCCAGATCACCAAGGGCTATGTGACGAAACAATGATATGTGGGACAAACCAGTGAAGCATCAGTCCTGATCTCCAGACTTGGCGAGACAGCCTATTGGTCTAATTTGGTGCCAGCACAGCCTGCCATGGGCTGCCATGTGAAGCACCTCAGGAATGATACAATTAAACTTTGGCAGCACCCCAAAAAATAACGTAAGAGGCAATAAACAGATTTCCGGGAATGGTCGGTGTTAACGACGATATGATGCTGAGTATTCGAGTCTACAGGCAAGGCACCACGACCTAGGGTCGGCTGTGGTGAATCCGCTTTGAGAGCACGCTTGGGTCTTTGCAGTGAATCACCGCCCGACACGCGACAACAATTGACGTGCGAGCTGTTCTTTATCATGATTGATGGCGATTCATATAGATGCGAGCGAAAATCTCCGGCGGGTCATTAAGGCTTGTTTTGCCACGTGAAGCCGGACTTGACGACGTGGAAATAACGTGGTATGTCCCGACGCCACCCTGCAGCATCTAATGCGTACCTTGTCCAGCATGAAACAACTCCCAAGCATGATGATGAGGGTAATGTCTACCCGACCATCATGCTCGTGCGTCACATGGTTCGACGAACGCCCAAGCTCGGGTATGTTCCTTGGATCCAGCATTGTCAGTAAGTGCTCTCACGAATCGTCGGAGATCTTACCCGATCACCAAGAAGCTGAATCACCGTCAACTCATTCGTCCAAACGATCACCGAACCTGACTTCACATTTTGAATGCCTTGACGTTTCCCAATTCTCCGCTCAGGAATCGACGTAACTCTCCCCATTTGGCGAGGACCGACGAGTTTCGGCTCCCTAGATAGTAAATTTGGCGATGTGTGCCTAACTCACTTAACTACATGCGCCACGCGACCATGGGACTGGAGCCGACTTCTGAATAGACGACCTTCAATCCCCGTTGTGAATCTTGCTTACGGCCGAGCCTTTGGCTCCGCTGTGTTGCCGGTCAAATTCCCTTTCTTGTACAACCTGGGTTATCGCGAAATAGTTAAATGAGTGGGGTTTTCGAATGTTTTCAGACATCCTCATCCCTCATCCAATGGCGCATTCTCTGTCTTTCTCTTCTTCCTCGTCCTTTTCCAGCCAATCCCAAGCCGCTCCATGGCGTGGCTCATTTGTCGTCACTGGTATGCGCGCTTCGGACAGGAGCACCGGCCAGCAAGTTTATGTCACTGCTGTGGAAACGGACGGCGAGAGGTACACAGTCAATTCGTATTACAGGACAATTCTGATTCGCTCCCAGCAGGATGGACCTATGGCCTTTCCAACTTTTTACCTACGTGAAGTATACCTCGCCTGTTCTTCGAGACTTTCTCGCGTGGATGGCTCAGAACAACCCGCCCACATGCACGTTCATACCTACCCATCTTACGGATGCCAACAGCAATGTGGTAAATCAAACTACCTTCCGCTCCTTATCCAGAATCTTATTTGAGACTCAAACTGTGAGAGGATTTCTTTGTTGAATACAAAGATCGGAACCGACGGTTATTCTTAACAGGTCGCGGTCGCATGTTGGAACACTGATGCTATTCCAGGGGCGGGGATTGTCATCTACCCTGCACAGAATTCCACCGCTATGCTTGTCGGGGCCCTATTTCTGCACGGTCCCTTCCCCGACTTCGTCCTCGGAATGTCGCAAGCATCCCACATGCCACCGATGATGCATCAACATAGGCAAATCCCCTACTCTCATGTCCCGAGTGGCGGCTCCCATTATTCGATCTCTCATCCCCGCCATTCCTCGTCTCCCGAGAGTTCGACTGCGAATAGTCCGGAAGACCCTTACCACTACATGTTACCTCACGGTATGTACTCGGCGGACGCCCAAACCGCGTCGTCGATGGCGGGCGCCTGGGGCCCGATGAAAACCGGAGACGGGGTCATCTACCCGTATGGTAGATCCCATGATCATGTGCGTTACTCATAGAACTTTAAAGGGGTCAACGCCTCTCCACTTCCCCCCCCCAAAAAAAAACACGACTTTAAAGTTGTATAGATTGATGTTATGGCTTTGTATCTTTTGAATTTTTGGTGTTTCATAGCCGCTGTAGCATTAACTCTCTCGATGTTTTATAGACATTCATTTTTGAAAAAAAAAAAAAAGAAAAGGAAAAAAAAAGGCTTGAGTACGTACTTTGATACTGTTCCCTATTGACGAAATGTATCATAGTTTTTTTGCAACTCGTTGCGACTTTTTTTCTCTTCTTCCCCCTAAGCTCGAGATCGACAGATCAACTTGCGCGTGGACCGCCAAGAGTGTTACACGTCGGAACTCACCTAATGAGCGCCCCCCTCAACGTCCTTTGGGGGGTGGTCTCAACGAACAAAACTGATATATGTCGTTTTGCCTTTGTGAAAAGAAAAAAAAAAAATTTCCCGGTCGGGGCACTCGGTTCGGAACGAAACGTATCATGAGACTACGTCAGACCGAATCTGACGGGAGCTTAAAATCCCCCCCTCCCTCCCCTCCAAATGTTCCAAAATACCGATTTCTTCGCCTTACAGGTAAGCAATTACACTTGCAAGCCTTTGGTCCGATCAGACCAATAATAATTTTAATTTTTGAGCGCTCGGATGTTACACCAATGAAAAAAAAAAAAAAAGATGAAGAAAAAAAAAAAACTCCACATGCCCGGTACGACCGGAACGCACTTCCATGGCAAAGGTAGGTATGGTGTTGGCATCCAGTCTCATGCCGATCACGAATGCCGTATACCTCACTCCCTCCCCCCGTCCTCCTCAACGTAAAAAAGAAGGAGCCTAACGTACAACCCGGTCACAGGGAAAAGAAATTTTTTTTTTTTGAAAGTCGGCGGAAGTGCAACGGAAGAGCGCGATAAAGGGAAAGGGGCAGTGAGGGGAGTTGATGAGCACACATTATTTTGCTTGTGGTAAACGCCAAGTGTCTTATGCCGTGAATAACGCTTTCATCGGAGCAGATCGTGCCATGAGCAGTAGCATCAGCATCAGCATATCGGAAAGGGGGAGGGAGGGGTTTGATAAAAGGAGAAAACACCTTGTTTCCGAAATAAAATGACGGTAAGTGGTAAAGTGCGACGAACTCAAAAAAGTGTGTGACGCTACTAGCTACTACTAAGCCACACAATGAGTCCAGGATAGTATGTACATATACTACACTTCACCTCAATACTTTATGTAGAAAATTCTTGAAGGTCCATAATAGTAATACAGCGATCAAGTATTGGGTTGACTTGTCAATGATTATTCATAATGACTTGGGAAGTCTGAGTCTTTTCACAAAATATTGTCTAACGAAAAAGAAAGCCAAATCTTTGAAAGTGGCAGTAAGCAGCTAATTTGGATGAGTATTGGCTTTTTAGTACGGCATGTCATTTCATAAATGTTTGAGATGACATCGATGATTTTCACCCTCGAGTGACTCCAACCAACCCTGCGACAGGGTCGTTGCTGTAAAGCTAGTAATACACGTATGTACTACAATGCTGCTGTAAAGGCCAGCTCGAATCCGGCGGCCTCGAACCATCGAACCTTTCAGCATATTATGTAATAGTAATAATATAAGGATAATAATAAACAAAAGAAACAATAATATTCCTAATGGCTTAACTTTAGACAACAATGTTCAAACATTTAAAAACAATTTTTTTGTGACACACACTTTGGGGTTTGTTCGTCTTCTCGTCACTCGTCCGGAACGCCCTTTCCGAATTTCTCCGCTCTGTATTCTTTCTCTTTTCGTAGCTGACGAGGCAGTAATAACGCACAGCCAATGCCATAAAGGGCCCAGAAGACCTAAAGTTTTTTTGAAGAAGCCCAAAAGAGTGAGAGAGAAAGAGAGAGAGAGAGAGAGAGAGAGAGAGAGAGAGGTAAGTCCAGATCAAGCTCGAAAACATGGGAATTCACAATAGTTAAAGCCAACCACGCCATTTTAGCAGACTCGGGCACCTCGTGATCAACTGCGACGGCGTTATCCCATTCGATGTACAACCCGTAATGAACCTGGGCCCCCCCCCCAAAAAAAGTTAAATTGTCAGTTACCAAAATGTTAATGTTTCAACAGGCACATATATGGATACTGTGCCAATCCCCATCACCACCATCACCACCGAGAAAGAAAAGAAAAAAAAACATGACAAGTGACATTGACAGTGGGCGATGAAATCACAGAAATCACAGAAGATGGGATTATTTTTTTTTTGGCGGGCGCTCGCGCCCAAGAACGCGCCCGCCGGGACGCGCGATGTTCCTACTCCCACCGCCCCCCACCTACCTCAATCTCACAGTGACAGGGGGACCTCACCCCCCCAAGCCGGCTGGTCACCAGTCAAGAACCAATCGCCTTTTGTTGGCATTCCAACCACCCTCCTCTCTCTCTCTCTCTCTCTCTCTCTCTCTCTCTTCGCTGATGACGATAGATGACGAAATGAATGAATTTATCCAACAACATACCTGATACGTCCCCAATGCCAGGATAGCCAGTCCAACAGAGATGTGAAGATAGTTATGAGGAGCGCGCAGGCCGCGGAAGAGCTCGGGGAACTTGAAAAAATGGACCATGATTCCCAGGGCAACTTGGGCAAGGTACAGAACCAAGAGCGCGAGTCCGATCCGTTGATGCCTGGACCCGTTGAACGAAGTGCTCCCACTGTAGCCGAGCTCTATCGCCAGCTGATGTCCCAAGGCCCAGCCGGTATAGATAACGGGGCCTGCAATCAGAACCTGGATAACCCAGTGCACGTGAAACCATCTATCATAGAGTAAAACAATAACGATCAATCAAATTTTTTTTTGTTTTTTGTTTTTCATTTCGCCTGGCCCAGGCCAGGCCAGTTTTTGCGGCGGCAGCAGTGGGAAAAAAACGAAAGAAAAAAAAAAAAAACTGTTCAACTCAACTTGTTTGTGAATGTTCGCGTGTATCTTGCCACCAGTGATCCCAGGGGCAACAAGATGAGAAAGCCGATGGCGCAAAGGAGGGCGTGGTTCTTTGCTTTGACCTCATATGGAGAAAGCGGGATGTTAGTTGAATACATTTCGAACAGGTTAAGTTGGGTAGTTGAACTTGAAACAAGGAGCATCTGTGGACATTGTTTATAAGTACCTTATTGGCTTCAACCCCTGCCCGCTGCAACCCGAATAACTGGCGCGTGCTATTTATGTCAAATGCACCTTGTGGTACAATCAACTTATCTGATTGATGTCGATGATGACTCAACCATCTGCTACACAAAAACTGATAAAGATAAACAGCGTTGATGAGAATGAGAATGAGAGAATTCCTATATATCAATCTTACAAGGGACGATACTCATCCGTTAGGCGAGTATGTTTCGCCTGTCCTTCTTTGGTGAAGCGAGCGGAGCATAGTCGCTTTCTGCACTATCGCCATTCTCCATCACCAATTTCCCACTCCCCGTCCTTTGCTTCTTCGGCGGTGCTTCGGCTGTCTCATCATCCATAACTCCCACATCGGTAGCGAATGCCTTAATGGGTGAATGAGGTCGTTTACTCTTGGCTGGACTGTCGACATTCGTAATCTCCAACCCAAACCCATCCGGTTCTCCAACTCTCTTATGCTTTCTGCTCGCCTGATGTACTTCTTCATCAATCCCGGCGCCTTCGTCCTCGGCATCGGACTCATAGATGACCGCCTTTGCACTTCGATTTGTCCTAGTCCTTCTCAACTTTCTGGGTGACGGCTTGAAAAGCGTGTTGTTCTTGATCGAGCACTCGATTTCGATGATTCTAATGCCGGTCGGTTGCAGATCGCCAGTGTAAATGCATGGAAGAACATTGCAGGTTGCCCAAGAAAATACCAAGAAATGTTGTATGTGGATGGAGAAAGAAAAAAAAAAAAGAGCATGTGAGTCAGATATGTTGCTTCGTAGCGGAGAGTTCAAGAAGGAAGGTATGGATGACAAAAAGTATCCACCTCTCTTTAAGTTTAACATTGTCGGGGACGTAGGTCTCCGCTTTGCGATAGAGATCAAGCGCAACTTGCAGATCACCCCTGTACCGTAATCAGCCATGATTCGTCAAATGATGGCAAAGAAAAAAGTGGTACTTCTCGGAGTGCGCTCTTGCTAGGGCAACATAAGCTCGCCCGGTCTTCTTTCTTGATTTAGGAGAGAGCACATCAGCTAGTTGCACCTCCTTATCACCGCGATCACTAAACGCTAGATAAGAGCCAATCATGTTATTTAAACGAATATTTACACGTACAATTTCCGTTCAAGCTCTTGCAACCGCTGCTTGAGTTCGTGGTCGAGATCTCTATGCTTCTTGAGGAGAGGTGTTAGAACTCCAGAAGGTAATGAACGGTCTTGGTCTCTCTTCGATGGTGACAGCGATAGCAGTGAACCAGAACCTTCGGCTCTTTGCTCCTCTTCTTTCCTCCTGCGTTCTTCTCCCTCTCGTTCTTTCTCCTGTAAACGTTCCTCAAGCCTACGATTAACCTCCATCTCCACTATCTTGGCAATCTATTCAAAGTTAGGAAACGTGCTTTGCTTCGGCTAGGAAAGACTTACACGCTCATCTATTTCTTTTTCTGTCAGCATTATCCCTATGCTTCCAGAATTATCAGATTCATCTGTCTTGTCAGACGTTCGCCTAAATCCGCCTGCTCCGCCTCTCCGGATCAAGGGATTAAATGGATTGGCTATTCCGACAGAAGAGGCCCTCGGCACCCGCGACATAGGAGCAAGAGAAGGTCGACTACGTGGTCGAGCTGGTATAACTGTGACCGTGGCAGGCGGCAAGGTATTCGGGAGAAGATTCGTGGCGGGCTTTGCAGGAGCACATGGCGTGGTGACGGCTGCGAAGTGGGGTTTGGGTTGGGGGCGGTTGTCTAGTGAAATAAATGAAATAAGAAAACACGAAAAGCACCCATGTGATGAGAGAAAAGCGGTACATACCACGCTCATTAACGACAGGTTTGTTCTCCACATTCTTGGTGCGGACGGCAAAACTGGAAAAAAAATCAAAACCGATGCCGGGCTAAATCTCTGGTTACTTACTTCAACGTGTTAAGGGTGTCTTGTCTAAATTTAATGCCTGGTGCAATGTTACAAACAAGAAGGCCCACAGATGAGCCACCCAGGGCGTCTTGCAGTATTCGTGTGAGCTTTGAATTTCTGTATGGTATTCGGGACTGGAGCTAATATGAACAATATAACATTAAAGCGTCTGATAGAACATACGGCGCCTTGATTGAGAGCATGTACGACCTGGCCTAGGACAGAGAGTGACTTGTTGATAGCTGCAGATTCCGCCATGCGTGATGGATCGTTCCCAGTCAACTAAAAAGTGTAAGAAATCTTGAAAACGTTGAAACGGACAAAGACACCTTGTTATTCTCAGAACCCGCCAAGTCAACAAGGTTTATTTTCCCCGTCAAAGCTAAACACATGTAAGAAACCTGCTACAAGCATACTGATAGAACTTACTTTTCTGGTTAGTGGGGTCAAACAATGCAACTTCAATCGTCAAGACCGCATGCGACCGAGATGATGCCCGGTTCAGATTTGTGGCTGCAACTGACCGGTGTTTAGATGCACGGCCATATATGCTATCAAACTCCTCCATAGAGTTGACAGGCAGCGCTGTCAAGTTCGCCACAAATACCAAGCCTGAGTCATTTTCGCGTACGGGCAGTTTCGGTGCCTAAAGAGGATGCAGAGTTATAGAACAATATCACTTGGGCAAGCCACGACGCGTACGTTCTCCCTGTTGACCAGTAGATCATACACTTCGTCCTTATATATTTCCATGTAGGATACCGAAAGTGAAACTTCATAAAGACTGTAGTCGGGTATCTTGGCAAACAAAGCCTGTTTGTGGCATGACTGATGAACACGTGTAAAAATTCGAAAGGAGTAGTCATCTCACCTGCACGACCCGTGGAATAACACCTGGTTCGGCCTTGGTCCCTTGCATTGTATGCGTCTTCCCGGATGACGTGACGCCATACGCGAAAATGGTGACAGTCTGCACGAATGATCACGAGAATGCTCAAAGCCACAAATACAACGCTTACAACTCCGCTGTAAACGACGTCCAACAACGGTCGGACGTCGTTTTCAAATATCTCATCCTGCGTTGAAGTTTGGTCATAGCAGCTCGTGAACCTGCACATATATGCGGGTCAATAGTAGCTACCAGATGGATGACGCGACTGGACGACTCACGGAAACTTGAATACTTGTGTAGGATCCCGTGGGTTGGGGACGATAATATAAGACATGCCTCCATCCTCTGAACGTTGTACTTGAATGGCTTCGTCGTCTAGTTCACCTTGGATGCGTGGACGCAGACGTGCTGCTATCCTGACCTTGTGTGTTGACATGACGAATGAAAGCGCGACCCTTGAGCGCTGAGCTTAAGCTTGAACTTGAGCGGCTGACTAGCAGAACGTAAAAACAGGTTCAACAGCTCTGCGGCCAATCGCAATTGGGGACCCTCAAGTCATGTGACCGCGTCGCTCAAAATAACATAACACCGTGACACAGCCGTGCCAGTGGGGCGGGGCGTCAGTGGTTGTCAGAGGGGCTAAAACGCATAGGGTTAGAACTGGCACGAGCAACATTTAAATGGACCTGGACGTGCGTGTCATAACCCATTCATCCGTAGTCCCATTCCGCAGAAATCCCGGAGCTTATTATGTACCATTTAGGGTAACAATGATGTCTTACAATGTAAACTATTCTGCCCGAGGCTTTGGGACGAGGCTAGAGCGGCCCCCGGGGCTATAAAAACAGATCGCACTGCATTATCGGCTTCTTCAACTTCCTCTTCCTACTGCAACAGATCGTCACAAACCCAACAATGGTGTCCTTAGCACCCTCATTATGGCCCCAAAAGTCAGACCTCAAAAGTACCAGCGACTCTAGGCCCTCCGCAAAACATGATGTTTCAATCCCGGAGATACTCGACTTGTCGGCAGAGTCCATCACTCGTAATGTTCATGCTGTCAACTCCAATTGTAAGGATTGGGTCTTGAGACATACTCTATCCACCATATCATTCACCAGGTCCGGATGACAGATTGAAATTCATCATGAAAAGTCTCGTGAGTCGAGTCATTGTCATGGCTCAAAATTTCTCATTGAAGCTGACTGTTCTGCCGCAGGTTAACCACTTACATGACTTCGTACGGGAAACGTCCTTAACAACAGAAGAATGGATGTGAGTGACTATTTCAAAAGCGAAATATTCATGCTAAAATCACACTTCTTGAAGGTCTGCTATCAAATTTTTGACGGACGTTGGGCAGACATGCACCGATTTGAGACAAGGTTAATACAAACATCTCTCTCTCTCTCTATTTAGTAACTTGCTCACAATCAGAAAACCCAGAGTTCGTTCTTCTATCCGACGTCCTTGGCGTGTCTTCTCTGGTCGATGCCGTTAATAACGTTAAACCACCTGGTGCAACAGAAGCTACAGTACTTGGACCATTCTATACCGAGGATGCACTCGAAAGTTTGTCTGTTTCTCCATTGGACTATTTCAATTTATTTATTTTATACCATCACTCTTAGTCGACCAGGGTGCATCGATTGCTTCAGAAGGTAAAGGAGACTACCTCTTTGTCGAGGGACGAGTGTTGGATCTACAGCGAAACCCAATACCTGGGGCTGTCATCAACACGTGGGAGACGGACAGCTATGGACTTTACGATAACCAAGTAAGCATTTGGGAATGACCTCTTTGCCCAACATCATCACTGATCAACAACAGTATGACGTGCGATCTGGCCCGGAATGTCGAGGATGGTTACGCTCCGCGGACGATGGATCCTATGCTTTCAGAGCAGTCGTGTACGTTTGTGGCATCAGATCTCGCTTGATATCCTCATGCGCTTAACTATCACCGTAGCCCGACCGCTTACCCTATTCCTAATGATGGTCCCGTATGCACACTAGTGGAGAAACTCGGCAGACATCCATATCGACCTGCCCACCTCCATATGAGTATCGAAGTGAGCCACGGTTGTTCCTATATCCGCGTCTCTCTCTCTCACCTCATTCATCTGTACCAACAAGGCGCCAGGATACGAAACACTCGTCACAGCTTTATATTGGAAAAACGATCCATACATTACGACGGACGCCGTATTTGGTGTGCGAACCTCACTCGTCGTGGTGCGTCTCTAAATGCCCCCCCAATAGCTCACCTAGTTTTGAAAAACAAGCTAATATCTCGAGAAAAGGATCCGCAAATCATACATGACCCTCAGCTGACCTTGTCACGCGGCTTCAAAGATCCAAAACCACATAGTTATCTCAAGTACGATTTCGTCCTAGCAACGCTGGAAGAATGTGAGCGAGCAAGGCTGCTAGGTAAACGAAATCTCCCTCCGTGCTAGATTACTTGTGTGCTGTGTACTGTACTCGTTTCAGATACGCATGCAATCTTGCTTCAGATTGCTGAATGGGGAAAAATAAATAAATAAAAAAGCTGAAGCGTCGAGTGTGATACAAGCGTCGAATCTCTGTTTCGGGGGGAAAAAAAGAACCAACCCATTCTTTTGATAGAATTTAATGAGCAGATGCTCCACAGATACTTTGGGTTTTCGCTGTACTACTGAATTATTTCGGTTAGCAGCCATCATCTAGAACGTAAGATATGGATGCCGGAGAATGAGAATGATTTCAAAACAGGAAAATGAGCTGTAGGATCCGTAGATATTCTTCTGAATCGAAGATTTTCAAATTTCGGGTCAGTGTACAACCGGAAACTGTGGATGCAAGATTCTACACTTACCGGGACATAAGACTTGTACTTCCCGCTGATCGAAAACATCAGAGTCAGACATGGCATGCCAAAACTGAAGATGTTGTTCGAAGGGAAAGGAATCAGAATCTGGTCAGTCTGACCAGGTTTGTATATATATATAGTACCTGATCAATTCTCACAACTCTGTTCGAGTCTCAAACCAGGTTTGCAGGTTTGATTCAGTGTTGCATGTGAGTGTCCAAATGAATAACTGATATCAAATATTAAATATGCGCGCGCGCGAATTCGGAACAAACCACTAGGATTCATATTCATATTCTTCTGTGAGCCTTTATTTGTTCATATGTATGTCAAGTTTGGATGTCTAATCGTGATTAGAACTGATTCAAGTCGTGCAAAAAAAAGATGAATCTTCTTCCCAGTAGAGGATGATCTTGATCGAAAAGCCAGATGACCATCTAAAAGTCGAAGGACTTGAAATTTTGAAATCTCATACTGCATTCTTGGAAAAACGTAAAGAACCTAGCAAAATACTACAACAACGTTACTTGAGGCTACTCGCTTTTGCCCTGATACCTACGCTATCCCGATTTAGGCGTGACATCCAAATTGTGGCACGCTGGCCGCACCAATCACAATCTTCCAGAATTGCCTTCGAGTTGTTCAAAACAGTTTCCCACTTAATTAAGTCCGAGATCTCCATCCCTAGTAAGGATGCAGTAAAAATTGACCATCGAGGGCATTCATCCAGCCCCCCCTTATGTTTTACGACCGGCGGCGGGTTGGTACTCAAGGAATCTCTGAACTGCGTCAATCGTTCTCTGTATCTCACCTAGGCAGATAGGATTTAGTACACAAAACGAAATAGCACCGGCATGCTCGACGCACCCAAGCGATGAAATAAACGGTTGGGCCGAGACGATCGTACATGTCCTCAAGGCTGCGGGTAATGGTCATTGGCACAGTTTCATCGAACAAGTCATCGTAACCGTGTTTGGCAGCATAGACCAAAACCATCATATAGTCAACTCTCAGAAGCCGGCTGCGATAATTAGATCAGATTATTACCTGAACGTGAACACTCACTACATATAGTCGACAGACTTCCATCAGAGAATAGACGATGTACTTCTCAGCCGCGTAGGCAATGTCGTTGATGTCCGTAGAAGAGAGTCCATCTAGCTTAATGAGACTATGATGGTGCATGTAATCCAAGATATATTTAATCACGAGAGCTCTTTCTGGCAGTTCGATTGGATCTTTGATGGTATCGGGTGATGCGAAGGACACTGGAGGGAACCCTCCACTGAAGCTTGCGAGGTTCTCGCTGTGCGCACCAAATAATTTGTCATCCGATGATTGTATAATGACGTCCACGGTCAGTGTGCAACCGGTGTTAAAACATACATACAAAATGTATTCGCTTAATACTCATCCGTTTCACTTCTTATCTTATCTTATCTAATCTCGTTAATCAGTATCTTATCAGAGCATTATATAATCGTTGATTGGAGATTAGATAACGATTAACGGATTAGATATGAGCAAGATAATGAATTAATAGTGAATAATTAGTGTGTTTCATATTTAACTGTTATTATATTCATGGTCTAGAACATCTATTGATAGAGATGACATCATAAGGCACGATATGATATCATCAGGAACATAATGAAGTCATAGTGACATCATTAAGATAACTATCAGTAGATTATGAAGTCATAAAGAACTTTATGATATCATATAGAACATATTAGAAGGAATATAATAAGACAAGGTACAGAATGACCTCATATACAGCAATGCGCAGCAATGCTCAGTCATCTGCTGTGCATGATACAGCAATCACACTGCATTTGGATAGCTTTTACACAGCTATAGCTGTGTGTACATAGCCTCGTAGTTACTCCATTGGTAGAATAATGTGTATGTAAGCTAGGGTTCCAAAATGCATAAAAGGAGGGCATTCTGGACGACTGTCCCTCAGTTCCAAGAACTACAAAGTCAACAGTAAGACTAACCAGTACTAAGATGTAAGTAGTTAATCCTTACTTAGTCACTGGTCCTGCGCTGCTCTCCCCTGATTTAACAGGTTATGGGCCCCGAGCGACAGCCTTGAAACGATGACTCTTGTCGTCGTTGGATGTTGACTGTGCCAAGGATGGAGTTATGGATAGTGTACACATGTAAATTTATGTAGTTTTGTGTTTGATCTGCTAAAACCCCTCAAGAATATCAGATATACAATATGGCTTTAGGCCCTCTATTGGTCTGATGGGGTCCCACAGCGGATCGTGTGTATGTGTAGGTGTCTCCTCATACTGATCTTCCCACATTTGTCTAGCAGCTAACCCATGATCATGGGATAAATGATCCGCTTAATGGTGTTACAATTCTCTTTTCCCTTTGTTAGCGGACTACATTTACTTGTTACAAACCCATAGTTACGCTTGGACGTTATCTCCTTTCATAGCTACCTTCACCTTTCCTTTTCTAGATAGCTATGCTCTTTCCCCTTTAGTTTCTATTGTTCTCTGAACGTATATAAACCCCTCTCATGTACCGTAGTTCTTTAGTTCCAACTTAGTCGAATCTTATCCATAACTTGAACGCTCTTTTGCTCGTCGCCTCAACTGCTCTCCTCGCTCTCTCTCTCTAGCCTTTGTCATCGTCAGACTTAGTGCCTAGAACCCTCGTCCAGTGATTGGGAACAGACCGAGACTCTGTTTGTCGCTGTAGACTTGGACGCTGAACGACGTTGTGGACATCGACCATAACATAAGTTGGAACTCAGGACTAGCTCAGGGTATCACCCCTAGCCGACACCATTGAGACCCGCAGCTCTCAGGAACGACCCCCGAACGGATCCGTCACCTATAAGGGGAAATACTATCTTGAACAACGAGAAGTTTTTCTCTACCAACAAACCTAGTACTTTGTTACAGAAGGACGGAAACGAAACGAACCAGTTCCAAACGAATACCTTTCAGGAGACTTCTACTCAGGAGTATCTGAATTCGATTTACCCAACCAAATCTACCTAGACTGGGGTAGTGAAATACAAGGAGAACCGCTCTACCTTGTCAAGGAACCAGAAAACGAACCAGGAAGGACCCTCTACAGAAGATTCTTTAGAGACAGCAACCGACACGGAATCGCAGCTAGCCTTTTAGCAGAGTGGGAGGAATTACTACAAATCGAACAAGCCAAGCTTGAGGAAAACCCGTTTGATACAGATTACTCGAAACAAAGACCACCCCCATCTCTGAAAACCAGAACCCCGAGTAGAACCCCTACTCCAGAACCGAAACCGATCACCAGAACACCAACCCCTGAACCACCAATCAACCCCGAGCCACCAATTACTCCTGAACCAAGAATGGCGTCTGAAACCAGTGCTAGCTCTAAAGGAGATATCAAACCGCAGCCTATACGACCCTTTACAGGCAAACGAATCGAAGCAAGGTCATTTTTAGGACAGCTTGAGGATTACTTTACCCTCAATGAACAGAACTATGAAGGAAAAGATGAGAAGAAAGTTAGATATGCGCTTGCGTGCATGGGACCAGAATTAGATGATTGGAAAACAATCGTCCGAAGCGAATTGAATGACAACAGAGGCAGTACCACAGCCACGTTCAAATGGAGCAACTATGAAGCATTTGAAACGCGTTTCATCAATGATTGGGGAGAAGTCAACAGCGCCCTTAGAGCCCTGAACAATCTATCCAAATTAAAAGTTGGAAACGGCGTTTCAGTCCCAGAATACATCAGAAAATTTCGTATGGATATAGGAACCTCTGGACTCACTGGGATACCCGCTCAATTGCAGGCATTTGTCAAAGGACTACCATTAGAACTTGCTAGAACGATCTTACAGGACCAAAGGAAGATCAAGACGATGCAAGAAGCCTATGATAAAGCCGAGGATCACCATAATGCTTGGGACATGACAGGACAAGGAAACAGGAGAACCAATGATGGATCTGGAACACGTTTCAATCGAAACAATAGTAATCGATCTGGAGCAATCAGAACTATAAATACCACGATCCCTAGCCGATTGACAGATGATCAAAAAGAGGAATACCGAAAGACTGGCAAGTGTTTCAGATGTGGAACACAGGGACACATCTCCAGGAACTGCCCGAAACGCAATGATGCATCTTCATCCAGGTCTTCTTACCAGAATAAGGCAGTCCGTTCCATCACGGAGGAACAACAGAAGGAAGAAGACGAACCAGCAAAGAAAATTAGAGCCATCTTTTCAGCAATGTCTACTGAAGAGAAGAATGCCCTCTTAAACGAATTCGAGAACGAGGGTTTTTAGTTAGGAAGCGTCACTCAGCGGTTGGCCCTTCCTTATTATCGAGATCTGAACAGTTAGTGCTTGATTCTGTAATAGTATTATCCAACAATGACAAGCGCATTTCATTAACTATCAAATCAACCGATTTACCCGCTGGAACATCTGCCCTAATCGATTGTGGAGCAGAAGGAAACTTTGTAGATGAAGGAGCAGTGAAGGAGCTCAGGAAAGAACGACTTAAGAAACCAATCAAAGTCAGAAATGCAGACGGAACAGTAAATGTGAAAGGAATGATCACACATCGAACCAAGATATGCTACATGATCGAAGGACAGCAGTTTATCAACTGGTTCTGGATCACTAAGCTAGGCGATCAACGAATGATTTTAGGAATACCCTGGTTAGAAGAAAATAACCCGATCATCAACTGGCGAGAGAAATCTCTGAAATTGGAGATCTGGATACGACGCCAAAAGCAATCTGGCAGCTAGCCCTCAACTCCCAGCAATGGGGTGAAGATGACTACTGGATTAGAGTTAAAACATCAGCATCACAAGAACTAGAGCATAGGCTAAAGAAGGACAAACCATCCACTACGTTACCTACAGAATATGAGCAATGGCGCACTATCTTTGACAAGAAAGCATCAGAACGCTTCCCATCCAGTCGACCATGGGATCACGCGATCAACACAAAGGAAGGCTTTGTTCCAAAAGCTAGTAAACTTTATCCTCTGTCGGTCAAGGAACAAGGGCTGTTAGACGAATGGATTGATGAACAACTCAAGAAAGGATACATTAAACCATCCACATCACCACAGGCGTCACCATTCTTCTTTGTAGCAAAAAAGGAAAGTGGAGCACTTCGACCCTGTCAGGATTACCGATACTTGAATGAATGGACCGTCAAAAACGCATATCCCCTTCCCCTTGTTTCCGATCTCATGACTAAGTTACAAGGCGCCAAATATTTCACCAAATTAGACCTCCGATGGGGATACAACAATGTTCGCATCAAGAAGGGAGACAAATGGAAAGCAGCCTTTATCACTAATCGAGGACTCTACGAACCAACAGTAATGTTCTTTGGATTATGCAACTCGCCGTCAACCTTTCAAACTATGATGAACGAGTACTTTAGGGACATGATCAACGAAGGATGGCTGGTCATTTACATGGACGACATGTTAATCTGTGCAGAAACATTAGAGCAACTAGAGGAGCGGACAAGACGAATTTTACAACGGCTACAAGATAACGATCTATTCCTGAAACTTGAAAAATGCAAGTTCACCACGCAGGAAGTCGAATTCCTAGGAATGATCATCACCCCTGGACGCATTCAGATGGACCCGATAAAGTTAGCAGGGATAGCCGATTGGCCAGTCCCTACCACTGTCAAACAAGTTCGATCATTCCTCGGATTCGGGAACTTTTACCGACGTTTCATTGGAAATTTTGCTGCCATTGCTAAACCACTTACCGACCTCACTAAGAAAACAGAACCATTCGACTGGACCACTGAACGGAACAACGCTTTTGAAATTCTAAAGAAACAATTTGCATCTATGCCGGTATTATT
This sequence comes from Amanita rimosa, assembly GCA_023014395.1. Taxonomy (NCBI): domain Eukaryota; kingdom Fungi; phylum Basidiomycota; class Agaricomycetes; order Agaricales; family Amanitaceae; genus Amanita; species Amanita rimosa. The sequence goes on along the minus strand of JAEBUO010000001.1, from coordinate 1,604,680 downwards.
AATGCCAGATCCTACTCGACCCTTTATCCTCCAAACCGATGCATCAAATAAGGCAATAGGAGCAATCTTGAAACAAGCAGACAAAACAGGATCTCTACACCCCTGCGGATTTATCTCACACGCATTAACACAAATGGAGCAGAATTACCAGATCTATGATCGGGAACTCTTAGCAATTATCAAAGGATTGATGACCTGGCGACATTTGTTACACGGATCACCCCACACCACTATAGTTCATTGCGACCACAAGAATCTATCCTACTACCGAACCGCTCAACGCTTAACGCCCAGACAAGCTAGATGGTCATCTCTATTATCAGAATTTGATTTACGCATCGAACACGTCCCTGGCACAAAAATGTTTGAAGCAGATGCCCTATCCCAATGCCCTGATCATATGGGAGATAGTGAATTACAAGAAAACGTCATAGTCCTACCAGAGGATCGCTTTATTCGTCTTATTGCGGAAGATCTAGCCACAGAGATTCAGAAAGCAATGTCAAAAGACGATTTCGGACGCATTCTAATAGAAGTTATCACCACGCACCGCGCCCCACCAATCAAATCGAACATACAAGATTGGTCTTATACCAATGGCATTATTCACTATCTTGGCAAAACCTACATCCCTGACCAAGACGGATTACGAACTAGATTGATTAAGGAAACGCACGAAGCACGATCATCAGGTCACCCTGGACAATTAAAGACCCTTGAACTCCTTAGACGCGACTACTGGTGGCCTGGAATGTTCAAACATGTCAGGGAATGGGTAGAAGGATGCGCCCTCTGTCAGCAGATGAAGATTAACACACACCCAAATGTACCAGCCCTTCACCCAATTCTGTCAAAAGCAACCCACCCCTTCCAGCAAGTAACCCTTGATTTCATCACTGATCTACCTCTTTCCAATGGCTTTGACTCGATCCTGGTCACGGTGGACCATGGTCTTACAAAAGGGGTAATTTTCACACCTTGCAGGAAGACAATCGATGCACTCGGCACTGCGGAACTTTATATCTCCGAAATTTTCAAATGGTTTGGCCTACCCGACGTTCTAATCTCAGATCGAGGACCACAGTTCTCCGCAAAAGTATTTCAGGAAATACGAAAAGCATTAGGAATCGATCATAGAATGAGCACAGCCTACCATCCCCAAACCGACGGAGAAACAGAATGAGTCAATCAGGAATTAGAAGTCTACCTTCGAATGTTCTGCTCCAACGAACCGCATCTATGGAAACCGCTTCTCCCAATAGCCGAGTTTGCTCACAATAACCGACATCATGACACTATCAAAACTTCTCCATTCAGACTAATGTATGGAACGGACCCTGTTGCGCTTCCCACAGCTACTATGCGAATGACCACACCAGCAGCAGAAGAACGCCTTCAGTTCCTAAGGAAAGCCAGAGAAGAGGCACTAGCAGCACATGAACTAGCAAGACAATTAGTGGCAAGACGACGCAAGGACAAAGCAATACGATTTGAAAAGGGTACCAAAGTATGGCTTGAGAACCGAAATCTTCACATACCATATCAGTCCAGAAAGCTAGCACCAAAACGAGAAGGACCCTTCGAGATCGAACAAGTAATGGGACCAGTGACGTACAAATTGAAACTCCCAAAACAATGGCGCATTCACCCTGTGTTTCATGCGTCACTCCTTACCCCGTACAGGGAAACAACTGCGCACGGGTCGAACTATGTGAAACCACCCCCTGATCTCGTAAATGGACAAGAGGAATTTGAGGTAGAGGCAATTCTAGCTCATAGGAAACGAGGCGCAGGCTACCATTACCTGGTTAAATGGAAAGGCTATGGATCGAATGACAATTCTTGGGAACCCGCTCGCAATCTTGCAAACGCCACGGATATCCTATCTGAATACCAACAACGTCGACACCTCTGAACCATGACTCGATACAGAAACCGCCACGTCCTGAAACAAAACTATCACTATACCAAACGGAACTGCTCAACATTCTCTTGATACACTATAGCTCTTAAAGAAAAGACCGTCTATACCCACATACAATATCTCCCCTTCCAACACGCTCCTAGAGCACCGAACCCACCAGGGAAACTCACCCGAACTGTGGCATTAGTCACACGATATTATCGTACCCCTAGACTCGATCACCGTCACCAAAAGAACCCTTCAGGAACAACAGAGTTCCCCTGCAATGATATCCAGAATTATCTTCCCAACCTACCTCGTAACAAAGAACCATGTTCACCTTCTTCGCCCTCGCCGCCTACTTCATTGCCTTGGCCTTCCTCTCCTGCGCTCACTGGCGCATCGACGAAACCGCTGCCGCCTTCTCACCCTTCCTCGCCATTCCAGACCTCCCGCTTGAGGTCTTCATTGAAAATACCACTGTCGTCCACTTCGAGGATGACGACTTACACATCCATCCTACCACCCTGCTTCCCCAGGTATACCCCGACGACCATCACCTCCCACATTTTGCCCAATTCGTCAAAAGGAATACCACACTCACTGTCGTTGCTGACGCCCTCGCCACTGCCACATGTTCCATCACCAATCTCTCTTCCGCCACCGACAACCTCGCTGCCCTCACCCTCACCATTGACCTGCATGAGATGACCTATGAGGAGCGCAATTCCTTCCTCCGAAATGCACAAAATCTACACAGAGCTGCCGAAGCTCTCAAATGGAAGGTGGAAACGTCGACGAAAGAACTAGATAACGCCGTCAAATGGGCTGAGTCTAGAACGGATCATGGTTGGACAACTTCTGGCTGGTAGAAGTCGGTGACTTCTCGCATACAAAGGGGGTAATGTTACAATTCTCTTTTCCCTTTGTTAGCGGACTACATTTACTTGTTACAAACCCATAGTTACGCTTGGACGTTATCTCCTTTCATAGCTACCTTCACCTTTCCTTTTCTAGATAGCTATGCTCTTTCCCCTTTAGTTTCTATTGTTCTCTGAACGTATATAAACCCCTCTCATGTACCATAGTTCTTTAGTTCCAACTTAGTCGAATCTTATCCATAACTTGAACGCTCTTTTGCTCGTCACCTCAACTGCTCTCCTCGCTCTCTCTCTCTAGCCTTTGTCATCGTCAGACTTAGTGCCTAGAACCCTCGTCCAGTGATTGGGAACAGACCGAGACTCTGTTTGTTGCTGTAGACTTGGACGCTGAACAACGTTGTGGACATTGACCGTAACAAATGGTAGCAGGGATACCATTTCAGTCACCCTTGTGGCTGACAGTGTGGGAGCACTGACTAAACATCTGGAGTGGCGCTTCTGAGTCGCCCTGTGTTGTGGAACACAGAAATCAAAATTCTCACATGGGCTGACTACCCCAAATAGTCATGGTTTTGACAGACCACACAGTAAAACTGTCACGGATTTGGGGCCACCTCATGGTGGATATCAGGGTCCAACCCCCTGTAAAGGCTTCGTGCACCCCCCATCGGCCGAGAGTTAATGCCCTTATACCATTATTGGAGTCTTTGTCTCCATTTTCTCATTTTGGCTGCTAGATAGTATTCTCAAGGGTCGTGCTGAGGCGGACTTCCGTCATACACGCAGACTAACGTGGGGTGTCTAAACAACACTCATCACTAGATTAGGATCTCTGAGGAGATCACTTTAGAACACTGATTACATACACACATACACTAGATTAGTTGGTGGATTTTCGTACGCAGGGATTTGAAGGAGCCCCTGGTACAATCTTTGGCATAGCAACATTCAATGGCCTCAACAGGTCATTTGCGTTGCTCGCAAGTTCATAACATGTTCAATCTGGAGGATTGCACAGCCTAAGATATTTTCCTCTTCTCATGTATCATTCGAGATTAGGAATTTTGGCTGACGCAATTTTTTCTAGATGTCTCAAGTTTTCACCACCGGATTCCTCAAGAATCAAATCACCTTCTCCTCTTATTTCCATGGAGCTAAATACAGAACCGAATATATTAACGCTGGAGTAATTAGACGTGTTTTGTATCTCAACCCATGGTTGGAAGGAGTTGATGTTGAAGATCTGATGGATAAATATGAATCAGATGACATGATTTTTGGGAATCCCTACGATCGTATTGGCAAGCTGGTCTGGTTGGCGAATTGCAGAGCTGGTTGGAACCATATCAAGAAAAACTCCGATGTTCATGATATGTATCCTCCTATTAGCTGCACCACGCTACCCGTTGAAAAGATCGACTTGGCGCCAGAAGAATTGATTATGTCTTTCATTGAAAAATGCTATGACATAGAAGAATTCAGAATGTCTGATGATCCTTGTCCGAGGATGATCGGCGTTCGATACATTCATTCCTTTGATCCATATATGGAGAGCCATCAAGACACTCCCATCATTAAAGGGTCGATCTATGTCAGCGATGAGAATGAAGGCGTCGATTGTAGGGAGTTATTGAAGAGAGAAGAAGAAGAAGAAGAAGAGGTCGCCTATCTGGACACCTTTGTTCCAGATGAAGATATCGAGCTTGCAGATGATGATGATGATGATGATATCAAAATCTCTGATATATCTGTATGTGGTAGTCAACCGCCTGAAAAAGACAATGACTTACCATCTTTAAAGACGATTACAGATTCAGAGGAAGGCGCAGATGCAGATGCAGAAGGAGAAGATGAAGAAGAAGTACATGCAGAGGATGACGTATCCTGCCTCAAATATGAAGGTCCATCTATTTATCAATTAGGACATAACGGCAAACAAGGACCTCGCCTTGAGTCCCTTAAGGGACTAAAGAGTTCCGAAATTAGCAATGAACTTGCTAAAAGGAGACTCAGGGCTGAGAATGCCGTTTTCATATTAGATGGAAACATATACCACGAGAGGAAGGATTACGAAAGAGCGCTAAACGAAAAATCAGCCAAGCGGCTGAATGAAATAATGGAGATGCACAAATTGGTGGAGTTAGCCACCAATAGCAAAAATAAAGTGACGTACCAAAATCAGCTGCTTAACCCTATAGCTGATCAATTGGTAATAGCAAACATCCATTGGGGTTCAACGAACCCAAACATTAGTGACGAAGAAAGAACTTCGTCACAACCCAATTTCGTTTTTGCGGCCAGGGAAAAGGTTATCCCCAGTAGAAGGAGAAAGGCCGGAACGAGCGCTCCGGTCATCCCCGGAGTTAACGCACCAACAGGGATAGTTGGTGGCGGGATATTACAAGGTCTGAATAAACCTTGTAATACTGCATGTACAGTAGCTGGCCCCTCAGGGGCAAATATGAGTTTTTTTACCACGTCTAATTATCCCGATCTGGATCCTGGAATGTTAGACGAATTCATTAAATCCAATACTCTGCCAAACAGACAACCTACCAATGTTTGTTTCTCAGTCAATGGATATGAATTCATCTATGTACCAAAGGAAGTCTATGAGAAGTACTATCCAGATTCAGACTCAATATTCTCGGACTCAGACAAAGAAAAGGAAGATGATAACCCATTTGTTCCTCAACCAACTGACTCTAACAATGAAACAACTGTTCCTACCAATACTCCAGTTGATTCAATTCTTAAAGACCATGTTGATACTATTATCAAACGTCTTGAGAGAGTCTTTGCAAAGCAAAAGGTTGATGAATCTAAGGAATGGATGGATCAACCTCCGGAAGCAGAATCTTCTTTATCCAAAGATAAGGATAAATCATTCCAAATTGCACCACCATTGAGTTGGAATCGACCAGAGCCTCAACTCACTTTCGATGAAGAAGCATTTGGAATGCGACATTCAAATAATCTTGCTAGGGATTATGAAAATGAAGGTTGGGGAAAACCAAAGCCCCATCACTTGAAATTCATTAAACAAAATTTTGCACCTAAACCTAATCGTGTTGAGCAATATAAAGATGATATGGCTCGATATAAAGCTATGCGTGAAAATCAAGGAACTCCAAATCTCTTTGATACACGCAATAGTTATGATCAAGTAAAGGAACAACTTGATAAGAAAATGAATGATTATAGAGCCTGGAAAGAAGCTCAAGGTTTTGGTCCAGATAAAACCCCTATTCTCGATTATTTCAGATCTGCTGGGAGATTTGAAGAAGCACCTAATAACACATCTCAGGAGGAATCAAATAAACCTAGATGGAATTCTGATACTCAACAATCTAATGCCTGGGTACCCAAATGGAAAAGGGACAGAGACAATAATCCTGATCTTAGTCGAAGGTCAGAAGAAGTTGTTTATCCCAAGAGAAGTACATCTTTGCCCAGATCCATTAGAAGAACCCCCAAGTTTCAGAATCTCCGTGCTTATATCCCATTCAAAAAGAATGTCGTACCTCCTAAGAAGAGTTTCTTCAAACAAGAATCATCATCTAGTAAATCTGATAAAAACATTCACACAAATTTCCAATTTCAAGCCAGAGAACAACAAGATAAATACCCTGCTTTTAATTTTTCTGTCAAATACAAAGAATGTGGTTTGACGAAGATTAAAAGGCATACTAAAGACCATCCTATTTGGGAAAAGCCTGGATTATGTTATTTAATCCTTATGGATCCTCTTGTCTTAAAAGGATTTGTATGGCCAACATATCCTACTCTCAAGGATATTGTTGCATTACCCAAATCTTACCGTCGAGACGTCCAGTTCTATTATCAAAAGAATGAGTCCTTGAAGTTATTACACTTCATAGAGCAACCTGGATCAAATGTCTCATGGTGGACTTTAGAAGATCTTGTTACATCCTTTAACAGGCTTTCATCTTGGAAATGTGGAGGTTCAGATCCTGCTGAAAAATCTATGGAAAGATTGGTTACTGTCTATGGTGGCGTAACTGATTACAAGAAGTGGAAAGATGTTCTCATTGCATACCTTCAAATGAAAGGTTATGAGAAATATCTTACTAGCACTAAACCACTATTACCAGCTGAACCAGCTAGTGGTGCTAGTCTTGCTACCAGAACACTTTGGGAATTGGAGTATAAAACTGCTTATAATGAAAGAACAGATTGGGATGAAAACATGAAGAAGTGTCAAGCCATTATCAAATTGGCTTTACAACCATCTCTCTGGACTTACGTTAAAGATACTCCACAAGCTACAATGACAGCCTTAGATACAATGTTCAGAACCAAAGGCATTGCAAAGTATTTTATACTTTACAAAGCCATCTTTAATTGGTCCATGAAATTCAGTTCAGATCCCATTTTGGCAATTACTAAACTTATGAAGTTGGTATCTGACCTAGGAACAGAAGAAAAATATCAAATTCCAGATTTTGTCATTTGTTTCTTCATCTTGCATAATCTCAATCATTTATATAGTAACCTTGTTACTAATATAATTGATACCAAGATTGAAAACTTCACCGTTGACAAAATAGTTCCTAGGATTCAGAATGAATGGAATCTTATACAGTCTAAAGGCAAACCTAGAACTGCATATAACAATATTGCAAACATTGGATCTAGTATCAACAAGAATCCCAATACAAATCCTAATTGGAGGGATCAACACTCCAATAACACATTCAGACCTAGAGGTTCTTTCAGAGGACGATTCAATCGTAGGAAGAGCTTCACACCTCGTCAACCTTATAATCGTTTTAATAACGATTCTTCTTTATCAAAGGATGATAAGAAGAAAAGGAATCAACAAAACAGAGCTAACAAGAAAGCTAAAAACAAGGCTCTTGTTACAGAATTGAAGGAGTTGGAGAAGCAAGGCAAATCTTCAACTACTATTCATTTCGCAAATCCTATGATTGTTGATTCATATCCAACTCAGACAGTTGGAAATATTGATGAAGAAATCTCTGAACCTACATCTAGCAGAAAATTGTTAGATAGGATTGGAGACGTTCATATATCTTTATCAGATGATAAGGATGAAGAACAACTCGATTATGGTGAAACTGACACTGATTACAGCACTGGTGTGTTCTATAGAACACATAATACACCAGATGTATCCACACCAAGTGGATTTCACACTCCAGAACCACAGTATCTCAATCCTGAAGAGGAATTAGAATACTTTGGTGAACCTATGAACATGATGGATAATAGTAACATTGGGTCAGTAAATTTCTCTAATCATAATTACGCATCTAATACTGCTTTAGTGCTTGATGACTTAACCAACAAGCAAGTGCTTGATGCACAATATCGAGACCAAATAAGTAGTAGCAGTACTTACAAATATGTATATGAGAATTATGAATCTAAAGTTCCTGGTGAACAAATTATGATTCTTAACAAGCATGATAAGTGGGTTATAGACTCAGGTGCTACGCGTCATTGTACACCGTTTATAACTGATTTCACCAAGTATAAGAAATTTATTACACCAATCAAAGTTACTACTGCGGATAAAAATGCAAAGACACTTATTGAAGGTGAAGGACAAATATGTTTTCGTCATGAAAAACATGTTCTTAACTGGAATGTGTGCTATATGCCAATGCTACCATACAGAATTATTTCTGTTCCACAACTAACTAGTATGGACTATCAAGTCCACCACACAAAACACAAAACTATCGTACATAAAGGAAACATTACACTAACTGGATATCCTATAGAAACCAACTCCATTCATTGGTTATCTACTGTTATTAAAAGACCTTCTCAACATTTGTTAATCAACAAAAGTCCTAAGACTGTTGATTATTTCATTTGGCATCGAAGGATGGCACATCCAAGTGATAATGTCTTAAGTCATATGTTTCAGAATACTGAAAATAGTGTTCAAATTAATAAATCACATGAAAGACGTATTTGTAAGACATGTGTAATGGGTAAACTTGATAATAAACCCTATCATATATCAACACATAGAGCAACTCAATTGCTGGAGTTGATTCATGTTGATCTTATTGAATTACCCATTCAGTCTTATCATAAACAGAAATACGCCTTATTAATCTTAGAAGACTATTCTTCTTTTGCCTACTTGGCATTGTTACGATCTAAATCTGACACTTTTAATGCTATAAAAGCTTATGTTGTGTTCACTGAAAATCAGTTGAATCAGAAGCTTAAAAGTGTGCGTTCAGATCGAGGGGGAGAATTTGTCAATAAGAAGTTGATAGACTATTTTCAGGAGAAAGGCATTAACCATGAACTTAGTGCTCCACATGTTCATCAACAAAATGGTCGAGCTGAACGATTAAATGAAACCATTCTAAAGAAAGCACATACACTTTTATTAGAATCTGGTTGTCCTAAATCATGGTGGTCATTTGCATTTGAAACTGCAGTCCACATATATAATCGTACACCATTGAGAAGAACAAAATGGAAAACACCTTATGAAAACATGATGATGAACAAACCTGACATATCACATTTTAAAATATTTGGATGTTTGGCATATGTTTATGTTGTTAAAGAACGACGTAAAGATAAGTTATCACCAAGAGCTGAACCAATGATATTCATTGGGTATGAAAGCAAATCATACAAGTTCATGAATGATAAAAATACAATAGTCATTGCCACACATGCTATCTTTGATGAAAACATATTTCCCAAGTTATCCAAGAATATAAATATTCACAAGCAACAACAATACCCAACTTTGGAGTCTGACATGACAATTCCAACAAACAAACATAATCATTCTAATCATGACACTACAAAAAATGATAAAAGGCTATTATTTCATGATAACAATGATTCAAGTGATAGTGATTCGTCGGATTCAGATGATCATAAGTCTAATAGGAAATTGGACAATCATTTGAAAGACAGTACTTCAAAACATAGCAAGGAAATACCAAAGACAAAAACTGCCAGAAGACTTAAATCTAAAGCTGATAGAAAATATGACAAAGAGTTTAAGAAATGGCAGATTAAAAATCTTGGTCACTATAATCCTAAACTAGATGATCGAGATGAATCAGCATCTGATCATTCAAGTTATCATTCAGATTTAAATCAAGAAGTTGAAGAACCTATTGAATCTTCTACAGTTATTGATAAAGGAAAAGGAAAACATAGAGATGATCCTCCTTCACAATCAAAATCATCTCGTAGTAATCCTGATGTTGATCTTAGAGAAATTAGAAGTATATTTGATAAACATGATCAAAGCCCTTCTAAAAATATTAATGATCAAATAAATAAGGTTATTAATAAATCTAAAACAACATTTCCTAAATCAAAATTTGTAATTCCTAAAAGCAAAGTACGCTTTGCTAATGATGATTTATGGAGAGATATCCAAAAGGATATTACACCTAGTCATGAAATGTATAGGAGTCAGAATTTAACTGATAGTCAAAGAGATTATTTAGTACCAACAGGCGGTAAACACATTGGTAAAAAGTTAGATCTCACAGCTGCAAAAAGAGATAAACTGCAAGCTGGAAGACCTAAGTTAATTCAGAAACCTAATATCCCAGATCAATCAACACATCCATTTGGTTTTAGAGAACAAGAAAGAGAAGTTATACAGCAAAAACTAGCAACTAGAAAAACTGCTAGAAGACCAAAAGTTAAGGTCATTGCTGATAATGTTTATGGAGATAAACATCCAGCTCAAATTGAAGCTGAGATTCGAAAAGAAACCAATTGGAATAAAGTGATTGAAAAGGATAAAGGTAAACAAGTTGACAAACCTAGTCAACAACCACAATCATCTCAGGAAGAAGAATCCTTATATACTAAGGAAAGATTTCAAGATATGACTCTTGATGATCTCAGAACTACTAGAGAAATCAGTAGATCTGTGCAACCAAGATTATTTCCCAGAAATGAATCACCCTTAACACCACTTTCTGAAACACCTATAAGGGATTTAGATGAAACTGCCAGGCCTTCGCCTGAACCAGTTCAAACATACTTTGATAATAATGCCTGGATTCAAAGAAGAAACCAAAGACAAGATAAACTTCTTTTATCCAGAGCAGCATCTAAACTTATAGATCAAGAAAACAGAAAGAAAGGGATACCTGTTGTATATAGAGATCTTTTGAGGATGAAAGACAATGATCCTCAACTATATCAAAAATGGGTAGATGCTATGAAAGAAGAAATTAAGTCTATTGAAAGTAGACATGTTTGGGAATTGGTCGATAGACCTAAAGACTGTAAACCTATAGGTTGTAGATGGGTTTATGCAATAAAGCAATCAGATAATAGATACAAAGCGCGATTGGTTGCTCAAGGCTTTTCACAAGTACCAGGAATAGACTTTGGAGCCACATTTAGCCCGGTTTCAAGATTCGAAACTGTCAGAATCTTATTAGCACTTGCAGCTTTAGAGGGATGGGTACTCAAAGCTCTAGATGTTAAAACTGCTTTTCTATATGGCCAATTAGAAGAGGAGATTTATATGGAACAACCGGATGGTTTCAAAACCAATGATAAAGACAAAGTATACAAATTGAATAGAGCTTTATATGGTTTGAAACAAGCATCTCTAGCTTGGAATATACAAGCACATACTAGTATAACCAAGTTAGGATTCAAAAGATTATTTGCCGATACTGGAATATATGTGCAACGCAATGGAGATGATATAATTGTAATCATCTTATATGTTGATGACATAATATTCATGGGCAATAATGAAGTTGCAGTGAACAATTTCAAGAAGAAATTTATGGAGAAATGGGAAAGTAGAGACTTAGGTGATCTAAGTGAATATTTGGGAATGAACATTGTAATTGATAAAAAGCAACACACTGTTACTATTGACCAAACCAAGTATGCTAAGAAGATAGTAGAAAGGTTTGGATTAATCAATGCAAAACCAGTAAACACGCCTTTACCAGCTGGTTATGTCCCAAATAAATATACAGAAGGTAAAGCCACACAAGAAATGATCACATACTATCAACAATTGATAGGATCATTATTATTTCTTGCAATGTGTACAAGATTGGATATTGTATATGCAACAATCTTAATGTCTCAGTTTGTTAGTAATCCATCAATGGATCATATCAAAAAGACATTGCATATTATCCAATATGTTGGCAGTACACTTAATCATTGCATTAAATATGATGGAAGAGATGCATATGGATTGATTTGTTATGCAGATGCTGATTGGGCTTCTAATCCAATTGATAGGAAGTCAACAACTGGTATGGTTGTAAAATTAGCAGGAGCACCTGTATACTGGAAATCAGCAAAACAAAAAACCATAGCATTATCTTCAACAGAAGCTGAATACATGGCAGCTTCTGATGCATGTTGTCAAATATCTTGGTTAAAGAATTTGTTTGAAGAGTTAGGATATAACATTAAATCCATTCCCTTAATAATGGATAACCAAGCAGCTATTTACATGGCTTCTAATCCAGCTCAAGAACAAAGAACGAAGCACATGGATGTAAGATATCATTTTATAAGACAATGTGTTAAAGATGATCTGGTTGATCTCTATTACATTAAAACTGATGATCAAGCAGCTGATATCTTAACTAAAAACCTAATGTTGAATAAACATAGTAAAATGTTGGACCTCTGTGGAATACATGTTCAGTAAAATATTCAACAAGGGGGAGTGTTAAAACATACATACAAAATGTATTCACTTAATACTCATCCGTTTCACTTCTTATCTTATCTAATCTAATCTCGTTTAATCAGTATCTTATCAGAGCATTATATAATCGTTGATTGGAGATTAGATAACGATTAACGGATTAGATATGAGCAAGATAATGAATTAATAGTGAATAATTAGTGTGTTTCATATTTAACTGTTATTATATTCATGGTCTAGAACATCTATTGATAGAGATGACATCATAAGGCACGATATGATATCATCAGGAACATAATGAAGTCATAGTGACATCATTAAGATAACTATCAGTAGATTATGAAGTCATAAAGAACTTTATGATATCATATAGAACATATTAGAAGGAATATAATAAGACAAGGTACAGAATGACCTCATATACAGCAATGCGCAGCAATGCTCAGTCATCTGCTGTGCATGATACAGCAATCACACTGCATTTGGATAGCTTTTACACAGCTATAGCTGTGTGTACATAGCCTCGTAGTTACTCCATTGGTAGAATAATGTGTATGTAAGCTAGGGTTCCAAAATGCATAAAAGGAGGGCATTCTGGACGACTGTCCCTCAGTTCCAAGAACTACAAAGTCAACAGTAAGACTAACCAGTACTAAGATGTAAGTAGTTAATCCTTACTTAGTCACTGGTCCTGCGCTGCTCTCCCCTGATTTAACAACCGGAAACTGTGAATGCACTAATTAGAATAAGCTATCAGATTATACATCATGACACTTGCCAGGACATAAGGCTTGTACTTCCTGCTCATTGAGAACGTCCAAGTCAGACATGGCATACCCAAGTCAAGATCGGATCGCACGATGGTTGCATAGCAATTTATTCCCACGGTCTCTGTTTGATTTTCTCCAAGTCCCTTTAAATAAGCTGATCGACTTGAGTTGTGTAGCGCAGAAAAGAAAATTTCTCACCATTGTTATAACTGGTCAAAGTAGAGGATAACCTTCCAGATGTCCGACCAACTAAAAAGATTTTGAACCTGAGTTGACTTGTCTCACACTACATTCTTGAAAAATTTGACATCGATAAAAACGGAGCCAAGCAAAATACTACAACAACGTTACTTGAGGCTACTTGCCTTTACCCTGATACCTGCGCTTTCCCGATTTAGGCGTGACATCCAAATCGTGGCACGCTGGCCGCACCAATCGCAATCTTCCAGAATTGCCTTCGAGTTGTTCCAAACAGTTTCCCACTTGAACATTTCCGAGATCTCCATCTTTAGTAAGCGTGCAATAAATTCTGACCATAAAGAGCATTCATCTAGTCCCCCTTTGTGTTTCATGACCGGCGGACTGAAACGAAAGCGATCTCTGAGCTGCAGTAATCGTTCTCTGTATCTCACCTAAGCAGATAGGATTTAGGATCAACGAAATGGCGACGGTACAATTGAGTACGCTCAACGCACCCAGGCTATAAAATATTTGGTTGTGCCAAAGTGATTGTACATGTCCTCGAGGGTGCGGTCGACAGACGCTGGCACCGCCTCATCGAACAAGTCATCGTAACCGTGTCTGGCAGCATAGACCAAAACCATCATATAGTCAACTTTCAAAAGCCGGCTGCGATATTTAGATGAGATTCATAATGTACATTATTACCTGAACACTCACTACATATATAGTCGACAGACCTCTATCAAAGAATAGATGATGTACTTCTCAGCCGCGTAGGCAATGTCGTTGACGTCCGTGGAAGAGAGTCCATCTAGTATAGGGAGACTATGACTGTGGATGTAACTCAGCATATATTTGACCACAAGCGCTCTTTCTGGTAGTTCAACCGGATCTTTGATGGTATCGGGTGATGCGAAAGACGCTGGAGGGAACCCTCCACTGAAGCCTGCGAGGTTCTCGCTGTGCGTACCAAATAATTTGCCATCCGATGACTTGATAACGATGTCTACGGTCAGTGTACAACCGGAGACTGTGGATGCACTGGTTGGAGTAAGCTGTCAGATTCTACATCATTACACTTACCGGGACATAAGATTTGTAGTTCCTGCTCAATGTCATTGAGAACATCAGAGTTAGACATGGTAGTGTAGTTCAAAGCGCGTTTGCTGCGCAAATTCTATTATGATGTCAAGCCGAGATATAACCGGATGCTGGAAATATATTGGTGACATTAGTGTTTGTCCGATAGTGTGTGCAAAGGCTTGATAAGGCGGGGCTTGGAATCCTGTTTTGATTCAAGTCATCAGAGGCGTTTGCACTTGCAGTGCCAGAGCAAGTAAGCAGGTGACCGTAGCACAGTACTGCTGCCAAACTAAACGATTGTACAATCGGAAGGACGTCTTGGATATAACAACGTTTGGTATACGTGCTATCTAATTTGCGGCACCAGTTACAATCTTCCAGAGTTGCATTCGCGAGGTTTCTCGTAACGATTTCCCACTCACATGCTTCCGAGACCTCCATCCTTAGTATGCGTGTGACGATTGATTGTGCACGCTCATATTCAACCAAGAGCGGAACGAGTCCTTCTGGCAGTTTGACCGGATAACTTCCTGCTGATTGAGAACGTCAGAGTCAAGTCCAAAAAGCGCGCTCTATTTCTAACTCTGATCCAATTACCAACACCGATCCTAGCACGCTTTAAACCCCAGGTCCTCGCTGCCTTGGATTACAATACGAACAGACTCACCGAGCCGACTGATCAGCCAAACGTGCTAAGACACGGCCCGCCTCTACTAGACGCCTCCCAGAGTTCTAGCTTCCCTTGAAGCGCCTCTCTCTATCTTTATGCACCTCAGCTCTCAAGGCCTGTGAACCGCGTAAGAGCCTGCTTACTTGTCGGCCGTGTTGTTATTGTTTGGAATTAGTGTATCTTCTACGTGTTCCCCTTCCTGTATTAGGTACACCACTTCGCGATCGAATAGATCTCTTGTTTCGATGCGGAAAAAAAAACCTGAGTTGAAGAGACTTGTAATCTCACACTTTCTTGAAAAAAATGTGACATCGATAAAAACGGAGCCAAGCGAAATACTACGTACTACAACGGTACTTGAGGGTACTTGCCTTTACCCTGACATCTATGCCATCCCGATACAGGCGTGACATCCAATCTGTGGCACGTCGGCTGCACCAATCACAATTTCGCAACATTGTATACGCGAGACTTCTCATCACAGTTTCCCACTTCAGTAGGTCCGAGATCTCCATCCCTAGTAAGCGTGCGGTAAAATCTGACCATAGAGGGCATTCATCCAGCCCCCCCTTGTGTTTTATGACCGGCGGGTCGATACTAAAGCAATCTCTGAACTGCGTCAATCGTTCTCTGTATCTCACCTAAGCAGATAGGTTTTGGTATACTAAACGAGATGGCAGAGGTATACTCAACGCACCCAAGCTATAAAGTATTTGGTTGCGCCAAGACGATCGTACATGTCTTCAAGGCTGCGGGTAACGGACATTGGCACAGTTTCATTGAACAACTCATCGTAATCGTGTCTGGCAGCATAGACCAAAACCATCATATAGTCAACTTTCAGAAGCCGGCTGCGATGATTAGATCAGATTCATGATGCATATTACTGAACATGAAGACTCACTACATATATAATCGACAGACTTCCATCAGAGAATAGATGATGTACTTCTCAGCCGCATAAGCAATGTCGTTGACGTCTGCGGAAGAGAGTCCATCTAGCTTAATGAGACTATGATGGTGCATGTAATCCAACATATATTCAATCACGAACGCTCTTTCTGGCAGCTCGACCGGGTTGACTATATTCGAGTCGGGTGATGCGAAAGACGCTGGAGGGAACCCTCCACTGAAGCCTGCGAGGTTCTCGCTGTGCGTACCAAATAATTTGCCATCCGATGACTTGATAACGACGTCTACGGTCAGTGTACAACCGGAGACTGTGGATGCACTGGTTGGAGTAAGCTGTCAGATTCTACATCATTACACTTACCGGGACATAAGATTTGTAGTTCCTGCTCAATGTCATTGTGAACATCAGAGTCAGACATGGTAGTGTAGTTCAAAGCGCGTTTGCTGCGCAAATTTCTATTATGATGTCAAGCCGAGATATAACCGGATGCTGGAAATATATTGGTGACATTAGTGTTTGTCCGATAGTGTGTGCGAAGGCTTGATAAGGCGGGGCTTGGAATCCTGTTTGATTCAAGTCATCAGAGGCGTTTACACTTGCAGTGCCAGAGCAAGTAAGCAGGTGACCGTAGCACGGTACTGGTGCCAAACTACACGATTGTATAAGAGGAGCTTGGATATAATACGCGCTATCCAATTTGCGGCACCGGTTACAATCTTCCAGAGTGGCATTCGCGATTTCTCGTAACGATTTCCCACTCACATGCTTCCGAGACCTCCATCCTTAGTAGGCGTGTGACGATTGATTGTGCACTGTGCACATATTCAACCAAGAGCGCTCTGACAGTTTGACCAGATAACTTCCTGCTGATTGAGAACGTCAAAGTCAAGTCCAAAAAACGTTCTATTTCCAACTCTGATCTGTCTTGACCCTACCGTGCTTCACAAATTGGTACGCTTCAAAATCAACCAACAGCGGGGATAGAACGGTGTTCGAAGCTGTAATGTACGTGCAAACAGGGAGCCACCCCCCTCAAGTTATTGACGATCCTAGTAGGGGCATAATAGGTCAAAAAGAACGCCAGAGGGCCTGGCGACTAGGGCTTGGACGATTGTCGACGACGAACAGAAATGTTTATGACAGATGCCCAAATTGAAGTTACTTTTAGTATCAGCAAAGCTGTTTCATGCCAGTGAGACGTTCCATGGGCATCGGCAAGGATGAGTAAGTGATCATGTATCATGGGACTCGTCATGAAACGACGGTGGAATTATCCTCTTATCTCACATGGCTTAACCAATAGGCGACAGAGTCACCTCCTACTTATAACTATAGTTGGCGAGCTGAGCTTCTTCAAGTTGTACCTCAAACAACTCGGACATGGTGCGCTCCTACTACTCCATCGATCACCTAACGCCATACCACATTTTCATCGCCCTTTTCGTCTTTTGGATTGCCTCCAAATTCACCCGATTCATTATCCGACAACGCAATGCTGGTCTCATCCGGTTGAAGGGCCCAGCCAACGACAGCCTTTTCTTTGGCAGAGCTAGAGACTTGTTTACCACAAATGACCGTGCATCTGTTTATGGACACTGGGAACGCGAACACGGTCCTGTGTTCGAAATTGCAGTCCAGTTGGGCCAGCGAGCCGTCGTCCTTTGCGATCCCAAAGCTATCGGGCACTTTTTTTCAAAGGATACATTCACCTATCATCAACCCCCGTTCGTGAGGATTATGCAGAAGGCTTTCGCAAGTTTAAAACTTTCTCATGCACTGGATCCGTTTACTAATCATAATATCAGTATGGATCCAATATATTGACTGTCGAAAGCGAAGAACATCGGAGGTATATGTAATAAGAAGTTTATTTTTGGGACGAGTCTGAAACGTTCTCCAAAAGACAACGTAGGGCACTGTCCCCTGCATTTAGTAACGGTGTATTGCGCACATTAACAAGTGTGTTTTACGATTCAGCATACAAGGTAAGTTCAACTCAATGCGTAGTGAATGTCGCTGACATCATAACCCAGGTCAAAGGACATTGGAACGCATTATTCGAATCCGGCGACGAAACTATAATCGACGTACAGCAATGGTATGTTATCCCGCAAATCAAAACGTTGGGTCAAAGTCTAACATGTCCATGTCATTTTCAGGATGAATCGAATCACGTTAGTTTTTTTTTTTCTTTCTTCCTGATCAGTAACTTGAGTCTCACTTCTCACGCAGGCTTGATTCCGTTGGTATTGCTGGCTTTGGTCACGACTTCAAAGCCCTAGAAGGACATGAATCTTCTGTTTACAAAGAGTTTGAATCGTTCAACGCGTCTGGGAGAAGTAGTCGAAATTTCTTTTTCCTTCTTGGCCCTATTTTTCCGAGTATTGTCAATATCCCGACCAAGAAAACACTTGCTTATCGACGAATGACAAAGGCAACGTCGGAAATGGCTGGTCATCTTCTTCAAAATTCCCGACAAGCCTCCTTGGAGGGCTCGCGAAATGTCACAGACAAGTCAATGCTCGGTCTTTTAGGTACCCTTTTTATCTGTGATTCCGTTCGTTTAAACAATATATTGGATGGCAGTCAAAGGAGAAATCGGCGATACAAGATTGAGTCACGAAGAGGTTGTTTCGCAGGTACGCTTACTTTTTTTTTCTTCCACTTATAACATTCAACGACTCATGGTCAACAGATTGTGCGTGAATCTGTCACTAATGTTCAGTCCAAAAAAACTAACATCACATTGTGTTGATAGAATTTACTACTGTTCGCAGGTAATATATGCTCATTTGGTACATTTCAACTACTGATAAATTTCATGCAAAGGCTATGAAACAACATCTAGCAAGTGCATGTCTACCGTTCTATATGCCATGATCTAACGAACGCCAATTTTCATAGTTAGCTTATCGGTGCATATGTACAGCGTTTGCAGTTGTGGGCTTGGTTCTCATTCTCTTTTTTTCTCTAGTGGGCTTTAGTCGAACTGGCGCGACATCCAGAGGCACAGAGTAAACTAAGGGATGAGCTACGCGAATATGCCAGTAGTGATCCCACATGGGATCAATTGACAAACGGACTTCCTTATCTCGATGCTGTTGTGCACGAAACATTGAGATTCCATTCACCCGTGGAGGAATTGAGCCGCATCGTATGTGTTCTAGGTCACTCTTCATCATGGAATAACTAACATTCGAGGGCCCATTCTTCTCAGGCGGTGGAAGACGATGTCATCCCCTTGGGTTCCCCAATCGAAACTAAATCCGGACAGATGATAGAGTCACTCTTCGTCCCCAAGGGAACAAGAGTGACAGTGCCGTTCTCATTCATCAACCGCTGCGAAAAGTTTTGGGGCCCTGATGCGAATTCTTTTGTTCCTGAGCGATGGCTACGGGAAAACCCATACATGTCCAAGGATCTACATGGTCACAGACATATTTTGACATTCTCGAATGGACCTAGGATGTGCGTAGGAAAGGGGTTTGCTCTAGCTGAGTTCAAGGTTAGTCGGCATACTCTTTTTTTTTTCTCGGCAAATAATAATGATGATGATAATTGTATTTTTGTTTGTAGGCCGTACTATCTGTCCTGATTCGAAACTTTAGCTTTGAGCTATTGAATGGGCTGGATACAAAACTGGACGTTCACGCATCTTTGTTACCCCGGCCGAAATTAGCCGGAGAAGAGGGTGCTGCCCTCCCTATGCGAGTAAGACAAGTGTCTTAAAGATCTTCAAAGGGCCACAATCGCTCGAATGTATATTTACTTAGCTTTGCAAAGCGTCATATGTACAATACTCTCTTGATTTTATGAATTTGTGCCTTCAACCCTGCTCTGATTCATTCTAAGCCAAACTTGTGCAACAGGCACCCATAAAGCATGCCAACACTAAGACGTGTTGTCAACGATCAAAAGAAAACGCGGGAAGTTGAAATGGGTATTAAAAACAACAACAACAACAACAACAGTGACTGACCCACAGGCAGGCTGGCAACGTTTTCAGATTCTCAGTCTGTCATTGGTTATTTCAATTGGCATTGGCGTTCCCGAGTTGTTGTTGTCGTCGTCGTCGGTTTGTTCCATCGTATGGGCCCGCGTACCAGGAAGGCCATGGTATGGGATGGCACAAGTGATATATCGTGTCGCCGTGTCGCCCAGGCTCCTCGGAGTTTTCCCGATCGGCCTCACTGACCTCACCAGTGGAAGGCGCGCCTTCAATGAGGCCTCCGAACCGGCCTCCACTCACTCACTCACTCACTCGCTCACTCACACTCCTTGAACAAGGAGTCGCATTGAATATTGAAATTCTTAATGATGATGTATCAATTACACCACCGTTTGTGAAAAAAAAAAAAAAACGCCTCTTGGTTAGTATGTACTACGAATCTGTTTCATCGTTTACATTAGTAATTTATGTGATATGTTGGTTAGAACGCGGCTTCAATGATCAATGGCATCATGACAAGTACTGCGCCGGCACCTTTTTCCCCCTGGAGAACGGCAATAAAAGATTTAAAAAAAACTCCCATACTGGATAACACGTACATTCATGTAAGCCATCAAATGTACCGTACCCGGCGATAATGATTTGGCTTTTGCAAGGCGTTGCGCGAGCCCGGGTGTGATGGTGGAGCTCGGCAGGAGAGTGTGGGAGCTTCCGGCCGAGAGCTGGTATTAGTCATTCGAATTTGGTAACCCTTTCAATTGTTTCCTGCATGCATCACGACTTATGTCTTCATCATCGTGCAAGCTCTCAACCTCGGAAATAATAGTCTCCCAAAAGCAGACACGAACAATCAGGCCTTCAGCTTCAGGAATCTGTTCATGTATTCATAGACGTTCATTGATGCATTCAATGATTACCTTTTGTGGATGATCTATTGTAACAAAAAGGTTGTTTCTATGGTGAACTGAACTTGATGAAGTTTTAAACTTAACTCATGATCAATATGATGTGAAGACAAGGTCATCATCAGATGGCTAGAACTAGAAATCCCATAAAAACGACTCGAGATGCCTGACAATAACGATATCTTCAAGCTTCACTTCCCCGTCCTCCCCGTCCTCTCCTTTTTTTCCTCCCCCCCCCCCTCTCCCGGGGCCAGCATGTATCTGACACTCGTTTTCCCGTTCTTACTACTACTACTACTATGGGTTTCCAGCGTCCGGGCACTGGTGCCGCAGATGAGGCGCATGGCAGTCAACGCGGGACAAAGTTGTAACTGTTTTCCAGCGCTTGGGTTTCAAACACCCGCTACGGTTCCTGAGGATACGACGGGTTGGTGGTGTGATTCCCAAACAGAATATGCTTTCCTTGGTTTCAGTTACGGAATTTCAGCTTGTAAGTAATTACTCGCTCATTTATTTATTTTTAAATGATAACTTTTTACCCACTTCTACTTGCATGTCATCTTGTAGGCCAAAGTCGTGACCAGCTCAATCGGGAGTTCAGTGATATCAGAAATCACTTCAATTCACGCTACGTGCGTCTTTACGGTGCCTGTGACCGGGACGGTTTTTAGTGAGTGATTTCTACGCCACGTTTCATCAATCATCCCGACATCCATGATGCTAATACAAGGGCCGGTGTGCCAAAAAAAAAAAAAAGCGATGACGTCGTTGAAGCGGCGTGGGCGAACTCGTTAGGCGTTCATGCGTTAATTTGGGTAAGCAAAAATAATTCCAAAAAAAAAAAGAAAAAGAAAAAGAGAATGTATGACCGAAATTAGTTTGGTTTTAATGGAGACAACACATGGATGTGGCGACGGGACACGTTGTTTGGAGTTCTTCATTCCAACCCTAAAGCCAAATTCGTGACGCGGGTCGTCCAATTTGGATCTGAGCCGCTGTTCGACAATGTCCTATCCGCAGCGCAACTGACGGAGCAAGTGTATGCGGCCAAAGCTAATTTATCGTCCCTCGGAATTCCCGTGACGGTGTCTGAGCTGGTTTATGGGTAAGTTTTGTATTTATGGCTTTTAAGTAGCGACGTCATCGTGACATACCTTCTTATAAGATATCAAGAACGAGGGGGCGCCCAGGATGTGCTAGATGCACAGGACTCGATCAGCGTGCATGTCCTTCCCTTTTTCTCTACGCAAGCTTCTACTGGTTTGTGGTCCCTTTATAGCTTGAGACGTGTAGTGGGTTTTAACAAACGGTTATGATACTTAGCGGAAGATTCATGGGGTATAGTCCTCAGCAGTTTGAATTGGATGATTGACCATGGGAAAGGCAAGAAGATATACTTTGATGAGGTGTGTGTGTATGTGTTTCTCTGGATTGTGCTGCGAGTTTGAACGTTCCCCTCAGAATGGATGGCCATCTGCAGCAGACCCAAGTGAGGGTATTCAAGCAAATACCCCGAACGCCGTAGCTGATGTGCAGAATGAGCGTGTACGTGTTTCATGTCAAGGTCATGTTCGAGTTGATGTTCATGCATGTATTTCCAGGACTATTTTACACTGCTAGACGGGCATTGTGAAGATTTGAAAGCTTTGGTTGGGGGTGGGGTTGGTTGGTTCGCGCACATTTATAGCGACGACCAAGAGCCAGGATACGGGATCTACGATTTGTCTGGAAAAATGAAGTTCAGGTTTAATCCTAGGACTGAGTGTTGAAAAGAACGTTTGAGACGTTTGAAACGTTGATGCTTAGGACGTCGACGTGATGAAATGTACTGATTATCGATTATTGATTATCAATTATGTAGTATCTATTTCTAAATGTTATTATGCATCTTAAGTGATCCAAGACAAGTTTTGACTTGTGGCCGCGATGCCCACTTGTTGCTAGTTTCGCGTGTACGATACGACCGCATCAGGTCCAAGTTACTGCCCATCTGACCGAACTTTTGTGGAATTTGAAAGCCTTGGAGTCATTCAATGTTTAGGCAATCAACCGCTTAGTATAAGAATCTCCTCCGTAACGACGACGATGAGCAGCCTGAGCATGCCTCCACCACACTCGCGCTGGCGGGTGCCCCCTACGCCCCTGCACTCTCCGCTGCCAATCCATCCCCACCCTACCACAGCTCCTCTCCCGCCACTCCCCTCGCCCCAGCGTTCGCCATACATCCATCCCGCATTTAATTTATCCACCCACCTCGTTCCTGCCGCCCACCTCCGAACCACCCGCTATGTCCCCCCACCTCCACAGGGATTTGAAAAGCTAAGCAGGGAAGAAAAGATGCGGAAAGCAGACGAGCTACGAACATGGCTACTGGATGCACGCGGGGCCGATGTTGAGGGTAAGGTTGGGTACGAAAGGGTGCTGTGGAACTGCGTCAATCGGTACTACCGTATCGACAAACCGAGTGTCCGCAAGGGAAGTGGCTTGACTCTGTTTTTTGCGCATGCAAACGGGTTTCCGAAGGAGGTTTTTCGCCCTGCTCGTCATCAACGTCTTTTTCAGCTCAAGCTTTTGGTCACGTAGATTTGGGAACCCACTTTGAGACACTTGCTGGCGTCTTCGGCTCACTTGATAGATGAAATTTGGGCATGGGAGGCCGTCCAGCATGGCGACGCAGCTTTGGTCAATCGTGACGTGCTCTCTAGTGTTTGTAAGCTCCTCCTCCTCCCCCCTTCTTTTCACTTCACGCACTTATTCTAATCTCATCTAACTCTTTCTTTTTTTTTTTTTCATGGGCATATAGACGACTGGGGAGATAATACCCGCGACGTTCTCAATTTTTTGACCTTCTTTATGCCATCCTCTGCCTCTTCGTCGCCCCTCCCCACCCACCTCCCGCGCATCCCTATTCCCGAGTCTGACCAACGAGCAATCTGCGGCCTGCCATCCCGTAATATCGTCGGAATCGGTCACTCCTTTGGAGGATGCACCACTGCCCTAGCAGCCCTCTTCCATCCAAATGTGTTTTCCTCCCTCGTCCTGATCGACCCCGTCATCACTATGCCGTTCTGGCCAGGCGTACCAGTTCCCAGGATCCATTCTGACGACCTTGCTGTGGCTGCCCTCGCGCGGAGAGACGGGTGGTCATCCAGGTAAGTAATCATCATCTTTTTTTAGAGCATATATATATGCCTGTTCAGCCATAATTAACACCCATAACTAACAACCGTCTCGTCGCCCACACGAACAGATCCGAGGCCCTGGCGCTCTTCCAACAAAACTCCTTTTTTGCCGCATGGCATCCGGATGTCCTCCGCACGTATGTTGAATGTGGCCTGCATCCCACTTCCGTCCCTTTGTCTCCACCGAGTCTGCCCCGTGAAGAGAGCTCGGAACGTTCAAACTCGGGTCCGGTCAAACTCAAGATGCCGCCCCTCCACGAAGGCGTTGTATTCGTTGAGCGGCATACGGGTGCAAGGGTATTTGTCAACCTCTGTAAGCTAGACAATAAGATTAAGCTGAGGTGGATTATTCCCGGCGTGGATCAACCCATCGAGTGCGTTTTTTTTTTTTCGGGTTTTCCGTCGGTGAACATTCACTGAATGGACATTTCTAGGATGGGTCCACCTGGTTCGCTTCAACAACGTGTGTGGCTGCGGCCTACAAATTCGTCCAATATCAAGATACCTGATGCTGGCCATTTGGTGCGTGGCTCCCCCCCTTTTTTTTTTCTTCTCCTTGTCACCTAATTAATTTATGTGCCTATTGTGCGTGCGTCTTATGTGCCTACATAGATCCCGCATGAGAAACCGAAAGAGCTAGGTTGGATTTATTATTATTAACCCCCACCCCTCAATTATCCTAACTACTCGCTGACTCTGGCTCGTATCCTTGCAGCGGACGATATTGGACATTTCTTGCACGATACCTACTCTACCTCCATGACGCTACGCGCTCGAATGTAATGAATGTTTGTTGATAAGATTTTGAAGGATAACCTTGGCTGTTTGTTGCCCGCAGAAAGGCATTTGGAAATTGCGCTTTGATGGTAACTTAGTGACTAGGGGCTATTTTATATGATATCTGAAGTCGCTACGAGACTGGGATGAACCATCATTTCATGAGTCGAAGGATGTGCCATCACATGGGATCAACATGTTTGTTGAACAAATGGCGCGGAGTTAGTCCGTTGAACCGCAGAGCCTCTGGACTGAAAAAAGAAGCTAAACGTGCCAGAAAGGCGCATAGGGTTAAAACTTCAGGAGCTGCTGAACGTGGAACGGAGATTGATGATGGCTTGCAATTTACATTCATGGCGTAGGATAAATGTGATAACATTCGAGGTAGTGAGGCAGCTGATGTAATATTACTCTCATCATGCATCAACGTTCAACGTCCTACTCTACATCACATTCAATCATATGTCACTATTAACCAGGGAACATCGCCTCTCAGTCACGCCCTTTGCCGCTGTCCCAGCATTGTTGGACCTTCCTGGGATCCAACGCGAACCTGCCTCAGTCTCGAATGTCTCCTCCCGCCTCTCGTCCATGCACGGCAATGTTGACCTTGCTGAGGGCTGCATCATAACAAAGTCCGTGAAGTACACACACCAGCTTGCTCACATGGTTAATGCAGTGCACTCTGGAGATCCACAGCCAATTGTAAGTCAAGCGATCCCACTGCACTGGGTGCTAGTACTGAAACTCTTCTCATTACAGCAGGATGTCATCGACGACTTGAAGGTTATACCCTATGACGTATTCTCCCTCAATGACCCATGCAACCTCGTCTTCCGTAAGTCTGTCATGGGAGTTCATGCACTGGTGATACTCACCTGACTTCGAACAGTCGAACCATTTGTCCATACATCATTAGATTTGTATGCTTTCATTGCGTTGGCACCATCGGCCACCACTGTCAATGAGCTTATCGCGATGGTAAAGTCAGACAATGACCACCGCCAACAACAAATAGATCAAAGCGGGAATAGAGGACGGCGTTCGCTCAACGTGCGCTATCTTTATGATCGTGATTTTTTCTCTATAGAGTTCATCCTGATCTTTTCTCTCCAATGGGACTAGTTCTCTGCCTCCAGCTTCACCAACCCAGAATACGAACTGATTTCTCTGCATCCAGAGCACTTCCTGCCCCTTGGCGCTGTCCTCACCGTCTGTGACCCTGCTACTCACACTTTCAAAAATTATATGCCATCGCATGATCGGTGCCTCCGCGAGTCAACCGAGCCTGACAGTCCGCGCTTACCCCCCTTTCGCCATGTCTTGCAGAACCGGTATGATCCCACCCTCAACCTGAATATTTTTCTTGTCACCCTCAATGCGGAAATCAAGTGCCGCCGTTACTTGAAGATGATTGAACACTACCCACCTCTTCCAGATGATGTCCTTGCGCTTATGCACCGCATCACAGAGCTTGTCGACCTCCTCTATTGGGAGCCTGTGCCAACAAAGGGCTCTAGGGGTGATACAATACTGGCTAGAAAGGCACTCCTGAAGCGCAGCTATCCAGAAGAGATGGGAGGATCATCTTCTAAACCAATGCCGTCTACTGCGACAAATTCTGATGAAGAGGGTGGGATGGAAGGTTCAACTTCAAAGAAAAGGCCAAGACACTCTAGGTGGCGGCTTCATCACTTTCCAGATGTGGAGAGTCGAAAGGCTTATGGAACTGCATTGATGTGTGGCCATGGTTAGTAATCCATTTTTTCTCTTCTGTTTCATCTGCAAATAACTGAAGCTTGTATTTCCCCCTCCTCCTTAGATATGGATTATGATCCAGCTTTGTTTGAGGATGCTTTCCCATTGGATGATTGTGTGTTATTTTTTTTAAGCCTTACAAAAAATGATTTTAAAACTCACTACTATTGTATTTATGAAGCAGTGCATCTATATTCTGACAACACAGCCATGGAGATATGGAAGCAAGGTATTACATCGGAGGGTCCAAGTGCATAGCACATAGGTTATTAAACATGTTATCATTATCATTGTACTAAGTGTAGTAAATGAATCTTTTTTTCTTTTTTTTTCTGCATAGAAATGGGTAGACAACTATGTAATTACACACAAAGGTAGCACAGGAAGTGGGCCATGAGCACTTATAGGCCTGCATTTATGCCTCGTAGGATGAAGAGGCGAAAGGCGCCTGTGTACGTGGAGGGCGGGCGCAGGAAGGAATGCTCGCAATGAAATGCTAATCAATAGGTTGCTGAGGACTGGCTAGGGACAAAGCATAATGGCATTTGCCAAATATCAACATGTACAAACATAATTATCTCCTCCCCGTCCCCAACCTCTGCTCACCGCCTGACCCATATCCACATCCTTTGTGAGTGTCCACGCTATCTACACCGTTTCTCTTCTTTCCCTTCCTTCTTCCTTCCTTCGTTGCGATAACAACTATATAGGCCTTATTGCCTTCCTCAAAGCTAACCCATCCACCGTCACGTTCGACGCTATCGCCCCTGCCCCAGGCGACATCATCCCCTTTTTGACGACTAATTGACCTATATGGTCTACTTTCGTCCTATTTGCTGGCGGCCGTTCAAAGGCTTCTCAACACACACGAATCCCCTGGACCTCGTTGCCCTCTCCGTTGATACTACCATTTGTACAACTACATACCTAGTCAGACCAATATAAAAAAGAAGAAGCTAGAACAAGGCTGCAGTACGGTAACCGACTTGGTTCAGGAAATAATTTTGCTATTCCATTAGTGGTGCAATTTTGCCGCGTCAAGTCACGTGAAAAAACACTTTTTAAAAAATTCCGCTTTTTCAATTGAGCACATGCTTGTGTTCTTTCAAATAACCGTCGGTTATTCTGTTCCACGAAGATGATCTCAGTGCTTTGACAACACTCCGCGCTCATCTGTGGTGAAGCTGGTAGTATGATTGCGTCGTGTCAAGTCACGCAAGACCTCTCAACAGCGTTTGGCGGTTGGTAAAAGAAAAAAACAAGTTGGAACGAATGAATTCAGGGATTAATTAATCACTGCCGCTGTCGAGTGCTTACTTAGATGTATTCATCATCAAGGCGGCACTGGTCACACACACACAGTGTTGTCGTCCAAAGAGATCGCTCGTGCCGTGTCACAATCCGGCGGCCGTCACTGGTGCTGACACATGAACATCAGCAGTCCCCACCAGTGGCAGAACAACATCACCCGCGCCGGCGCAAAAGATATCAACATTGCCTTTATTTTTTAGAAAAAACATTCTCGCTTTGTCCAAGGTCTTCCTCATTGGGAGAACTCGAAGATGCGACTCGGACATGGGTGCAGTGAGGAAAAACGTAGCCGACACGAACGAACAGTCTCTTACCAAGGAACTCGAGGGATAAATGGACAGAAGGTACATATAAGGATTAGGAACCTGATCGGACATTCTGATTGGTCCTGACGGAAACATGTGATGATGATATTGAAAGCACGGGATGATGATAATGCCTGAGATGCGGCTGGGAAACACTACATGATCACACACGAATGATGAACGTTTAGGACGAATGCGCTCGCAACATCATTATCCGTACATCACGCGCTAAGGATTTCTATTTTTCAAATCATCATGATATAAAGGTTTGGATAGCTCCCCGTTTTTTTGGGATGGATGGGATCTTTTTGAGACTCACAACAGACTACTAAACCGTTTCGCCAGCAATTCTTGAAATGCTCGCTACAGTCTTACTTGCATCTCTCATCTTTCTTCTTCCGGCGATATGGAAGGCGATTGTCAATCACAGAAAGGTATGTGCATCTGTATATATATATGATCTCTCTTTCTCTCTCTCTCTCTCTCTCTCTCCCTCTCTCTCTCTCTCTCTCTCTTTCTCTCTGAACCCATTCGTGTCTCATTGCGGTTTCAAACGTGGGGTTTTCCTTAGCTCGACTCCATTCCAACGGTTGGCTTCTCGGGATTCTTGATATCCTATGCCTCCGCCCTGAAATATCTCAAACATAGCCACGAGATTGTGCAAGAAGGTTATAACAAAGTAAGGGGCTCTGTCTAACGTTGTAAAAAAAGAGAGAGTTCAAGTCACTGATGGAGTCTACATAGTATCGTGGATCGATCTTCAAGGTGCCAACGATGACGAGGTGGATGATTGTGGTGTCCGGCCCTGACAAGATTGAAGAATTGCATCGCGCACCGGACGATATTCTTTCCATCGCTCATGCTGTTTTGGAGGTAATAATCTCACACCCATGCTCCTGCATATTGTGCAAGTCATTGACGATGCATTTTGAAAACTCTGTGTTAGTCACTGCATATGGATGTGACGTTAGGATTTGGCCCCGACGAAAAGCTCTATCACGTTGATGTGATCAAGACGACGCTGACGAGAAATATCGGAGCCATGTTCTCGGACCTTCAAGATGAGATTGCTACTGCTTTTAGTCAGTATATCCCCGGTAAAGAAGACGGTGGGTGCTAGTGATTCTAGGTTTCTACGCGTTTCATGACCCTCTCCCTCCCGATGCTTATCACATCTAGAGTGGGTCAAGGTTAATGCATATTCGACGGTCATGGATATCGTGTGCAGAGCGGCCAATAGGTTACTCGTTGGCCTACCGCTCTGTGAGTGATCTATTTTATTCGGTGACATCAAATGACATGTTATATGTATATGTTGTATAGGCCGCGAAGCCAACTACTTGGACCTGGTCAAGCGGTTTGTCATCAATTTGGTCAAGGCGGGACAAATCATTAATTTATTCCCGACGTTCTTGAGACCGTATGTGGCTCCAAGTTTATTGCTTTAGTACATCTTTGACTAACACGAGTCCTGATTAGCATTGTTGGTCGTTTGTGCATCAGCGTATCCCGCGATCTCCGAGATGGAATGGAGCACTTGGGCCCCATCATTAACGAACGACTTGAGCTGGAAAGACAATATGGAAGGGATTGGCCAGGAAAACCCGTCAGTTCACTTGCCATTGTCCATCTGACTTTGTCTCGTTCATGCGTGGCATTTAATATAAAATGAAAACAAAAAAAGAATGATGTTATCAGTTGGCTTCTCGACATTTCATCGGATCGGACTACTTGGGATATCATGATCCGCATTCTCATCATCAACCTTGGAGCTATTCATACAACAACGATGGTACGTCCTCCCTCCCCCAAGTAGACCTCATACCGCCTATTGTGTGAATCACGTATTTTATAAATTTTCAGGCGTTTACGCATGTGTTGTACGACTTGGCAGTGCGTCCGGAATATGTAGAACCACTACGCAAGGAAGTCGAGGCCATGGTTAATGAAGAAGGCTGGTCCAAGTCATCACTTGACAAACTACGCAAAATGGATAGCTTTATCAAAGAGTCTCTTCGTTTCTCTTCCATCTCCTCTTGTAAGTTCTTTCTTTTTCTTTTTCTTGTATGACACCGAAGGGCTAATAAAATATTCAAGTGGTGATGATGCGTAAAGTAATGAAGGATTTCACTTTTTCGGACGGAACGACGATTCCCGCTGGCAACTTGATATCTGTCCCGATTTCCGGAATGCATGTCGATGCGGTTAGTATAACGTTTGATTTTATGGTCTTTTTTTTTTTAAAAAAAAAATCTATCCAGGATCATTTTTCCGATCCTCATACATTTGATGGTTTTCGTTTTGAGAGAATGCGCAATGAACTTGAAGTGGACGGGGACCCAAAGCACCAGCTCGTGTCTATCGACCTCAATTATGTCCTTTTCGGCCAGGGACGCCATGCATGGTGCGTCATTCAGCCATGTGTTTGTTTTGTCCCGAATACCTTGCCTAATTGTCTTCTTTTTTTTTTCTCCTTTGCGTTGCTTGCTTCAGCCCCGGCCGCTTCCTCGCTGCTAGCGAAGTGAAAACTATGCTTGGTCATATCTTATTGAATTACGATATCAAGATGGAGGATGGTCCTGAGCGCCCCCAAAACTGGTGGTTCGGACCCTATTCCTTGCCGAATCCCATGGCTAAAGTGATGTTCCGCAAACGTGGTTGAAAAAAGGATTTTTGGGGGCCCGGTATTTCGAATCATTTTTTTTTACTGTACTTAGCAGCCTCTAGTTTTGGCACTACGATTTTTAATACTCTAGCACGTTTTTGTATATTAGTATCAAGATTTGTTTTGGGGAGATCGCTACAGCAAAAAAACATTTCAAATTTGATGAAGGACCATCGACCGACACTTGCTGACTAGACAATAAATCCGGGCCAAATGTTTTCTGCTTCGAGATTGCATTAAGTTGTACATTATCTCTTTTCCATTGGTCGAAATTCACTTTCAGGTATAAACGCTTCAGACAAGACAAACATGATTAGAAGTACTTAAGACAACAAAAATGTGAAAATGTGTTTCTGCCAAGCAGATAGCATTACATACCACGACCGATGCCTAAGCGTAATCTAAGAGAACGCATATTTATCAATTACCGATTAATATACAACTGTTTGAACTGATCAGCGAGTGGAATATTCGAATATTCAATCGTTTAGTGAATGCAGTTATAATAGTCTTCATGAACGCTTGGAGTGCCTAGGCAAAGTAATGATGAACGGCTGTGATACGTCTGCCAAGGTAAATAATTACACTTGCTTTTCAACGCATCAAGTGATAGATAGCCCCTAAATCTTGCGGGCCTGGCAGTGCGGTTGACAACGAAATGTCAGCCTTATCAATTGGCCTACAGTCGACCCCTTTTCATTACAACTCACACACGTACATCCATCATGCACACTACCACCACACACATTACCACTGTCGGCGCTGGTCGTCGCCAATCCCATTTTTCATTTGCAGATCCTGCGATATCCCGGACGTGTTTATAGAACTCCAGACGATCCTGGAGAAGGATAAGCCAGTCACAGAGGCGCCAAAGCACAACGCGCGCAAGTCTTTCTTAGCCGTGGAACCCAGGAAGGCGAATGTTCATTTCTCCATGCTCAAAAAAGGAGGAAAGGCAAGGCTACTCGCGGCTGCTGCGGCTGTTAAGCAATGGAAAGTCCGCATCCCTAAGATGTCCAAGGCCAAGGTCCCAGGCGCTGGTGATGATCATGTGAAAGCGTTGTTGGATTGGCATGCGGCCTATATCTTCGCGATTATTGAGGAGAACGAGAAGGCTCGTGTTGCTCTCAAGACCTCAACTTTGGATTATTGCACGTCCGCGGAATTCGATGAGGCTTTCCCTCCTTCACTTCAGTACATCAGTCAGGCATTGGTAGAGGAGATCGCGGGTAAAGTTTGGGCTGAGCTCGCCTTGGCCAGGAACTAGCCCTCCTGCGGAGTGGCTGGTGGGGGAGAAGGAGGAAGAGGGGCGCTTATACGGTCTGAATTCAAGTTCTTGTGTTCATAATGGCTGATATGTTTTGCTTTTTGAGGATTTTTAGTTAGGTTAATCCTGTCGCCCGCCTCGTTCGCTTGTCGTTTGGTATGCAGGTAAGTGTTTCTTTCCCGGGGATGGTGAAGAGACAAATGTCTCTTTTCCTCGTGCTTCCCTTGTCGTGGGCCCCGGGCTTAGACTGTGCAAGCAGTTGACCAAAAGCACGAAAATCTTTTTTGAGCTAATGACGGGGTGACGGGGGCAGAACTGTTTGGCCCGGCAGATCTGGCAATTGACAAAAGTAGTAGGGGTACAGAAAGTAGAACGGAACTTAGTGATCCGTGTGTGATAAACGGTTAAACGTTAAAGTAAGGTAGGAAGGTACGTCAGAGTGGCCTTCATTAATCGGGAAACAGAGCCCTGTGGCGGCGGTGAGTCCGAGGCAGTCGGTGCATGTATGGGACGAGGGCGTCAAAG
Organism: Amanita rimosa; assembly: GCA_023014395.1. NCBI lineage: Eukaryota > Fungi > Basidiomycota > Agaricomycetes > Agaricales > Amanitaceae > Amanita > Amanita rimosa. Next base: position 1,571,945 of record JAEBUO010000001.1, on the reverse strand, counting down.
GTGACCGTTGAAGGGTTAGCTTTCAAAAAAGTGATCAGGCCGACGTAGTTGTTATCGCGCTGGAGGAAGGACGGGAAAAACATAAAATGGTCATGGTAATGGGGGCACTCACAGATGATATGAGTGCATGTCAGAGGGGTACGACGATGGCAGACAGTGCAATGGGTGGGGGCTTGGCCAGGGATGTCGAATCGACAGGCAACGACTGTGTCGTCCATGGGAAAATAAGTGTTTGTTTCCCACGTCCTGTGATCCATCCCATCGCCACCCAATTAATCTAGCTGACCTGATCTCGCCAAAGACTTCTGTCAAGCGCGCTCCTCACGCTTGAAGTTGACGTTGATCATTAGCAATCATGGCAACTAAGCGAACACGCGAGGACAACTCAGACATTAATTCTGATGGCCTCCGGAAACTACTCTCGTCGGCTATCACAAGCGGTGAATCTGCGGAAGTTGCTCTCCTTCATATCATGGAGGAGCATAATTTCAGCCCAAGTCTGTTGCAACAGATCTTGACCGGTCCGTTCTTTTTTTGGCCTCTCGGAAGCTATTTGACTATCTATTCCTCAGCGGACGGCTTAAGTGTTAGCTTTTCCAACGTACAATACCTGGACATTGCTCCCTTCGTTGGACTCGACCCTAATCGAAACATGAACGATATCACCATATTTGATCTCTATCGCTCGCGTATTCCTACATCGCTTTTCAAGTCCATCGTGCAGGATATGGACGTGCTACTGTATCAGTACGGGCCCCCCTTTGAGCACCAAACGGAAGAGGCGACATCCCGGTTCCTCGCCCCGGTAAGGAGAACCCTCCTCCTATGAAGAAACTCAGACCATTGTTCTTAGATCTTTAATCGCTTGGTGGCTCAGTTTGATTTCGCCTTTAGAAATCTGCCAGAGTCTATCATTGATGGCCGTATAACTTCAAAAGGCAGGATCAAACATCACTTCAAGACATTTGGTTCTGTTTCAGTTCTTTTTATAGAAGTCAAGCTCAAAATTGGTAGTGCAAAGGAGCGACTGGATGCAATTGCTCAAGTGATAGCGGAATGCGATGGTCAGGCTTTTTTTCAATAACAATTTGCATGGATTTTGACCATATACCATAGCCTGCTCTTGGAATAACACACGCCAAGGTCTTGACGTACCCGTATTTGGCATCCTTTGTGATGGGAATGTATTTCAATTCTTGTTTGATGGCAGCACCAAGCCTTTTTCATTCTGTCGTGGGACCCTCCCAGGAGATCTTCCGGCTCTTCGGCGCGGTTTTGAACTGGCTAAATTTGAAAGCTCTGGACCTTTCATTCGTGCCCTGCGCCAGATATGTGAGATCATATTCGACCTGCTACTTCAAAGCTATACTTTGAGCTTGGATGCATACCGAAACCGCTCCGTTAGCAAGGGTAAGAAGGAAGGGAGGCCAAGGAATAGTACACATGAATGGGAAGAGGCCCTTTGTTTCGCTGGCAATGCATTAGAAAAGTTTCGAGCTGCAGAAGCAATGCGACAGGACAATCTCCCCGATCAAGCAAACACGACTGCGCAAGACGCAATGGATACGTTGAAACGCAGGTATGGCCCTTCAATGTTAAATCTACATCGCATTTATTGACTTATAATCCAATCTAGCACGGATAAGGTTCCGATCATTGACAGAACAAACCTCATCATGAGCGGTTGGGACGACGAAGAGGTTGAATCAATTTAAATGCCATCGGACCACGAGATTTTTTTGTCCTTGGCTCGATTATCACGGCAATTGTATGTTCGTACCGCCACATCACAATGTCTCTGAGGGCACCGCATCTTAACTTGAAGGCAAACGCCATGACCAACTCGCTGACACTGTCTTTAAACGGTATCAGCCCAACTCAGAGATCTTCCTTTCTTTGCCCTCATAAGTTTGTGCGCGTCAACCGCTCCTTGCTAGCCTGTATGCCCCCTAGTCAGAGACTTATGCATCGTTTTGTTGTTTTTGTGGACACATCGATAGCTATAGATATGTCAAGTTGGGTTTAGACCTCGCGACTTAAAGACCAAGTATAAAAGACAACGCATTATGGCGCGATGGAGATAAATAGTCTAATAAAATTCTTCTTTATTTATGTTTTTTTTAATTTCTACAACGGGTTGGGATGCCAATAGATGGATGGTGGTGATAATACGGACAAGTGGAGAATGCTCAGAAAGGATGCAAACTCTTTGACTATGGTGGGCAAAAAAACAACCATCATATAGTGTGCCCTTGTACCGAACGCTACTACTAGTAGAAGGTCGCATGGGTTAATAATATTATCAACGTTGTAGATTTCTGGGTATTCAAGTCCATGTTCTAACAAATTCTGCTACTCCTCCCTCCTGTATCGAATAAATCACCTTTTGTATGCGAATATATATATATATGTTATACTAATTCCCGTATTGTAGGTGACCGGTGACCACGTCAGCATCGAGTCCGTGGATTGAAACTGAACTTCACTGCGTGCCCTGACGAGTCATAGATCCCGTATCCCGGCTCTTGGCTATCACTATAAATATGTGCGAACCAACCAACTCCACCGTTAACTACTGCCTTCAAGTTTTCGCAATGGTCATCCAGCATCGCAAAATAATCCTTTAGAAAAAATGCAGGAAATTAGCTTAAAAATGCGGAATAAGATGAAATACCTACGTGCTCATTGGCCACGGCATTGGGATTATTGGGTTGGGCGCTCTGGTAAGTTACAGATGGCCATCCATTCTGATTGGACAGTGTTTTTAACTGGAACTGTCTAGTGTAGAGAAAATTGACCTCGTCAAAATACATTTTCTTGCCTTTCCCGTGATCGATAAACCATTGCAAGTCACTTGCGACTAGATTCCACGAATTCTTTGCAGTTGAAGCTTGCCAAGAGAAAAAGGGAAGAACGTGTATGTTGATTGAATCCAATGCATCTAGTACATCCTGAGCGCCCCCATGTTTTTGATATCTACTTGGGTGTGCCGTCATTGTCAAAGCTTACGAACAGAGAATCTTACCCATAGGCCAATTCAGAGACTGTAACGGGGATGCCAGTTGGCTTTCGCTGCCACAACCTGCTCTGTCAGTAGCTCATGTACATTGTCAAGCAGTGGCTCTGACCCAAATTGGATGACGCGTGTTACGAATTCGCTTTGGGATTGAAATGAAGAACTGTGAATAAGGTATCTCATCGCTGGATCTATGCATCGTCGCCATCGAAGCCAAACTAATTCATTTTTAACTAGCTTGATACTACTACTGTCGACCGATTGCTTACCCAAATTAGTGCATGGACGCCCAGTGAGTTCTCCGCCGCTTCATCGCTTTAAACGCAGATAAGTAATATGATAATGTTCCGATAAACTACCCACTAAAATCCGTCGCGGTCACAAACTCCGTATAGGCGAACGTATCGTGAATCGAAGTAATGGTTAATATCATGAAATTCTTCTCACGACTCTGATCTTGTAGAAGGTTAGCTGCGGATATATCGTTTGGAGCCTCCCACAAGCAGTAATTTCGTGGCTGAAACCAAGGAATGCATATTCTGTATTGGGGTTGCACCACCAATTCGTCAGGTCGGTGGGAGGGGCGAGAGGTGTCGTGAATCCCAGCGCCGGATAACAGTGCTGAATATCGTCAGTCTGTTGCAGGATGACGGTGATTTGTGGGACCAGTCCCCAGACACTGGTGGCTAACAGGAACAGGAGCATGAGATGAGAGTTCATGAGGAGCAGCAGAGGAGTTCACGGTCAGCCACCTTGTCTTATCCTGATCTTAACAAGGTAAATCCTCGGAAGATAAATTGACATCCGAGATGGAATGAATGGAGCTCTTGCATCCAGGACTGAGCAGTCAAAAACGGTGCTGGAGAGCACGCGTTTCGAAGCGACGATACGGTGATTCACTTTCAAGGCAAGCTAAATCCACAATGCTCCTCCATACAAGGGAATGATCGATTCAAACGTTAGGAAGCTGTTGACAAATATGGAAGCACTTGGCTTACATGCAAATAGAACGGTGGTAGCCAAGATAACACTCGAATTATGATTATCCGTAAGCTCACCCCTCCATGTGCTTCGTGGCTATACGAGTTAATTGCAGAGTTAATAACCCTTCATCAGCAAAGACACTCTCAAAAGCTAGGAAAGCGCCAAGAGCGGTTCAAGCTGCAAAGCTGGGGGACTGTTTTTCCAAGTGAGTTACAAAATGGTCTTGTCTAGCGTTCATGAATTTTGTTTACGATAGTTTTACCAATTCCTCTTCTAAGCTGGCTTGAGGTCGACCAACCGGTTCGCCGTTTGAAATTACACGAAAAGGCTTCTGCCTGGTGGATCACTGGCACCACTCTGCATCCTACATGAACTCAAGGAAACTTTTGGCCATCTCGTTTTGAATTGGAAATGGGTCAAGCATTCACATTTACTATTTTTGGAAGTCTTGACACGCATTCTCGCCGCTCCTCTCTTCGCTGACGATATTCCGGATGGAGGACCATTCGTTTTTCTTCTCCTTTTGCCAAGAGAAACAAGGAAGCGGCGCGTGACGCGGATATGTGACAGTTTGGTCACCTTGTCACCTCAGGATGACGGCGTCATCTTTGATTTTTGTTGCTCTGTCTTGCGCCTCTCCACTCATATCCGACCTCAATCAGGCTGCAATCCGCTTTCAATATCTCAGAACCTTTATTTCCTGTAACGTCTGCAGGAACAGACTTCACAATTATCTCGTCCTGGGCTCGAGAACAAGCTCACACCCAGATTGCAGTTATGCATTGTGTACAAAAGACACTCCTTCGCTGGTTCGATTCCTGGTTCACTGACTTGAAACTCAACGCTGAGCTCGTCCCACGCCTTTTCACTCTATCCGTCTTGTCCCGGATTACTTTCAACTCGTCTTCATGGTCGTGTATTGAGTAGTCATCTAGGTACCTCCCTTGCGCTCGCGCCATGCCAACTCCAAACTCAGGGATTGATGTATTTCTTACGTTTCACATATCAACAATAATAGCAGCATGTCACGTCAAGCGTTTCAAGAGGTAACGGGCGTTGGCACAAAACGCATAGTGGCTAAAACTAGCACAACGAATCTTAGTCACTGTGTCAATAATTTGTGGTCAATATCCTTGCTTCTTCATCCCTTCTTGCATCTGGCCTCCGAAAAACCTTTGTCAATCATCGAAAGGTGGTCACGGATAAAGATTGTGACGAATATACAAAATGTGATCGTCCATGCTAGATCAAATCTCCGAGTCGGCTTCACGATATCTCGCTGTGGGATCTCCTCTTCTCCTCGATGGAAGACATGTCGTGGTCAAGGAGCAGGTGCATAAGTCAGTGAATCCTGGAGATGGTTGCGCGTCAAGCGGAACAAATCGAAATCCGCTTTGCAGCCGAGCCCGCTTATGCCGCAGCAAAAGCAGTTGGTTGCCGAGTTACGCGTAGGGGAAGTCGTAAGTTAAGATGAACAGCCAACCCAGAGCATAGATTGTCCTACCTCTTACATCGACTACGCTATATTCGTTTCTTCCAAGCAAGCACAGCACGAGCCAGCGGCATTGCTTGCATGCGATGCCTGGCAGTGGCAGTTAGATTGTTATCAGGCCGCCCTGCGTCGCCGGGACCCTGAATTGTCTATCTCGGCACTCATTTTGTCATCTTCCTTACTCGAGAAAATATACATGGTGCAACTATATATTTAAAGTGCTCATGATCCATGATGGGCAGAAACTCAATCATGCCTCCGGTGACAACGCAAGCTCTAGTGACGCTTCTACTCTCCACCTTGATCTTCTGTGCTCCCACTATATACAGGAAGATTGTCAACAATGTCAAGGTAATTTAGAACAGAATGTTAGTTTAACGCGTTGCTCACTAAACCTATTTTTCAGCTTCGTTCCATCCCAACAGTTGGTTGCTCTGGCTTGTTGACTTCGTATTTTGGAGCCCAGCGATTCTTGAAAGATGCCAAATCTATAGTCCAAGAGGGCTATGATAAAGTACGTGTTTACCGAGTTTTCGTGCCCGGAATCAAACCAAGGAGTCGCAGTATCGTGGATCTATCTTTAAAGTATCGATGATGAGAGGGTGGATGATAGTTGTTTCTGGCCCTGACAAAATACACGATATTCGTCATGCTACAGACGAGTATCTTTCATTTAACGAAGCTCTAAAAGACGTAGCCCTCTATTTCTTCGGTTTACATTCGCACCTGACTGTATGTGTAGGAGCTGCACCTCGATGTGAGCTTTGGCTCCACCTTGTTGGACGATCCTGTACACATCGAGGCCATTAGAAATCCGCTTACGCGAAATATCGAGGCCAGGTACGATGACGTTCGAGAAGAGATACTTGCAGCCTTCGACGACCATATTCCTATCAAGGATGATGGTAAATATGATCTACTAGTAATCCTTCAGATGATTTCTGACTGATTTCAGAATGGGTCAAGGTCGGGGCTTATTCAACCGTAATGGAAATCATTTGTAGGGCGGGTAACAGGATGCTAGTCGACTTACCACTTTGTGGGTTTACGTCACTGTTCACAACGTCGGAAATTCTCATCCACTGGGTTTATAGGCCGTAATCCAGAATATCTGAACCTGAGCAAGAAGGTTACTCTTGATATCGTGGAAGCGAGTAGGACTATCAACCGATTTCCGGCCTTCTTGAAACCGTGTGTACACCTCGTCTCCAACAGAGTACAACCAATGGTTTGTTGACATCTATCTAGCATCGCCTCAAGATTCACGGAAGTAGTTCAAACTATTCAAGACGGGATGAAGCATATGGGACCTTTCGTTACAAAACGTTTAGAACAAGAGAAATTTTACGGAAAGGACTGGCCCGAAAGACCTGTCTGTATTCCGTTGGTTTTGTCTGTTACCCAGATTCACTTTGTTACAGAATGACATGCTAACCTGGATGATCGATGTCTCAAAAGGACAGCAGCAAAGTTTGCAGGACATAACATCCCGCCTACTTATAACCAACTTCGCCGCTGTCCATACGACGAGTACCGTGCGTCTATTCCTGTCCTGACTTTTACGATCTGAACTTATTTTCCTTGTTTATATAGACGCTTACAAATGCACTATATGACCTGACAACATATCCGGAATATGTGCAGCCTTTGCGTGAAGAAATCGAGCAAATCGTACAGCAAGAAGGCTGGTCCAAGGCTTCTATTGGAAAGATGAATAAGCTGGACAGCTTTGTTAAGGAATCGATGCGATTAGCGTCCTTGGCCGTCTGTGAGTGGCCTTCTGGTCCTTGCATCTGCTTTGCAAACAAAATTTTCTCTCTAGTTGGTGTAATGCGTAAAGTAATAAAGGACTTTACCTTCTCAGACGGCACGACAATACCTGCTGGTAATACCATATCTGTCCCTGCCATGTGCATGAACACCGACCCGGTAAATAGGTTCCCTTAAACGATACCGTTTAAACCACTAATAAAGAGTTGATCAGGACATTTACCCTGAACCTGATACCTTCGATGGTTTCCGCTTCCAGAAGATGCGTGAAAAGGAGGGAGAGAACACCAAGCATCGATTTGTTTCCATCGAACTGGACTACATATTATTCGGTCAAGGCCGTCACGCATGGTAACAGCTGTTTTTTAAAAAATGATGTTTCAACGATGGTTGACTGCCGTTCTGAGTAGCCCTGGCCGATTCTTTGCGGCCAATGAATTGAAGACTCTGCTTGCCCATATCCTATTAAACTATGATGTCAAGCTGGCTAGTGTCGGACGTCCTCAACCCTTTTGGTCTGGAGCAAGTGCGATAGTAAATCCAGTAGCTGAGCTCTTATTCCGGAAGCGGGTTTGAGTGCTGGAATTGAGATCCAGTTGTCATCCTTAAAGTTTATCACTCAAACAATTGCTCAATAAAATGCTTTTGGGCGACTGAGTGAGCATGTGCCAGCGGCAGAGCTGGCCAAGGGCTATCAGATAATAGGCGCACTGGTAGTAGTACTGCAGGCCGAAAATAATTGGATAAGACGGCAGGAGAACGGAGTGATGCGAGAATGAACACAGGGATAAAAAAGATGTAGCCCACACTTCAGGAGGGGCATGAATAGTAAATCTGTAGCATAAGCTTATAAGTATAGGTACATAGCCCAGATAAGGCTGCGCGGCGAAAGATAAAGTAAATCGTCGTTTCGACGATATTGCCGTCCATCATACCTATTTGCACGCGGGTTTGAACAATTTCAACAGTTGCACCCCAACGACGATATAGACTTATCCGGTAAAAGACTATCGAGCCGGACTTGCAGTTTTCCAGGCAGGAGTCTTCGTGAGAAGAAAGTACAAGACAATAGCAAGCCCGCGAGTAGGGCCCTCGGTAGTGTCTAGGCTGAAATTCCCCAGTGTGCGACCTCAGTTAGTCAGAGCACTTTTTCCTACTATGCCTTGTTTGCTACAGATCAGCCGTTCCATTTCAGCCTCAGCAGCCGCCGGAACCTGTCGTAGAGTCCGCGCCCCCGTTAGTCACCGCGATATTATTTTGCCTTTATCACGTGACCTGACGCGGCGTTAAGTCACGTGGTCTCAGGTGAGGTTTTTGTGAAAGCTCCTGCTCGCTCCTGGATGACAAACTTAAGTTGGGCCGGCAATCACTGATTTCGCTGTGCTATCTGTCGATTGCCGAAAAACCCTGTTTTGCACCAGGACAGGCTATGTCTTGACCGAGAAACTTTACTACTAGGTGACGTTCGTACTTGACCACTTCTAACAGGGAACTTGCAAACACCAATACCAATCCCTCATCCTCCAGCCTGGGACCATATCACCACTCGATTCATAGCGGACTTTTTGCGTTTCACATATCAACCTCGCTGAAGAATGGAAACATGTCAAGTACCTCGTCTTGATGTGTTTCAGACAAGGATGCACTACTTGTCATTTCAATCATGATTCAGGTACAGAAGTGTCCAAATCAAGGCCTCGGGCCTAAAGCCGGGTATGGGTACGCCAACTTTTGGTCGCTAATAGCTCATTGCCTAGCTTCCAATTCTGCTACGTTCCTGCCGCACTTAGACCTGAAGAGCCATGTTCAATCATCGAATAGTGGTTTGGGGTGATGTCAATCTATTCTACACCATAGGGAGTTTAGCATCCGAAACCGTAGAATGAACGATATGGAATCGGGGGTTGAATTTAGCCCGCGATACCCGTCCACCATCAATCATTATCCGAAAATTCTTCGTCGAAGAACACAAGCACTTGACTTGAATCCCATGGATGAGGCGAAATTGCGGAACATGAAGTCGCCCGTGGAGGAAGTTGAAATACATCTGCAACCACGGATACCTAGTTAATAAACGAGGCCAGACAGCGCAGAGCGCCCCATCACCGTGGTTACCCGGTAGGGGAAGCCGTATAGCCATTCATTTACCTGAAAATCAGCTGGCACGTGGCACTGCCTACTCTTACAGCATGCGGTAAAGTACTTTGACAAAGATTGCCGAGTTAGACTAATTTCAAAGTGGACGCCATGAGCCAACATGCAGCCCGAAGGGAGATGGGTTGCAGGTGCATGGGAGCAGAACTTGAAATGTTGTCATGAAAACGGGCGTCATCATGGACCGCCTCCTCGCATTTTAACCCTTAAGGATTTGTCACGGCACCGGTTTGTCATCTTCTTTACTTAAGAAAATATGGTGGTGCCACTGCATAGTATTTAAAGTGGCCGCGATCTATGATGGGCAGAAAACTTCATGGCCTCTGTGACGACACAAACTCTGGTCGCGCTTCTAGCATCCACCTTGATCTATTACACTCCTACCATATACCGGAAGATTGTTTACAACATAAAGGTAATCTGGAACGGAACGTTGTTTCAGGCTCCCGGTTACATAGTGACCACACCAAACTTATACGTCCTTTTCAGCTTTGTTCCATCCCAACCGTTGGTTGCTCTGGCTTGTTAACTTCATATTTTGGAGCCCAGAGATTTGTGACAGATGCCAAATCTATAGTCCAAGAGGGCTATGATAAAGTACGTGTTCACCGAGTTATCCTCCCCTGAATCAAACCAAGGATTCACAGTATCGTGGATCTATCTTCAAAGTACCGATGATGAGACAGTGGATGATAGTCGTTTCTGGACCTGACAAGATACATGATATTGGTCATGCCCCTAATGAGTACCTTTCACTCGTGGAAGCCGCAAATGAGGTAACTCTCATGTATTTCCTGAGTTTATATTCCTGAAAGCGTATATCTCCAGAACCTGCACCTTGACATAAGCTTCGGTTCCGGCGTGTTGGACGATCCGATACACATCGAGGCCGTCAGAAACTCGCTTACACGAAATATCGGGGCCAAGTACAATGACGTCCGAGAAGAGCTACTCGCCGCTTTCGACGACCACATTCCTGTCAAGGATGACGGTAAATACGCGATCTATCTAATATTTCAAATCGTTCTGAGTGGCTGGTTTCAGAATGGGTGAAGGTCGGAGCTTATTCAGCCATGTTGGAAATTGTTTGTAGGGCAGGTAACAGGATGCTAGTCGACTTACCGCTTTGTGGGTTTAATTCATTCTAAACATTGCAAGTTCTCATTCACTGGGTTTATAGGCCGTAATCCGGAGTATCTGAACCTTAGCAAGAAGGTTACTCTTGATATTGTGGAAGCAAGTAACACTCTCAACAAGTTTCCACCTTTCTTGAAACCGTGCGTACACCTGTTTTGTCTCGGACAGGGTGTAGACGCTAATTGTTGATATTTGTCCAGCATTGCCTCACGATTCACAGAGGTAGTTAAAACTATTCAAGACGGGGTGAAGCACGTGGGACCTTTCGTTACGAAGCGTTTAGAACAGGAGAAATTATACGGAAGAAACTGGTCCGACAGACCTGTCAGTATTCCGTTGACTTCATCTGACGACTATATTCAATTTGGTACAGAATGATATGCTTACCTGGATGATCGACGTCTCAAAAGGAAAGGAGCGAAGTTTGAAGGAAATAACATCCCGCATACTTATAATCAATTTCGCCGCTGTCCATACGACGAGCACTGTGCGCACATTCGTGTTGTTGACTCCATGAACTAAACTGAGTCGCCTCTTCTACATAGACGCTTACAAATGCACTATATGACCTAGTGGCGTATCCGGAATATGTACAGCCTTTGCGTGAAGAAATAGAAGAGATAGTCGAGCGAGAGGGCTGGTCCAAGGCTTCCATTGGAAAGATGAACAAGCTGGACAGCTTTATTAAGGAATCGATGCGATTAGCGTCTTTTGCTGTCTGTAAGTGAACTTCTAGTTTGTATCTGCTCTGTGAACTAATTTCCTCTCCAGTTGGAGTGACGCGCAAAGTACTGAAGGATTTCACCTTCTCGGATGGCACAACAGTACCTGCTGGTAGCACCGTAGCTACCCCCGCCATATCTATGAACACCGACCCGGTAAATAAGCTCCCTTAACCCATTCCGTTTAAAGCCCTAATGAATCAATACAGGACATTTACCCCGATCCCGAAACCTTTGATGGTTTCCGCTTCGAGAAGTTGCGTGAAAAGGAGGGAGTGAACACCAAACATCGATTTGTTTCCATCGAAACAGACTATTCGTTATTCGGTCAAGGCCGTCACGCATGGTAACCGGTTTAAAGTTTGGTGTTTTTAGACGATGGCTGACTGCCGCTCTCGTAGCCCTGGCCGGTTCTTCGCGGCCAACGAGTTAAAGACGCTGCTTGCCCATATCCTGGTGAACTACGATATCAAATTAGCTGGCGATGGTGGGCGTCCTCAACCCTTCTGGTCAGGAGCAAGTGCGATAGTAAATCCAATGGCCGAGCTCTTATTCCGGAAGCGGCGGGTTTGAGTATTGCAATTGAGATCCAGTTGTCATCCCTAACCATATCTCCACATTGCACAGTAGAATAGTTTCGGACAGCTGAATGACCAATGTGTGGCAGAAGGACAAGAGGCAGTGTGCGGATCGACCAATAGAATAGATAATAATATAACGCATCCAATGCAATCATTCAAAGCGTCTCAGATAGATCCTCATGCCAGAAGTTGTCTTTTCCTTGATTTCATGTAGGATGCAGACCGGCGAGACGATGTAAGATGTAACAGCCAAACGATCAGCAGTGCTAGTAATCACTGCTAGACAAGACAATCAATCTTGCAACTCGCTTGGGAAAGTGGTTCCCCAGCTTTGTGGCTTGGACCGCTCTTGGCGTTTTCCCAGTTTTTGAGAGCGTCTTTCCTGATGAACGTTTTTAACTTTACTCAGTTAGCCAGGAAGCACATGGAGGGATGATCTTATGGATCATCATAATTCGAATGTTACCTCGGCTACCACCGTTCTATTTGCGTGTAAGCCAAGTGGCCATCATAGGAGTAGTACGATTATCTGCTTCCATATTTGTCAATAACGTTAGGTTCCTAACATTCGAATCGATCATTCCCTTGTATGGATGAGCATCATGGATTTAACTTGCCTTGAAAGTGAATCACCGTATCGTCGCTTCGAAACGTGTGCTCTCCAGTACCGTTTTTGACCACTCAGTCCTGGATGCAAGAGCTCCATTCATTCCATCTTGGATGTCAATTTATCTTCCGAGGATTTACCTTGTTAAGATCAGGATAAGACAAGGTGGCTGACCGTGAACTCCTCTGCTGCTCCTCATGAACTCTCATCTCGTGCTCCCGTTCCTGTTAGCCACCAGTGTCTGGGGACTGATCCCACAAATCACCGTCAACCTGCAACAGACTGACGATATTCAGCACTGTTATCCGGCGCTGGGATTCACGACACCTCTCGCCCCTCCCACCGACCTGACGGATTGGTGGTGCAACCCCAATACAGAATATGCATTCCTTGGTTTCAGCTACGAAGTTACTGCTTGTGGGAGGCTCCTTGAAACGATATATCCACAGCTAACCTTCTACAAGGCCAGAGTCGTGAACAGCTGATGGAAGAATTCCATGACATTAGGCATCACTTCAATTCACGATACGTTCGCCTATACGGAGCTTGTGATCGCGACGGATTTTAGTGGGTAGTTTATCGGAACATTCTTCATCATATTACTTATCTGCGTTTAAAGCGATGACATCATTGAAGCGGCATGGGAGAACTCACTGGGCGTCCATGCACTAATTTGGGTAAGCAATCGGTCGACAGTAGTAGTATCAAGCTAGTTAAAAATGAATTAGTTTGGCTTCGATGGCGACGATGCATGGATCCAGCGACGAGATACCTTATTCACAGTTCTCCATTCCAACCCCAAGGCAAAATTTGTAACACGAGTGGTCCAATTTGGATCAGAGCCGCTATTTGACAATGTGCTATCCCATGAGCGACTAACAGAGCAGGTTGTGGCAGCGAAAGCCAACTTGTCTTCTGTTGGCATCCCCGTTACAGTCTCTGAATTGGCCTATGGGTAAGATTCTCTGTTCGTAAGCTTTGACAATGACGGCACACCCAAGTAGATATCAAAAACATGGGGGCGCTCAGGATGTACTAGATGCATTGGATTCAATCAACATACACGTTCTTCCCTTTTTCTCTTGGCGAGCTTCAACTGCAAAGAATTCGTGGAATCTAGTCGCAAGTGACTTGCAATGGTTTATCGATCACGGGAAAGGCAAGAAAATGTATTTTGACGAGGTCAATTTTCTCTACTACATTAGACGGTTCCAGTTAAAAACATTGTCCAATCAGAACGGATGGCCATCTGTAACTTACCAGGGCGTCCAACCCAATAATCCCAATGCCGTGGCCAATATCCAGAATGAATATGTAGGAATTTCATCTTATCCCGCATTTTTGAGCTAAGTTTCGTGCATTTTTTTCTAAAGGATTATTTTGCGATGCTGGATGGCCATTGCGAAGACTTGAAGGCAGTGGTTAACGGTGGAGTTGGTTGGTTCGCACATATTTATAGTGATAGCCAAGAGCCGGGATACGGGATCTATGACTCGTCAGGGCACATGAAGTTCAGTTTCAATCCGCGGACTCGATGCTGACGCAGTGACACCTACAATAGTCCCGTCATTAGTATAACATAGACTTGAATACGCAGAAATCTACAACGTTGATAATATTATTAACCCATGCGACCTTCTGTAGCGTTTGGTACCAGTGCACACTATATGATGAGCGGAGCCATCCACAATTAGTGTTGCCAAAGCTCGGCTCCGGCTCGGCTCAGGCACCAGGGCCGGTTTTTTGGCAGTGGGCACCAGCTGGCTATGATTTTTGAGCAACTGATGCTCTACCAAATGTAATGCATCCTCACACATTGTAAGCCTTTTAGAAGCTTTTATTTGCCCATCCCTTGCCTCAAGAAGGTTGGAGAGTGCTGGCTAAAAGCCAGGGTAGGGTCTGAGTACAAAGTAGTGTTGCCAAAGCTTGGCTTAGCTAAGCTATGGCTAAGCTAAGTTGCCGTAGCCAATTTTTGGCTATAGCTATGTAGCCATAGCCGATTTTTCAGCTACAAAGCAGCTATGTAGCCAGCTATAGCCAGTTTATTGGGGCTCCCCCCAATAGGGAGGAGCACGGGTAGGGTACACCCACATGGGTCATGGGTAGGGTATCACTGGAGTACAGGTAGGGGTCTGCCCAATGGGTACCCCAACCCTTACCCACACCCTCACAGTGGGTAACTGTGGCACCAGCAGCGGCAGTGGCACCACCATGGCTCAAGGCGGTCAATGAAGCTAAGTGAGAAGGCCAAAGCCTCCATGGATCAAAGTACTACAAACACAGTTAGGCATAAACAAAAAAACATTGATGACAACTTACCAGCTCCACCACCAAAAAGGGCCTGTCCCAATGGCAAGGTTTCTAAACCATCCCCTCTGACTCAAATTGAACCAACATGCCAAGCCACTTCAGTAACATCATCACTGGAACCAATCATAGGCAATGACTCCACATTGCCCACGGGCTCCTCAGATTGTGCAGCTGACACTGCCGCACCACAATCTGAGGAGCCAGTGGGCGATGTGGAGTCATTGCCTATGAAACAATGACCAAGTTTCTAGCACTCGCGGTCATTCTCATTTTGTAATTGAATGAAGTTTCATTTGTTCCTTGCCTATTGGCAATGTCAGATGATTTTGATATCATCTCTTGCTTCTTGAGGCCGACTAGAACCTCAAGCTGCAAATCACTTATAGGTAGACTTTTGTCCTGCCTATTATCACGAGACAGTCTCGTTTCCGGGACAGTCTCAACAGCAGGTTCTCCCTTGCTGATATAGTCAAGAGCAGAGTCTTGACTAGCAGATCAATAACTGAAGTTTCTGCTATATTTTGATCTGGCTTGCTCACACAAGTCAGAACGCCCTCGGTGATGTTGAGGTGAATCGCTTCGCCTCTCAAGAAGCATTGCGATATGTTCTAGGAGATTATTAGTCTCCTTTGTTTTCTCTTCCAATTTCTGGAAGTTATGGGAAAGGCTCACATGGTTTCTGGCCATGAGCCTTTCTAGGTTCTTTTGCCCTTGGACCAGTTGTCCTAGGACTTCTATGGTTTTGGGCTGCGACACCGCAATGGTGTGCAACCCTTGTCCCTCCGTTTCGGTGGGCTGAGACAGTCTGGTCAAATTGGCCAGATCCTCTCTAATAGAGTCTTTGTCGACTCTTTCAGATTCAAAATTCAAAGGAGAGATTGAATCTTCAACCTCTTGTTCATCATCAGATTCTTCTCTGATGTCCTGAAACTTGACCGCTCTTGGGTCGGGTTTCATAGTGGTTCCAAAGCACTTGGCCAAGGTGTCACTGAATAAATCATCAGTGATAGAGGTAGCAGGTACCTCTAGTTGCTTGGGAGCCGATCCAGTTCCCTTTGGTAGTACTGTCAGCTCTCTGCTCAACGGCGGTCATTGTTTCCCTGTTTGGGGCTTTACATGGTCGATGTGCTGATGTGCCTTAGGCGGTATTCTTGTGGCCGTTGGAGATCGATTTAAATCGATCTCAGTACTGGTTGTTTTAACCACTGCCAAATAGGGTGGTTTCTTTGGTGACTGCACTGTTCTCGGCAACAGTTGAGTCGGTGAGGTTCCTTTGGGAGCCTCTGTGGTTCTTCGGCCGCTTGGGGAAGGCGTCAGCTGAGCCTTTGGTTGAGAAGTGCTAGCACTTCTTTTGGTGACATGTTGATCGTCGAGAGGCTTGTAACCTCCCGGAACGCTCAGGCTCACTGAGTGGGGCACCATCACTGGGGAACTCTCCCTCATATTCGAAGGAGAGTTTGAGAGGTCCTCTTGCCACTTGTGCGAGGGTTTCCTTGGGGGACTGAATGACATCATCTAGTGACGTCTTGTCCGGTTGTGCACTACACTACCTATTGGTAGTGTAAAAAAGTGTAACGTTAAAGTGTCTTATACTTATTTCTCGCAGTGCACTGTACACTGAACCAAGTTTATTGGCGTGTAGTGCTAGTGCAAGACAAAGTAAAAAAAGCTAATTACATAATTATTTGATGTGCGACTAAAGGTCTGCACGTCCAAACATTGCTATATATATATATACAAAACGATACATATAAATATGCATTGTCAAGAAACAAGAAATCAAAAACGAGGGCGAGGCTCTCCCTAGGACAAAGTAGAGCCCTTACATCCACAAACGGTGGAAGCCCTTTTTAGAAGAATCAAGAATGAATTTGGAGACACCAATGAACAGTCATCCAAAATCTTGGAGTTACATACAATGATGCAAGGATCTGGCACGTGTGAGGAGCATGTGCAAAAGTTTAAAAAAGTAGCACAAGGCACCAGCTACTTTGGAAGAGTGTTAATTGAGGAATTCAAGCGCAGCTTGAATAATGGATTATGGAAAAGAATCATGGAATCAGAAACCATTCCGGACACTGTGGAAGAATGGTATTGACGAGCGGTCAAGTTGGATCGACAGTGGAGGCAAGCAAAAGCTGAGGAACAGTATTATTCCTCCCAGACCAGTGACTCTGCTAAGAGGAGTGAAGGAGCATCCAAAGGCCTGGATCCAGCAAGAACAGTAGTCCCTGGCCAGCCTAAACCCAGATGGAAATTTGGATCTGGATCAGTGCGTCAGGGGCAATTGGGAGCTGGAGCCTCTGGGAGTTCAAATAATACAGTGAATTGGCCTGATTCGAATGCAATGGATGTAGATTGAAACCAATGCCCACCTCTCCGATGCTACAAATGTGGAAAAATAGGACATATTTCACAAAACTGCAGGTCAACATTGGATATTAGAACAATGACATTTGAGGAAATGAAGGAGTTCTTTGCAAAAGGAGATGAACATTTAAAAGAGCAAGAGGATCAGTGAGTCCCACACTAGATTCTCGCAATCGGTTCTCGGTACTTGATTTGGACTTTACAGTAGAAACAGATGTCTCAGAGAAATCCGAGACGTCTCCACAAGGGGCGATCTCAAAGGTGAAACACTGTGATATAGTGCCCAGCACTGAAGGTGTCACTCCCCGTGAGTGCAGCAGAGCAGTTAAATCTGCGCTTCATTCCCCTTTTTTATCTTCTACTATGATAACAAGTAAAATAGTGCAGACACAATGTGATATAGCACCTAGTGCTGAAGTTGTGATTGTACAACCAAGGGAACCTAAGGGACATCAACATCTGGTCCAAACAATTGGCCAGAAAGATGAAATATTTATGGAAGTTGGTTTAGAAACATTGGACACTCACGAGCAAACACAACAGAAGGCTTTGCTGGACTCAGGTGCCACTGGATTGTTTATGAATGCCAAATATGCAAAGGAAAAAGGGTTCAAACTTATTCCCTTAACATGTCCCATTCAAGTATGGAATGTGGATGGAACAAATAATGAAGGAGGAATGATCACCCATGAGGTTGATCTTCTGCTTTCTTTTAAAGGTCATAAGGAACAAGCTACCTTTGAAATTTGCGAGTTAGGCAAAACAAATGTAATCATTGGATCTACATGGTTATGAAAGCATAATCCAGAAATCAATTGGCAAACTGGACAAGTAAAGTTAACTAGATGCCCACGATCATGTGGACATAGGCAAAACAAATGTAATCATTGGATCTACATGGTTATGAAAGCATAATCCAGAAATCAATTGGCAAACTGGACAAGTAAAGTTAACTAGATGCCCACAATCATGTGGACATAGGCAAAGGGAGTGGACCAAACATCGAGAAAAGAAAGTGCGCACAGCCAAACATTGGCAGGTGTTGCAATATTTGTGGGAACAGGAGAAAGAATTAGATTTCGCTCACTGGCTTGAGGAAAAGGAAGAGGAAGACCAAAACCTCACATATTTGGAACAAATGAAACATCCAAGGGAATATAAATATGGGGATAAATACCCATTTTTGCCTTTGTTTCCATCAGGATCTGCTGGACCAAAAGCAGGATCATCCTTATATGTGCAAGAACTAGCTAAGATCACCACTAGTGAAATGGTACCTAAACACTATCATCAATACCTCAAATCTTTGAGAAAAAGGCATCAGAAAGAATGCCAGTGCAGAAGCCATGGGATCATGCTATTGAGACAAAGCCTGGGTATCAACCAAGGAAGGCAAAAGCATACCCCTTATCTCCTGATGAATTGCAGGAAGTATGTAACTTTGTTGACAATCAGTTAAGCAAAGGGTACATACAACCGTCAAAGTCACCACAAACATCACCAGTGTTCTTTGTGAGCAAGAAAGATGGGAAAAAGAGGATGGTACAAGATTATCAATATCTCAATGAGTGGACAGTTAAAAATAACTATCCCTTACCATTGATATCAGAGCTTGTGGATCAAGCAGGGAGTGCAAAGTACTTCACAAAGTTGGATCTTCGATGGGGGTACAATAATGTACAGATCAAAGAAGGTGATGAATGGAAAGCTGCCTTTACAACACCAGAAGGTTTTTTTGAACCAGTTGTAATGTTCTTTGGGCTTACCAATTCACCGGCTACCTTCCAAACCATGATGAATGATATTTTCCAGGACATGATCAATCAAGGAAAAGTAATAATCTACATTGATGATATCCTTATCTTTACCAAGACAAAGGAGGAACACAATAAGGTTGTTCTGGAAGTTCTCAAAAAGTTGGAAGAAAATGATTTATATGTTAAACCAGAGAAATGTACATGGTGTGTTGAGGAAGTTGAATTCCTGGGAGTCATTATTGGAGCAAAAGGAATTCAAATGGATACCAGAAAGGTGGACGCTATTGTTCAGTGGCCAACACCAACATGTGTCAAAGACGTGCAGAGGTTCTTAAAATTGGCAAACTATTACTGACGGTTTGTCCAAGACACCCATTGCATGATTTAGTACAAAAAGATAAGGCATGGGAATGGGCAGAACCCCAAGATAAGGCCTTCAACACCCTAAAAAAGATTTTCACAGAACAACCATTGTTAGTGGCACCTGACTCAGATCGCAAATTCCGCATTGAGTCAGATGCATCGGATTATGCTATGGGAGGCATTCTCTCAATGCAATGTGATGATGAAAAATGGTGTCCAGTTGCCTATCTCTCCAAATCCCTTAACAATACTGAACGTAACTATGATGTTCATGATAAGGAGATGTTGGGAATCATGCGCTGCCTTGAAACTTGGTGGCATTGTCTGGAAGGCACCAAGGAAACGTTTGAGATTTGGATGGATCACAAGAATCTTGAGTACTTCATGGGTACCAAGAAGCTTAATCGGCACCAAGCTCTGTGGTCTCTTTATCTCAGTTGTTTTAATTTTGTCTTATTGCATAAGGCTGGGATTTCCATGGGCAAGGCGGATTCTCTGTCCAGGAGGCCAGATCACAAAAAGGGGGTGGATAATGATAATAAAAACGCCACCCTTTTAAAGCCTGACTTTTTCAAAATTGCTGCCTTACAGCATGGTCACGTGCTCATTGATAGCTCAGAAAAGGCATTACTGAACAAAATCAGAAAGTCAGAAGCACGAGATGAACAAGTAGTAAAAGCAGTGGAAGCAATGAAGAAAGCAGGTGTGAAAACATTGAACAGCAGAGAATGGCAGTGGGAGCAAGGGCTTATCCTCTGGCAGGGAAAAGTCTATGTTCCAAAAGATGAGAATTTACGGATGGAGATAGTCCATTTACACCATGACACACCCATTGCAGGGCATGGAGGTCAATGGAAGACGATTGAACTTGTCACAAGAAATTATTGGTGACCTGGAATCACCAAATATATTAAAAAATATGTTAGTGGATGTGACAAATGCCAGCGGAATAAGAATTTCCCTGAGCCTCCAGCTGGAAAGCTAATGCCAAACTCGGCACCAGCAAGACCTTGGATGCATATTTCCGCTGATTTTATTACTAAATTACCAGAATCACATGGTCATAATGCGATATTGATTGTCTGTGATAGAATGTCCAAGATGGCTCATTTCATACCCACGTCAGAAGAGACGTCAGCTCAAGGGTTGGCAAGTTTATTCAGGGATTACATTTGGAAATTACATGGACTCCCTGAATCCATTATTTCAGACAGAGGTCCGCAATTTGCAGCACAAATGATGAAGGAGTTAAATCAAATGCTGGGGATCTCAACGGATTTGTCCACTGCTTTTCATCCGCAAACAGATGGACAAACTGAAAGGATGAATCAGGACTTAGAACAGTTCCTGAGGATCTTTGTAGACCATAGACAAGAAGATTGGTCCGGATGGCTGTCTATTGCTGAATTCAGCTATAATAACAAAATACAGGCATCAACAAAACAGACACCATTTTTTGTGAACTATGGAAAACATCCATGAATGGGAATAGAGCCCAGATGAGAAGGAAGTCATCTGGCAGCAGAGGAGTTTGCTCAAAAAATGAAAGAAATACATGAGGAAACCCAAGCTGCTCTCCAAAAATTGCAGGATGAGATGAAGTTGTATGCAGACCAACATCGGTCAGAAGTCCCTGAATACAAAGTTGGTGATAAAGTATGGTTGTCAACCAAGGATTTATGGTTGACAGACCGACCAACCAGGAAATTGGCGGAATGATGGATTGGTCCATACCCAATCAAGAGAATTATTTCATCAAATGCTGTTGAATTGGACCTTCCCTTCTCACAACAAATACACCCAGTTGTGAATGTGTCTAGAATATGTCCTTGGAAACGACCAATGAGAGGACAAAAGGCTCAACCACCTCTTCCAATAGAAATTGAAGGAGAAAAGGAATATGAAGTTGAAGAAGTGTTGGATGTACAATTAAAACAAAATAAGTTGGAATATCTGGTCAGGTGGAAAGGATACACCACAGAACATAATTCCTGGGAACCAAAGGACAATTTAAAACATGCAAAAAAGAAAATAAAACATTTTTACAATAAAAATCCTGGAGCTATCAGAAGGCTTGACAAGGCAACCTTTGAGGGGTTAGCTTTCAAAACCTATGAAAATTTCACTGAATCCTCAGACAAAGCAGTGTCCAGAATCAATATCAATGCAGTAGCACCAGCTGCAGAATGGGAACACAATTGGCAAAAATGGAAAGGCAAGAAAGGTCTGGAAACCTTGGCAGAATCAGGAGAAGAAAAGGGACCATGTACCTGTAACATGTGTCTTTGACAACAGTTGCATGATATAGTGCAACGCACTGAAGCAACTACAAAGAAACTCCAAGCCAAGTATGCTATGCCAGAAACACCACCTTCACGGCCCTTATCACCCATTATTGAAGAAGTAGAGGATGAAGATTCATTTCCATGATAGAGTGCGATGCACTGAAAGATGATGATGAAATTTAAATTTGTCTAGGAAGCCAAATCCTAAAAAGGGGGTACTGTCATGACAGACTGAAACACTTCAATTTTCACCAAGTCATTTTATATTCATTTTCTTCTTAATTATATAACACTAGCTGACTAAGCAAGCGCCTATCAGTCAGCGCTTAGATATAAGATAGGGATTAGATAAGATTAGATAGCGGAAGGCAGCAAGGATGAGTTATTACCGTGACTCATTGCACAGCCATGTGCAGCATGTGCAGTGCCTCGCCATTGCTTCATGTAGTGTACACACAGACCATGTACCTAGGTATATAAGGAGTGCAACTAGCACCCAGAGTTCTCAGCCAAGTTCTCTCGGGTTTCGTCCCTTCTTCACATCCTCCTCCTCCTAAGTCTACTAGTGGGGCCCTGAGTCATCTCGACAAAGGGATCCTGATACTGATCAGGATGGATTATGAACCAAATTGATCAAAGAAACACATGAAGCATGATCATCAGGTCACCCTGAATGACTAAAGACTCTTGAACTCCTTAAGCAAGATTACTGGTGGCCTGGAATGTTCAAACATGTCAGAGAATGGATTGAAGGATGCGCCCTCTGCCAACAGATGAAGATTAACACACACCCAAATGTGCCAGCCCTTCACTTGATTCAATCGAAAGCAACACACCCATTCCAACAAGTGACCCTTGATTTCATCACTGATCTACCCCTTTCTGATGGCTTTGATTCAATCCTGGTCATGGTGGACCATGGTCTTACAAAGGGGGTAATTTTCACACCTTGCAAAAAGACAATCGATGCTCTAGGCACTGCAGAACTTTACATCTCTGAAATCTTCAAACAGTTTGGCCTACCTGATGTTTTAATCTCAGATCAAGGCCCACAGTTTTCTGCAAAAGTATTCCAGGAAATACGGAAAGCATTAGGAATTGACCATAGAATGAGCACAGACTACCACCCCCAGACAGATGGAGAAACAGAACGAGTCAACCAAGAACTAGAGGTCTATCTCTGGATGTTGTGCACTAATGAACCGCATCTATGGAAACCACTTCTCCCAATAGCTGAGTTTGCCCACAATAACCAACATCATGGCACAATCAAGACTTCCCCATTCAGGCCAATGTATGGAACAGACCCTGTCGCACTTCCCACAGCCACAACATGAATGACTACACCAGCTGCCGAGGAACACCTTCAATTCCTAAGAAAGGCAAGAGAGGAAGTGCTAGCAGCACATGAACTAGCAAGACAACTAGTGGCAAGATGATGTAAAGACAAGGCAATACGATTTGAGAAAGGCACCAAAGTGTGGCTTGAGAATAGGAACCTCCACATACCATATCAGTCCAGAAAGCTAGCACCAAAATGAGAAGGACCCTTCGAAATTGAACAAGTGATGGGACCAGTGACATACAAATTAAAGCTCCCAAAGCAATGGTGCATTCACCCTGTGTTTCATACATCACTCCTTACCTCGTATAGGGAAACGACTGCGCATGGCCCATGCTCGTCACCTCAACCACTCTCCTTGCTCTCTCTCTAGCCTTCATCATTGTCAGACTTAGTGCCTAGAAGCCTTGTCCAGTGGCTGGGAACAGACCGAGACTCTGTTTGTCACTGTAGACTTGGATGCTGAACAACATTGTGGACATTGACCATAACAGATAGCAAAGGTACAAAAAGATACTGAGGACAGTGCCAAAATCAAAAACAAAGGCCAGGTCCTTGGCCTGAATTAAAGGGTAAGCGACCAATAGCATTGTATGGGTTACACAAGAGGTTGCACCACTGGCAATGGCATGGCTCTTGCAAATACAAGAAAATCCAAAATGCTCATCATCTGATGCTTGATCTACTAACAGCCCTCTGTCCATCCTTGTTTCCTGCTGCATGGCGAGGGAGTGAAGCACGCGATGATGACGCCGAGGGCAATAGCTGCCCCTGTCTATTGCCTTAGACATGTAGTACGAAGGTAACTCCCTATCAGGCCGTGGAATCTATACAATACTAATTACATCACAATGCTTGATGTAACGAAATGTCCAAACTTCATATATCTCGAAATATACCTTGCACCATAAAGTCATCATGATCCATCCGTATTGGCTGACCGCTAATCGCCTCTGGAGGTCGACATATGTCCGTCTTGTTCAAGAAATCTGGATACATAACTTGTCCGTCTTTCCCGCCCCAGTCAAAGTCGACAATTTTGAAAGCTAATCCTTCAATATCTCTTGCCATGATATTTGTACTGCGAAGATCTCCATGAACAAGTTGTCGTTCCTGTTGGATCTGTCTCAGCGCGCTAAGCAATTCATCCTCCATAACACGGAGATCAACTATTCTCTCCATCTTGCGCCTGCCACTCAACAATTCAGACAAAGGGACCCAAGTCTCGTCAAGAAGTTCCATTATGACCGCGTACCAGCCAGCACCTAGTGCTTCATATCCTAGCAAGCGTGGCGCAAGTCCTTTATGAGCAAACCATTCATGTATTTCTTTCCCATATCGGCGCACAAATTTGATGCAGATAGGATGGCCGGTATCATTAGTTTTGCCAGTGAAGAACAGAGGTCGTTTTTTGATTTCGTAACCGTACTCGAATGAAACTCTTGTCGATGCTTGTCCCGTCGTCGTAGAGAGCTCGTAATCTTGCAGAAAAGGGAAAATCCGATATACAATTCTCTCTTCACCCTCTAAGCCTGTCTGCATGGTATTCCTAGGCATGGCCTCATACCGGGACAATAACATGTCCACCGCCAATTTGAGTGCTTTAATATGTCGCGCAAGTCTCTTTAAAGCTTGTTCGTCGGTCTCGTGAATATCGATTGGTAGCGTGTTGAAGGTCTGAGAAGTTGCACGTTTAATAAGGACATAACCGCCGAACGTAATGCGTGAGCCTAGGGATACATGTATTAGATAAGTCGCATTTCATTTATAATATTACGGTGTACGTACCTACGAGACAGACTGAGAAACAAGGGTGACAGCTCGATTCTTCCTCGTACAGATGATACGTGGAGCATAATCTATCATAGTAGATAAGCGCCTGAAATGAAGGTTCTGCCCCGCCGGTCCCCGTTTCATTCTTTACTTCCCCAATAAGACATGGACGATTATTGCATTCCACGAAAGCATCCGGCTGGAACTTCAGACCTCCGGACTGGCCATTGAACCCGATACCATATGTTCTGAACATGTTGACAAATTCTTTTTGGCGGGCTTTTTCATCAACATATATAGTGCACATCGCCAGCCTGAAATCTGCGGCGAATTCAACGTCCTTCGGCTCGAGAGAAACATTCTCGCAATAATCGATGAAAACACCAAATACCGGATCATACAAGCATAACGGAATTGGATCTTCAGTGTTTGGAGGTCGACTACAAGCGAAATGTTTATTTTCATTGTCCTGTAGTGCTTTGAAATTGTTATGCTGGGCCGCCGTCGACGGAGGGTCACTTGGCCTTGCGTGAGATATAGCCTTCCGTTCGTCTCGTAATCTTCGGACTAAAGGAACCTGTAGGTAAGTGCTACGAGGGACTTTGTGGAGGAAATCTCAGTCGTTTATTAATGGAAGAGAAGGGAGTCTTGCCTTGCGGCTGTGGCTGAACATGCACGATAACGTCAATGCGACGTTTGACTTGGAAAGGGAAAACATCCGATAGAGTTGTAAACGCATCTAAAGGAATTCGGCCTTCTATTTTGAGATACTCTGGAAGTTTTCCGTCGTCCACAAGAGGGCCCGGTTCCCTGGCTGAGAACAGCTTAAGATGATGATCCTTCTGCTCAAGTTTTCTCGCGATAGCCCTTGCGAGTTTTGAAACATCTGCTTGGTTTAAAATGTCAATAGCAGACTCGTGATCGAGCCGCCCGTGAATGTAGGTGGCATAGTGAATGGTTATTTCTCTCGGATAGTCGACAATGAAATGAAGAACCTCAGGATCATACTCCTCTTCAGGCATCACGTTGGAGAGTCGATGAGAAGATCTCAACATCGTTGCGGAACTGAGGAACTCGCAAAGTTTTTCCACTTGGGTGTCATTTGTGAGATCGAGAAATGAATCTGTGGACATCCGCAAGGAGGCTTTGATTTTGAAAATTTTGATTGAGTTCAGCTGTGCTATATGCATGCTTTGTTGGATCTTCAGGTAGAGGTCTTGAATGCAGCTGTCTTGTAGCACAGAAAAGCCTATTGGAACAAAGATATTGTCAAGAAATATGACGTTCACGACATTCATGGTGTTGTAGTTCCACTGTTGTGCTGAGTGGCTGTGAGTATGAGCTGACTAAGTGTGAAATAACGTGGGAACCTTGCCAGCCGATAGACATACAATTCTGGTGCCACGCACCCGCTCATGTAAATCAAGGTTTTCGCACGATCCGTATCCGATATCGTCCGCAAGCCTACTTCTCCGCCCTCCATTCGGCCAAGCTCCACTTCCATAGCAAATGTCATTCTTGTGTGCTCACTCAACATAGTGTCGCGAGAGCATGCGTTCTCTTCACTCGTCTGGAGGATCGGATCAATATGGCTCGAACGTAAGATGTGAACAAGCTCTGCATGGCCGAAATAGCCATGATGCTATCAAACACGATGCGATGCCCAGATCTAAAGCAAATTTGACGTGCTCAGGTTCGGTGGCATGATCAAGTTGCACGGAGATCAGCAGAGATGCTTGGTGTACCCTTGTGAGTTCCTCAGGGTTAAGAATAGATTTCCCTGACACGCTCACGCGCAGAAGAGGCCCGTTCTTGCATTTTTACATGATTCTCTGTTGTTGGCTAGAACAAAAAAGAGCTCCTGCCACGTCCAGTCGCTCGGACAAGCGCTATCGCAGACTGTGCATTGTAACTAAAATTGTCAGAGTATTTGAATGGATCAGCAATGATGATATACAGTAGGTCAAAAAACTGCCCCAATGTTTGTGCATTTTGAAAAGATTCACTTGGTGTGAGATAATGACATAGGACAAAACTCTAAGAAAGTCACATGACAAACTACTATATGTTGGCTATCTGTCAAATCAAAAAGTATGTAACTTCAATGAAAACTCATTCTTTAATAAATCAAACAAAATAATCAATCATTGGGGCAGTTTTTTGACCCTGTATTATTTAATGATCTAATACTTTGTATGACCCCCCTTTGCCTTTAAAACTGCCTGGATCCTTCTAGGCATGCTTTCTATTAGTCTTTGGTATGTTTCTTGTGGTATTTCATTTCACTCCTTTGCCACCCTCCCATAATTCATGCACTCCTTTGGGTGGTGTGTCATATTGTTGGAGCTTGGCTTTTGTCATGACTGACTGAAAAGCTTTGCGTTTTTCATCAAGTCATTTTACTTTTATTATTTATTTTCTTCATATTATATAAACATGTGCTGACTAAGCAGGTGCTTATCACTTAGCACTTAGATAGGGAGGAGCACGGGTAGGGTACACCCACATGGGTCACAGGTAGGGTATCACTGGAGTATGGTTAGGGGTCTGCCCAATGGGTACCCCAACCCTTACCCACACCCTCACAGCAGGTAACTGCAGCACCAGCAGTGGCAGTGGCACCACCATGGCTCTTAGCACAAGTGCCAAGGCACTAGTGATTAACACCAGTTTCAAGTTTAGTGTAGCCATAATCCTAATGTTTGGAACTACTTTAGACTCCATTACTACACTAAATCCTCTCCCAATCATTTGGCTAAATTTTATGTACTTAAGTCCAAGCTACCGCTTGTGTGAATCCTCACCTCTGCAACATGGATTTCAACAAGCTGGCATCCTCAAGGTGGTCAATGAAGCTAAGCGAGAAGGCCAAAGCCTCCATGGATCAAAGTACTACAAACACAGTTAGGCATAAACAAAAAAACATTGACGACGACTTACCAGCTCCACCACCAAAAAGGGCCTGTCCCAATGGTAAGGTTTCTAAACCATCCCCTCTGACTCAAATTGAACCAACATGCCAAGCCACTTCAGTAACATCATCACTGGAACCAATCATAGGCAATGACTCCACATAGCCCACTGGCTCCTCAGATTGTGGTGTGGCAGTGTCAGCTGGGGAAACAGAGGAGATGATAATAGAAGACCTGGCAAGCCAAAGGAATCACCAGAGGAAGAATTGGGTTCGTTGTCTATCTATTGGAGACCATATTTGCTGATAGGGTGTAGGACGATTAATGAAGGAATGGACATCACTGGTTTATGGCTTCTTTCATCCAAAGCTGATCATTGAAACTGCTGACGAAAACCGACATTATCATATCTTCAAGTGTCAAGGAAAGAACTGCAAGGTGACAGTATGCCATTGCCTTAATACAAAGGATGCACAGTCAACAAGCAACTTGCAGAAACATGTTAAAACATGCTGGGGTGATGTGGTGCTTGAAGCAGCCGATAGTGTGGCAAACACAGATGAAGTACGGACAAAGATTGTTCCAAATTTCTTGAGGGATGGGTCAATCACTGAAGCATTTGATAGGAAAGGGAAAGGGAAACCCATGTATTTGTATAGGCCACTTACATGCCCAGAGATAAGGGCGACAATTGTCCACTGGGTGTGCGAAAGCCTGTGTCTGTTTGATATTGTTAGCGACACCTACTTTCTTGTCTTGATGAAAACAGGATGACCAGAGGCCTATGTTCCATCACCAACAACAGTCTCCCATGACGTTTGGCTTGTCTTTGCACGCACATGGCAGCACATTGCTAGGTTGCTGAATGTCAGTTATAATGTTGCTCCAATTTTGTTATAACTGACCTTTGCAAAGGCTTATGAAGGGTGCCTCAGCCTTACAATGGATGTATGGACTTCACCCAATCACCGGGCATACGTGGCATTATGCGTTCACTTGGAGCGTAAGGGAGAACCATTCTCGTTTGTTCTTGACTTCATTGAGGTGGCTGGATCGCATTCGGGTGCAAGCCTTGCTGTGGCAATCATTAAGATTCTGTGAGACTTCCAAATCTCCAAGAAGGTTAGTAATGTAAAAGTGTAAATATCCTGAGACTGCGCATCCTTGATACATGACACCCCTCTGCATTGTCTTTGGGTGTTTTCCCACCCTCTTCCACTGTGCCAGCTGCCATTCCCCCCAACCCACTATCCTGGGGCAGGATGGCACTCGCACTGAGTGCAGTTTTGTCACCTGAGGTGCAACCTGTGAAAAAGAAATAGAAACAGACTCCATACTGGATCCATTGACTGATGCGCTCTGCTGAGTGGCTTGACTTGTTGCATCAATGACGCCTTGAGTGATTGCGCAGTTAGTGCCTGAGGTTTGGTTTGCCTGTAACACTGGCATAGTGGTTGGTAGTCGCAGTCGGTAGATGATACCTTGTGCAAGGTGGTTGTTACAGTTGATGTCCACAACGTCGTTCAGCGTCCAAGTCTACAGCAACAAACAGAGTCTCAGTCTGTTCCCAATCACTGGACAAGGGTTCTAGGCGCTAAGTCTGACGATGACGAAGGCTAGAGAGAGAGCGAGGATAGCGGTTGAGGCGACGAACAAAAGAGCGTTCAAGTTATGGATAAGATTCGACTAAGTTGGAACTAAAGAACTATGGTACATGAGAGGGGTTTATATACGTTTAAAGAACAATGGATCCTAAAGGGGAAAGAGCATAGCTATCTAGAAAAGGAAAGGTGAAGGTAGCTATGAAAGGAGATAACGTCCAAGCGTAACTATGGGTTTGTAACAAGTAAATGTAGTCCATTAACAAAGGGAAAAGAGAACTGTAACATTACCCCCTTTGTATGCAAGAAGTCACCGACTTCTACCAGCCAGAGGTTGTCCAGCCATGGTCCGTTCTAGACTCAGCCCATTTGACAGTGTTGTCTAGCTCTTTTGTCAACGTTTCCACCTTCCATTTGAGAGATTCAGCAGCTCTGTGCAAGTTTTGCGCATTCCGGAGGAAAGAATTGCGTTCCTCGTAGGTCATCTCATGTGGATCTATAGTGAGAGTGAGGGCGGCGAGATTATCGGTGGCTGAGGAAAGATTGGTGATAGAGCAGGTGGTGGCAGTGAGGGCGTCAGCGACAACAGTGAGCGTAGTGTTTCTTTTGATGAATTGGGCGAAATGAGGGAGGTGGTGATTGTCAGGGTATACCTGAGGGAGTAGGTCAGCAGGGTGGATGTGTAAATCATCGTCCTCGAAGTGGACGACAGTGGTATTTTCAATGAAGACCTCTAGTGGTAGGTCTGGGATGGCAAGGAGGGGTGAGAGGGCGGCGATGGTTTCATCAATGCGCCAATGAGTGCAGGAGAGGAGAGCCAGGGTGATGAAGTAGGTGGTGAGAGCAAAGAAGGTGAACATGTCGGTATAATGTGATTATTGGCATTAGATGACGATACCTGGAGAATTTATACATGTTCCAGATCGCTGATTTCCGTGTTGGAGTCCCAACTTTCTGTATCCAATGGGTCTTTGATTGCAGGGTCAGTGAGGAGTTCTCGTTCTTCTGTGATGAACCTGGTTAATGAATTTAAGTGTTCAATTCCTGGTGTCGTTGTTGGGGTGACTAAGAATCTTCTGATTCTCCTGATAATATCCGCTATTACTTCTCCTAGTGCAATCGACAAATACTCCAGCTCATCAAAGATGTCTTCTAAGAGAATGTGAGGTCTCCCTGGTATTCTGATTCTTCGGTTAATTAACCAAATTTGTGTGCTACACTCCCGTATCTGTTTAGTGATCTTGTCCATCTGTTTGTATTCTTCCGGACATAGCAGTCTTCCATGAGCACTTTCATAAACGTTACTACTTCTGATGGCTAGAAGTGGGTAGGCAGGTGGATCCTTATTATAGGGAGGTAGATCGTCAGTTGAGAATCGTAGGTCGTAGTATTTGGGAAGATAATTCTGGATGGCATTGCAGGGGAACTCTGTTGTTCCTGAAGGGCTCTCTTGGTGGCGGTGATCAAGTCGAGGGATGCGGTAGTATCGTGTGACCAGCGCCACAGTTCGGGTGAATTTTCCTGACGGGTTTGGTGCTCTAGGAGCGTGTTGGAAGGGGAGGTATTGTATGCGGGTGTAGACGGTTTTTTCTTTAAGAGCTATAGTGTATTGAGAGAGTGTTGAGCAGTTCCATTTTGTATAATGGTAATTTTGTTTCAAGACGTGGTGGTTTCTGTATCGAGTCATGGTTCAGAGGTGTTGGCGTCGTTGATATTCCGATAGGATATCAGTGGCGTTTGTGAGATTGCGAGCAGGTTCCCAAGAGTTATCATTCGATCCGTAGCCTTTCCATTTAACTAGATAATGATAGCCTGCGCCTCGCTTCCTGTGAGCTAGAATTGCCTCTACCTCGAATTCCTCTTGTCCATTTACGAGATCAGGGGGTGGTTTCACGTAATTCGGGCCGTGCACCGTCGTTTCTCTATATGGGGTAAGAAGTGACATATGAAACACAGGGTGGATGCGCCATTGTTTTGGGAGTTTCAATTTGTACATTACTGGTCCCATCACTTGCTTGATTTCAAAGGGTCCTTCTCGTTTTGGTGCTAACTTTCTGGACTGATATGGTATGTGAAGATTTCAGTTCTCAAGCCACACTTTGGTGCCTTTTTTGAATCGCATTGCTTTGTCCTTGCGTCGTCTTGCCACTAGTTGTCTTGCTAGTTCATGTGCTGCTAGCGCTTCTTCTCTGGCCTTCCTTAGGAACTGAAGGTGCTCCTCTGCTGCTGGTGTGGTCATTCGTGTAGTAGCTGTGGGAAGCGCAACAGGGTCCGTTCCATACATTAATCTGAATGGGGATGTTTTGATTGTGTTGTGATGTCGGTTATTGTGAGCAAATTCGGCTATTGGGAGAAGCGGTTTGCATAGATGCGGTTCATTGGAACAGAACATTTGGAGGTAGACTTCTAGTTCCTGGTTGACTCGTTCCGTTTCTCCATCGGTTTGGGGATGATAGGCTGTGCTCATTCTATGGTCAATTCCTAATGCTTTTCGTATTTCCTGAAATACTTTTGCGGAGAACTGTGGTCCTCAATCTGAGATCAAAATGTCGGGTAGGCCAAACCATTTGAAAATTTCAGATACGTAAAGTTCCGCAGTGCCTAGTGCATCGATCGTCTTTTTGCAGGGTGTGAAAATTACCCCCTTTGTAAGACCATGGTCCACCGTGACCAGGATCGAGTCAAAGCCATTGGAGAGGGGTAGATCAGTGATGAAATCAAGGGTTACTTGCTGAAAGGGGCGGGTTACTTTTGACGGAATCGGGTGAAGGGCTGGTACATTTGGGTGTGTGTTAATCTTCATCTGTTGACAGAGGGCGCATCCTTCTATCCATTCCCTGACATGTTTGAACATTCCGGGCCACCAGTAGTCACGCTTAAGGAGTTCAAGGGTCTTTAATCATCTGGGGTGACCTGATGATCGTGCTTCATGCATTTCCTTAATCAATTTGGTTCGTAATCCGTTTTGGTCAGGGATGTAGGTCTTGCCGAGATAGTGAACAATGCCATTGATATAAGACCAATCCTGTATGTTCGATTTGATCGGTGGGGCGCGGTGCGTGGTGATAACCTCAATTAGAATACGTCCGAAATCATCTTTTGACATTGCTCTTTGAATTTCTGTGACTAGATCTTCTGCAATAAGACAAATAAAACAATCCTCTGGTAGGACTACAATGTCTTCTTGTAATTCACTGTTTCCCATATGATCAGGACGTCGGGATAGGGCATCTGCTTCAAACATTTTTGTGCCAGGGATGTGCCCAATGCGTAGGTCAAATTCTGATAGTAGGGATGACCATCTAGCTTGTCTGGGCGTTAAGCGTTGGGCGGTTCGATAGTAGGACAGATTCTTGTGGTCGCAGTGAACTATAGTGGTGTGGGGTGATCCATGTAGTAAATGTCACCAGGTCATCAATCCTTTGATAATTGCCAAGAGTTCCCAATCGTAGATCTGGTAATTCTGTTCTGTTTGTGTTAATGCATGTGAGATAAATCCACAGGGATGTAGAGATCCTGTTTCATCTGCTTGTTTCAAGACTGCTCCTATTGCCTTTATTAGCAGCAGCGCTATATGCTCGTCGACCGGAGGGGTAAAACCGATGATATTCTACGGTATATACTACAGTATATATACTCGCGCTTATGCTTCTAGGATATTCTACAATATCTAATCTACGTAGATCAGTCCATAGGTATCGTACAACTTTCTCATTGTCCGGCTATCATCCCAACACTCCCCCTTAGTTGGACAATCCAAGTTTCTTTGTCAAATATTCATGTGCAGGGCAGTGCAGTCCTTTCGTTAGGATGTCTGCTGTGTTTTCTTCTGTAGGAACATATTTTATTTCTAGTTCCTTTTCTTGTACAAGGTTTCGGACGAAATGATGCGCGATATCGATGTGTTTTGTGCGTGCATGATATTCCGGGTGATGGCATATGGCAATAGCAGCTTGATTGTTGCTCATGATAGTTGGTACTCCTGAAAACGAGTAGCTCAGCTCAGAAAATAGGTGATTAAACCATATCACCTGTTTTGTGGCATGAACCGTTGCCACATACTCTGCCTCAGCTGTCAATAGAGCAACATTGCTCTGTTTCTTTGAACTCCATGCAACAGCTCCCCCTGCAACTTTTACAATGTATCCGCTAACCGATTTCCTGTCTGCATGGTTCACCCAATCTGCGTCTGCAAAAATTTCCATTGTTGGTCCCTCATTTCCTCCGTATTTGATTCCAACATTTCTTGTGCCTTTTAGGTAGCGGAATATCCGCTTGACTGCCGTCCAATGACGCTCCCTTGGATTTCTTGTGAATTGTGCAAGGCGTTGTGTTGCAAATGCTATGTCGGGTCGGGTTGCAATAGCTAGGTATATTAGGGAACCTATGAGCGTTGCATATGGGTGCATCGCTTCATGTGATGCAGTTTCCGCTGAGCCCTTGTTGGGCTCGTAGTCGAGTTTCACGTTGGGATCCATTGGCGTCAGGACTGGGTTTGCGTCTGTGAGTCCGAAGCGTGATAGTAGGTTGTCGATGTAGTTGGATTGATTGATGGCGATGGTACCAGCCTCTCGATTTCGTTTTACTTGGATTCCGAGTATGAGTTTGGGCTTGCCCAAGCTCTTTATTTCAAACTTCTCTGTCAACTCTTTTCCGACGTGCACCGCTTCATCGTTAGAGTTTGATATCCCTATGATATCATCTACCCATAGTAGTAGAATGGAGAAGATGTCGCCGTGTTCTCTGTAAAATACGCAGTAATCTGATTTTAACTGTGTGTATTTTAACTTACCCATAGCGTTCATGAATTCTCGGTTCCATGTATTTCCGGCCTGTTTGAGTCCATAAATGGAGCGGTATAATTGACATACGCGTCCCGTTCCATCGTCAAAACCAGGTGGTTGGCTCATATAGATCTCCTCCTCCAACCAACCATTTAGATATGCACTTTTGACATCGTACTGTTGTATCTCCCAGTCGTTGGCAGCAGCTAGTGCTAGCTGAGTCCGGAGGCTTTCGAAGCGCATTACTGGTGCGAAAGTTCCAGTGTTGTTGTAGTCAATGCCAGGGCGTTGAGAATACCCTTGTGCTACGAGGCGCGCTTTGTAGCGCTGGATGTAGCCGTTCTTGTCTCGCTTTTTCGTGTACACCCATTTGCATCCTATGACATTTCGTCCATGTGGTAAGTTTGTGAGCTCCCAGGTTTTCATCATCTTCAGCGTTGTCAATTCTTCTTCCATCGCCTTTTCCCATTTCTCTGCATCAGCATCATTTTGGGCTTCTTTTACAGTAGTTGGTACATCATCTGTTAAAGTAGTTTTTAGCGCCGTGTCAATGATGTCGCATGCAACTTCTCTCGTGCAAATCGTTCTGATGGTTTTCGCGCATCTGGGTTGTTTGCGAGTCTGTAATTGATATCTTTTACATTTGGTCGCTTTGGGCGTTCGTCAGATGGCTTGGTTTGGCGGAAAAATGGGTTTGGTATCTTGATGGTGAGTTTTTCTCCTGGGGTTGATGTTGGTGTGTCGGTAGGTGTTTGTGACTCTGACTGTGGGGGCGATGAAGGTAGTGGTATCGATTCTGGTTTGATTTCCCCCGGTCGTAGTGAAAGTGGTTGTCCTGGCTGGTCAGGACTTTGGGTTTGTGAGCCAAATGATTCCGACTCCCCCTCGGCTCGGAAACCGCTAACTGTTGCCGTTTTCCGAGTTTCTATGGCGGTATTAGTAAAAATAAAATTTCTAGTTACCTTAATTGTTTTTGTATTGGCATCATAATATCGAATAGATTTAGATCCATCTATGAATCCAGTTAATATCATTTTCTTTGATTTAGGACTTAGCTTAGATCGATTCTGCGATTCATCTAGTACCCATACTTCACTTCCAAATTCTCGTAGGTGGGATACATCCGGTTTGATGCCATACCAAGCTTCATATGGTGTTTTTCCATTAAGCGCTTTTGTTGGCGCACGGTTTCTGAGGTAAACGGCGTGAGCGACAGCTTCGTCCCATAGGAAGGTAGGTAGTTTTTTCACGATTAGCATTGCACGTGCTAGTTCCAGTAAGGTTCTATTGAACCGTTCTGCTAGTTCCAGTAAGGTTCTATTGAACTGTTCTGCTAGTTCCAGTAAGGTTCTATTGAACTGTTCTGCTAGTTCCAGTAAGGTTCTATTGAACTGTTCTGCTAGTTCCAGTAAGGTTCTATTGAACTGTTCTGCTAGTTCCAGTAAGGTTCTATTGAACTGTTCTGCTAGTTCCAGTAAGGTTCTATTGAACCGTTCTGCTAGTTCCAGTAAGGTTCTATTGAACTGTTCTGCTAGTTCCAGTAAGGTTCTATTGAACTGTTCTGCTAGTTCCAGTAAGGTTCTATTGAACTGTTCTGCTAGTTCCAGTAAGGTTCTATTGAACCGTTCTGCTAGTTCCAGTAAGGTTCTATTGAACCGTTCTGCTAGTTCCAGTAAGGTTCTATTGAACCGTTCTGCTAGTTCCAGTAAGGTTCTATTGAACCGTTCTGCTAGTTCCAGTAAGGTTCTATTGAACCGTTCTGCTAGTTCCAGTAAGGTTCTATTGAACCATTCTGCTATTCCGTTTTGAGATGGTGAATATGGTGCTGTTGGTTCGATGGTGATACCATTTTCTGCTGTCCAGTTCTTGAGTCACTCGTTTATGAGTTCTTTGCCATTGTCCATTTGAATAGATACCGGTTTCCTGTTAAATTTTCGTTCTATTAGTAGTATATGATGTTTGATTCTATTGAAAGCCTCATCTTTAGTTTTTAAGAATAAAACATTGCACAATCGCATGCAATCATCCGTAAATGAAATATAGTAGTGCCATCAGCCGATTGATCGGGTCCTAGCTGGTCCCCATACGTCTGTTACAGTGCGTTCACCTGGCGTTTGTGATCGGTGTGATGCTTCTTTGGGGTATGGTCATTGTGCTTGCTTTGCCTCGATGCAGGCTGTGCAGTTTATGTTTGTACTTGCTTTTTGATCAACAAATAATCCCGTGACCATATTTTCTCGTGCCAATTTCTGCAGCGCTGTTGTATTGATGTGTCCATACCGCTTGTGCCATTCAAGCCATGATTCGTTTTTGCCGTTTGTCGCCATTGCTCGTTCAACTTCATCTTCAACTGAAGATTGTAGCACGGTCCCTTTGACGGTTCGTGCGCGTGCTAGTAGTAAGTATAATTTGTTCTTTAAAACACCTTTACCAACAATTTTCCCATTTCGATCCTTTAGTGTGCATTGTCCATCCTTAAATTCAGTAGCGCCACGTGATTTGTCATATCGGCTAACTGAAATTAAACAATTTGTTGCATCTGGAACATGCAAGACATTTGTTAGTGTGTGTGGAATTATTTTTCCATCAACATTAAAATCAACTATAACTGATCCACGTCCTTTAACCTGTATGGCTGCATTTCCTATTCCTAAAATAGATGAGCTGATTTCTGTATATTCAGTGAATAGTTCTCATATTGGGCATATGTGCGACGTTGTTGCTGAATCAAAAATCCAATCTTTCTTTGCAAAATCTTGTCCCTCGGCTGCGCAAATGACATAAGCTAAGTCATTTAATGAATCATTCATATTGTCGTCTCCCTGATTATCCTGTGTTTGGTTAGTTTTGCCTCGTCCTTTACCATTTGAGCTGTGCCCATGTTTTGCACCACTGGGTGCCCAGCAGTCACGTGACATGTGACCTTTTTTCTTGCAATTGTAGCATTCTATATCCTTTCGGCCTTCACGCCATCCATTATAGTTTCCATATCCCCGTGTATTCCTATTCCTAGATTGCATTGTGGTTCCTGAAGGTCCGTCCCTTCCTTTTCTACGGTTATCTTCTGCGATTAATATTGCTATTAGTTCGAATGATGTTATCGTGGGTTTATCACCCAATGCTCCTAAATAAGCTGACGTGTATACATCCCATGCTTCTGGTAAGGATGTAATCAGTACCATAGTGAAATCTTCATCAGTAATGACACTCCCCATTGAATGTAGTGTATCTTGTAATATTCGCAACTGGGCAATATGTTGCCTCATGTCAAAGTCATCGGCTGCTTGCATTTGGTAAAATTCCCGTCGTGCTGCAAGTATTCCTAGTCGTCCTTTTGATTCGTAAACGGCACATAGCTGTTTCCACATTTCTCTAGCAGTTCTGGCTCCTGACGCATATATCAGTTCAGAGTCAGCAATAGTAAGTTTTAACCTGGTCATTGTTTTCTTGTTGTTCTTAATCCAAGTCTTTAGTTTTTTCTCTTCTTCATCTGTTGGTGCATCCTCAACTTTTGGTTTGGGTGCTGCAGCTTTTTCGTCAATATGTTCTTCGAGTTCGAGTTCTTCAAGGATCCCAACGATCCTTTGCTTCCATGCCAGCCAATTTTCATGGCCTTTTAGAGTCTCAATCTTGAAACTTCCAATTGTAACGGTCTCAGACATTTTATCCTAACCTTTATCCAATAAATCAATAATGTATGCTTATAAGTTTAAACAATACTTCCTTCTAGGTTTAATGTAGCTCGGGGCCCATAACCTATTAGCAGCAGCGCTATATGCTCGTCGACCGGAGGGGTAAAACCGATGATATTCTACAGTATATACTACAGTATATATACTCGCGCTTATGCTTCTAGGATATTCTACGATATCTAATCTACGTAGATCAGTCCATAGGTATTGTACGACTTTCTCATTGTCCGGCTATCATCCCAACAGCCTTATTCGATGCATTGGTTTGAAGGATAAAGGGCCAAGTAGGATCTGGCATTAATAATACTGGCATAGATGCAAATCGTTTCTTCAGAATTTCAAAAGCATTGTTTCGTTCAGTGGTCCAGTCAAATGGTTCTGTTTTCTTAGTGAGGTCAGTAAGCAGTTTAGCGATGGCAGCAAAATTTCCAATGAAACGTTGGTAAAAGTTCCCAAATCCGAGGAATGATCGGACTTGTTTGACTGTGGTAGGAACTGGCCAATCGGCGATCCCTGCTAACTTTATTGGGTCCATCTGAATGCGTCCAGGGGTGATGATCATTCCTAGGAATTTGACTTCCTTCATGGCAAACTTGCATTTTTCAAGTTTCAGGAATAGATCATTATCTTGTAACCATTGTACAATTCATTTTGTCTGCTCCTCCAGTTGTTCTAGTGTTTCCGCACAGATTAACATGTCGTCCATGTAAATGATCAGCCATCCTTCATTGATCATGTCCCTAAAGTACTCGTTCATCATAGTTTGAAAGGTTGATGGCGAGTTGCATAATCCAAAGAACATTACTGTTGGTTCATAGAGCCCTCAATTGGTAATAAAGGCTGCTTTCCATTCGTCTCCCTTCTTGATTCGAACATTGTTGTATCCCCATCGGAGGTCTAGTTTGGTAAAATACTTGGCGCCTCGTAATTTAGTCATGAGATTGGAAACAAGGGGAAGGGGATATGCATTTTTGACGGTCCATTCATTCAGGTATCGGTAATCTTGACAGGGTCGGAGTGCTCCACTTTCTTTCTTTGCTACGAAGAAGAATGGTGACGCCTGTGGTGATGTAGATGGTTTAATGTATCCTTTCTTGAGTTGTTCATCAATCCATTCGTCCAACAGTCCTTGTTCCTTGACCAATAGAGGGTAAAGTTTACTAGCTTTTGGGACAAAACCCTCCTTTGTGTTGATTGCATGATCCCACGGTCGACTGGATGGGAAGCGTTCTGATGCCTTTTTGTCAAAGATGGTGCACCATTGCTCATATTCTGTAGGTAGAGTGGTGGATGGTTTGTCTTTTTTTAACCTATGCTCTAGTTCCTGTGATGCCGATGTTTTAACTCTAATCCAATAGTCATCCTTGCCCCATTGCTGGGAGTCAAGGGCTAGCCGCCAGATTGCTTTTGGCGATGTGTCCAGGTCTCCAATTTTCAGAGATTTCTCTCGCCAGTTGATGATCGGGTTATTTTCTTCTAACCAAGGTATTCCTAGAATCATTCGTTGATCGCCTAGCTTAGTGATCCAGAACCAATTGATGAACTGCTGTCCCTCGATCATGTAGCATATTTTGGTCCAATGTGTGATCATTCCTTTCACATTTACTGTTCCATCTGCATTTCTGACTTTGATTGGTTTCTTAAGTCGTTCTTTCCTGAGCTCTTTCACTGTTCCCTCATCTACAAAGTTTCCTTCTGCTCCACAATCAATTAGGGCAGATGTTCCAGCAGGTAAATCGGTTGATTTGATAGTTAACGAAATGCGCTTGTCATTGTTGGATAATACTATTACAGAATCAAGCACTAACTGTTCAGATCTCGATAATAAGGAAGGGCCAACCGCTGAGTGATGCTTCCTAACTAAAAACCCTCGTTTTCGAATTCGTTTAAGAGGGCATTCTTCTCTTCAGTAGACATTGCTGAAAAGATGGCTCTAATTTTCTTTACTGGTTCGTCTTCTTCCTTCTGTTGTTCCTCAGTAACGGAACGGACAGCCTTATTCTGATAAGAAGACCTGGATGAAGACGTATCGTTGCATTTCGGGCAGTTCCTGGAGATGTGTCCCTGTGTTCCACATCTGAAACATTTGCCAGTCTTTCGGTATTCCTCTTTTTGATCATCTGTCAATCGGCTAGGAGTCGTGGTATTTATAGCTCTGATTGCTCCGGATCAATTGTTGTTTCGACTGAAACGCGTTCCAGATCCATCAGTGGTTCTCCTGTTTCCTTGTCCTGTCATGTCCCAGGCGTTATGGTGATCCTCAGCCTTATCATAGGCTTCTTGCATCGTCTTGATCTTCCTTTGATCTTGTAAGATTGTTCTAGCAAGCTCTAAGGGTAATCCTTTGACAAATGCCTGCAACTGAGCAGGTATTCCAGTGAGTCCAGAGGTTCCTATATCCATGCAAAATTTTCTGATGTATTCTGGGACTGAAACGCCATTTCCAACTCTTAATTTGGATAGATTGTTCAGGG
Organism: Amanita rimosa; assembly: GCA_023014395.1. NCBI lineage: Eukaryota > Fungi > Basidiomycota > Agaricomycetes > Agaricales > Amanitaceae > Amanita > Amanita rimosa. The sequence continues at coordinate 1,531,819 of JAEBUO010000001.1, read as the reverse complement.
CTCGAAGGGCGCTGTTGACTTCTCCCCAGTCATTGATGAAACGTGTTTCAAATGCTTCATAGTTGCTCCATTTGAATGTGGCTGTGGTACTGCCTCTGTTGTCATTCAATTCGCTTCGGATAATAGTTTTCCAGTCGTCTAGTTCTGGTCCCATGCACGCAAGCGCATACCTGACTTTCTTTTCGTCTTTTCCTTCATAGTTCTGTTCATTGAGGGTAAAGTAATCCTCAAGCTGTCCTAAAAATGACCTTGCTTCAATTCGTTTGCCTGTAAAAGGTCGTATGGGCTGCGGTTTGATATCTCCTTTAGAGCTAGCACTGGTTTCAGATGCCATTCTTGGTTCAGGAGTGATCGGTGGTTTGGGGTTGATCGGTGGTTCAGGGGTTGGTGTTCTGGTGATCGGTTTCGGTTCTGGAGTAGGGGTTCTACTTGGAGTTCTGGGTTTCGGAGATGGGGGTGGTCCTTGTTTCGAGTAATCTGTATCAAATGGGTTTTCCTCAAGCTTGGCTTGTTCAATTCGTAGTAATTCCTCCCAATCCGCTAAAAGGCTAGCAGTGATTCCGTATCGGTCGCTGTCTCCTAAGAATTTCCTATAGAGGGTCCTTTCTAGTTCGTTTTCTGGTTCTTTAACAAGGTAGAGTGGTTCCCCTTGCACTTCACTACCCCAGTCTAGGTAGATTTGATCGGGTAAATCGAATTCAAAGGCTCCTGAGTAGAAATCTCCTGAAAAATATTTGTCTGGGACTGGTTTGTTTCGTTTCCGTCCTTCTGTAACAAAGTACCAGGTTTGTTGGTAGAGAAAAACTTCTCATCATCCAAAGTAGGTTTTCCCCTTATAGGTGACGGATCCATTTGGGGGTCGTTCCTGAGAGCTGCGGGTCTCAATGGTGTCGGCTAGGGGTGATACCCTGAGCTGGTCCTTAGTTCCAACTTATGTTATGGTTGATGTCCACAACGTCGTTCAGCGTCCAAGTCTACAGCAACAAACAGAGTCTCAGTCTGTTCCCAATCACTGGACAAGGGTTCTAGGCGCTAAGTCTGACGATGATGAAGGCTAGAGAGAGAGCGAGGATAGCGGTTGAGGTGACGAACAAAAGAGCGTTCAAGTTATGGATAAGATTCGACTAAGTTGGAACTAAAGAACTATGGTACATGAGAGGGGTTTATATACGTTTAAAGAACAATGGATCCTAAAGGGGAAAGAGCATAGCTATCTAGAAAAGGAAAGGTGAAGGTAGCTATGAAAGGAGATAACGTCCAAGTGTAACTATGGGTTTGTAACAAGTAAATGTAGTCCGTTAACAAAGGGAAAAGAGAACTGTAACAGTGGTCTTCAAGGCTCTTGATTATGTTATGAGGTCAGTAGACCAAGTCACACAACCAGAGGAGAAGAGGGATAAAAGGAAGAAACTCTGTAGGACTGTCTATGACAGTGACTATCAAGAGCCTGGGGGTTCTCAGGCTCTAACTACTACTATATACCCCTTGCCTCATGGTTCCCTTGTGTCCACCTTCCCTTAACCTCATGCCCCACTGATGTAAGCTAAAGCGCTACCATCTGTCACACATGTCACCCATTGTGGCATGAAACCATCGAATTGTAACATATCACTCTGTATGTTTGTGTATAGAGATGTGCCTGTAGCCCTCTTGATAAAATAGAAAAAATAGAGAAAAACCATAGCAAAATAAGTCCTTTTGTAACAACAATAAGGAGAGCAATTTAGACAACAAGCAAGAGAGCATTCAAGTTGAGGATAGGATTTAATTAAGTTGGAACTGTAGTGCTACTGTACATGAGATGGGTTTATATGCATTAGAGAACAAGGGAAATGAAAGGGGAAAGAGCATAGCTACTTAGAAAGGAGTTATGGAAGGAGCTATAAAAAGAAACAGTGTCCAAGCATTATTATGGATGTGTAACAAGTAAATGTAGTTCATTTAACAAAGAGAGAAAGAATTGTAACAGTGCACATTTGTGGTGCTATGGGGCTATGGTAACTACAGTGCTATATTACACTACCATAGTCTTTAGAACAATAGCTTACTATGGTGCTGCTACAAAATCTCTACCACTGACTCTGTGACTATAGGAGCTACTGACTCTACTGACTCTACAGTCACTAGAGATGACCATGGGAAACCCCATAGTTTACTGATGAATGAATTCCTGGCACTTGCACAAGGTGTGCTGGGTCAGAACTCCATCTCTACAAAACCAAGGATCATCAATGATTGGGTGGTGCAATTACTATTAGATCCCTATGTCAACCGTCGTACAAGAAGGGGCACTTTTGGACCATCCTCGCCTGCCACCTTAGGGCTCCCAAAATGCCAACTTAGCTCCGTCGACGGTCCATTGCGGAACTCAAAGTTGAAGTGGGTAACCAAAACCGCAAGCGCGGCCTGTGTGGAACGTTGAAGGTCAAAATTATCCAACAGGAGCTCTATGCCTTTTTTACCTTCATCTCCAGAATGGCAAAATCTCTTCCTGGACATAGCCTATTGCCAGCGCCAAAAGTCAATACACTTCGGTAGCCGGGTAATTGCACGCCTTTTCTTTTATCAAGGCCCTCAGCACTCAGCCATCTACCTGGATTAAAAGTCCCCGCATCGGGTCCCCAAAATGCTTCCGATATATTCAACGCCCCGATGGGGACGCGAATGAATGTACCTTTCTTCACGAACAAGGTATCAATCATCGCTCCAGAAGCAATTCGTACGGGATCGGTCAGTGGAATGACATCGTCTTCTGCTGCCTGCTCGGGTGATCAACAATATACAATATACAAAGGACAAGGGACAAATGGAAGATACCAACCACGCGGGATATTTGCATTTCAGAGGGATGGAACCTCAATATCTCGGATACAAAGGCATCGAGGTATTTCAAATCCTTTGTCAGTTGGTCGTATGTAGGGCGTTCTCCGCTTGGCAAGCATTCCTTGAGTTCGGCACGGAGGGTCTCTTGGATTTCTGGTCTACGGGCAAGCTCGATGAGACACCACTGAGGCCGGGGCTCGGTCACTAATCAGCCGGAAATTCGTAGACAAACGAAATTACCGTCAAGGCAGCTGTAAACGGAACGAGTAACGCTATATATGAGGCCATCGGAAGAAAGATCCAGTTGCAGGACGTACCTGCTGTCGTTCCATGCCCAGCCATGACAAGCATACCCTGTGGTTTTTGTCAGCTCAAACATTACGACCGAAAAGTAGTAGAGGTAACATACTGCCTATGAAATATGTCCGTCAGCCATCAGACGCCGATGTCAGGTGAAGCAACGTACCTGCGCTGTGACTTGTGGAAGTGACAAACTGTTATTAGAGTTGGTGTTTACTGATTTGACTATACACGGAAAAAGCATCAGTACCCAAGTCACATAATCAGGAATAAAAGTAACACACGCATAGTCCCAAGAACTGATTTTTGAATGGCGCTATCTTCAGGTGCCTTACGTGCTTTCGCAAGAAAGTCAGTCACGATTAGTTTAAATTGTTCTGCTATTCCCGCCGACTGCGCAGTTCTGGCATTTGGTAAGGTGAATTTGAAGAGCTTGTAGAGGACGTCGTTGGTATAAACGCTGAACCTTACTAAAAAGTCTGCGGGATTGACTGAGTGAAAAACATCTAGAATGTCCATGATTGGGTTTGCATAGCCCTTGAGGTTGCCGAAATCGTGCGACAATGCGACTTGTCCAACATTGTCCATGCTAAAGGATAGGACGCGTAAGAAGTTTAAGAGGGAACGAGAGTTGCATATCATACGCTAAACAACCCATCCTTGGGTACAGAAGAAGCATGAATATTGAATAAGGAAGACTAGAGGGGAGACAGATGCGGCAACTCACCATTTCGTTATATCAATTTCGCCGGTGTGCGTAGAGTTGTCTGATGACTGAATCCATGAGTCCCATGCTGCTTTAAGCTGTAATCCATCAGCTAACTATTTGAAGGTTAGAATTGTTCTGACCTGATAGGCAGAATCCAGAACAATGGGAGTAAAATTGCGAATTGCCGAGACCGCGAGGGGGGAAGACAATGCTCGGCGTATCCTGCAATCACATTTCAATATTCTACTCACGCCCTGACACGAAAGAAAGACCAACCTCTTGTGCGCTTCCCCTTCCGTGGCAATCAGAATATCGCCAGACTAGAATAAAATAAGAATGATAGCTGTGGAGACTGTTGTGGAACAACGAACCAACTTCCGGTCTACGTGCCGTTGCCCAGGAGGCTGATTATACGTGATGGTGTCTTTGGAAAATACATGCGTGAGAGCCTTTGGGTCATTCAAGACGACATGGATGGCGCCAAAGCCGGCAGGCATCTGATAAACTGGACCATACGCGCGTTCCCAATCTCGATATAGCGAGTTAAGATCACCCGTAGGGAAGACTTTGCTAGCATTGCCAAAGATGAAGCTCTCGCTGTCGGTGCCTTGCAATCGAGGCGTTTCAAGACCTCTGCGGCTTCGGTAGATAGAAATGGCGGCAGACAAGGTGAGGATGATGGTTATCAGCCTCGTCCGATTATCTTCGAATTCAAAATGTTTCGCTATATCGGGCAAAAGATCACCGAAATTGAAGTTCAACATGTTGAAACGGACGAGCCGATAAACTGGTGATGGTTTAAGGGGGGTATAATGAGTGGAGAAAAGTCTTTTCTGTCGCGGAGAAGGGATGAATTGTGGAAAGGGCTGGTGAACTGTAAATCGGCTTCAAGCAGTGATAGGTCCCGTTTCGCCATCAGAAAAGAAGAGGAAAAGAAGTTCATATAAATAACATCTGATGTGAATAAGTGGAGATAATGAGCATCTGCTGATATCAAGGTGTGAATGCACGAGACAAGTATGTCTTACAATGAGCACAACCTCAGTATATCCACACGTAGTAACAACCCTTTGATAACTCCGAGACTCAGCAGTCATGAGTTCCGTAATGCACCGCCTTGTTTCCATGAGCGAAAGTCCGCATGTGAAGAAGCTTAAAGTAGCTTACGGTTCAGGAGGTGACTGACGAAGTCGGACAAACCAAACCGCTCCCAGGCTCATACCTATGAGGCGCTTCGGCAACCGCATCACACGTCACAATCACGATCGTACTGTTTTATGTGAATGAATCTCCCCTTGGAACGAGAGCAATACCCAGCCTTAATACGCATCTCAGCTGACAAGGGGGTGAAGGGGGTCCTGCCTCTTATTCTCAATCCGAATCGCCCAAGCATCCATCACGATGCTGATGCATACTTGTCAGCTACAACACCAATTCCGACCATATCAGGACCACAGGAACAGGTGGTGCAATTCATTGTGGATGCCTTATGTCAACCTTCGTACAAGAAGGGGCACTTTCGGACCGTCCTCGCTCGCTACCTTTGGGCGTCCAAAATACCAACCCAGTTCTGTCGCTGGCCCATGGGGGAACTCAAAGCTGAAATGGCTGACCAAAACCACAAGAGCAACCTAAAAAAAAAATAATAGACATCAAAAAAGCAGCGGGCCAAGGGGGCTAGCACGCTTCGCCCATACATACCTTTATCTCCAGTATGGCAAAGTCTTTCCCAGGACATAACCTGGGACCAGCGCTGAAGGTCAATAAATTTCGGTAGCCGGGTAATTGTTCCCTTCTTCCTTTACCAACGCTCTCTGCATTCAGCCATCTACCTGGATCGAAAGTTCCCGCGTCTGGCCCCCACAGCGCTTCCGATATATTTACTCCCCCTATAGGGATGCGGATGAAGGTGCCTTTCCTCACAAACAAGCTATCAATCATCACTCCAGACGCTGTTCGTATGGGATCCGTCAGTGGTATCACATCGTCTTCGGTTGTCTGTTTAAATACTCAAACGCCAGATCAAAGGACGGAAGGCACGGCACGAACCACACGGGATACTTGCATATCGGAGGGATGGAACCTTAGTATCTCGGATACAAAAGCATCGAGGTATGTCAGATCTTTTGTCAGCTGGTCATATGTAGGGCGTTCTCCTGCTAAGCATTCCCTGAGCTCGGCGCGTAGGGTCTCTTGAATTTCCGGCCGACGGGCAAGTTCAATGAGGGACCACTTGAGAGAAGCTTTAGTAACTGAACTCGCGTGAACGCAAATGAAGTTACCGTCAAGGCAACTGTAAACAGCACAGAACATAGTTTATGTATGAAATCCTCGGAAGAAGGGGATAACGACTGGTAAAATATACCTGCTGTCGTTTCAAGCCCGGCCATGATAACCAAACCCTATGCCAGTCTTGTCAGTCTCGACTGTATGGGAGAAAGTGGTAGTAGTACATACTACCTATATTCTGTCAGTTACGATGCCGTTGAAGGCTGAAGTAACGCACCTGGGCCGTGAACTCTGAAAGCGACAAATGGATATTAGAATTGGCGTTGACTGATTTGACTTTACATAATAAAGCGTCAGTATCAAGTAATACATACCTCACACATAGATAAAGTAAACATACGCATAACACCAAGAACTGATTTATGAATGGCACTGTCCTCAGGCGCCATACGTGCCTTTGCCAGAAAATCAGTTGTGAGTAATTTAAATAGTTCTACCCTTTCCGCCGCTTGAGCAACTCTGGTCTTTGGTAAGGTAAAGTTGAAGAGTTTGTAGAGGATGTCGTTGGTGTACACGGTGAACCTTAAGTAAAAGTTTGCAGGGTTCAGTGTGTGGAAAACTTTATCCAGGGTGTCCATGATTGAGCACGTATGGCCCTTCAGGTTGCCAAAGTCATGCGACATCGCGACTTTACCGACATTGTCCATGCTAAAATGACATTGCGCGTAAGAAGAAAGGAGCAGATTCAAGGTAGTCACATTCGTACGCGAAGTAATTCATCCTTTGGACACATATAAGGAACGAAGGTTAACAATGAAGGCTAGAGAGAGAACAGCTGCGGCGACTCACCACTTCACTATATCGATTTCGACGGCATGGAAAGACTTGTCTAATGCCTGAAAATATGAATCCCACACTGTTTTAAGCTGTCATTCTCATGTTAATCCGATTGACTGTTTCAAGGCTCGAACTTGAGTATTCTGACCTGATAAGCAGAATCCAAAACGTCGGGAGTAAAATTGCGTATTGCTGAAGCCCCAAGGGGAGAAGACATGACTCTGCGTATCCTGCAAATCACGTTCAAAACTTCCACTCACGCCCTGACTGCCGAACAGTAACGAGCGACTAACCAACCTTTTGTGAGTCTCCCCTTCTGTGGCGATTAAGATGTCACCAGCCTGGAACGAAAAATAAGAATCTCATCTTGATAAAATGTTGTAGAACAACACTTACTAGCTTCCGGTCCCCATTCCATTGTGCAGGAGGCTTGTTATACGTGTAAGTGTCCTTGGAAAATAAGTGTGTGAGAGCCTTCGGGTCGTTCAATACGACATGCGCGGCCCCAAAGCTGGCGGGTATCTGATAAACGGGGCCATACATCCGTTCCCAATCTCGGTACAACGAGCTGATATCACCGGTAGGGAAGATCTTGCCGGAATTGCCAAAGATGAAGCTGTCGCTGCGTGGCCCTTGCAGTCGGGGCGTCCTAAGATCTCTACGGCTTCTATAGTAGATAGAGATAAAGACGACAAAACTGAGGATAGATGTTATCAGCCGCATCGTATTGCTTTCTAAATACTTTGAGATTTCGGGCCAGGGGTCACCCAAGTTGAACATGATAAAGCGGACCATTAACTGGAAAGCGACTGGTCACCACTTTATATAGGAAGGGGTGACCAGGTCACCTGAAGAAAGGGCTGATGCCGTATCAGAAAAGAAGAAGTATCTGATGTTATGGAAGGGGGGGTGTCATGGGGTGTCATGCTCCAAAACGGATAATCAGTACTAGATCGCCGCTCTTAATGCACAAGATATAAGAGGTAAGCCCTTAATATAAATCTCTATCGCCGACAGAGTGGGATCGTAGTCGTATTGCCGTAGCATTATCTGGTCGAATATCCCTTCATCTTGGCATATGAATGCTGGGCAGAAAGACCAAAATATCGATATGAAAGCGTGGTGATGCTGAAGCGATGGGCAGGTACGAGGAAAGATGGAGATTGTGGGAGGGTTACAAGAAGAGTGCAGTAAGAGAGGGAAGTGCAGTAAGATGGATCAGAGCAGCAGTGGCGTGACATGTGTGATATTTGACTAGCTTCTGGATGAGCACTATGAACAGACTCGGAGTTTCTTGATAAGGCCGGCTAATACACGAGAAACACTGTACAATTGCACTTTGACTACAACGTGGGTTTTATATATTTACATATGAGACAAAACGAAGCACAGAAAAGTTGTCTGGAAAAGCACAATTAGCTTCTTGTACATGATCAATAACTCGTGGCTATCGCTTACTTCCAAGGTAGGCTCAATGGTCCAAGCCCCATAACGTCCACAACTCATATTGCCCACAGCTATGTTTGTGTCAGGCCATTGTACCATGATGGTACGAAGTGAGACGGAGATACCTTCGTGACATAACAGTGGACACATAGGTGGGGGATTTAGCAAAGGCTAACATGCATCATAAGTACATTGGTGCATTATTGGAGAGAGATTGTGCTTACGCTTCGCCACGAGTGGTGAGCGCAGCGACATCGTCACCGACGCACGGGTCACAACCAATTCCCCAGATGGGAAGACGGGTGGCATTGATGTCAGACATTGCGGTTGTAAGATTGAGAGGTGTTAGATGTTCGAAAGAAAGTTGGGTACTGAACGCTGAGCCTCACAATCCCTTTTATACGCAATCCCGTAGTTGGTTTGGGGAAATGTTAAATAATCCCCTAGGTCACAAGGAGAAACAACATAGATAGGAGGTTCGGTGCGCGAATGCGACACCGAAGTAGGATGCTGGTACGGCATGCTTCTCTTTCCTCATAGAGATCTGTTTAGTCCATGCGGGTAGTAACGGAGAACATACTTGTCGCCATTCGCACCAGTTCGCTCCTGAACCTTGTGTGATGGGAGAATCACGAACAAATGTAAGGATGGAAGGCACTAGAATTCTCAGCGTAACTAGACATTAACTTGGTCTTGTTAGAGGCCCAACATGTTCGGCGAGAGATATTGCGTGGGTTACTCGATAAAAAAACACTCAACCTTCCTCAATCTGTAATGAATACCTTTTGCTGTCGCGCGTCACGTGTCACAGTTGAAACTGAGCAGCTGTGGCTCCACTTCTGAGGGACCTCCGCCAGAGTGGCATGAGCCGTTGCTGCTCACGGCGCCACGATCCGATTCAGAAAAGAATGTGCCCTGTTTCTGAGGATGAATGGTGCGTATTTACATTCAGAAAATGCCGTACTTTCAGATTATGACTGCCACTGCCACACTCTCACATAGTTTTGGATCTTGGAAACTCGTTTCCTGGACGGACTTGATATTGAATATTCTGACAGGCCAAGTGCGATCTTGCTGTTCTTCGGTCAAGGAAGCCCGGTCATTTTGTTACCGTCTTACAGCGGCCGAATCTAATCCCGACGATCACCCTTCTCACAGCTCGTATTCTGACAGAGTGAACTGCGGTAAGATGATGCGCGATCCCGTCGCTGTTCGGTTTCCTTAATCTTCCTTTTTCGGCGACATAGAATGCACATTCTCCTTCAAACACATCTCACTCTCCATATATCTGTGCCTTGTTGGGATTTTGACTCAACCGTTTCGTGTCACCGGACTATATGGTTGCCCCTGTTGAATCATTGCCGCTGCAACAACCATAGTTTGGTTTGTCCGACTTACCTACGTGCCGTACGACTCTCGGACATTGTCAGCCATCTCAGGCTTCCTTTGCATGCTTCTTTCTAACAGGGGTTTATGCTCTGATCAACGGAGTGAACATCACAAGATGGGACACAAGAGCCAGTACAATCTTTTTTGAAAAGTGAGTACACTCAAGAGTGCGACCTGTATTATTATTTTAAACGTTTCTAGTGCATTCATCCATATTCGGCAACATTTGATGAAATCATCTATATTTGGGCGCGATATATATGTGGACCTTGCTTTGTTCTTTCTGAGGCAACTCAAATCAGATTCAGAAATCAGATGTTTGTGAAGACGTGGTCCTGTCGCTCGCGAGGGTGGGATGCATCACACGAAGATCCGTTTGGAGTTTCTCGGTCTTGATATCCGAAACGGTGAGTGCGTAGAAGTTGAGAAAGTTCGTAAAGGACCCGAAGATTAAAATAAGAGATAAGATAAGCTGAGAGTAAAAGAAGCTGCTAACACATGTAGGGCAACGTTTTTCCCATTACAGTAACTTGTGATCCCCGTCCTTGAACATTTGAACTATCACCAGCATAGCAGCACGTCCGCTCTGTCATGCCGAATTTCAACTTCATTGACCTTTGGGTCGATGTTGCAAAGTATCTCGAGGGCAGTTGGATGAGACCGATAACCTCCATCCTTGCCACGCTCGCTCTCATTTCCCTCTATCAAAGCCGCCGAGGACTTAAAATGCCTAAATTACAAGGACCACGTAGCGGGAGCATATTCTTTGGCAATGCTAGCAAGGTCTTCGTTTCCAGTGATCTAAGCTCGACATATCGAGATTGGGAACGGATGTATGGTAGCGTTTATCAGATGCCTGCAAGCCTTGGCACCATCAATATCGTATTGAACGACCCCAAGGCCCTCACACACTTATTTTCCAAGGACACGACGACATATAGTGAACCTCCCGCGCAAAGGCACGAGGGCCGGAAGTTGGTAAGCGTTGTCTCACAACATTCTCCAGGAGAAGGCTACTAATTTCATTTCGTTCCAGTTCGGTGATATGTTAATCACCTTAGAAGGGGAAACTCACAAGAGGTTCGTCCAGGCTTTTTACTGCTAAACAGTCAAAGCGTGAGCGGAATATTAAATATGATTGCAGAATACGCAGAGTCTTGTCTCCTCCCCTGGCCATCTCGGCAATTCGCACTATCACTCCCACAATTTTCGATTCTGCCTATCAGGTTAGAACAGTTTCAGCCTTAAAACACTCAGGCGACTGAGTAACATGAACAACAGCTTAAGGGGATGTGGGACTCGTATTTTTTGTCATCAGACAAATTGAATCGTGCTGTCGAAATCGATATAGTAAAATGGTGGGTTGCCTCACTGCCTTCCCTTTAATCTTCATTATTTACCTTTGTTCCTTACGCTCCAGGATGAACGCTTTCACGTACGATAACTTCCTTAATGCTGACCCATTCTCCTTATGCGACATATCATTTTCAGCATGGACAACGTCGGAAAAGTTGCATTTTCGCACGACTTTGGCAATCTGAAAGGCCAGGCATGCTCAATTATGAGCGGCCTAGATGTTTATCATTCGGTCAGCCCAGCAGGTCGCCTCCTAAGGCTTTCTTTTTATGCAGGCGAAGCATTTTATAAACTTTTCGGAATTATCTTACCGAACGCCCGAAGCACGCAGTTAGCGGAAGTGGCGCAACAATTCAAGCTGCTTACAGCTGACTTTATGAGAAAGGCAAGCAAGGCACCTGAAGATAGCGCCATTCACAAATCCGTCCTTGGGGTACTACGTATGTTACTTTAGTCCCGACCATGTGTGAGATGACCTTGTGCTGACACTTTTCCCGTGTGTAGTCAGATCAGTAGACGCTAATGCTACTAACCTCCGTTTGTCACTTCCAGAGGCCACAGCCCAGGTACGTTGTTTTGCTTGCATCTGCGCAGAGCTAACTGGCATGCTTTGTAGGCTGTACGTATCTCTGCTACTTCTCTCTCTCATTTAATATAAGTTGACAAAACTGAAGGCTCTGCTTGTAATGGCCGGGTATGACACTGCGGCATGTACGTTCTCCGAGTCGCCGTTTTGTTCTTCTTACAAACCATTACCTGTGTTGTTACAGCTGCGTTGACGGTGATTTCATTTGTTCAAGTCTTTCCTGGGGGGGTTCAACTCCTGATCCTTCTCGCAGTGGTCTCTCATTGAACTTGCCCGCCGCTTGGAAATACAAGAGGCCCTTCGTGCCGAACTCAAGGAGTTCTTGGCTGGCGGAGAACGGCTGACATATGACCAACTGACAAAAGATCTCAAATACCTCGATGCCTTTGTATCCGAAATACTGAGGTTACATCCGTCTGCAAGGCAATTACTCCGTGCAGTTCGTACCTTTCCCTTCCTTCCTTCTTTGCCTTTCTGTATCGTTGATCAACAGGCAACCGAGGACGATGTGATTCCGTTGACTGATCCTATACGAACTACGTCTGGAGCTATGATCGACAGTTTGCCCGTTAGAAAAGGTACCATCATCCGCATCCCCGTCGGGGGAGTGAATATATCAGAAGGATTGTGGGGGCCGGATGCGGCCACGTTCGATCCAAGGAGATGGCTGGATGTAGAAGACTCTGGGAAAGGAAAATGGGAACAATTACCCGGCTACCGACATTTATTGACTTTTGGCGCTGGTCCCAGACAGTGTCCGGGAAGGGATCTTGCCATACTGGAGATAAAGGTATGACGAACGAAGTTCTCGGCGTCGGGTAGGCATGTTAAAATTTCTCAATATCTAGGCTGCTCTTGTGGTTTTGGTTAGCCACTTCAGCTTCGAGTTCGCCCGTGGACCGTCAACGAAACTGGATTGGCAGTTTGGGCGTCCCAAGGTAGTAGGCGAGGACGGTCCGAAAGTGCCCATTCTTGTGCGAAGGGTCACATAACTGTCATTTGTACAGTACCACTTGATCCCTGTATATCACGAAAAAAAAAACTGTAACGCGATTTGCGGCGTCGATAATGAAATTAATTCATTTTAGCGTAGTTGCCGGCTCGACAACGCACACACAGACGATAGGAGAACGACACGATTTACATTATTTAACGCCTTTGATTTGGCCGCCGCCCATACATCGCAAATGGTAGAGACTCGTTTCACAAACAAAACAACACGACATAACCAGAGTAGAAAGGGTGATCCTCATTCTTGTCCGAACCGCCAAGTGTCCTGCACCCCGAGTCGGATTAACGATACGTTAGCTCTCTTCTCAACCTATCAAGTGACCACCTGAAACGGCAAAAATCCTTATGTCAACCTCCGTAGAAGGAGGGGTACTTTCGGACCGTCCTCGCTTGCTACCTTGGGACGCCCAAAATGCCAAATTAGTTCCGTTGACGGCCCATTGCGGAACTCAAAGCTGAAGTGAGTGACTAAAACCGCAAGAGCAGCCTAAGAAATTTTTGAAAGTCAAAGTTTATACCGAAAGAATTTGCTGCATTACCTTCATCTCCAGTACGGCAAAGTCTCTCCCAGGACACAGCCTGTTGCCAGCGCCGAAGGTCAAGAGATTTCGGTAGCCCGGTACCTGTATCCTTCTTCTTTTCTCAAGGCTCTCCGAATTCAACCATCTGCTTGGATCAAATGTCCCCGCGTCTGGCCCCCACAACTTTTCCGATATATTCAATGCCCCGATGGGTACGCGGATGAAGGTACCTTTGCTCACGGGCAAGCTGTCGATCATTGCACCAGAAGCAGTTCGTATGGGAGCTGTCAGCGGTATCACATCATCTTCCACTGCCTGTTCGAACGATCAACAATACATGAAGGCTGGACGGAAGGAAGTACGAACCACACGGGATACTTGCATTTCAGGAGGATGGAACCTCAAGATCTCGAACACAAACGCGTCAAGGTATTTCAGATCTTTTGTCAGCTGGTCGTACGTAGGGCGTTCTCCAATTGTCAAGTATTCCCTGAGTTCGGCACGGAGCGTTTCTTGCATTTTTGGGCGGCGGGCTAGTTCAATAAGGGACCACTGAGAGAAAGGTCAGTAACTGATCCACGGGAGACTCTCGTAGACAAATAGAATTACCGTTAGTGCGGCTGTAAATTGAGAATATTATGAGATCTTGGGAGAATCGGATGCGACTGGTAGAACATACCTGCTGTCGTTTCATGACCAGCCATGACAAGTATGCCCTGAAATCTTATTAACTTAAACTGAATGAGAGGAAAGTAGCAAGAGGTACATACTGCCTACAAAGCATGTCAGTTAACCGTCCAACGCCGACGCTTGATGCAGCAACGTACCTGGGCCGTGACCTCGGGAAGCGACAAACGGTTGTTAGAATTGACATTTACTGACTTTACTATATACGAGAAAGCATCAGAACCAAGTCATGCATTCAGGAGAAAAAGGTAATATACGCATGGCCCCAAGAACTGATTTGTGAATGGCGCTATCTTCAGGCGCCGTACGTACCTTCGCCAAAAAGTCAGTCGTGAGTAGCTTAAATTGTTTTGCTATCCCCGCCGACTGCGCAATTCTGGCGTTTGGTAAGGTAAATTTGAAGAGCTTATAGAAGATGTCGTTGGTATAAACAGTAAACCTTACGTAAAGGTCTGAGGTGTTGACTGAGTGGAAAACTTCTAAGATATCCATGATTGGGTTTGGATGGCCCTTCAGGTTTCCAAAGTCATGCGAGAATGCAACTTCTCCGACATTGTCCATACTAAATGATATCGCGCATAAGAATGAAGGTACCATGAAGGTGGCGTATCATACGTTAAAAAACTCATCCTTGGACATGAAAAGTAAGCCATGAAAGCCATAGTGGAGGTAGACGCTGGCGACCCACCATTTCACTATATCAATTTCGACAGCATGGCTAGACTTGTCTGATGATCGAAAACAAGAATCCCATGCTGCTTTAAGCTGTCATTCATGTCAGTTGACTACTTTAACGAGGGGACTGATTTAACCTCATAGGCGGAGTCCAATACAATGGGAGTAAAATTACGAATTGCGGCGACCGTGAGGGGAGAAGACAAGGCTCGGCGGATCCTGCAATCACATTCAACATTCTACTCATGCCTTGACAGTAAAGAACAACCAACCTCTTGTGTGCCTCCCCTTCTGTGGCGATTAGAATATCACCAGACTAGACCGATATAAGACTGATGGCTCGAAAAAAAGTTGAGGAATAACGCTCACCAACTTTCGTTCCACATGCCATTGCGCAGGAGGTTGATTGTACGTGATAGTGTCTCTTGAAAATACGTGGGTGAGAGCCTTGGGGTCGTTCAATACGACATGGACGGTGCCAAAGCCGGCAGGCATCTGATAAACGGAACCATACATCCGTTCCCAATCTCGATACAATGAGCTGAGATCAGTTGCGGGGAAGACCTTGCTGGCATTTCCGAAGATGAAGCTCTCGCTGCGTGTTCCTTGCAGTTGAGGTGTTCTAAGACCTCGGCGGCTTCTGTAGATATAAATGAGAGCAACAAAGGTGAGGACACAGGTCGTGATCCTCGTCGAATTGCTTTTGAAATACTCTGCCACATGGAGCCAAAGGTCACCAACATTGAAGTCCAACATGATGCAGTGGATGAGTTGGCAATGATTCAAGGAAGGCAACCAGGAGGATATCAGATTTGTGCCCAAAACGGATAATACTGTATTAGTCATCCGCACTGTTAGTACGGTACGTCTTCGCAGATGAACCAAACTCAGTTTGATTGTCAGGGGCTCTAATACCGAGGTGATGGAAAGATTTTGTCGTGTTTCATTTCTTCCTTGGTAATAAACTATTCCCATGTCCACATGACAGTGTGAATTGTGAACAAGCTTGCGCTTGAAAGACGTGGCGATGTCCTTTAGGATATATGTATGTAAACATGCCGTTATGCGCCGCATATTTTTGTTAAACGGCATTCCGGGCGACAAAAAGTGAGATACTCATCTATTTCTCTCGAAAAGAAATTCCACTCCAGGGGCGTAATTATCCGTTAACATTGCTATATTATGCATATTTTACCGATTGCATCAGAAATAACTTGTATGTATTTCGTCGACAATATCAGACCTATGTCAGCCTGCGTACAAGAAGGGGCACTCTCGGACCCTCCTCGCTCGCTACCTTGGGTCGCCCAAAATACCAACCCAGTTCTGTCGATGGGCCATGAGGAAACTCGAAACTAAAATGGCTAACCAACACCACAAGAGCAGCCTAGATGTTCGCAAGTCAAAACAAAATAGTCAAAGCCACCATCAAGGGTTGGTTTCATCATACCTTCATCTCCAGTATGGCAAAGTCTCTCCCTGGACACAGCCTGGGACCAGCGCCGAAAGTCAATAGATGTCGGTAGCCGGGTAATTGCTCCCTTTTTCCTTTTCCGTGGCTTGGACCTTCTGCATTCAGCCATCTGTTTGGATCAAAACTCCCCGCATCTGGCCCCCACAACGCTTCCGATATATTTACTCCCCCGATGGGTACGCGGATGAAAGTACCTTTCCTCACGAACAAGCTATCAATCATCGCTCCAGATGCCGTTCGTATGGGATCCGTCAGTGGTATCACATCGTCTTCGGTCGTCTGTTTAGAGGATCAACAGTACACAATGGCCGGATGAAATGAGAGAAGGCAAGGCACGAACCACACGGGATACTTGCATATCGGAGGGATGGAACCTTAGTATCTCGGATACAAAAGCATCGAGGTATGTCAGATCTTTCGTCAGCTGATCATATGTAGGGCGTTCTCCTGCCAAGCATTCCCTCAGTTCGGTACGGAGGATCTCTTGGATCTCCGGCCGACGGGCTAGTTCAATGAGGGACCACTGAGAAAAGGCTCAGTAATTGAACTCGTGTAAACACAAATAAAGTTACCGTCAAGGCAACTGCAAACAGCACAGGCAACGGTTTATGAAATCCATGGAAGAAAGTATAGCGACTGGTAGAATATACCTGCTGTCGTTTCAAGCCCAGCCATAATAAGCATACCCTGTGATGTTATCGACCTGAACTGAATGAGCAAAAAGCAGTGGCAGAGGTACATACTGCCTACAAAGCGTGTCAGCCAGCCCTCCGACGCAGGTGCAAGCTTAAGCAACCTACCTGCGCCGTAAACTCTGGAAGTGACAAACGGATGTTAGAATTGACATCTACTGACTTAACTATAAGCAGGAATGTGTCTGCATCGGGTGCTCTCCCACACATGAACAAGTGACGCACGCATGGTCCCAAGAACTGATTTGTGAATGGCGCTGTCTTCGGGAGCGTTACGTGCCTTCGCCATAAATTCATTCATGAGGAGTTTAAATTGCTCTTCTCTTTCCGCCGACTGCGCAACTCTGGTCTTCGGTAATGTAAATTTGAAGAGCTTGTAGAGGATGTCATTGGTATAAACGGTAAATCTTAAGTAAAAGTTGGCGGGATTGAGTGCGAGGAAAACTTCATCTAGCGTGTCCATGATTGAGCATACATGGCCCTTCAGGTTGCCAAAATCATGCGACATTGCAACCTTGCCAACATTGTCCATACTAAAATGACATTGCGCGTAAGAAGGAGGGAGCGGATTGAAGGCTGCCATCGTACGCCAAATAATTCATCCTGGGGTACAAGAAGAACAAAAAGTTAACAATGGAGGTCAAGAAGAAGACAGAATGCGACGACCCACCACTTCACTACATCGATTTTGACGGCATGGCTTGACTTGTCTGACAACTGAAAACATGAATCCCATGCTTCTTTAAGCTATTATATATGTGGATAAATCGGCTCAGTGATTTAAGGCTGGAATCATTCCAACCTGATAGGAAGAATCCAAAACGACAGAAGTAAAACCGCGAATTGCTGAGACCGCCAGGGGAGAAGACAGAATTCTGCGTATCCTGCAATCGCGTTCAACATTCCACTCACGCCCTGACTAGTGAACAGCAAAACTTATTAACCTTTTATGAGTCTCCCCTTCCGTGGCGATTAAGATATCACCAGCCTGGAATGAAATAAGACTGATGGATCTAGAAAAAGACGTGGAACAACACTTACCAGCTTTCGGTCCACATTCCATTGTGCAGGAGGCTGATTATATGTGACGGTATCCTTGGAAAATAAGTGCGTCAAAGCCTTCGGGTCGTTCAATACGACATGGATATTGCCAAAGCTTGCGGGTATCTGATAGACGGGACCATACATCTTTTCCCAATCTCGATACAGCGAACTGAGATCACCCGTAGGGAAGATCTTGCTAGCATTCCCAAAGATGACGTTCTCACTGCGTGGTCCTTGCAGTCGGGGTGTGCCAAGATCTTGCCGGCGGCTTCGATAGATAGAAATAATGACAGAAAAGGCGAGAATGGTGGTTACTAGCTTTATCCAATTACTTTCGAAGTACATCGTCACATCGTGCCATGAAAGACCACCGAGGTTGAAGTTCAACATGACGAAGCGGACGAGATGATTCAAGGAGGCAACAGCACCTAATCGGATATGAACTATAGACTGATGGATGGATGCTTGGCTCCGGTCCGAAACAGTGACAGGGGGTTTTCTATATAATCACCATCAGAAAAAAGAAGCTTTAATAAATAGTCCGATCAGATGCAGCAGAGGAGGGTGTATTGCGCCCGAGTTTAAAAAACGAACGATTCGCACTAGCAGAGTGCAAAATCTCTTTTACACAGGATGACTTCGTATATGTATGCTTGACCTAACAGTGGCGAGATCGTAGTTGTCGCATTTCTCCTGGTTTCATATGAAAATTGCGCAGACATATGAACAAGCTTCAATTGCTTGCGGATAAAGACCCGAGGCACACTGTAAGATAAAGTACGCGGACACGATCGCATAAACGGGTCCCCGTTGTCGATGAAAGAGATCGTCACGTACGTGACGCGTGACAAAATATGGCCCACATGACAAGTCAACAGATATAAATAGACAACAATATTAGACCCTCTTCCGGAATAACAGCTCTACCGACGGGTCCGGTGCCCCGCTCCCCCCAAACCAAATAGGTGGTGGACGCCCATCACGATTGGCAAACTTGACATCATAGTTGATCAAGATATGGGCAAGCATCGTCTTCAATTGGCTGGCCGCAAAAAATCGTCCGGGGCTAAAGAAGCTCAAACTCATCCAGGGAACCAAGGTTTTTTGTAAAGAAAGTTATACCATGCGTCCCGGCCATGACCGAACAGAAGATAGTTGGGTTGGATCGAAACAAGTGTATGCTTGGTTTGATCTTCTCCTTTTTGACGCATTTTCTCGAAGCGGAAACCATCAAATGTATCGGCATTGGGGTAGATGTCCTATAACGCAAGAGCATTAACATTTTGGGGGAGATACAGCCGGGAAAAAGCCGTCGCTTTACATCATCAATGTGTATGAACGAGACAGGGAAGGCTAAAGTGTTGCCTGCAGGGATCACGGTGCCATCCGAAAAAGTGAAATCCTTCATCACTTTGCGAAACATCCCAACTGGAAGAGGACAGCTTTTGTTTGCATTGCAGGTAACTGAACAGAAACACACTTACAGACGCTTTGGAATGCCAATCGCATTGATTCCTTAATAAAGCTGTCCAACTTGACCATTTTTCCGGTGGCATCCTTGGACCACCCTTCCCGTTGGATGATACCTTCAATTTCCTCACGCAAAGGCTGTACATATTCGGGGTACGTAACCAGGTCAAACAACGCAGTTGTTAGCGTCTGGATAGAAAAAAATAAGTTGGTGAAGTCAACAAACAACGTAAATTTAATTTATGCACCATCGTGGTCGTATGAAGAGATACCAAGTTAATGTAAAGGACGCGTGTTGTTATGTCCTTCAGGCTTCGCTCCTTTCCTTTTGAGACATCAAGCAGCCAGGTCAGTATGTTATTCTATTGTAAGCAAGTGAGTGCTGACACTTGCAGAGATAAACAAGATACCAACAGGTCGCCCAGGCCGGTCCTTTCCGTGGAGTGCATCCTGTTCTAAAAGTTCTTTGACAAGTGGTCCTATGTGCTTCATTCCGCGCTTAATGTTCCGAGGTCCTTTCGTAAATTGGGCCGCAATGCTAGACAGAAGCAAAGTTTAGGTTTATATGCTATCATAAATTAAGCAGGGGGGTGCATAGCGTACGGTCTTATCAAGCGCGGAAAGCCGAAGAGAATCCTGCCAGAGCTGACGACATCGGCAGCAAACGTCTTACAGAGGTCTAGAAAGTCCGGATCGCGGCCTGTACACCAATGGGACGGGGATTTCAAGCATTCGTGGCAAGAAAGAAAAACCAACTCACAAAGTGGTAAGCCGACCAACATCCTGTTGCCCGACCTGCAGACAATGTCCATTACGGTCGAAAAGGCCCTGATCTTGACCCATTCTGAGGCCAGTAAGTTTAGATTAACTTCAAATTCTAAGAAAAATATATCTACCATCTCCCTTGAAAGGGATATAATCATTGAAAGCTACATTAACCTCATCGAGAACGTCAGGATATCTGACCCCAAGATTTCGCATAAGCGGGTTTTTGACGACGTCGACATGCACTTTGTCTTCAAGTAAGTCGGAACCGATGTTGACGTCAAAGTCCAGTAACTACAATATATTCAGTCAGATAAGTGAAAACAGACTGGGGGAATGCGTAGGACAGGAGTGAATCACATCTTTTTTGGCCTCGGAAATTGAAATAAACTCATCAGAGGCCCGTCGAATATCATCTATCTTATCTGGGCCACAAACGACGATAATCCATCTTCTCATCGTCGATACTTTGAAGAGAGATCCGCGATACTATGGTTTGTTTGTTTTTTGTCAGATCGCAGATACGATGTACCTCGATGAAATAATAAATACTTGCTTGTAGCCCTCTGCGACGATTGATCTGGCATGCTTCCAGTATCGATGTGCTCCGATATACGAGGTCAGTATACCCGAGCAACCAACGGTGGGTATGAAACGAAGCTAGTAGTCAGTGAAAAGGATTGAACCCACCATGTTTCCATTTCGGATGCCAACTCACCTTGAGGTTGTTGACTATGTTCTGGTAAACGGCGGGAACATAATAGACCACGACGGAAGAAAAAAGTGCGACTAGTACTGCTTGTATCGTCACTGCCATCCGGGAGATGCGGTCGGCCGAGGGCTTTTTTCCAGTTTCTCGTGAAGGTTTTGTATGGTAGGACCAAGTTTGGAATGGTTGCCGTACACAAGTCAAAATGGGTTATTTCGTGGACAAGCGAATCGGCCCGCAATAAGCCAGGTCGAAACACCCCAATCAGCGACCGGCCCGGATACTATGCTCGATCACTGCTTCACCTCATATACACGATGAGGGCGTGCACGAAAAGAGGCGGGCGCACAATGAGCGAGAACAGAACAGACTCCGAGTCACACTGGGATTACGGCGAATCTGCCGTAACGAATGCTTGCTCTATCATCCTTTTTCATACTATACAATGTACATTCCTGCTGCGATACAACACTATACGACAACTGTGAAGTGGGATGGGAATGATCCTATGACAACCTCCGCACAAGAAGAGGCACTTTCGGACCGTCCTCGCTTGCTACCTTGGGGCGCCCAAACTGCCAACCCAGCTCCGTCGACGGCCCATTGGAGAACCCAAAGCTGAACTGGCTAACTAAAACCACAAGAGCAGCCTAGATATTGAAATGAAAAAATTCACGTAGATACACACAAGGACTTTCACATGCATACCTTTATCTCCAGTAACGCGAGATCTCTCCCCGGACACTGTCTGGGACCAGCGCCGAAAGTCAACAGGTGTCGGTAGCCAGGTAATTGCTCCCTTCTTCCAGTCCCAAGGCCATCGGCGTTCAGCCATCTGCTTGGATCGAACGTTTCTGCGTCAGGCCCCCAAAACGCTTCCGATATATTCAATGACCCGACAGGGATACGGATGATGGTGCCTTCGCTCACGGGCAAACTGTCAATCATCGCTCCAGATGCCGTTCGTATGGGATCGGTCAGCGGCATCACATCGTCTTCAGTTGCCTGTTTCGGATGATCAACGATATACAGAAAGGATGACGAACGGAAGGCAAGGCACGAACCGCACGCAGTAATTGCCTTTCGGGAGGATGGAACCTCAATATCTCGCATAGGAAGGCATCAAGGTATTTTAGATCTTTTGTCAGCTGGTCATACGTGGGACGTTCCCCATTCGCCAAGCATTCCTTAATTTCGGCACGGAGAGTCTCTTGCACTTTTGAGTGGCGAGCAAGTTCAATGAGAGACCACTGGGCGGAAGGATCAGCAATTAAATTCCCGGACAGACTCAGACAAATAAAATCACTGTTAAAGAAGCTGTAACACCACAGGGAACGGTTCATGAGGTCCTCAAAAAGATCAACACGATGACTCGTAGAACGTACATGCCGCAGTATCATATCCGGCCATTACAAGCAGGGCCTTCGGTTTTGTCAGTTTATGTTGAATGAAAAACGAGTAGGAGAGGTACGCACCGCCTACAAGCCAAGTCAGCCGCAGACGCCGATGCAGGTGAAAGTAACTTACCTGAGCCATGGCCTCGGGAAGTGACAAACGGATGCTAGCGTCAGCATCTACGGACTTGACTATACATGCGAAAACGTCAGCACCAAGTCATATCTCATGATCGAAGGGAGAGGTCACATACGTAGAATCCCAAGTACTGATTTGTGAATGGGGCTATCTTCGGGTGCCGTGCGTGCCTTCGTTATAAAGTCGGCCGTCAACAGTTTAAATTGATCTGCCACATCTACCAACTGCGAACTTCTGGCGTTCGGTAAGATAATTCCAAATAGCCTGTAGAGTGCTTCGCCTGTATAAAAAGAGAGCCTTAAAAAACGGCCTGCTGGGCTGACTGCGTGGTAAACATCTAGACCACTCATGATTGAGCATGCCTGGCCTTTCAGGTTGCCAAAGTCATGCGAAAATGCAACTTTTCCGACATTGTCCATGCTAAAGTAACATCGCACGTGAGAAGAATTGAGGCAAAGCGAAGAAAGTCATCGTACGTGAAAGCGTTCATCCTGGAGCACATAGGGAACAAAGTTATCAAGGGAAGGCAGATACGGCTGCGGCTCACCATTTTACTATCTCGATTTCGACTTCATGATTCAACTTGCCTGATGACTGGAAATATGAATCCCAAACTGCTTTAAGCTGTCATTCATATTAATCAATTGGCTGGCGGTTATGAGAATGTAACTTTCTAACCTGATAGGCCGAGTCCAAGATTGTGGGAGTGATAACGCGAATTGCTGAGGCAGTCAGAGGAGCAGCTAAGACCCTGCGTATTCTGAAATCATGTTCAATCATTCACTTATTATGCTACGATTTTTAAGCAGCGACCAACCTCTTGTGAGTTTCCCCTTCCATAGCGATCAACATATCACCAAACTGGAACAGAATTAAATAGATAGATCTGGGAAATGGACAATGCTTACCAACTTCCTGCCTTCATACCTTTGGGCAGGAGGCTCACAATACGTTATGGTGTCTTTGGAAAATAAGTGTGTGAGAGCCTTGGGGTCGTTCAATACAACATGGACAGTGCCAAGGCTGGCGGGCATCTGAAAAACGGGACCATACATCCGTTCCCAATCGCGATATGTTGGACTGAGGTCACTCCCAGGAAAGACCTTGCTAGCATTGCCGAAGAATATGCTCTCGCCGCGTGGTCCCTGCAGCTGGGGCGTTCTTAGACCTCGGCGGCTTCTGTAGATGGAAATGAGGGCGAGACAGCTGAGGATGGAGGTGATCAGCCTGATCCAATTGCTTTCGAAATACGCCGCCACCACATCGGGCCAAAGACCAATGAAGTTGGAGTTCAACATGACGAAGCGGACGAGCTGTTACACAGTTGATGATGGTTCAAGGAAGACTGACCACGGTTATAGCCCCAACTGACGCCAACCGTGTCCCATACACGTGCGAGCTCTTTATTCTCTCAATAGGGATGGGAACGGTCTCCGCCTTATCGCCATCAAAACAGAAAAAGAACTACCAGCCCAGAATAATTATTGTAATCATTGCAAGTCGCGTGACTCGATGAATCAACTGATCGCAATGAAAAATAATTCTTGTCGCTCTCCATCTGTCAGAACATGACAACCTCCCTATCAGAAAGAAGTAATTCCGAGATGGTTGGCGTTAGCCGAAAGCATAAGCCGGACGAACCGAACTACGATTGATACGATGATAGGAACTTCGCCCCGAGGTGTTGCAGCGGTGATGGCTCTACAAGAGCTACCATAACTATAGCCTGACATGTGATGGTCAGATGTATAGCACAACCAGGTATGGATATACGAGCTGTGAAAGTCCTTTCTCTCTTATCTATAGGTGATGAGATTGGTTTCGGCCTATGCAAGACCGAGACGATACCGCCGAAAACGGATGACCGGGCTTCCTCGACGGAAGAGCGACGGGATTTGTAGTACAATACTGCCTTGGAGCAATTCCAGGCCCTGGACTCGGATTGCGGACGGCGACTTACTTGTTGGCGTTTCACGTGACATGTGACGCTGACGTCCCGCGACGTGCCACTTACTGGTCCAACAAGATGTAGATGAAAGGAAGGTCAGGTTGTTTGTCAAGAAATTCACTCAGAGGTTCAATGTCCTTGCGCGAACATGTTGGACCTCCATCAAAATAACACGCTGTCAAGTGGCCTCAAGAATCTCCATGTTGTCCATTTTTGATTTCTATGTGGCGAACCGTTCCGAATGGCAATGAGAACTTCATTTATCTCCGAGTCCGTGGAACAAACAACACTCTATGCTGAAAAGAAGCACTAATATTCCCATCTGCGACACCAGACTGATTTTGGCTCCAACCATTATTGGCAAGGCAACAACGTATAAAAGGGATTGTGAACCTGCGACGTTTAGTATCCAGCACCCTTCGTTCAAACCCAACTCCAATACTTCTCAATCTCCCAATCTCAATCGCAATGTCTGATATCAATGCTACCCGTCTTCCCATCTGGGGCATCGGTTGCAACCCATCCGTCGGTGACGAAGTCACTGCTCTCCTCGCTTCTGGCGAAGCGTAAGCACAATTTCTCTCCAATAATGTACCAATGTACTTATGCACTACATATTAGCCTTTGCTAAATGTCCCATCCGTTTGTCTACTGTGGACATTACAAAGGTATCATCATCTCACTTCATGATGTCGTTATCCTAACTCAAATGCAGCAGTAGACAGTACGAGTTGTGGACATTGTGAGGCTTGGACCATTGAGCCTGCATTGAATGTAAGACCTTGAAGTTATTATTTGCAACAAAACAAGACGCTAAACTCTCATTCACCAGACAACTTTCGTTCTTTCTCTTCTTCTGTTGGCGGCACCGTTTTTTGTCTCGTCTGTATAAAAAAAAGCCTTGTAAAAACCCACGTCGACGATATGTGTTGTAGTCTATATGCAATTGTACAGTGTTATCAGGACAAACGTCTGACTTTTTGAGTTCAACCCCAACAATGCTTAGCAACGCAGATACTACTGGGGCGAATTGAAATATAAATCCTGGTACATGAGCATCTAGAAATAAATACTCTGACAATTGGATCGTATGAAAGGACATCTATGGACCGACATTTACATACATTCATCTTTAATAAAAGCCCCCAATTCCAATACGACCTTAAGCCACTAATGATATTATGAAACGCTAGGAAATAATGGGACCTGAACGACGGTGGAGAAACCTCTATCTCCGAGTCGTTGGGTAGGCGATGCGATAGGCCAAGAACCCCTTTTCGACTTGGCACCTTGTGCCACAAGGTGGAATACGCAGCGATGGCTGTCACGTCACATCTTTACTTTCTGCGATACACAAATCAAGTAAGTGACATACGAGTTAGACTGTCGAATTTTAATCGATAATGTACATATCGGGTGTGGATCCGCATAACTTACCCGACGCGATGGATACTCAAGTAGGTAATCCAATCGCCAGTGTGAATCCCAAGGATGGGATGGGCTTGCCATCACCTTGCTGATGTTTAATTGACAAACAGGGGGCTGCCAGGGACCATGGTTTTTGAATATAACTACCGTGGCTCGGATGTGGCACAACTGTCCTCGGTTTTACGCGATGGATACTCAAGTAGGTAATCCAATCGCCAGTGTGAATCCCAAGGATGGGATGGGTTTGCCATCACCTTGCTGATGTTTAATTGACAAACAGGGGGCTGCCAGGGACCATGGTTTTTGAATATAACTACCGTGGCTCGGATGTGGCACAACTGTCCTCGGTTTTACGAAGATTTAGTAGTATGCAGGTAGCAGTCCAACAAGACGTGGATAACCGAAAGACAAGTTGCTGAAAAAAAAAAACCCCTTTAGAGACTCTACACAAACATGTTGAACTCCTATCAAGATAACATATCTAATGTCAGGTTACCTCGAGAATTCTCATATCTTCCGTTTTGATATATTTACTATCATCACGGGCAAGCCGTTCCAAATGGCGATGAATGCTCCATGACTACCTCCGCGTCCGTGGAATAAACATAACTTTATGCGGAAAAGAAGCATCTCTCCACACCGCACTTCGGTTCTGCATTCACGCACTGATCTTCTTATCTGCTGTGTTTCCCAGGCTATTAAATTATTGCGATTGATTTGGCCTCCGGGCAGCGACGTATAAAAGGGATCGTGAACCTCTGAGGTGTTCAGTATCCAAAGCCTTTCATTCAAACCCAACTCCAATACTTCTCAACCTCACATTCTTACTATCTCAATGTCTGACATCAATTCCACCCGTCTTCCCATCTGGGGCATAGGTTGCAACCCGTCCGTCGGTGACGAAGTCACTGCACTCCTCACTCGTGGCGAAGCGTAAGCACCGTTTCGCTCATATAATGTACCAATGTACTTACGCACTGTGTATTAGCCTTTGCTGAATACCCCCATCCATTTGTCCACTATAACGTTACAAAGGTATATTAACAATCTCACTTCATAATGCGATTACCCTAATTCAAATGCAGTAGTGGGCAATACGAGTTGTGAACGTTGTGTGGCTTGGACCGTTGAGACTTCTTCGAAAGTAAGGCCTTGAAGTTTCATTCAATATTGATGACAAAACTGAAAACGCTAAAATTCTCTTTCCAACAGACAACTTCCGTTCTTTCTTTTCTTCTGTTGGCGACACCTCTTTTTTTTTTCAAAAAATATGTAAAACCCACGTAGACGATATGTGTTGTAGTCAATACAGTGTTGATGCTTTGCAAATCCCGCACGGAATGTCACGCGTCACGAGTCACACTTCGCTAGTCTAGAATGCGTTGAACACGCGGAGGACAATACTTCGACTTTGGAAGCTTAAAGTCTGAGCAATCACACGTTCTATTCCCAAATTCTTGCCGTCGATTCTTTTGACGTGGAAGGGCCCGTAAGTAAGCTATGACCATCACAAGATCACCGACACTCATGGTTACACTAGTAATCCATTTGAAGAGAACAGTGAATCCGATGGCTAAATTCGTTTCATGCAAGTCTTATGTAACGCTTGTAATGACCTTCGGCCTAATGTCGTCATCAAATAAACCAGAACGGGCCATACGAAGACTTGTAAGTAAAGAATGTTACCTAGGCTGCTGGAAAAAATAAAGACCTCAACCAGGTAATTCCCTTTTGAAGAGGAGCAAGCTCGGCCACGACACTTTCACTCATCCTATCTCATCCAATTCGGTTATATCATCCTGTGACGATTGCAAGATTATGTTGCCCGCGTTCAAGACGATGGGCATAATACACTCTCCTCAATGATATAGCCGCGATACACGGAAGGCCGCACCGCATTCTCGTGTCTTCTCAGCAGGTTGCTGTACTACGGATGGACACGATAATTCATTGTTCCTATCACATCACCTTGCGCTATGCACGCGACAGATGGTTTTTACGTGCTTGACATCGTTGTTATCTACCAGCGTAAAAGGCCGCTTATTATCTTTCCTCGTCTTGACTCCGAAAAAAGTGATTCCCAACATCAGAATACCGACACTCGGAATGGCACATTGAAGTCCCCTATCTGCTCAGGGCGCTACATCATGGTACTGCGGATTAATTCCGAGATGAGCGCTTTATATCAGTTCACCTCGTGTTACACACGCAGCTGGAGGAAAAAGGATGTTAACTCAGCATCGCTCTCTCCAGTTATAAGGGGTAAATAGAAACCGTCTGGCCTTTATCATCCCTCACGTCGGCACCGCTATAACAATGGCGTCTCCTACCCAGCTGCCAGATGCTCGACGTTCTCTGCAGTTGCACGTTACAAGTGATGTTGAATCTCACACCGACATTTACAAACCTACATCTTCCGAACGCTTCCTGGCAGCTCTCGCGAAGCTTGTTTCGTTTAAGAGGCATAAAGGCCATATACAGCTGGATGAGCTGTCAGAGAAGGAAGAGAGTACCTTGGCCGCTTTACGTGCCTGGTCGCGCACGAGTATTCAGGATGCTTTGCAGCGTCTTGATACGAGCGCTGAGGGCCTCATAAATTTACAAGCGAAGCAATTGCTGAAGAAGATGGGACCGAATGAGCTGTCGAACGTTAAACCTCCAACTTGGTGGTGGCTTTTGCTGAATGCCCTGCCCAACCCATTTAACGTTTTATTGGTCGTCCTCGCTATTGTGTCCATCCTCACCGGTGACGATGCTACGTTCTATATTCTTCTGCTCATGGTAGCGCTTAGTGTTGGTCTCCGTTTCATTCAGGAATACAAGTCAACCCGACGCGCTGCTTCACTGAAAGAGCTCATTACCGCTGAATCTAATGTTTTGCGCCGCGAAGTGGCTGAGAGGCCTGGAACAGTAGAAGTCATCAATCGCAAAAAACTCGTTCCTGGTGATATTGTCCTACTTGCAACCGGGAACGTTATCCCCGCAGACTGTCTATTGCTCGAGTCCAATATGCTTACGATATCTCAGAGTTCGCTCACGGGCGAGAATCTGCCACTCGAGAAGAGTCCTGTACCTACGGGAGCGACAGGGTCCGAGTTCATGAGTATATTCGAAGCGCCCAACATACTGTTCATGGGCAGCTATGTTGTCAGTGGCTCCGGAAAAGCAATAGTGCTCGCAACTGGGGACAAGACATATGTGGCGGCCATGTCCGCCATCTTCAACCAGGGCAAGCCGATCACCGCTTTCCAGACCGGCATTAAGCGAGTGTCATTATTACTGATCGCGTTCATGGCGGTTATGGTCCCAATCGTGCTTGTCATTGAAGGCCTCGTCTCGCACAACTGGCAAGAGGCAGCCTTTTTTTGTATTGCTGTCGCAGTCGGTCTCGTGCCCGAAATGATGCCCATGGTCGTTAATTCCAACTTGGCTCGTGGCTCCATCATTATGGCCAAGAAGAAGGTGATCATCAAGCGCTTGGATGCTATCCAGAATGTGGGATCAGTAGACGTTCTCTGCAGCGATAAGACTGGGACTCTTACAGAAGACGAAATGAAGGTTGCTACGTATATCAACGTGGCGGGCGAGACGGATGCACATGTTTTAGATCTAGCCTATATCAACGCGTCGCTGCAGACTGGACTCAAGAACTCACTCGACAAGGCGATCATCGACATGGGTGCACAGCAGGAGCACGAGGACCGCCTCGCGTCTCAGCTAGGACAGTACACAAAGATTGGCGAAATTCCTTTTGATTTTGTCCGTCGGCTCTTATCTATTATCGTGTTCAGCGCTTCGAACGGTAGCACACTGATTTGCAAGGGTGCTGCCGAAGAGGTCATATCCAAGTGTACCACCATGCGTTTTGTGCAGAATGTGGTCCCAATCGACCCTCATGTACTTCTAGCGCTTGTGGATAGGTTGAATAAGGAAGGTTACCGTGTCATTGGCGTTGCCACACGCCAATATGGTGCTCGGACCAAACCACCGCCGTCCTCTGAAGCCAACCTGACATGTGAAGGTTTCCTTGTCTTCCAGGACCCGCCTAAAGAGGATGCAAAAATAGCGATTGCTGAGCTCGCTTCTTTGGGAGTGGAGACAAAGGTGCTGACGGGTGACGCTCTAGCGACTGCCATCAAGGTTTGTCAAGACCTTGAGATTCTTCATAGCGATGATATTGCTGAGCAAAGGGTGATTTCGGGCGCAGACCTGGCACTTTTGAAGCAGGACGATTTTGACGATGCTATACTGCGCTGTAAAGTGTTTGCAAAGTTGACGCCTATCCAGAAGTATCAAATCGTCAATCGCCTGAAAGCCAACGGACGTCGGGTTGCTTTCCTTGGAGATGGCATTAACGACGCCCCTGCTCTTCGTGAAGCTGATTGCGGTATCTCTGTCGACTCTGGCACGGATATCGCCAAGGATGCGGCCGATGTTATTATGATGGAGAAATCACTTGGCGTTATCGTTGATGCCGTCCGCATTGGACGGATTACGTTTGTTAATACGTTAAAGTATATCAAGATGGCGGCGTCGTCCAACTTCGGCAACGTCTTCTCAGTTCTCATTGCGTCTGCCTGGCTTCCGTTCACGCCTATGCAGCCGATCCAGTTGCTCACGCAGAATCTAGCTTACGATATTTCACAAAGCACCATTCCTTGGGACAACGTTGACCCGCACATGATTCAACGTCCACGCCCATGGGAGATCGGTAGCTTGGCCCGCTTCATGATAATCTTGGGACCTACCTCGTCTATATTCGACGTCTGCGTCTTTGCGGTTGGTTGGTATTACTTTGGCATCCGTGGCAATTCGTCCGATGCGGCGATCAATAATTTCAGAACTCAATGGTTCATCGAAGGGCTGCTATCTCAGACGCTGATTGTGCATCTTCTTCGTACGCCCAAGTTGCCATTTATCCAAAGCTCTGCCTCTAAGCTCGTCATATTGACGACCTCCATGATCGCCATTGCTGGTATCGTAATTCCCTATACCCCCCTGGGGAAAGCTGAACAAATGGAGCATCCATACCCAATCTTCTACGCTTTTTTGGTGGTAATTTTGGTTTGCTACATGATAGTAGTCCAGATTACGAAGATGATATACATTCACCTATTCAAAGAATGGCTGTAGTTTCTTATCTGTTGTATTTTTTTCCCACCGTATTACGCTACTCGACCAGGAATGCTTTCTCCTTGCTTGAGCATCTGACAGGCGGGATCTATGTGCCAACTGTTTTAGTGTTCAGAACGTTCAGTACGGTCCAGACTAGACTATGTACTATGTAGACCTTCGTACCTGGTTCAATTCCAAGTGTTTAATTTGAACTTGAACATCGTAGTGCGGTAGTGACTAGTGACTGGAGACAAGAAGCGAGGTTCTCAATTATTGAGACAGATTGAGCACTTAGAACCCTGCTTCCTAAAATGGACGAAAAATGCTTCCATCTTAACATGGACCTGGAATGATTGTCACCAAGAAATTGATTAATGAATTTCTCCGCCATAGCAGGTCAAAAGGGGCTGGCAACTACAACAACTCTCTCATAATTACCGATCGGGCCGATCGGAAGAATGGAAATAACCACTTACGATGTATTAATTACGAGGGCGGGGCGGATTTTTTAATTTTAATTTTCAATTGCATCCAGTTATCCAGTGCCGAGATCAAGGATCTGGTTGCGGTGCGCGCACCCTTGGCTGAAGTTTGTTTCTGCGATGTCAATCAAATGATCAATTGATTAATGATGTTACGTGTACGTACTCACCACAGAGGAAAAAAAAAAAAGTTGATCGAAAATTTTCCTCAGTAAGACCTTCGCTTGACTTGTACGACTCGTACGATGAGTCTCCCAAACCAAGGTTGATAATCATCTTGACCGATAATCGTAAGTGGAATGACTTTTTTTTTAAAATTTTTAATTTTGATTCCATCTCCTTTACCTCCAATGCAGATTGAATGCCCCTAAAGAGGAGCGAGTGACTAGGACTAATGGCATGATCCAACAAGGTTGGTGAGCGGATATCTCATCTTTTCTAGAATGGGCATAGTGTTTGAACTGACCCACACAGCATTTATGGAGCATCCTAACCTAAGAATCCCGGCTTGACCGCGGTGTCATCGTGATGACTCTGACAGACCGAGCAAACATGTTTTGCTTCCGTGTTTTTGCTTCCTTCAGTACTAAGGTCGATTTATATTAGTTTTTTTTGAAACGTTAGCCGGAACGAGTTTGGAGACAAGAAGGAACGACTCAACCATTTGGGGCTAACTCTAGATCTAGTGATATCGAACAAAAAAGCAATGAGCTTTGATGGCCAGTTGGCACCATGGCACAGTTGTAGTGATTGCAGTCCACAAAGCGTTATGATTTAATGAGAGGTACATATGTATCTAGTCGATGAAACATTAAACTTTATGTAAAGAACAAAAGAAATCTAGTGTTGTCCATTTCTGCAGTCACACTCAAACTCTCTTCCGGAACAAGAGCTCTGCCATCGGATTGGGCATCGCGCCTGGTCCAGACCAAACGGCTGGAGGGCGCCCATTATCGTTGGCGAATTTGATGTCGTAGTTCACGAGGACATGAGCAATCAGTGTCTTCAGTTCGTTAGCAGCAAAGAATCGTCCAGGGCTAGATTAGAAGAAAAACAAACAATTATTGACTCAGTTAATCGATATCACAAAACAGTTGACAAAGTCTTAATACCATGCATGACGGCCTTGGCCAAAAAGAAGATAATCGGATTCGATGGACACAAATTGGTGCTTGTTATCTTCTCCCTCCTTTGCACGCATCTTCTGGAAGCGGAAGCCATCAAACGTATCGGGATCAGAGTAAATGTCCTGCGTCAATGTATTAGTGCATCGTTGGGATATGGTGTAAGGAAGTATCTCACAGGGTCCATGTGCATGCACAGCGTGGGAATAGCTACGGTGTTGCCCGCAGGAATCATCGTACCATCAGAGAAAGTAAAGTCCTTCATTACTTTGCGCGTTACTCCGACTGGATAAAAAATGATTAGTATCCCAGGCAGTAAAATCGTAAAAAAGTCACGCACAGACACCCAAGGATGCTATCCGCATCGATTCCTTGACAAAGCTATCCAGTTTGTGCATCTTTCCGGTGGAAGCCTTGGACCAGCCTTCCTCCTGGATGACTCCTTCGATTTCTTCGCGCAAAGGCTGTATATATTCCGGATGTGCAGCCAAGTCAAACAGCGCATTTGTAAACGTCTGTATAAAATAAGAGAGTAAGTAGAGTCCGGTAGTAACAGGATTGTACGCACAATGCTCGTTGTATGAACGGCTGCGAAATTAATCATGAGGACGCGAGATGTTATGTCCCTCAAATTTCGTTGCTTTCCTTTCGAGATGTCGAATAGCCATGTTAGCATGTCATTCTATCACGAAGTGAGTATAAGCATCGGACAGGATCAAAAAAATACCAACGGGTCTCTCAGGCCAGTCCTTTCCATGAAGTGCCTCCTCTTTCAGACGTTTTTCAAGGAAAGGTCCAAGATGCTTCATTCCGCGTTCAATGCTCTGATTTACTGTCGTAAATGGGGCAACAAGACTAGATATGGGTAAGCAATCTTGTCGTGGACGGGTCACAAGTACGCACGGTTTTAACAAGGGCGGGACCCTGTTGAGAATCCTACCCGTTTCAATAATATCGATAGTAACCCTCTTGCTAAGGTCCAGATAGTCTTGGTTACGACCTATAACATCCATGGATCAGAATTTATTCAATTATGATAAACATGAAAAAAAAAAAACATACAAAGCGGTAAGCCAACTAACATCCTGTTACCTGCCCTACAAACGATCTCCATTACTGTTGAAAAGGCTCTGACTTTGACCCATTCTGAAAACCAAAAGTTAGACCACTTTCAAAAGATGAGGTCCTGTACATTACCGTCACCCTTGATAGGGATATGATCATTGAACGCTGCTACTATCTCGTCGCGCACGTCATCAAACCTAGCCCCAATATTTCGTGTGAGAGGAGTCCTGACGACTTCCACGTGCGCCGCATCGTTAAGTATTTCGGCGCCGAAACTTACATCCAGATGTAGGCCCTGCGTATATGCCGTCAGATATGAAATATAGGTGTAAGAAAGACAAACTAATTACATCTCTCGCAGCTTTGGCGAATGAAAGATACTCATCAGACGCACGTTTAATGTCTTCAATCTTGTCCGGGCCAGATACAAGTATCACCCATTGTCTCATAGTTGCTACTTTGAAGATAGATCCACGATACTATGACTCCTCAATGAGATGGTGAACGGGACATCTCGGTCGACAAATACCTGGTCGTAGCCCTCTTGGACTATAGATCTGGCATTTTTTGCAAGTCGTTGTGCTCCGAAATACGATGTCAACAAGCCTGAGCAGCCAACGGTGGGGATAGAACGAAGCTGTTTCGAAAGCACGTGTAAAATTAAATAGGGGGGCTAGTGAGAGACGTTTATCTGGCTCACCTTCAGGTTGTTGACGATCTTCTGATATATGGTGGGCGTATAATAGATCAAAGCGGACGCCAAAAGGGCGACTACTAAGGCTTGCGTCGACATTGGAGGTATGAGTTGAGCAAGGGTGCCTGCCCGTATGTAGGTTTTATACAAAGCCATCAAAGTTGCCGTAAGTGGCCTTTTTAGCCGAGAAGCTGACGATCTGAGATGCCGGAACTCATCAACCGGGTTGCCTGTGCATGAGGCAGTCCATGAGTCGAACCTGATAAGCATCTGTGGTACATACATAGACGCCTACCTTAAGTACCAGCTTAATGCATGACAATAGAACATGTAATAACGGTTCTGAAACGCCTCTGTGTGCCAGATGAGTCGCGTTGATAACAATCTCACCTGGGGCAGCGCTCAGAGGCGGTGCCAAGCTAAGACTTACCACTAGTCATCGTCCTGACAAGTATCGGGGCGAACTAGAGGGCAGGTCACGTGCTGTTGGACTTCGTACCTTGCCACGTGCCACGCATTCTCTCTTCCGTCCAGCCAAGAATCGCCCCGGGTACATTTGTAGTCTTTCTTTGTATATTTAGCTGTCTTTTGGGTTTGCGCGCAGTTTCGTTGTCTCTTTAGACCGCCTTATTGACATTCATGTACAGGTGTCCTTAACTGTGCAGCGGACTGCATCCGCTTTGCACGTCGCGCTGGCGAGTTTCATGTCTTTCGCTCCTTCCACGGGATTCAAGCCATGCTCGTGCACATTACCCTCGGCCACCAGTTCTGATGCCTTTCAATTTGACACCTCAGACTGTGAAGCCGAAACGGATATTGTGGACCAATGCATTGATTTGATCGACGAAGAGATCCCACAACGGCCGTCGAGCCGGCTAGGCTTTCATTCTGCTCTTACGGACTGTTACGCTACCGGTATCGAAGATCCGAGCGAGACCCACCTTCCTGAAATGATGAACAGGCCTTTTAACGCCGCCATTACCGATTCGGACTCCTCTAGCTTGGCGTCTGCCTTCTCTTCGACAGTGGCCTATGACGTGGACGAGGACATTACATCCGTGGCGTCTACGCGCCTCCCAAATTGCTCACTGGCATCTTTGCAACCGTCTTCTATCGGTCTGAGGATCACCCCAATGACCCCCTTCGACGACGCGATCCCTTTGTCTTCAGACGATGAATCAGACTTCTCGGACTCGGATTCGTTGTCGGATTGTTCCTCTGACAATATAGACGACGACTTTGATTTTCCTCTGCCCTCGGCTGCCCTTCCGCCCTCTAATTTGTCTGTGCCTTCACTTGTTGCTCCAGTGGCACGGCTGCCCTCTCTACCCCCGCAACTCTACGAGCCACCTAGCATGTCTACGGAACAGCCTCCAATACCCCCTCTGCGCCTCCCCTCTCCGAAGCTCAGTCACAATGATCATGGCTATTCAAGGCATGCGCTACATCATATCAAGTGGTTTTGGGCCGTGCGCCAAAACACATGGGCAGAATGCGACAGCAGTCAACGCGATTGCAGTGCTTACGATGGTATCGTTAGCCCTAGCGGCTACGATTCGTATGGCTCATTCAAAAGCCGGACGCAGCGCAGCAATCTTACGCAGCATTTCAAAATGAAGAGCCCTGTACCCCAAGGCCCAACACTCCCTCCCATGTCTATCCATCCGAGGCGTGGTGACATTGCTTCTCTGCGGGACCCATACTGTGCGCACATCGATAGGTGCTTCGTTAACCTCCCCAGTTGGACATTGGCCAAGACCATGTACATGTTCGACGTTCACGTCGGATGCGAGTGGCAAAGCCGTCGTGAGAAGATGGGCAAGTGGAAGCAAAGCGCCGGTGGCGCAACGGCGGCGGACCAACTGCGGAAGAGATGTGATGCTCCTATGCACATGCACGATGCGCCTGACGAGGCCGAGGCCGACAGCGAGAACGAGTCGCTAGGAACGTCCGCGTCGGTGGTTTCGAGCGACGATTCGGATGCCACCCTTGTCGAGAGCGAGGATGGGGGTGATGTCGAACGAGAAGACTTTAACTCTACCTTTGACACCTTTGGCACAGACGCCAGTCCCTCTTCTCCATCCACTAGTAATGAACACGATTTAGACACGCCGCGCCTCAAGTACTCTTCTTCTTCACCTCCAACCGAACAGCTATCCCCCAAGTGCTCGATTTCTCCAAAGCTGTATGAGCAAATGCAATCACCGCGTGCAGAGTTCTTTTCGTTCCTCACCGATGATGTCGATTCGATGAAGCCCTGGGCCACAAATTGGTATCGTCGTTGGGAAATTCTGATGGAACTCATGCGTTTCAATTGGGGACACGACCCGTTTTTTGCAGCGCTTAGTATCGATGAGCAGCGATACTCTATCGAGGACCCATCATCGTGCTGTTCGCCGAGTCTTAGTGATGCCAGAAAGGGAAAGCGCCGGTTGAAGCGTCAGCCGAGGTTTTTCTTTGACGACGATGCGGCTGAAGACGACTCTTCCTGGGCTTGGGATTCGTCTCTTGACTTGGACAGCACTAGCAAGGTCTCTCAGCCTACTTATTTTGCACATAAAACGGAGACGGGCTCGATCCTCTTGTAATATCATTATAATGTGTAAGTGGGGCTTCCATTCTCAAACTGGTTTCGTGTGCTGAGACGAGATAGAAGCTGTCTTATGTTCGCTTAAAGCACGCTCTGGACGCACGTACACCTTCCTTTTCATCCGTCCCTTGAACGACTAATGTGATAATGACAATGAGTTACAACTGCAATTTTTTTGTCCCTACTCTTCAAATTTACATATCTCTCTCAGCATTACACCATTACAACTTTACGATTATAGAATCTCCCCATTTTACTTCTCCTTGGTCATCATTCATATATTCATCTGTCGCATTCATCGCTATCGTCACTAGGTACAGGTTGAGACTGGCATGTTTGGATATTTATTTGGATTGACAGCGGGCCAGTTTGTTCGCGAAACCTTAGTAGAATTCGCATTTTCTAGTAATTGTTTTATTCCAAAGGCACAAAGTCTTATTCAAGCTTCAAATCTTTGAGCGAACCAATTCCATTTAACCAACTCTGGTCGTCTTGTGGCGTTGGGTGAAATCGAGGGGTAGAACATATTGGATCATCCACGTGGGGTCATCACGTGGTCGGTTGCTGCTACCGTGTCTCAGGCTCATATAGTATGTAAGAGATGGCCGACCACATAGCCGAGATTGAAATCTTCCTGAGTATTGATGAAACTCAATTTGTATCTTTTCTTTCAATTCCCCGCAGCGATATCGAGAGACTCGCCGTCTCACCATTTCGATGGATGCGCTATGTCATGTTCGCCATTTGTGGCGCTCGTGGCGACCTTTCTACAATACCCAACGGTCCCGCTGTGAACTACGAGAACACCGAAATTCCGAATGACGAAAATAGATACTATTATCAGCCTTTAGGTAAGCTTTTCTTTTCTTCTTCGTGTGTGAAATTGCGGTTCACACTTCTCCAGGTCCTTGTGTCTTTGTAGACTATAAAGGTTTAAGTGAGAAAATAACAACCACCCAAGTGACGACATGCTGCAGATCTTTCAGATCTCGTATCATACAACGAGATGGACCTGCCTGTGTTTTTACACAGGAGGATGAGTGTCAAGCGGCACACCTGATTCCCCGTTGCAAAGGCGATGAGGTGAGATTTGTGGTTGGTCCATATTATCATTTGATGATGTTGTTTTTCCAGTACATCGCAAGAGTGATGGATCTTCGTTCTCCTGGAGATAACTCAGCAGTGGGTATTGATATGACAGAGAACGGCATCTTTCTTTCCAACGTCGTGCATCCGAAACTCAGTAAAGGGGAGGTTGCCCTCATAAAGGTGTGAAACTTCGGTACTACATTTTTAGTTCACCGTTTTAACCTGTCTTAGACACCAAACTACGGCCTGAGACCCAAAGATATAAAGAAGTTTCGGCAAGGTGACCATGATGACAAGCCCGAGGAATGCATTACCCTTCAGTGGATTACGAAACCTAGTCATTACAACCCTAGGGCGCTGGATATATTTCGACCAAACGTTTATATTGAACCTGCCATTGCTTTCGTTGCACGGCAAAATATTGATGCACAGTTTCGAGGCGACAGAGCTGCGCTACCCTCTACTGTTATACTCGACTA
Organism: Amanita rimosa; assembly: GCA_023014395.1. NCBI lineage: Eukaryota > Fungi > Basidiomycota > Agaricomycetes > Agaricales > Amanitaceae > Amanita > Amanita rimosa. Next base: position 1,493,549 of record JAEBUO010000001.1, on the reverse strand, counting down.
TATTTACGGTATTGCTGCTTACAAGGCCTGGCGTAGCAAGCGCCTTGACAATTTCCACCCTCGAATGGAGGCATACCATAATGAACATTATGCACAGATTCCGCTGCCTCCCCGTCCCCAATCACGCCACAGTGGCACTCCGACAAGGAAAGGAGATCTGGCGGAAACGATGGACGAACTCAATATGGTATTAATGCTTATCAATGGAATCACACCAGAAATGGCTGCCAAACATAGGGAGAAAGAAATAGAGGAAGAGGAGCAGGCAGCTCGGGAAGCAAGCCGAAGGAAAGTGGAGGAGTGGAGGATGTCTACAGTATGAAATGTGTTGATAATGGTAACTTTGTGTGTTCAATGAACTCCAAGCCCATTCCTATACTATAGAACAGAACAGCTGAGCGAGTAATGCAAGCCTTGCAGGTCATTCAATTGTATTTCGTAGCAGCGGCGCCAACATCTCATCATTACCCATCATATCTTATTCGGATGGTATTAGTATCATCTACTTATTTATCATTTTTGCAAGCGAACATGGATAACGTAAAGGCATTGTGGAATTCAGTGTTTTCAGCTTACTATGGTTCCAACTTCCAGTCTCATTTTACGTGCCACCGGCTGTATCTCAGGACTTGAGCCAAGTTTAGTCAAACCATGCATTAGTACGATATGCGAAATACAGTACTGCGTAATCGCTCCAGGATTTTTAGGAAAATAAAAGACATTGGCCGATTCGATGAGACACAACACTTGTAATATCTTTACGCAGTCGTCCCCGTAACCGTTAGGTCCCCACATAGGTTCTATTTCGTCTGTCAAAAACGGGTGACAAATAAAAAGTAATTTTCGTGCTTTTGGTCAACCGCATAAGCAGTCTAAGCCCAGGGCCCACGACAAGGGAAGCACGAGGAAAGGAGGCACTGGTAAACCTCCTCACCCTCCCCGGGAAAAGGAAGACGCACCTTGCTTTACAGGCGAACGAGGCGGGCGACGGGGTAGAGTGGCGGCAACCTGCAAATATCAGCCAATTAAATAATAAAAAAAGAAAAGAGAGAATAAGAGAAAGAAAAGAAAGAAAAAAACGCCCCGCCCTCTCCTCAAGCCAGCCTCCTATAGGAGACGGCCTACTTCCTCTCCGACGCTAAGACGAGCTCTTCCCAAATCCTGCTCTCTTCCGCTAACATTCTGCTCATGTATTGGATGGAGGAAGGAAAGACATCGTCGAATTGTTCAGGCATGCACCAAGGCATGATTGGTGCTTTGAGGGAGAGGCGAGCCTGGTTGGTTTCGTCTTGGAGCGTGATGAGACGAACCGGTTGATGAGCTTCTTTCAATTCCGTCAAATCTTGACCAATGGCTGCGCCGTCCGGTGAGCCTCGCGCGGTGCGAGACTTTCCGAAAATATTGGGGATAATCAGATTCACAAGCCATGTTACCCTTTTTCGCATCGACCGGCGTTTGGGTTGCACCTCGGAGCGTTGCTGGACAGCCAATGGATGTAGAGTGGTGTGTGAAGTAGCAGGTAGGGCTTGACGACCAGCGTCGGTAGCAGCAACGTAAGATGTAGCAACAGTATGCATGATAATGATGAACGATAATGAAAAAGAAGTGAAACTGGGCAAGGCGGATTTATATGTAGCTGATTCCATTGTCAACCACACGATCGGTCAGGTCAGCCGCCATTGTAATGTCAGGTCCCGGTCAAACAACAGGAACAGGACTTTCACTGAGGCAAAACTTTTTGTCGTTTCTGATTTTCTGGAGGGAAAAGTCTTAAGGATGTGATGAGGCCTTGAGGAGGTCGTCAAACGGAGATGATGCCACGTGATGTAACATTCTAAGTTTATCCATTCAACGAACACGACTCGTCGTTGTTTGCGGCAGATGAACAAGTTGAAGAAGAGCCGCACGCTGGCCTATGCAGAAGCTGAAGGTCCAGTATACAGTCAGCAGCAGCTCTCGAGGATGACGACAAAAGTGCTAGCCACGAGCGTTGAACCTTGTCCGAGTTCAACGACCCTCAGAGGAGTCCACCATCATCATCATGCGGCGGCGGCGACTGTGCATTATGAGGTTGAAGAAACTAGACATGAAGTAGTAACGGCTGGTTGCGCCCGGTGTCATGCAGATCCATCACAACAGGTGTATCGGGATTGGATGACCAGGGTACGACATGCGGAGGCGAGTTTAAGCGCAAAGGAGGTGAGGTGTTATTGGCAGTTCAAATTCCCCTCTGACTTTTCTTTCTTTCTTTCTTTCTTTTGTTTCGTTGGTTACTTATCTAACTCTAATGCTGTAATAATATTGCTCGTGGGATTACTACTTCACATTCAACAAGAACGAATTGGCTTTACTTTCAAAACATCAGTGGGAAAGACATGCAAACCTAGAGCGAGTCGTGGTACGTAGCGCGTCATACATAATTGCAGCGCCCACGCCGCACTCCACTTTTTTCTTTTTATTATTATTATACTTTTAGCGGTGACCGGTGGCTAATTGTTGTTCTTGGGGGGACTGTATGACAGCATGCACTCCTAGCCATCATCTCGGCGCTGGTGTTCATCATCCTCTATCAGGCTAATTCACACTACCGCTGCGACGCCAACACGCGTAGTCGACGATGGTCTGCGCCGGCACATTTCACCATACCCATCTTATCACCATTCACATCTGTCGTACGTCTTTTTTTCTTTCTTCCCTTTTTCTTTATCCTTTTTAAGTTATTGATACAGATATACTCCAGTCCAGTTAGCTGATCCTGGTTCTTACAGATCGAACATGAAACGTCGGTTATGGGTTCAAAGACCGTGGCGGTGTTCATTTGCGTGGCAGGCTGTGTGGTGTACTTTGCTTTCCGGCACTGGATTTCCCGGAGATGATAAAGTTCAATGGCCGTCGGCTTATGCTCCACTACGTGGCCTTTTGCAAACCGTATGCGTGTATTGGAACCACGTTGAAATTTGTTGGCTGAGGGCTGTGCTTGGTTTCGAGTTATACCATGATGAGAATGATATTTCCATTGCCAAGTTTGAACAGGTAGGCCAGAATTGAAATATGGATCGAAGCCGAGAGTATTCTATTAAATAAATAAAAACATTTTGGAGAGATATAAGTTTAGGGAATGACAACTGGATCTCAATCACATCTTAAACCCGATTCCGGAATAAGAGCTCGGCTGTTGGATTGACTATCGAATTTGATCCAGACCAAAAGGGTTGAGGACGTCCTTCACCAACCAACTTGATGTCATAGTTCAGTAGGACATGAGCAACCAGTGTCTTCAATTCATTGGCCGCGAAGAACCGGCCAGGGCTAGAGGGAGAGAATTGCAGTCAACCATCATTGCTTAAAAACACAGGAGTTTTTAAAAAAGGATACCATGCATGACGGCCGTGACCGAATAACATGTAGTCTTGTTCAATAGAGACGAATCGGTGTTTGATGTTTTCTCCCTCCTTTTCACGCATCTTCTCAAAGCGGAAACCGTCGAAGGTCTCGGGATCGGGGTAAATGCTCTGTATCGATTCATGAGTGCCTCAAACAATAGTATAAGGGAGGATATTTACTGGGTCGATGTTGACGCATGTGGATGGGATAGCTATCGTGTTGCCAGCAGGTATTGTAGTGCCATCAGAGAAGGTAAAGTCCTTCATTACCCTGCGAATCGCTACAACTAGAGAGTCGGACATTAGTTTAGAGGATAGATATATATCAAGGACTAGAAAATCACGTACAGACGCCCAAAGCTGATAACCGCATCGTTTCTTTAACAAAGCTGTCCAATTTGTTCATCTTCCCAATAGAATCCTTGGACCAGCCTTCTCGCTGAACAATTTCTTCAATTTCCTCACGCAAGGGTTGTACATATTCGGGATATGTTGCCAGGTCGAACAGTGCATTTGTAAGCGTCTACATGAAAGTAAGTGCAGTTCGTAAAGTCAGGATCAGGGACGTGCGCACGGTGCTCGTCGTATGGACGGCGGCGAAATTGATTATAAGTAGTCGGGATGTGATGTCTTTCAAATCTCGCATCTTTCCTTTCGAGAGGTCGAGCATCCAGGTAAGTACATCATTCTATATCAGAATGAATATCGGATTCAGACGAAATCAACAAAATAAAATAAATACTAACGGGTCTCTCGGGCCAGTCCTTTCCGTGAAGTTTTTCCTGTTCTAAACGCCTCGTAACAAAAGGTCCCATGTGCTTCATCCCATCTTGAATAGTTTGGACTACTCCCGTGAATCGTGAGGCAATGCTAGACAGATATATATCAACAACCATTGTCTTACGCTCCGTCCGAGACCAGGCAGGTGTACGCACGGTTTCAAGAAGGGTGGGAACTTGTTGAGAGTGTTGCTCGCTTCCACGATATCAAGGGTAACCTTCTTGCTAAGATTCAAATATTCTGGATTACGGCCTATAAACCCAATGAATGAGAATCTGTGTCGTTGCAAAAGATAAATAAGTAAACCCACAAAGTGGTAGGCCAACAAGCATCCTGTTAACCGCCCGACAAACAATCTCCAATATGGTCGGATAAGTGACGATTTTGACCCATTCTGAGGCTAGTCAGCGGAACGATTAGTAGAGGATTAGATCATATAGTTACCATCATCCTTGATAGGGATATGGTCGTCGAAAGCTACCAGTATCTCGTCTCGGACATCATCATACCTGGCCCCAATATTCCTTGTAAGCGGATTCCTGACAGTGTCGATGTGTACCGGATCATCTAAGACACCGGAACCAAAGCTCAGATCGAGGTTCAGTTCCTACATATCCACAGTTAGGAATTTTAAACCCAGAGAATTTATGTATATGAGAATTACATCTTTTCCAGCTTCGTTGAGTGAAAGATATTCGTCAGTGGCCCGAGCAATATCGTGTAGCTGGTCGGGGCCCGTAACGACTATTATCCAATGCTTCATCGTCGACACTTTGAAGATAGATCCACGATACTATGACTCTTCAATTTGATTCCGGGCAGGATAACTGAATGGACACGTACTTTATCATAGCCCTCTTGGATCATGGATTTGGCGTCTTTCACAAATCGCTGGGCTCCAAAATATGAAGTTAACAAGCCAGAGTAACCGACAGTTGGGATAGAACGGAGCTGGGCAAACACGACGTTCAGTGAGTAAAGCGTCAAAACTACATTCCGTTCTCGATTACCTTGATATTGTTGACAATATTCCGGTATACAGCAGGAACACAACAGATAAGGGTGGATAGCAGAAGAGCGACCAGAGCTTCCATCATCACTGGAGGCATGACTGGAGAGTCTTTTGTCCATCATGGATCGTAAGCACTTTAAATATATACTTGCACCATATTTTCTCGAGAAAAGAAGACTCATAAATATGAGCGCCTCCCGGCGATGCAGGCGGCATTGGATGATAACTTTTACCCTGGACTGGGCAGCGCCTTCAAACAGATACCCGTGCTGTGCCCGCTTAGTTGAAACATTGTCGAAATACTTGTCCACTTGGCGCTGGCTCCACGGCGAGAGAGAGAGAGCGGCCAGCTTTTCATCTCAGCTTGCTGCTGCAGCTTCCCCCCACGCGCAGTAACTGGACAAGTTACTAATATGTCAAGCAATGTTTATGAACCTGTAGTTTGTATCTGGATGCATGGTCTGAAACAAAGTCCCCGAATGAGTGCTTCCATTCCTGTTGATATGTGAAACGCAAAAGAAATCCATTGAATGGAGTGGGACATTGGTGCCTGAGATTTGAGAGTCAGCGCTTGCGACCGTGCAAGTTCCCGTGCTGCTCTATGCCATACCGTACACTGCGATCCAACCGTGCACTGCAATCCAACAGGCAGCCATATCTTAGGATTGGGCAAAACAAACTTCATTTGATTCCAAGTGACTCACTGCAACTAACTCGGGTCCCGAATTTCATAATGACCCTCGTTGAAGGTTAACGAGGTATGGAAGCAGTTTCTTCACAATGGATAGGGCTGCAGTGACACGGTGAGATGGTGGCGTCATAACTTAAGGTTCCGCGCCGCCGTGGCTGTGTGTTGACCGACGGTTACTAGTACTAACGAAAACGTTAACGGACACTACTCACTACCTACCCGCTCCTCAGCTCACTTAAACTCAGTGAGTCATGTTAAATCACAAGGCTAGTTCCAATGACTAGCTTGACCGACGGTATACAGTTCAGCCAAGGTTATTGCCTAGGTCGCAGCGTACGAGTATTCTCACTGAGAACTGGTGAAAGCGGGCACCCATCACCCTAGTTGGACTTGTTCCCTGGACGGCTACTAAGGGTGTCGTCAGCTCTCTATATGTATAGTATCATCCTCACGCAGTACAAGGGTTCAGTTTCAAGTTGCACAAAGAACTTGAACTCCAGTCCAAAAGCATTTTATTAAATAAATAATTTTAGAGACGCGATGACAATCGCAACACTCAAACCCGCTTCCGGAATAAAAGCTCGGCTATTGGATTGACTATCGAATTTGATCCAGACCAAAAGGGTTGAGGACGTCCGTCACCGGCCAATTTGACGTCATAGTTCAGCAGGACATGCGCAAGCAGCGTCTTCAATTCATTGGCTGCAAAGAACCGGCCAGGGCTAAATAACTTATAGTCAACCACCTCAAAAAACACGATAATTTTTTAAAAGAAATACCATGCGTGCCGGCCACTACCAAATAACATGTAGTCCTGTTCTATAGAAGTGAATTGATGCTTGGTGTTTTCTCCCGTTTTTTCACGCATCTTCTCGAAGCGGAAACCATCGAAGGTTTCGGGATCGGGGTAAATGCTCTGTATTGATTCATGAGTGTCTGGAACAAAAACGTTTACGGAAGGATATTTACTGGGTCGATGTTCATGCATAGGGATGGGACAGCTAAGGTGTTACCAGCAGGTATTGTAGTGCCATCAGAAAAGGTAAAGTCCTTCATTACTCTACGAATCGATACAACTAGAGAGAACATTAGTTCGGAGCAGATAGCAGATATATAGATCAAGGACCAGAGGACCACTTACAGACGCCCAAAGTTGATAACCGCATCGTTTCTTTAACAAAGCTGTCCAATTTGTTCATCTTTCCAATAGAATCTTTGGACCAGCCTTCCCGCTGGACAATTCCTTCAATTTCCTCACGCAAAGGCTGTACGTATTCCGGATATGTTGCCAGGTCGAACAGCGCACTTGTAAGCGTCTATATAGTATATAGAAGAGGAAAGTAAGTGCAATTCACGAAGTCAGCGTCAGGAACGTGCGCACGGTACTCGTCGTATGGACAGCGGCAAAATTGATTATAAGTAGGCGGGATGTGATGTCTTTCAAATCTCTCATCTTTCCTTTTGAGAGGTCGAGCATCCAAGTAAGTACATCATTCTGTATCAGAAATGAATATCGGATTCAGACAAAATCAATGAAAGAAATACCAACAGGTCTCTCAGGCCAATCTTTTCCATGACGTTTCTCCTGTTCTAAACGTCTCGTAACAAAAGGTCCCATAAGCCTCATCCCGTCTTGAATAGTTCGTACTACTTCCGTAAATCGTGAGGCAATACTAGACAGATCTTAACAACAATTTGTCGGAAAAAAAGAGACAGGTGTACGCACGGTTTCAAGAAGGGTGGAAACTTGTTGAGAGTGTTGCTCGCTTCCATAATATCGATGGTAACATTCTTGCTAAGATTCAGATATTCTGAATTCCGGCCTATAAAAGTAATGATCTGTGTCGTTGCAAAATAAATAAGTAAACCGACAAAGTGGTAAGCCGACTAGCATCCTGTTAACCGCCCTACAAACAATTTCCAATATGACTGGATATGTCACGATCTTGACCCATTCTGAAATGCAACCGGTTGGCAGTTGGAACGATTTAAATCGCATAGTGCTTACCATCCTTGATAGGAATATGGTCGTGGAAAGCTACGAGTATCTCGTCTCGGACGTCATTGTACCTGGCTTCAATGTTCCGCGTAAGCGGAGTTCTGACGGTGTCGATGTGTACTGGATCGTCCAAGACACCAGAACCGAAGCTCAGATCAAGTTGCAGGTTCTAGGGCAAATATACAATCAGGAGCATAAACCCCAGAGAAATACATGAGAATTACGTCTTTTCCAGCTTCGTTCAGTGAAAGATATTCGTCAGTGGCATGAGTAATATCATTTAAATTTTCGGTGCCAGTAACGACTATCGTCCAATGTTTCATTGTCGGCACTTTGAAGATAGATCCACGATGCTATTAGTACTCTTTAATTTAAATTTTCCGGGTAGGATAACTGGATGGACACGTACTTTATCATAGCCCTCTTGAATTATGGATTTGGCATCTGTCACAAATCGCTGTGCTCCAAAATATGAAGTTAACAATCCAGAGCAACCGACGGTTGGGATAGAATGAAGCTAAAAAAGGAAAAAGAAAAAAAAAGAAAAAAACAGAAAACAAGTTCAGTAAGCGGAGTGCCAAAATCACATTCCGTTCTAGATTACCTTGATGTTATTAACAATCTTCCAGTATAGAATAGGAATAAAATAGATCTTGTGTCGTCACTGAAGGCATGATCGAGTTTTCCATCATGAGCGTAAATATATACTTGCACCATGCATATTTTCTAGAGTAAAGAAGATGACAAAATGAGTCCCGGGATAGATCATTCAGGGTCACGGCGACGCAGGGTGGTCTGATAACAATCGGCTGGTTTGTGCTTGGAGAATAGTGTCGGCAGAGGTGAAGCTGGCGGGTGACAAAGGAGGGGGTCCCGGTCAAACAAGTGGGGTTGATGATCTTAGGACCATGTCTGTGCTCTGGAGGCTCTTCACAGGCTTAAATGCGTAACCGTTGCAGCAACCAACCGCTTTTGCTGTGACGGCACAAACAAATTCGGTTGCAAAAATAGGTTCGGGTGCAGAGAAATTTTTTTGTGTTCTGTTTGTTTCTCGACACATGATTCACTGAGTCCTGCAACAGGAGTCCTATTCCTCGACCACGGATATGCTCGACGGGCATCACGGGCGACAATTTGGAGAGGGTGAACAAGGGATCCATCATCGTATCGTGAACTTGGCCGAACTCGGCTTTCATTCTACCGTGGAGGATCTGATCAAGCATGGACGATAACATAACATCACAATCATTTATCCGAAACCGTCAGTGGTATCGATGTTTCGATGGCCGGGTGCAATAAGGGATAAAGCAAAGCACTTTCAAGATAACAATGTGCAAATGACGAAAGTATAATATTAGATAATTAAGGAAGTGAGGATATAGCAAGATGACAACTGGATCTCAATCCCAACACTCAAACTTCCCGCTTCCGGAATAAGAGTTCGGCTATTGGATTGACCATCGAATTTGCTCCAAACCAAAAGGGTTGAGGACGTTCGTCACTGGCTAATTTGACATCATAGTTCAGTAGGACATGAGCAAGCAACGTCTTCAATTCGTTGGCTGCGAAGAACCGGCCAGGGCTAGAGAGAACCGTAGTCAGCCACCATCGTTTAAAAACACGAGAGTTTTTAAAAGGGTTACCATGCGTGACGGCCTTGACCAAATAACATGTAGTCCGGCTCGATAGAAACAAATCGGTGCTTGGTATTGGCACCCTCCTTTTCACGCATCTTCTCAAAGCGGAAACCATCGAAGGTTTCAGGGTTGGGGTAAATGTCCTGTATTAATTCATTAATGCTTTGACCGGTATGGTTTAAGGGAACATATTTACTGGGTCGGTGTTCATGCAGATGGCGGGGATAGCTATGGTGTTACCAGCAGGTATTGTAGTGCCATCAGAGAACGTAAAGTCCTTCATTACTCTGCGGATCGATACAACTGGAGAGCAAAATTAGCTTGCACGCCAGATTAGTACCAGGACCAGAAGACCACGTACAGATGTTCAAGGACGATAACCGCATCGTTTCCTTAACAAAGCTGTCCAACTTGTTCATCTTTCCAATGGAATCCTTGGACCAGCCTTCTCGCTGAACAATTTCTTCAATTTCTTCGCGTAATGGCTGTACATATTCTGGATATGTTGCCAGATCAAACAATGCATTTGTAAGCGTCTATATAGAAGAGGAAAGTAAGTGATGTTCAAAAAATGATAGGAACATGCGCACGGTGCTCGTCGTATGGACAGCGGCAAAATTGATTATAAGCAGGCGGGATGTTATGTCCTTCAAACTTTCCTGTTTTCCTCTCGAGGCGTCGATCAACCAGGTAAGGACATCATTCTGTATCAAAATGAATACGGGTATCAGACAAGTCAAAGAAATACCAACAGGTCTTTCGGGCCAGTCTTTTCCGTAAAGTTTCTCCTGTTCTAACCGTTTTGTAACGAAAGGTCCCATGTGCTTGATCCCGTCTTCTATAGTTCGGACTACTTCCGTAAATCTTGAGGCAATGCTAGATAGATATCAACAACGTCTACACACTGACAGAGATCAAGCAAGTGTACGCACGGTTTCAAGAAACGTGGAAAGTTGTTGAGAGTGTTACTTGCTTCCATAATATCAATGGTAACTTTCTTGCTAAGGTTCAGATATTCTGGATTACGGCCTATAAACCCAGTGAATGAGAATTTATGACGTTGCATAAGTAAACCCACAGAGCGGTAAGTCAACTAGCATCCTGTTACCTGCCCTACAAACAATTTCCAAAATGGCTGAATAAGCCACGACCTTGACCCATTCTGAAGCCAGTCAGCAGAATGATGAGAGGATTAGATCGCATAGTTACCATTATCCTTGATAGGAATGTGGTCGTCGAAAGCGGCGAGTATCTCTTCTCGGACGTCATCGTACCTGGCCCCAATATTTCTTGTAAGTGGATTTCTGACGGTGTCGACGTGTACCGGATTGTCCAATACGGTAGAACCAAAGCTCACATCGAGGTGGAGCTCCTACACATAGGCAATCAGGCACAAATATAAACCAAGCCTGGAAACAGAGACCTACGTCTTTTAGAGCTTCGTTGAAAGAAAGATACTCATCAGTGGCACGAATAATATCACGTATGTGGTCAGGGCCAGAAACAATAATTGTCCACTGTCTCATCGTCGATACTTTGAAGATAGATCCACGATACTGTGACCATTTGATTAAACTGCGGATGGCAAAATAACTCGGTGGATACGTACTCTATCGTAACCCTCCTGGACAATAGATTTGGCATCTTTCACAAATTGCTTGGCTCCAAAATATGATGTTAACAAGCCGGAGCAGCCAACGGTTGGGATAGAACGAAGCTGAAAAACAAGTTCAGTGAAGCGTCAAAGCGTATACGCTCTGTTCTTCTACATTACCTTGATGTTGTTGACAATATTCCGGTATATGATGGGAGCACAATAGATCAAGGTGGATAGCAGAAGAGCAACCAGAGCTTCCATCGTCACTGAAGGCATGAATCGAGAGTTTTCTTGCCCATCATGGATCATGAGTACTTCCAATATATACTTGCACCATATGAGTGCCTCACGGCGATGCAGGGCGACGTGGAAGGATAACAATGACCTCGGGCCGGGCTGCGCTTGCAAGTAATACCGCTGGCTGGTGCTGTGCCTACCTAGTAGAAACTAATCTAGCGCAGTAGTCTTCAATGTTAAAGTGCACGCTGGCCGTATGACGAGCAAGACTACGCGTCCGCTCAGGCCACTCGTCCTCAGATACGGCTTCCGCCACGCGTAGTAACAGATCCAATTCATTATGCTATTTCGTTTTGGACAAACGCCCATTTCCAGTACATGCATGCATTCATTGGAAATGGTCTGAAACGTTTTCCTCGCTTGTTGCTATTCTTATTGATATGTGAAACGCAAAGAAATGCGCTATGAAATGCCAGGTGGAGACAGAGTCCCTGAGATTGGAGTCGGCGCCGGGGACTTGCGACTCTGCCACAGTTCCCTATCAAGGTACAACTCAACAAAGTACTGTGATGTGTGGTACCGTGCACAGCAATCAAACTGTGCACGGCGATCAAACATGCCCATAGCCTGTCCTAGGATCGACCTATGGTTCCTTCATTAAATGGGTATAGTTCCGAGGACGGCTCCTTGGCCGTCTCACCAGGGTGCATTGACCGTATCCTTGTAGTCGTTTATGCGTAGTACAAGTGTGGAATCACCTGCAATAGTCACTCGGCGGCTAGCCATTTATGACCGGGTTCCATACCTCTGAAAGAAGTAAAAAGAGCATGCAAAAAGAATCATTTGTCTATACACTATCTGCGAGAGAGCATAGGATAAGGCGGTGTGACGGAAAAAGTGGCTAAAGGCATAGGAGAACAGGGCATGAGTGTGGGCGCTGGTGTTGAGCACTTGAGTTTCAAGCCAGCAGGCCAGGAGTCAAACAAGCGAAGCAGATCATATGCTGTGTGCGTGAGGCACAGTGGCTCCAATTTGAGTGCGATCTTGCTCTCTTGCAGAAATGATTAAGCACAAGCCAATTGTCGTGTCCTTGAAGACGAACCAGACGATGGTGAAGAAAGTGTTGTCGCCAAGGTCGTAGTGTATGTATGCGTAGGCGTATGAGGGTCGTGATCGCGCCAGTTCCCTGTCACGTGCCTTGCACCCATTTAAATTACGTGACGTGACACGTGATGCACAGTCAATGGGCAAGAGCGACAGAAAGTCAGTAAAGATTTCGTCCGCCTCACCTAGCCCACAAGACATTGTCCCAGCTCCCAAGACCAACCGCATACCAGCAATTTACCTTGAACAGCTCGCCGCAATTTGGGAGGCGGACAAGCGGCTGCCCTCGGCCGAGTCGCGTCGCGCTTGGTCTCTCGCTCGTGGGATAGAACCATCAAGGGTCAACAACTGGTGGTACAGGAAGAAAACGACAGCGAAGAAGCATGGAATTTCTTTTCCTGAAGGGACTTATGAATTACCTGTTGGAATTGTACCCAAGCCTCCGCCTTCGTCTGGCTCGGGGACTTCATCGTCTCTCCCCATCGGTCTCGGTATCCATCTTGGTGATGTCAAGAATGAAGAAACCCAGACTGAGTACAAATTCAAGGTAACGCTGCTGGACGACGATCCTGCTGGCTTGAACCCCGTCTCATCTGGCTCGTCCGATGTGCTGGGATCTCTTGACTCTGACGACTGTCAGCAAACCAGTGCGGGATCACCTTATACACCCGCTGAAACAGTGTTCCGTAGTTCGAATGGGTACAGAAATGTGGCAGAAGTATGGAACACGAGGATTATCGGCGCATACAATCACTCAATGGCTGCTCATTTTGCCTCGTGGGATGGATTCCACAAATCTATTGGCGTTGGTAGTAGTTTTACGCCGTCTGACAAGCCGCAATTCGAGATTTTTTATCCTGATACCATTGCGACGTCGGTCAAGTCATCGCTACTTACTAATAGTTACTGACGGGCTCCAACCTCTGGTCATTTCTACAGCGAGAAGCAAGCACTGCTGTATGTACCCGGGCTATATGAACAGGCTAGCTATGGATCTATCGTTGACTCCCCGTATACACCGTCCGGTGTTCTTGTATGTAATCAAGGCGACGCACAGAGATCCGACTTTACGTGCTCGCTGTGTTTGCCCGTCTGCTCAGGTAGTATCAGAGAAATCACTTCATATCCTACACTACCGCGTTTAATCACATTCAAATGATGTGCTTACGCCTTGTTGTAGGCGAAGAAACGATGCAAGCTTGGGACGGCATAGAAGAGAACGGGCACACCAAACTGCAGCTTGTCCTGCCCGAGCCATGCCAAAAGCATGATTCGCCGACACCGATGAAAGATCCCACCAACTTTTCGTGGTGCCTTGGTGGCAAGCGGTACTCTCCCGATGGGTTCTTTTGGGGGCTTTGTGAATGTTTTGGCTTACCGGAAGTCTTCCTCTTCAAGCGATTTGCGGGATGTACTGGACCATGGGAGGACTGGAGTATTTCTGAACTAGATTCCGATGAATAGGCATGCGTGTATGGATAATGCTAATAAAACAGCTTGCCCTTCTTGTTCATGCTGAACATGTCAAAGAAAGTAGCAAACGTGAATTGATGCCGTCTTTTCTTGCATCCAATGCTTGTGTGCAATGTGCTCGTTCTTTTTATGCTTCTCTGATGACCTAAGTTTGGCAGCTGACGCGCTTGATGAAACCCTATAATAATGCAAGTCATGATACGATCGTGCCAAAAGTAAGAGTATGGTTTCAACCATGTCCGCACCCTTGTTCAGGACAACATGAGCAGCCGATGCGTATGGACAGAAGCGGGCTGGTCGTGGCGCACACTATGCCCATTGCGGAGAGTATTTGATTCGCACATTTTGTTCTTTTTCTGATCTTGATGCTCACTGACAGTTTTCGTAGCTCAAAGTACACATTTCATATAAAAGATCAGCTAACCGATTGCAAAGTAATTATCGGACAGCCGGTTGAACCATAAGAATTGGCGCTTTTCGAACTGACTTGAAGTATGTATGGAGGTATGCATTGCATGACGGTAAACGTAGCAAGTATACAAAGTAATCAATTGATCCTCAGGATATTTTGAAACTGACAAATGTAGGTATTCGCGGTCAGTGTATATCGCTGAAATGAAAACTCGACTGAGATCAGGTTTGGTACTTGACATGCGTCAAGGTATCCCTCTGCCTCCTACGTTTCGCAGACGGCAAATCTGACGGAGACGGCGGAACATCGGAGTGTTCCATGTCATCCATGCCATCTACTTCTTGTCCAATGGGCGGGAAGACGCCAAGCGGATGCTCCTCCTCGTCTTGTCGCACTTGCGTTGGTACGCCGAACCGTGATTGCCAATCTCTCCATTCTTTCTTGCGCTTAGCTTTTTTCATAGAATACGCCTCCAGGTCATATTCTTGCTGCTTCAAGTCTTCAATCGTTTCGTTGAGAATCAATAATATACATTGATGGATGTTGTAGAATTCGACGCCGTCCCAGTGATAAGCCACGAATAGTAGCCAGTGCCACTTCTCCAACAGGTCTTTGAGGCCGTTGAAATATGGATCGATATGTCCCAGCACAGTTTTAATATCCCTTATATTATTGAAACAATTCAATCGTTCTGTGTGATGATTAGGTTTGTCGCTAAACAAACTTTTGACATATGACGATAGTTCGGAGGACCTGTTCAAAAGCTCTTTTTGGCGCTTTCCTGTGTTCCCATCTCTGGTAAGACAATGGTGTACGAGAACCCAAAAAAAAGACTCCATGTCATGGACAGAATTGTGAACAAGAGCGCCTGGTTTTTCATGGTGCAAATATCGCTTGTTCAGGAGTTCAGCGCTGATGAAAGGGACAGTGCCCTGTAACAATGTCATTTTCTTCTGCACAAAAGCAAAGCATATAAAATCGTACAGTGAGCTCGAGCCCTGATCTGGCTTCGGCATTGCTATAGTCTGGGATTTCCGATTTAAGCTGTGAAGAAATTATCAAAACTGAATAAATAATCTGATTTATTAAGCGCACTTCTTTAGGCCACTTCAACATATCCTCACTCCATTTGTCACTATTGTTTGCCAGCCTCCTCAAACTGTCAGGTATTATCTTCATTTTATACTCAAGGTAAGTAAGAGCATTATTTCGGTCGAAGAACTTCAATGATTTCTCATAAACCTCATCTGCAAGTTCGTGTTCTTCATAGCGTATCTTATTCTTCATATATCTGACGTTGTCCTTGTTAATTGTTTTGTGCATGTGATCTTCCTTCCTCATTTCCGTGTGTTTGGAATGGTCAAGGTCAATTAGCATGCCGCGGTCCGTTCTACCCTCTTCCCTATCACTGCCGCTATGAATGAGGATATTGCCTTCACTAATATCGCGGTGCAAGACACCATGGTCATACAGCTTCTCGTGCTCTGTCACCGGTTAGCGTTTAATTAATACAAAGCATGTGATGCGGCATACCTTCAACTGCGTCTCGTATTACTGTGATAAGCTCCAAATTATCGATAAAACTTTTTAGTGGATAACCAAATTCCTTCAATAATTGGCGCACGAGGGTGCGTGGATACTGCTCTATAGAACCCTCGCTAACATTGAGTATATTATCAAAGACATCCTGCAACTTGATGTACGCAAATGGCTCTTCATCCTCAGGGCGAAGTCGTTTACTTGGAATTTGTTCTCGTTTATTGTTGCCGTGATTTGGAGTAAGTTTCTGTATGGCGTTTGCATAGGTGTCAACTGTCAAGCAGTTTCGGAACAAATCCGTGGACACGGCTGCGTCCTCACTTTTGACAGTTTCATGAGACCAATAGCGATCCTGATACTGTCCCCCTATTTTATGCATTTTCGCTTCAAGGACACCGTCGTATTCAGGGGTAACATCCTCTAAAGTAGGTTGCCAAGCTTGTTTCAATACAAAGACCTGGAAAAGGAATATTAGCACTACAAACGATCATGATCCGTAAGACATACACTAGCATTGGGACTGCAGTTTTCATAATCTTCTTTCTTTACGACTTCCCATACAATACTCGCACGGCTGCACATATGTTGAAATACCGGTGTCGTTATCGCTCTGACAGTCACAAATTCTTCACGTGCATGATTGTTCTCAGCCGACATATCAGGCATCGAGATGCACCAGTTGAGACCATGTAGACCTGTGCTCGGAGCCTGAGAAATGAGGTACGATGGAGACACTTCCTTTCCTTTCCCTTGATATAACTTCATTGTGGGATCCCATCCCAGTTTATTGGCTGGAAGTATCGAGAAAGCTGCGATGACCTTCATGAAGTCGTCAGGTTGCTGTTTCATATTGATCAATGGATGAATTAGACCATATTATGCAAAATGACCTCACATCGTGAATGTTTATCGGATCAACCGTGCCTACAAGTCCGATACGGTCACAGTACCATAACGTGAGCTCACTGCCACAGAGGAGTAAGGCGATGGCAAACCGCCTATCGAGTTGTTCACGGAAAAGTTGGCGAATGTAGGAACAAAGTTGAATAATCGTATCGTGCAAGTCGTTGGGATTTTGTGTAGTCAGTTTGATCTCGACGACTGTGTGGATATGCATCCACCAGACTTTCAACTCGTTTTCCTGTACAGAGTCAATTTTGAGTGTTGGGAATCTCAAAAAAGCTGACCTTTTTTGCTCTGCTTTGTCGTATCTGTTTATCAAGTTGATCAAATTCTTGTTGGGTCGAGGCACTGACTTGGACAATGTCCGGCCGGATTGCGGCAGCATCTTGACTCATCGTTCCAGGTGCTTTGGAATGACGATCGAGCCAGGTAGTATCGATGGCATTTGCTGACTTGAACACTCGGGAAGCTTGATTAACAGCCTCGGCAACTTGTTGGAATGGCTGATAGAACTCGGCCTCTCTTATTGTGCCAGAGCCTGGGAAAGACTTCCAATGCCCATTGTCGTAGAAATCCTGCTTGACTGTTGAAAGAGCTCGATCTAAATCTTCACCATCAGGAATGGGGAGAAACGTTTGACGGAAGTCCCTGGGAGAGGCAATGCGAACATTTCCTCTTAGAGACCTTTTGACGCTCAATATCGCCTGTGCTGCGGTTTCGCCGTATGTCATCGGGAAGGTTGCTGAAAACTTGACTGGAGTATCGGTGACCTGGACGCCAGAAGACGTGACGCTGCGACTGCCACTGGGGATATCAGTCATGATAGAATGGGACTCATAGCAAACTGTTGCTACCTTTATATATGTACCCAATTCTGGGTTGAAAACGTTGCGGCGGCGTTTGATTTTCGTCCACTCGTGACTGGAAAATTGATTATCGATTAGCTATTCTTGCAGAATGACTCATGCCACACAAGTAATGGGAACGCAATGTTTTAAGTCAATACCTGCGCCTAGGAGCTGGGTTGACCTAAATAATATGCTCTAGTTAGTCTCTATGATGCACTCACTAAGCACTGAGGAGTGTAACTATACCTGTGGCCTGCGATTTGAATACTCGAATTGTTGTTGATAGAGTGACCTTGACCTTGGACGATGGCCGTGGGAACACTGATCCACGTTGTAAATCGGACTACCAAAATACAAAATACGGTTCTAGTATAATCAAAAGGGTTTTCACTTTCATCGCCCCTGTTAAAAATCTTTTTCGCTCATACTTTGAATCATATGGCCATCTCAAATCGCAGGTAGTATTACGCGCATCAAATTAGTAGCTGTTGAGAGTTATTGTAATCCGAGCTGAATGGCGCTTACAGACACAGGCACGGGAACGATCTAACAATTTACTTATTTGGGTGGTTCTGTAGGCGTTCTTGGAGATAAAGTCCTTAAAATGAGTCATTCAATTAAAGCCTTATGAGACACATGGACTCCCACCAATCAAAATTTCATCTGTCAATCAAAAGCCACCATGATTCTGTAGGCGCATGCGCAGTAACAATCAGAGCCGTACGTACTTTGGGACAGAGGTGAATGTTAAACGTTATACCTATCAATTAGCAACACCTCTGGACCAGTCGTCATCCTCTTGATGCACTTAAAGATTTCAGCTAGTGTCTCTGAGCAACCTATTCATTGCAGCCATCTTCTGACAGTCAACACTGCGCCATCACATGACCACATGTATGATTAATCAGTACGTTACGCCATTGCCGCTAGTCTCCACTTCTCCACCCGTCGAGAGAATGAAAAGCGTCATGCACTGGTAGCAAGAAATTCCTGGAAAGCTGGGTTATCGATTGCCTCTTTTCGAAGCGCTTGGAAACGTGATGTTGTTGCCTCGATGCTGTGGATGGGGGTGGGAAAACTGCCACTATGAAAACAGTTAGACCGGCTCCTCAGCATCAGTGTAGCGAGAACGGCCATGATGAAAATGGCGTCGTTGCTTAATAGTAAGTTAAGTGTTCGCACTCTTCCGATGACAGGAATCAACTGTCTACTAGTAAATTGAGCCGGCAAATGATTCCAGCGAGGAAATGTTTACTCACTGCCATGCGCATACATTGCAGACAAGAGTCAACTGAGGATGGGTCTGAACCCTATCTCTGATTGGCTCAGTTCGAGTTATGCTTATCAGCACCATTGAGGAATAGTGAGGTTGGGCCGAACCTCGGAACGCCTAATAAAGTTGTTGGACCCGGGATTAAAGTTCGCCGCGGCCCGACTATCTATGTATCTTTCTGCTTATCCACCGCTTTGTCAATCTACTACCTCTGCGCAGGTTCAATGAGCAGGAACATGCTCCAGCTGCTGAGAATTTATTACACAATGTCTACATTGCCAGGGTCATCAAAGCACATTATCAATTTGCTACATCATTACGAAACATTCATCTAGACTCACGCTAAAACCACGCCCAACTTTAACCACCATCGTTTTCTACCATAAGTAGGGATTTGAGGCGAACATTGACAGAGGACACGTTGCAAATTCCCTCCCCCTTTCTTTCTCTGACCAGGCCACTTGGTTCTACCCCTCATGAAGCTATTTCGGAAGCTCGAAGTGAATGGGGTCTCTGGGTTAACGTTCAGTCAACAATTTCTGAGCGTTTGTATTCGTATTCGGCTCCAGCAGTTTTGGCAACTTCACTAATTGTTGTCTCATTAGAATGAAGACTTACTGCCCGTATCGCCTGAAAAACGAAAATGGGGAGGACAGAATTACATCTACTTGTGAGCGCCGGTATAAGCATTATTCTTTAAAACTTGCCCTGTTGAACTTTCATCAGTTGGATAGCAGGTAGCTTCAACGTCAATACGTGGGTAATCCCTCGTCAGGTCATTCTTAACCCGTTGACTATTGAAATTCGTAGATGGATGATTGCCTCGTCTATGATCCAATTGGGCCTATCTTGGTGGCAGGCATGGCTATGCGTCTGGGTTGGTTACAGCATTGTGGGATTATTCGTTGCCTTGAATGCACGACAAGGAGCTGTATTCCATATCCCGTTTCCTGTGGTCATCCGTTCAAGTTTCGGCTTATTCGGTAGTCTTTGGTGCACCTTCAACCGCGCAGCTATGGCATGGTATGCACGTCACAAGCTTATGTGGCAATTCTAACCCATTCCAAGCATTTGGTATGGCGTGCAAACTAGTGTCGGAGGTGACTGTGTCAAGGTTATGCTCAGAGCTATATGGCCGAGCATCAACAACATCCGTCCGTCCTTTCTTTCGTTATCACTACCGTCCATAGGTATCTTAACCATCTTGAATAGAAAATCATTTACCTGCTTCATCTGGGACCACGACTCGAGACTTCATGTGCTTCTTCCTCTTCTGGCTCATTTCCCTTCCGGCTCTATGGTTCCCTATACACCGAATGTATGTGTTTGCATCGTGACCTTCGCTCCATTCAAAGCCTCATAGTCATTAATTAATCAACAGCCGCCATTTATTCACAATTAAAGCTGTGATAGCTCCAATAGCGGGCATCGTCTTCTTTATTTGGTGCATATTCAAAGCCCACGGAATAGGGCCCATACTCTCTCGACCTGCAACGATACATGGATCCGACTTGGGGTGGGCAATGATCGTCAGTATCATGTCGTGCATAAGCAGTATGTTGACCATCGTTGTGTGAGTATTCTTACTTCCTGCCATTGACTTTGGAACGCGGAGTTGACCATTGGAAACAGAAACGCACCCGATTTCGCCTCCCGTGCGACGACACCATCTGCCGTGTTTCTCTCTCAACTGATCGGGGTGCCCATTACATTTTCGCTTATCAGCCTTTTGGGCATTATCATTAGTTCATCAAGTATGACGATATATGGTACGGCAATATGGTATCCGATCGCATTGTTGGACAGGTTCCTGGATGGGAAGCCATCTCCAGCAACAAGATTTGGGGTACGTGCGCGGATTGATCAATGAAAAAGATGTTCAACTCACGGATCTACTCTCAGGTCTGGTTCATCTCAGCCTCGTTTGTAATGTCACAAGTACGTGAGGGAGTTCATGAAACATTCGTATTTTTTTTTTTATAACCTCTACTAGCTTGGGTGAGCTCGATTTCCTGGGTCAAGTTTCCACTTGACTGTCCGCAATGAATTGCTCTATTTCAGCTTGAACATATCCTTGAATTCCATAAGCGCGGGCTGTGATCTGACTGCTCTCGTTCCCCGTTATATCGTGCGTGTCTTAAAAAGTGATTTTTTTTTTTTTGGTACTAATTCGCCTCGTTGACTGGTTCCTAGAACATTAGACGTGGTAGCTATATCGCAGCCGTCGTAGCAATTTGCATGCTACCATGGAACCTTTTGAAAAGCAGTAACGAGTTTACTAGCTATTTGTCAGCCTATTCCGTATTTTTGAGCTCGATCGCGGGCGTAATGGTAAGTCGTTGAGCACCAACGGTTTGAGCATCGTTGATGTTTTGAGGGTTGGGGTTGTGAAAAAGATTACAGAATATTACATAATTAAGAAGGGCCACTTCCGCATCGCCGACCTTTATGACACGAAGAGGAGCGGTTGGTACTGGTACACATATGGGATTAATTTCCGGTGGGTTCTGGTTTTTCTCTCTCACGAGATATCATGCTTTATAGCATTTTCACTAGTGCATATGCCGCCTACATTGCGGGAATCCTCATCAACGTCGTTGGTTTTGCTGGTGCAAGTAAGCCTCTTTTTTTTTTTTGTTCTGCCTAATTGATGCCCTTGACAAACGTTTTTACAAGCTGGACTACACGTTCCATTGGCAGCCACGCGCATCTATCAACTGTCTTTCTTTACCGGTTTTGGGGTGTCTTCGACTATTTACTATCTCCTTAATATCGCGTTCCCTGTACCTGGCAAGTCGGACAAGTTCGAAGAGGTTGACGAGTCACGTTACCATCAACATGTCGAAGGGATCGACTGTGCAGTGAGTGACAGAAACTCGAGTGAAGATGACTCTGCTGCGAGTCAGAAGAGCGGGGAGGACAATATCATCGTGGTGGACGAGGGCAAGGCTTCGTTTGTTTGACGAATTGATGTATTTATCAAGTAGTATCCAGATTTGTTCGAGACGTTAGGTCTAGGAAGGTATCCGATGGAGGGGAGGGAGAGGTTTTCTTTGAACAAATTTGTCTCATATCTTACTTTGCATGTCCAACATCTAATGACACACTACCAGGCTGCGTCTATTTCGTTTCTTTGAGCGCACTTGATGGGGCAATAATCGCTTAATTATAAGCTCGCTACATCGATGATTGCCATGCGTATGTGGGGTCAGCAATTGCTGTGTCATTATGTATATAAATGGCCTGGCTACCGGTTTCGGACCAACTTTAATTGTTCAAAACGTACCTTGGACCAAGGAATGTGTACGACAGATGGATGGATGAACGGCGTCTTGAACTCAGCGAACCACGAAGAATCGGGTAGGAGATATTGACGTATTATTATTAAGCAGACGGTCGAGAAAGGATAAATTCCTCATTCCTTGAGGCCTGGGGTTCCATATGGACGGAGCACGAGCCGCAATGGTGGCTATTGAAGGGACGCGAGTGTCAAATAGTTCCAGGGCACTAACGAGCTTCTAATCAGTTTTCTTCGAAAGGAGTATTTGGAGGTTGGAGCATCGATTTCTGATCTGCAAACCGGGACCACGAATCGTCATACGGCAGTAAGTTCGAGGCCGAGTGTTTGAGGCAGCACGGAGCCGCCATAGCAGCTATGCGAAGAGACGCGCTGTGAAGTATTTCGTAGGGGGGGGCAGCCAAGTTCAATTCTACATCGGATCTGGCGTTCATCTCGGGGCTCCTTAATAAGGACATGAAATTCTGCTGTGTCCAAGAAGGGAGGACTGCGGCAGGCGTGTGTGTGAATTGAGTTGTGCCTTCTCTATTTTCATGTCCTACTGCCTCCGAGAAGCAGCAGCAGCACTTTTTTTTTTTTTTTTTTGTTTTTTGTTTATTTACATTTACCTGGTGATGATTTCGACTGTACCTCCGCAACTCATTTCAGTTCATCCATCATCGGTGCCCATTGATAAACTTTTGTATACTAGCTCAAGGACTCCTCCATCTCTCGCGCTATTCCCGGAGTCCAAAAACCATGACTGGCCGGCTCACCTAATGTCGATCTGGCCGAAGTCGGGGATAATGCTGATAAGGTTGGTATTCATCATCAGGAGGATTCCCACTGGCTGTTGTACCTATATACTTATCGCTGTCAGTAAGGACCTAGGCCCAGGTATACTTAGGGTATCAGGAAGTAATTGGTATGTCCAGGTGACTTGATCAGCAAGGGTAACTGAGAGAGAGTCAAATACGAGGGGTTTGGCCCTGTCACTGGAACTTGGTACTGGTCTATTCACACGTGTGAATTATCGTGCCAGCTCCCAGTCATGGACATCCCTGGCCTCAAGACTCTCGTCAAGAAGTGTCACCCTGAGCCTCCACTGAGCAGCCTACGTTCGGGCCGCAGACCATGCGGCGCCAGAGTCGCTTATCTTGCAGGATAGCCGTAATCTGAGTGCCAAAGTTCCGCTCATCTTCTCACCACATTAACTTCGACTCCCGTCCCTGCGCTGACGTGCTGGAGATACCCTTCCGATTATATTGGAACGATTTCCATCCATGAACGTTGGACTGTCATCGACATATATCTCTTACGTCAGTCCTGGAGACTCACTGCTTTAGGAAATGTTGTCAACCCATGCAGGGAGCAGTTCGCGGGACTAATATACATGGGACACAACTTCATCCTGGCCTGATCAGATCACCTTTCCATGTCGCTACTGAAGAAACTCGAGGTGGGTGGAACGTCGGGATTAACGTTCAGACAACAGTTCTTGAAGGTTTGTGTTCGGCCCCAAATGGCTTCAAGTACGGCGTCTGACAGACTCCGAATCAGAACGAGGATCTGATGCCCGTACCACTTGAAATGCGAAAATGGGGAGGAATCAATTTCGTCTGCTTGTGAGCCTACTTGAAAACATTCGAAATGAACGTTTTGTGACCCTTTTCAGCTGGATATCGGCAGGCTTTACCGTGAGCATGTGAGCGACAATTTACTCCTGATGAACGTATTGATTGACATACCATGTCAAGATGGATGATTGCCTCGTCTATGATTCAGTTGGGCATGTCTTGGTGGCAAGCGTGGATCAGCATCTGGCTTGGTTATGGCATCATGGGAGTATTTCTTGCCTTGACTGCGCGGGAAGGTGCCGTCTTCCACATCCCATTTTCCGTGGCAATCCGGTCCAGTTTCGGCCTGTTCGGCAGTCTTTGGTGCACATTCAACCGCGCAGCTATGGCATGGTATGCACCCTTTATTGATTTTTCAAGTTTCAGTACATCTGACCCAGAACCAAGCATTTGGTACGGCGTGCAAGCAAGCATTGGCGGCGACTGCGTCAGGGTGATGCTTCGATCTATATGGCCGAGCGTTAATAACATACGTAACGTCCTTTTCTCCCATCATCATCATCAGTTTGTCCTGACGGGGGTCTCTATCTAATTAAATAGCAAATCATCTACCTGCATGGTCTGGAACGACAACTAGGGACTTTATGTGCTTTTTCCTCTTCTGGTTCATTTCCCTTCCAGCGCTATGGGTCCCCGTACACCAAATGTATGTGCCGGCATCTTCGTCTTTTGCCTACTTTTGGAAACTTACGGTTATCGATCATCAGCCGTCATCTATTCACGGTGAAAGCCATTGTCGTCCCGATAGCAGGCTTCAGCTTCTTCGCTTGGTGCATAGTTAGAGCCCACGGACTAGGGCCTATCATCGCTCAACCTGGAACGCTGCACGGATCCGACTTGGGATGGGCAATGGTTATCAGTGTGGTTTCGTGCATCAGCGGTTTATTGACTATTGTTGTGCAAGTATTCCTCCCTTTCCCCCTTTTCCCCTCTTGTCTGTGGTTGTGAGAGGGAGAAAGTGCGACAGCGTAGGCTAACCCATCGCCGAACAGGAATGCACCCGATTTTGCCTCTCGCGCGAGCACGCCATCTGCTGCGCTCCTCCCTCAGATTATCTCAGTACCAGTGACGTTTGCTGTCATCAGCTTTCTGGGCCTCGTCGTCAGCTCGTCCAGCACAGTCATCTATGGCCGGGCGGTATGGTCTCCAATCACCTTGTTGGACATGTTCTTGGACGGGAAACCATCCTCGGGGACGAGATTCGGGGTACGTGCGCCCCACACTCGACTGACAATGACGGGTCATCAGGAGGCTTCACAACCTTTCTTTCTTTTTTTTTTTTTTTTTTCCAGGTCTGGTTCATTTCAACGTCATTTGTAATCGCACAGGTGCGTGTGCGCGTGTGTGTGTGCATATAAGTGCATATAAGAAATGCGCAATTTGAACCGTTTCTGACAAACCCAATAATCCATACATTTCATCTAGCTTGGGTGAGTCAAATATTGTTGTGATGATGATTTTTCTCTTTCGCCTGACGTCTCTTTTCATATTTCATTTTAGCTTGAACATATCCTTGAACTCCATAAGTGCAGGGTGTGATTTGACTTCTCTCATGCCCCGGTTTATCGTACGTCCAAATATTTTCTTTTTTGTCAAATCATCAACCACCTATATATGTATAGAACATCAGGCGTGGCAGCTACGTCGCCGCCATTGTAGGGATCTGCATGTTACCATGGAACCTCCTGAAAAGCAGCAACGAGTTCACGAGTTACCTCTCAGCCTACTCCGTCTTTTTGAGTTCGATCGTCGGCGTCATGGTATGTACGGTCACGGTTCACGGTTCACGGTTCACGGGAATCCTTTCTCCTTTTTACTGACCGAATTCATTTTTTTTTACAACTTATTTTATTTTATTTATAGATCACGGATTATTACATCGTTAGGAAAGGCCACTACCGCATCGCTGACCTTTATGATCTAAAGAAGGACGGATGGTATTGGTACACGTATGGCATCAATTTCCGGTAAAGCATCCTTCATTCATCGTCCTTTTGACAAAAAAAAAAAAAAGTTCGCCAGTATCCTTATTTTATATATATCTATTCTTCATACTGTAGTGCATACGCGGCCTACGTGGCTGGAATCTTGATCAACGTGGTTGGATTCGTCGGCGCAAGTAAGAGTCGTGTGTTTTCTTTCAAAGCCTACACTCAATTTTTTTTTTTTTACAAGCTGGTACAAAAGTTCCTCTGGCTGCGACACGCCTCTATCAACTATCGTTTTTCACCGGGGTTGCGGTCTCTGCCATCGTTTACTATCTTCTCAATGTTGCGTTTCCTGTTCCTGGCAAGTCGGACAAGTTTGAGGAGATTGACGAATCACATTACCTGGAGGACCTGGATAACATGGACAACCATGAGGCGGGTGACAATGTGGAGAATGACGGAAGCTCAAGAGGGGAGGAAGGATCTGTGGCTAGTAGTCGGAAAACCGGAAATCGCGGGATTTTGGCTGGAATTCCATTTGCTTAAAAGTAAATCGGATTGTATTAAAAAAAAAAAACTTTGTGACTTGATTAGTGTAATGCAAATGTAGCAACGAAGCTTATGATCATGAACTTGGCTTATCACTTGCTTTCAGATTGTAGTCACATCTGGATCCTTCTTCACCTCCGACCCTTTGACACTGATCCCGCCAACCGCTCTCAACACCGTGTCCATTTCTGCCTTTGAAATCCCCACCGTCCCATCCCCCGCTACAATCTGCGTAGGCTGCAGCCTCTTACCCTTCGTATCCTCCGCATAGTTCTCGTAAAAGTTATTGACATCGCGGTAACCGTGCCTTAGACGCTTCACCCGGTGCACAACACCCTCGGGCGAAACCTCTTCATCCTCAGTATGTTCTTCCACATCGTCCTCGCCTTCCTCTATCCGCCCAGGTCCATCCCAAAAGTGGTACGCTTGGCTCACGACGCCGTACGACGTTGGCACGACTTCGAGCAGGTCTCCTCGCGCAACCTCAATCGCAGGAATCTCAGATGCGGGTAAGCCAATGAGATACGACAGCAAGCACCGAATGACAGATGCATGTCCGATAATCAGCAAGTCTTCTTGTTCACGCTCCAACTCGATGAGGACAGGTTCAAGTCGGACTGATCACAAAAATGCTAACGTTCAGAATCGGAGTCGATTGGGGAGTTGTTTACTCTTACCGCTCAAGTCGTGATAGCTCTCTGCTCGCGGGACTCTATAGCTATACGGATCTTTGACAAATCGATCCCAATCTCCGGGATAATATTTCTTTGCCAAATCTGGCGTCAACCCGTCCCATATTCCCGGATTAATCTCGAGCATCTGCGGCTTCTCCACGACCTTGACCTGAACCAAAGGCGATGCAACTGCCGCTGGATTTGCGGAGGCTAGAGGTGGTAAAGATGGAGACGAGAAAGGGGAAGGGAGCGAGTCAGGGCGCGACAAAGCCGCCAAGGAAGCCATCAAGGAAGTCGTCGTGTCAACGGCCAACTGAGATGTAGTGCTTGGCGTAGGTTCCGGCGACGCGACGGTACTTCTCCACAAGGGTGACGGACGTGCAGGCGCGCTTGAAGAGGTCACGGGTATTGGATGCTGTATCGGGCCTTGTGGTGGTGGTCCGGAAGCCGCCAGGGGCTCAACTGGCGTTGGCACGGACGAATTGGCTATTGATGTTTGGGCGGCGGCAAGGAAGGGCCACGCAGTGTGATGCGCCCGACGTCGCGTAGACGTCCAGATCTGAATTCAATGCGATTAGAACCAGCTTTTTAACGCAACTTGCGTCACATACGACTAATCTGCGCTCCGCGGGATTCAAGCCTCTTGCTTCAAGATTCTTTGTTCTGCGTTCGAGCACGAATTCTGCTAGTTTTTCCGCGTAGTTCCATCCTACTGGAGAAAGATCTGAATCGGCCTTGTATGAATGTTCAAGCAGAGATTGGCCAGACTATGATCCTGTAAAGCTAGTGCAATGTGAATCAAGGGGCGAAACGAACTCGCGCAAAGTAAATAGTTCTATATCTATTATGAATATTCATGAGGAAGAATACTATTCGACTCTAGCAGGTATGCCAAATGAACAACAGCAATAACAAACGATGTAAAAATCATTCACCTGCAAGTATCCTTGAATATTCTGCGCCCATGTTAGCGAGCCCTTTTGTCACTGATGATAATATGCGATTTACGTTGACTTCAATCTTCTCTCCAACCTACAACAAATATCAATAGCCTATATGCGCACGGTCAGGTCAACATACGTTTATTATCCTGATAAAAGGCCATTCAGTTTCTTCCACAGTCTGATAATATTTCTCGTGTTCCCTAATACGTTTGTAATAATCTTCAACAGCCTTGTCCGGGTCCCAATTTCGATACTATATAATACGAACCTCAGAACTTCCGTAATCAATCAGAGAAAGGGACAAACATCAGGAGATGATATCTTGACGTTTCGGATGTTCGTCTCGATAATCTCATTATTGTTGCAAAGGGATTCTGCACGTCACAGAGAGCGCATACGCAGCTAAGCATGCCCGTCCTCACCAACGAAAAAGCAGATTATGGCGCACCAAGGTAAATGACATGGATCCCCTTCGCATGGAATCTCTCCGCATATGCCTGTCGCTGTGCCCTCGTTCCGTTGTTGGCATCGTATATCACGACCTGTCCTCCTCCATCAAAGAAAGTCCAGATAAGCTTCTCACATCCCTCTGCCACCATTTTCCTCAGCTGGAGCGTCTCTGGGCTCTTTTCGCCTGTACGTCAGGGAGCGTATCGTGGATATATGCGTTTTTACTAACACGCAGCGGATGCTTACCAGGGGTGAAATAGTCTTTGGGAAGCTTCTGTGCGCCTCCGAGCGTCTTGCGTCTGTAATCGCCGAGAGAGATGACCTGGGTCTTGATGCCCATCCAGCGGAGGTAACGTTCCAGCGCCCTAGATATATGCGTCTTGCCGCGTGCTGGGAGACCGACTGTTAGAATGAGGATCTTTCCTGCATGGAAGAGCAGTCCTGAGGCTGTCGTATAAAGAGGAGCAACCATCGTGGGCGCGGTGGAACTCGCTTAGATAAGAATGTAGTAACCTGAAGTAAGTAAAAGTAACAAAAGTAACATGAAAAAAATGTAAGCAATTATAACTAATTAGAGGTATCCATCCTTCAGGAGAGATCCAGGTCTGCTTCAGCCCTGTACTCGTCCATCTCCTTGTCAAGATCTTCTTTCGAAGCAGGTCGGTGAGGTTGATGAGCAGCAGTATACCCCGCCATGAGTTTCTTCAGTCTCTTGGGACCCTTCTTGTGACGGATGCGGCGCGGCGGTGGGGGCGCAACGACAGGTGCTATCCGAACCGGATGTGGTCTAAGAGGAGGAGAGAAGTATGAGAAACAAGAACAGAACAAGAAGGCAGAAAAGCGTAATACGTTGGTAGAGTAACAACTCTCTCCACTGCTGCGGCCGCCTTGGGCTCTGCAGCAACCTGGCCGATTCTGTTCAGCAGAGACCGTGGCGCAGCCTGAACCGCAGCAGCCGCGACGTCCGTCGGTGCACCATCATACACAATCTCGATTTTCAGTGGTCTTCCTGACACCAGACCATTCCTATCAATGTCCTGTACGGGTGTGCGAGGCAAGAACTCAGTACTCACTGGCGTCAACAATCTTTCCGTCATATTTTGCCCTTGCTATCGCCGCATCTCCAACCCGCTGGAACGTCACTACCGCCATCCCCTTCGAGTTCCCTTGAGAATTGTAGATCAGAAACGCGTCTTTCAGCGGTCCCACTGTCTTCTTGAACAGTTCCTAAGGAATACCATCAACTGCGCCCCTTACCCTCGACACAGCCAGCATCCAATCCAAACTAAAAAAGAACTTGGCTTTGACCCCAAAACTCACCTCCACCTCCTTATCACCCACATCCAGCGGCAACCTACTTAGCAGGATCTTGCTGCCCGTCTCCTTTCCCTTCCCGTTCATCATAAGGTTACCGTTGTTTGCTTCGGGCGCAGGGACGGCGACCCCATGGTTTCGCCATGCGGGAGGAGCATGACCAGCTCTGTTTCCCAAAAGATGGCGCTTTGTGCTGTGTGTGCCGTTGAAGCGAACAGGACGATATTGAGCTTGCATTGCCTCAGCCTTGCAGTCTTGAAGCAACTCTTAGATCTTATGACTAATGGAGCTATTTTAAACTTGAATAAACAATCATCAACACGCTCATTTCTCATTGTGCGGTTTCAATCAGGTTCTGTCATTACTACTAAACGAATGCGTGTACCCAATACTTTGGCGAGGGAGGAGAGCAAGGTATGGACGCCCACCGCCACAGCACTTATCGTTCTTGCACAACCCTATTTCCTGTCGTTCTGCTTTGGTTTAAATGTAAGCTTTTTCTTCTTAGGCTTAGTCTTGTCGACAGACACGTTTGACTCCGGCTCAACAGGCTCATCTGGCTTTGACCCGGCTATGCTTGCCCACGTATTCAAGTTGTTTGATGCTATCAAACATGAGTTGACTCGCCACTCATACTTGATAGTTTCGGATCAATTCACCTGGAACTTTATCGTTGTTCCCCGTACCAAGCACAGGTGGGGATATGGCTTTATCGTTGTTCCCCATACCAAGCACAGGTGGGGACATGGCTTTATCGTTGTTCCCCGTATCAAGCACAGGTTGGGATATGACTTTATCGTTGTTCCCCATACCAAGCACAGGTGGGGATATGGCTTTATCGTTCTTCCCCAAACCAAGCACAGGTGGGGATATGGCGAGACTTTCGTGACGCCACTGAGGCCGGTTATATTTTCCTTCAAGGTACGAAATTACGAAAAAATTTCGCATTAGGTGACAAATCTTACTTATGAGTTTCTCGATCTTCTGCACATTTTTTTCGTCCATGTCTAAATTCTCGTGATATTCTATAATCACGCCTTTCGAGCTGCGAACGACTCGAACCTCCGAAACATTGATCAAGGAGTCCTCGGCAAGTGGTTTGGCAGGGCCAGCATCCGCTAACAATGATGGATGAGCTAAATACTGTTTCCTTTACAGTATTTCAACATACATGCAGGGATTTCAGGATCACCAGAATAAAAATTGATTGCCTTTTTGGTGACCTGGGCAAGCGCTCGGCGCGTTATTTCCACAAGGAGCGTACCGCGGCCGTCGGTCAACTCATCTGGGCCAAGGGAGACGCAGGGGCGCAACAAGTGGTTCGCGGGTCCCTTATAACCCTGTAAACTCAATCAATACAATTGTGCGCTCGGAGGACAGCGATCTACTAACCCACTCTCTTGGACGCACCGCGTAGAGGCGACTTCGTTTGTAGTAATGTTCCTTTACTGGCTCTTGCATAGGCAGATCCGCCGGCGGTTCTGTGGCAACAGACGTACTGAAAAGAAGAGAGAAGAGCAACAAAAAAGTGAATTGAATCATGGCAACTCTTCATACTGATCAGTCCAGGCCATGATTCGTACTATCTTAGTACGCATTGGGTCACTCACGGTTTGTAACTTTGTCAAGTTGGAATAAGGGGGATGGTCAAGTAGTGTGGAGAGGTAACTGAGAGAAAGCTGAGGACCAGTCCCCGTTCGTTGCATCTTATCTACTACAGAACATCCAGTGTGGTGAAAATGTTGTTAGGAAACCATTTTTGTTTTTTTTATAACATCAGGTGATGCTTTAATCATGTGGGTGAGACCATGCGGGAACTAACGTTTCAGATAGCGTTGCTTTTGGGACAAAGCTATTAATATAGACCAACAGGCTAGACTACAAGAGAATTTGGCTGTGCTAGCATGCAGTATCGACATAGCGATAGATAGTACTAACAACTGACCCCCAGTAAAAAGCGGCACAGCTGGGAGAGGACCATTTTCGTCCCTCAGCTGGTGGTTACTATTGGAATACGACTCGGCTGAAGCCGATTACTACTAAACAAATGTGTGCGGTACTTTGGCGAGGAAGGAGATATGAACGCCCAGCGCAACTACAGTAATTTACATCATTCCTGCACAACCCTATTTCCTGTTGTTCTGCTTTTGGTTTTTTTTAAATGTAAGCATTTTTCTAGGCTTGACAGGCACGTTTGGCTTAGAACGGACCATGTTCACCCACGTATTGTCTATCAAACATGAGTTAGCCTCACCACTCATACAGTTAATAGCTTCGGATCAATTCACCTGGAACTTTATGGGGGTCGTAGTCGTCCCCCATGCCATACACAAGTGGGTTTTTGAAGAGACTTTCGTGACGCCACTGAGGCAGTTTATATTCTCCTTCAAGGTGCCAAATTACAAAAATTCCGCATTCAAGATGGTGACAAATCTTACTTATGAGATTCTCAATTCTCTGCACATTTTCTTCGTCCATGTCTAAATTCCCGTGATATTCTATAATCACGTCTTTCGAGCTGCGAACGACTCGAACCTCCGAAACATTGATCAAAGAGTTTTTGTTAAGTGGTTTGGCAGGGCCAACATCCGCTAACAATGATTGATGAGCTAAATATTGTTTCCTTTACAGCATTTCAACATACATGCAGGGATTTCAGGATCACCAGAATAATAATCAGTTACCTTCTTGGTGACCTGGGCAAGCGGGAGGCGCGTTATTTCCACAAGGAGCGTACCCCGGCCGTTGGTTAACTTATCTGGGCCAAGGACGACGCAGGGGCGCAATACAAATTTTGACCTTCCGTCATCACCCTGTCAACTCAATCAAAACAATTGTACGCTCAGAGGACCGCGATCTACTAACCCACTCCAGCGGACGCACCACGTAGAGGCGACCTCGTTTGTAGTAATGTTCCTCTTCTGGCTCTTGAGGCAGTTCCGCCGGCGGGTCTGTGGCAACAGATGTACTGAAAAGCAGAGAGAAAAGCAGCAACAAAGTAAATTGAATCATTGTATTACTAGTGCTAGTGATGATTAATGATTAATGATTAGTCACGATTTGTACCACGCATTGGGTCACTCACGGTTCGTAACTTTGTCTTGGAATAAGGAAAGAACTGGTCAAGGTAATGAAGAAAAAGAGGGCCACTGGGCCCCTGTTCGTTGCATGTTATCTACGGAACATCCCGTGCGGTGAAAAGGTCGGTTGGAAACCATCTCTTTTTTTCCCCCCGCATATCAGCAAACCAAGAGGGCTGTTCCCCATCAGCCCCTATGCACTATAGTGATCCCTGGGTTCACTGATGTATATTGCTATGCTTGTCAAGTCAGTGTCATGTGGGTGAGACGATGCGGTTCAGATAACATTACTTGTGGGACACCGTTAAAATAATATTGCGCTTGCGCCCGCTAATGGACCACAGTAAATTTGGCTATGCAGCATAGCGACAGACAATTATTGATTAACAACTAACCCTCAGTGAAAAGTGACGACCATTTTCCTCCCTTAGCTGGTGCTTGCTATTGAAACACAAAGCTGAAGCCGATTACTACTAAACAAATGTGTGCAGTACTTTGGCGAGGAAGGATAGTAAGATATGGACGCCCAGCGCAACTCAGTCACATCATTCCTGCACAACTTTCCTGTTATTCTGCTTCTGGCTTTGGCTTTTTTTAAATGTAAGCATTTTTTTAGGCTTGACCGGCACGTTTGGCCTAGACTCGGCTACGATTGCCCACGTATTGCCTGTCAAACCTGGAACATAGTTGTCCCCCATACCATGCACAAGTGGAATTTTGAAGAGACTTTCGTGACGCCACTGAGGCATATTATATCCTCCTTCAAGGTTCCAAATTATGAAAATTCCGCATTCAAGATGGTGACAAATCTTACTTATGAGATTCTCGATCTCCTGCACGTTTTCTTCATCCATGTCTAAATTCCCCGGGTATTTTACAATCACGTCTTTCGAGGTGCGAACTACTCGAACCTCCGAAACATTGATCTTAGTATACTTGTAAATTTTTTTGGCAGGGCTACCACTCGCTGACGATGATTGCTAAGGTTAGTACTGTTTTATTTACATCATTTCAACATACATGTAGGAATTTCGGGTTCACCAGGATAAAATTTGGTTGCCAGTTCGTTGAAACGGGCCAGTGGCTTGCGCGATATGTCCACGAAGAGCGTACCCCGGCCGTCGGTTAACTTATCTGGGCCAAGGGAGACGCAGGGGCGCAATATGTTTGCCGATATTCCCCTATAACCCTGTCAACTCAATCAATGTAATTGTGCGCTCAGGGGACCACGATCTACTAACCCACTGTATTGGAGACACCCTGAAGAGGCGACCTCGTTTGTAACCTTCCTCATCTGGCTCTTGCGTAGGCAGATCCGCCGGCGGTCCTGTGGCAACAGATGTACTGAAAAGCAGAGAGAAAAGCAACAAAAAAGTGAATTGAATCATTGCAACTCTTCATAATGATCAGTCCAGGACACGATTTGTACCACGCATTAGGTCACTCACGGTTCGTAACTTTGTCTTGGAATAAAGAAAGGACTGGTCAAGCAGTGTGGGTGTAACGAAGAGAAAGAGGACCAGCCCATGTTCGTTGCATGTTATCTACAAAACATCCCGTGCGGTGAAATGGTCGTTTTGGTTGGAAACCATCTTTTTTTTGTCCCACACAACCTATAATGTTTGTCATGTGGGTGACCATGCGGGAATTAGTGTTTCAGATATTGAAAAAACAAAACAAAACAAAACATGATATTGTAATATCCTTGCGCTGGCTATAGGCTTGACAGCATTGACTACGGTGAACTTGGCTATGCTAGCAACATACTAGCGACAGATTAACAACTGACTGGGAGACCGGGACCATTTTCCTCTCTCAGCTGGTGGTTGCAATTAGAATACGAGGCTGAAGCTATTTTAATAAATACGTGCGCCCAGTACTTTGACGAGGACACCCAGCGCAACTGTACTTATCGTACCTGCACATGCACAACCCTATTTCCTGTTGTTCTGCTTTTGGCTTTTTTAAATGTAAGCATTTTTGGCTTAGGTTGGACAGAAACATATGGCTTCGCAGCTACGTGGGCCCATGTATTTTCTATCAAACATTAGTTGACTCATCATTCATACGAAAGTGTCAATTCACCTGGAACTTCATAGTTGTCACCCATACCACGCACAAGTGGGATTTTGAAGAGACTCTTGTGACGCCACTGAGGCAAGTTATGTTTTTCTTCAAGGTGCCAGATTACGAAAATTTCGCATCAGGTGACAAATCTTACTTATGAGATTCTCGATCTTCTGCACATTTTCTTCGTCCATGTCTAAAATTCCCAGATATTCTTTAATCACTTTTTTCGAGGTGCGAACTACTCGAACCTCCCCAACATTGATCATAGTATCCTCCTCAAGCTTTCTGGCAGGAGCAACAATCGCTAATGATCATTGGTGAGCTTAGTACTGTCTTCTTTACATCATTTCAACGTGCATGCAGGAATTTCAACATCACCAAAATAAAAATCGATTGCGCTTTCGTAGAAAGCGGCAATCGAATTGTGTGACATTTCTACAAGGAGTGTACCCCGGCCGTTGGTCAAGTTATCTGGGCCAAGGATGACGACAGGATGCAATAAAAATTTCCCCTTTCTCTTTTCACCCTGTTAACTCAATCGATACAATTTTGCACTCAGAGAACCGCGATTTACTAACCCACTCTCTTGGACGCACCGCGTAAAGGCGACCTCGCTTGTAGTACTGTTCCTCTTCCCGCTCTTGCGTAGGTAGATCTGCCAGCTCTTCTGTGGCAACAGATGTATTGAAAAGCAGAGAGACGAGCAACACAATTGAAGTGAATTGAATCATTGCAACTCTTCATAATGATCAGTCCAGAGTCATGGGCATTGCCAGGTCACTCACGGTCCGTAACTTTTGGGGTAACTAAGAGAAAGAGGACCAGCCCCGTTTGTTGCATGTTATCTACGGAACATCCCGTGCGGTGAAAAGGTCGTTTGGAAACACAATGCTCGTCACGTGGATGAAACCAGGTGCATTAGTGTTTCAGGTAACATCGCTTTCGAAAAACAATATTGCGCTTGACAGCGTGGACTACTAGTATGGACACTGCAGTGTCAACTACTAGCCTAGAGCCTGACTTGCATCCCGGACGAACAAACAATGCCAATTGATGGTATCTACTATTTATTCTCAAGTGCGATCATGCGTAAACTATTTCCAGATGAGATCAGTTGCAGTACTTTTGCACCAGCAATCATTGAGGGGGGGATGTTGCGGCTAGGTAGACGTTAATACATTCCTAACCTTTTTTTTTTTTTTTTTCGCATAGGAATATGTGGTATTGGGTAAAAAAGCTGAGCTCCTCTCCTTGCATTCGAACTTAACCCACCAATGAAAGGGATTGGCATTGTCTCCATGTGACACCAGTGGCTCGGGAGGCATTAGAAGACGTGTTGAGACGCTGACTGGGCATTGTATCAGGTTTTACTGGCTCTGTTTTATCTATTTTTTCAAGGGTTCTTCGCGTTCACGCTGAGCGATCCACCTGTTCAACAGGTTGGGCTCGTCACATGTCACACACTCCGCCGTTTTATCAGACACTTGAACTCGCTGAGCGTCGCTGGTGTCAAATATCGAATTCAGATTTTCCAACTAACTTACGAACGATGAGAACGTGTCAGGATGCGGGGCAAGAAGATAGTGGTCTCCAATACGTATGTACCATCGTAATCCGTAATAGTCATCTGCAGAATCCAAAGGATGGTAGCAGCCTCCTCACGATTACATCATGAATATATTGGACAAGGCGTTGTGAGTGTCAACGTAGACGTTAGATCTCAACTCCATGAAAGACCTCATCGGTGCGTAAGGTTGTCTCGCAGTTGGTTTCATGGGTGGGTGGGCATAGTGGACTGTGACCCCACAGCACTCGGGGCAAGATATATTTCAAACC
The DNA here is from genome assembly GCA_023014395.1 of Amanita rimosa. Classification (NCBI taxonomy): domain Eukaryota; kingdom Fungi; phylum Basidiomycota; class Agaricomycetes; order Agaricales; family Amanitaceae; genus Amanita; species Amanita rimosa. The sequence goes on along the minus strand of JAEBUO010000001.1, from coordinate 1,456,902 downwards.
TTGGTTGTGGTAAATCCACACCCGTTGGACGCGACAGCGTAGTTCCTGAACAGCGTACCTATGGAAATATTGCAGGTCTTGCTCAGTTGTGAGTATAACATACAGTTTCCTGACTGAGATCCAATATAGAGTTAGGTTGTTCGACACTTGAGAAGTTCGAACTGACAATAGCTCGCCCAATATCACTTGAGCGTTGGTGATCAACGCGACCCAGTCAGTGGTTCTTGTTGACATTAAAGGCTTCATAGGATCAAGTGACACAGGAACGGAATTGGTGTTGTTGGAAAGGAATCAAGGCGACCCCGTATTACAACAGAGTTGAACAACAATTCTGTCGTAAGCCGTAAGTTGGTAATGCCTTCTTGCTTTCAGATTTTCTTTTGCCTAGTACTCCAGGAAGTACGCATTATATGTAAAAACTCGTTGCTACATATTAAGAAAAATAGCAGAAAAAAGTATATGGTGCCGTGGAACACGTTTTTGGAGAAGTCAACGTCTCTTCATGTATTGGACTGATAGTACAGGGCTTCGACAATCTGTGGGTGCTTTGCAGATAACAGAAGGCGGAGCGATGCAAACAACTTCGACATTAGATTATGCCACCCACGTAAATGCCCTTCACTGGTCGATGGTGCCTTATTCTAGGAACGAAAATTTGTGAGACTGGGGATCATTTCTGATGTGAATCGGCACGACAAGGGCGCACCACACTTGCGCCCGCGACACATATGAATCCAGGGCGAAAACATTGTTTTTGGAAAAGAGTAGGTTCAGTTGATGGTCGGCGAGTTGACAGTTTGTGACTACCCCTTGATCCTTGACCTTGGTACCTTAAGGGCTACGTATTCTATTCTTCCTCCCAGTGCTGTACCTGTCTATTATGTAAAAATGATGAACGGAGTGTTGGGCGGCGCCGCTAACGCATCTAAAGCTTATTCGCTATGCCGTTAATCATTCACACGTACCGTGAGCTAACGAATGTCTCTTTCTTGCATGAAATTGTTAAACTAGCTATAATGATATAATAGGGCAATCCAAATTGACGACAGGCCTCGTAAAAATTGTGGAGATCGAATCAATTATTCTATTTCAAAGGAGGCGCTGCGGATGGATGAACTGCCGTAAATCATACGCAACTAAAATGAACTAGGAACCTGTTGGAAAGGGTTGTCGGCAAAACCAACTGCGCAAAAAAAACTTGGGAATATACGTGAACCTGCCTTCGCCGTTGGCTACCCAAATTGGCCATGACCAGGTTTCCAATGCCTATAAAAGATACTGCAGATGACCGACATTCTTCATCAGTTTTGTCTGACCTCGTCCACTGTGAGCACAAGTTTCTTCTTCATACCATACTGCTCGGCTGACCATCTACTCCACCCAACAGCTTTGAACTCGCGATGAAATTGCTCTCCTCTGCTGTCTTTGTTGCATTGGTTTCTGCAGCCACCGTTATTGGTGCACCTGCCGACATAGCTGCACCTGCTAGCGATGTCATTTTAAAACGCAGCCCTCTTCCTGAGCCCATCGACGGTTCCGTTGTTGAAATTGCTGGACGCGAAGTAGAAGGTCACAAGCACCATCACCATCACCCGCATCATTGGCACCACCCTCCTCCCCCGCATTATCCTCATCATCACCACCACCACCATCATCATCATCATGATGGATGGCACCCCGAAGTTGAGACACGTGACGTCGGGCAAGTTGATGTTGAGGAGCGGGAGGTCGAAGGTCACCATCACCATCACCATCACCGTCCTCCGCCTCACCATCACCATCCTCACCACCACCACCACCATCACCACGGATGGCGCCGCGAAGTTGAGACACGTGCCATTGAACAAATCGATGTCGAGGCGCGGGAGGTCGAAGGTTGGCACAAACACCACCACCACCACCACCATCACCACCATCGCCATGGCTGGAAATTCGAGGAACGCGACGTCGAGGAAGTAGATGTTGAGGAGCGAGAGATCGATGGTCACAGGCATCACCATCACCATCATCATCATCATCACCATCCCCATCACTCTCACCACCGCCACCATCACCATGAATGAACTGTTCATGGTCCTAAAACTGCATCAGCCTAATTTTCAGTGCCAGTGCCAAGTGTTACTTGAGTTGAGTTGACGTTGATGTAGAGTTTATCAATAGTTCGAGTGTCTGTATCTTCGTAAAAAATTTGTGTTTTCAATGTTATTCAACGTGTTGAACTTTTATTCGGCTCCCTTGAAACCTTGAGATATGAAAGAAAAAAAAGCACTTGCTTTTAAGCACAGTACTACATTGCAGCGGGTATTGGGTGTTTTTTTTTTTTTGAGAAGGCACAAGAAAGTTCCATCAGGTTGTGTCGCTAGCCCAAAGGGACGTCGACTTCATGTTATGGCGTCAGTTTTTTTTTACTACCTTTACACACGTTGACAGTGACGACAAAAGTAGTGCAAGGATCTAGTAACACTTCTGTGATTAGCCATATCAACCAGGGCTCGCCCAACGCTTGTGTTTCCAGGAAAGAATGAAAGTGACCCTGGATAACATAGTACGCATACGGTAAGTTAAAACCTTGTTCATGTCGTCGAATGACTCTCGTTGGCTTGACATTTGTTGAATGCCGTCACGTTACGCCGCAAAGTTGTCACGCGCGCGACTTGATACCGGAACCCATTTGCATTGCAAATGATTAGGGATCGCTTTCACCCAGGCAGAACTCCACGTTCGTCGCAAAGCCACATCATGGTAAAGGTGCATTCAAAATTTTCTTCTTTATACCATTATTTATTTTTATTTTCCTTTTATACCAGAAGCGTAAGTGACCCGGTAAGTGTGAGTACAGTGCTGCGCAGGTAGCGGTAAAGAATAAAAAACCACGATCGTCATGGTAAGTAAAAGAAGATAAACTATGAGACAGATTCATTCAATATAATGATTTGCTCAGTTTCTCAGACTCAAAGGACAACGATATTCAAGATGCATAAGTGACCCTGCATGACATGTATGTATAATAGCACGAGATTGACTTATGGACCCTGGCAATGATATCACAGAACGCAGAAACCAGGGATCGTTAGTGAAGTTGGTACATACTAATCTAAAAATCGAAGGTCGTTATATCTGGCCAGGGAAGCATGGCATTCATGCCAATGCGCGCAGTCAGTGCCATCGATCTGCGAACCAAACACTTCTTGCATCTACCATATCACAAATGACTCTTGGCAGCTACTAGGAGGACTAGCTAAACCCCAACGTGAAGTTATTACAAGTGTACAATAAAGAGTTGGCCCCTGAGTCGGATCCTATTGATGAGTCCCATCCTTGAGCTTGATCGCCTTTGTGACATTTCACAAGAAGTTAGACTGCGTCTGCTTCGTCATCTTTACCGTGACCCTTGCTAACCCCATCCTCGTCCTCGTCCCCATCTAGTCTTTCATCAGTCACCGCAACCCCCTCTCCCCAACCAATATCCTCTCCCCACCCGGCATCATACTTCGATTCGTCAACTTCTTCGAACTTGTCTGCCTTCCCCGGAACAGGATATTCGAGGTTCAGGAGAAAGTACGTGATGGAAGAGACCGCAAGGCCTGTGAAAAACGACAATTGGTATATCCGTGTCGCTGCCAATGGGACTTTTCGTCCAGCTACCACAGGATGTTTTTTTTTTTTGTCAGTCAGTCAGTTCACCAAACAGTGTGTGAACAGGCGGGAGGAGAGACATACTGGCACCAGCGAATCCAACAACGTTGATGAGGATCCCTGCAATGTAAGCCGCATATGCACTTTGATGGAAATGAGGTATTCACATTCTCCATCGAAAGTAACGATATCTTACCGGAAATTAACGCCATAAGTGTACCAATACCAGCCGTGTCTTTTGGAATCATAGAGATCAGCTATTCGGTAGTGGCCCTTCCTTATAACGTAGTATTCAGTGATCTAGTCCAAAAAAAAAAAAAAAAAATGCATTCGTGAGTTATTATGCGCATTGTCCCAAATCAACCATATCGCAAAATCTCTCACCATCACACCCGCAATGGAACTAAGGAAAACGGAATACGCAGAGAGATAATTAGTAAACTCATTACTACTTTTCAGGAGATTCCATGGCAATATGCATATTCCTACAACGGCTGCGATGTAGCCACCCCGTCTAATGTTCTAGAAATAAGTAACATCAATAAGTATTATGAAATTGTGCAACTGTTTCAAGGGACACACGATGTATCGGGGCATGAGAGAAGTTAGATCGCAACCAGCACTAATAGAGTTTGCTGATATATTCATGCTTTGGGGGGGGGGGGGTTAAGATGCGGTTAATATGTGTGATGATATGTAACTGAAGAAGCTTGAACCCACCCGAGCTAAAAAGAACGCGTGTGATTGGAATTTGATCTTCGTGGATTCCAGCCGTACATCCATATGTATATATACACACCTGTGCAATGATGAACGATGCCGAGATGAACCAGACCTATAAGGTAGTATATGTTATATGGGGCAAAAAAAAAGTCTATCTCCTCGGGTGAATCGTTTCTCTTACCCCGAATCTAGTCGAACTAGATGGTTTCCCATCTAGGAATCTATCCAATAAATCGAGCGGAGACCATATCGCCTCCCCATAAATGGTCATACTCGACGAACTGACCATAAGACCTAAAAAGCTAACAAGAGAGAACGTGATCGGGACCGAGAACATTTGAGGAAAAAGCGCAGCAGAGGGTGTCGTTGCTCGTGAGGCGAAATCCGGTGCATTCCTGTTTCGCAAAATGTATTAATCTGAATCTCTACCGACCCCCCCTACCCTGTTATGATGAAGCGGAGATACTTACACAATGAGGGTTGCCATGTTACTTATGCACGACATGATGCTAACGACCATGGCCCATCCCAACTCGGAGCCGCGCACCGTCGCCGGCTGAGAAATGATAGGGCCCACTCCTTTCGCTTTGGCTATGCACCAAATGAAGAAAAGGATGCCAGCCGTCGGGGCGACGATGGCTTTCAGCGTGAAAAGGTGTCGGCTGGTGAAGTTTGAAATGAAGAAGAAAAAAAAACCCCAAGGCAGCAATAATGACGTACACTTGGTGTATAGGGAACCAAATGGCTGGTAACGAAATGATCCAAAAGAGCATAAAGCACATCAAGTCTCGAGTCGTTGTTCCAGACGAAGGAGGTAAATGATTCGCTATTCAAGTCAGCGCACTTGCATAACGGGACAGAGAGAGAGAGGGGGGGGGGGGGGGGGGGGGGGGGGGTACGTACGTATGTTATTGACACTTGGCCATATGGATCTCAGCATCACCCTGACACAATCGCCCCCAATGCTCGCTTGCACACCATACCAAATACTTTTTAAAAATACATATCAGTATATATATATTGCACAAGTGACAGCGAAGGAGAGTAGTGCGTACCATGCCATAGCACCGCGATTGAAGGTGCACCAAAGACTGCCGAACAAACCAAAGCTGGAGCGGATAACCACGGGGAAGGAGATGTGGAATATGGCGCCTGGCCGTGCGTTTAGAGCGACAAACGGTCCGACAAACCCATAACCAATCCAAACACAGATCCATGCCTGCCACCACGATAGGCCGAGTTGAATCATGGACGAAGCGATCATCCATCTGTGTTTAAGGGCAGTTCAAAAAAACACAGTTAGCAACCGGGTTTATCGCGATGATTTATAGTATATCTCACGTGTTCACGTTGAAACTATCTGCTATCCAGCTGAAAAAATAAAAATAAAATAAAACAGCATTAGAAGTATTGTTATTGTCATGTTTGATGAACGCATTTACAAGAATATGAAATTTTTGGTTGCCCATTTACGCTTCTCCGGTGAAACAGGGACCAAGTCTTCGTTCTGAATGAGCGGATCGTGGACAAAGAGGGAAAGAAAACGATGGAGCGTTAGTTGAGCGTGAATATTGAATGGGAAAGGGCAAGGGAAAGGGAGAGAAAGACAAATAGCCGGAATTTAGAACGACGTACGCTTAGGAATTGTTGACTGTACGTTAAGCCGGGAGCTCTGTTCACTTCGAGCTTCTTCAACCAGTCCATGACGTTTTCTCAAGAAGTGGATCGTGTGTGCCCAACGCTACCGGATAAGAAGCCCGTGTTAGCGACCTCATCGGAATTGGGAGAGAGGGAAGGGTCACAAACGAGCGCCCAAAGATATGACCCCTTTAGTAGTTTGAGATGGTGCCCGCTAGCCGCAGAGGAAGGAAGGAAGGATGAAACGCCAGGCATCATCGAATCGTTCTATATGTGTTACTAGTCCATATTTAGCAAGTCGGGTGCTACCGCTCTTCCTTACTTATGGGTAAACAAGGGGTGGGTGGGGGAGAGATAGCAAGTCCTGTTTTAAGAATGAGCGAGATAAGGGCTTCTCAATACAAATGGGAAGTTCCGCACCGTGTAATGGCTCAGCGCTCAAGCGCTCATCGATGTCATCGACACAAGCCGCCAGGTCCCAATGCCAATCCTGGTTTGGTCACCCGTACGCAAATAGTACTTAGGGTGTTTAAACTGCTGATGGCGAAGTTTGACTAAAGGACTCGTAGGCTCCCACAGTGAGATGAGGATCTGATGTTTGGAACCACATATAAGTTGACGACTATCAGAAAAGGCGCTGGAGCCGATCAAAAGTTGGAGAAAGAGTTGTGTTGAGGTGGAGCAAAGCCAAGGGTCGCTGGCCGGACGGAGGAGTACTATAGTAGTCGCCGCACTGCCGGTACGCGTATAAGAAAGCCGGCGAAGTCTGATAATCGATAAGGATAAGAAAGTTGAGAAAGAAGGCTGCGCAAGAATCTCCGACGAGTCCATTACTGTTGGTTCTCAACACGAAACGCAACCCATGATGAAAGGGCTAAAGAAGAATTGGATATGATATATACTTGATAATGAAACAAGCTATGTACATTGAATATTGACCACTGAATTGAAAACATCATGGGGGAGGTGCAGAAACCAAAGCTGACGATACTAATACTAAAATCAGGGCAAAACGCATGTGTACGCAGTGTGTAATGATTCAATGATTCAAAAAAGAGAAAGATTTGCCTAGAACTTGGTGATGAAAACGAGTGGTATCCTATTTTGCGTGAGAGTGTGCGGTTACGTGGATGATGCGCGTTAATGCCATGCATTGAACATGAAAGGTCAAAGAGATACCAGCGTGCAACGCGTAAACTGTGCATGGAGAAATTAAGAGGTAAGATATATGTTTCAGTAAATGCCGTCGATGAACCAATATGTTTGAGCGATGTTCCGTACGGCATCGCGCGGGATTCGCAGAACGTAAGAGCGATTCCAATCGCAATGACGATGAGCAAAGACATGCTGTCTGCACGTGTGATATGTTTCCAGGTCATAGGACCTGAATGTCCTTTTATGCGAGCTACAGGCGAGGAATAGATCCTGCACGCGTTGTTTTGCTATACCTTTCGCCTGACGGCGAAGGGGAGGAGAACGTAAATGCACCATAGATTGCCTTCCTTTCCGGGGTCGAGAACGTTTTTGTTGAGCCGGCCGGTTCTTCGAACGGTGACTTGCGGGATGAACCGAGTTGTAAGCTGGCTGAAACTGCAATAGGCGGAGCGAAATAATCTCGTATACCTGGCTCGATGGAAGATTCCTTTTGAAAGTCGTTAGCGATTGGGTCGATCGTTATGAACTGTCATCAATCACCTTCGCCGATTGAAACTTGGGTTTGTCATCTACAGGGACGACGTCGAATGTATCATCGTACGCTTGAGAAACATCAGCAAGGGGCTTCACAGTCAGCTCATAGCAGCGGGAATCGATATCCGCTTGTGACAAAGGCGACTGTATGGCTTTCTTCGGCTTCATCTCTACTGCTTCCTGTGACCCGTCGCCAGCCGATGCTTCTTCCATAACTTTTGGTAGGGTGGAGAGAGTACGGGGACGCGTCGCAGTCCGCTTGGTACTAGTCGCTTTCCTTGGCTTTGTCAGTGCTTTGGTATCCTTTGTCACCGCCATCGCCTTTGGTTTTGACACCTTTTGACTGGTGCTAACCACAAGGGTAGAAGCCTTGCGCTTCTTCGCAGGAGAACCCTCATCCTTAAGTGTGATGCTGAGCTCCTTCTTGTGCTTCTTCACCGCCAGCGGTCGAGGGGGCGGATTATGTAGTTTCGTGACCAATATACTGGAACCATCTTTTCGCTTCTTCTCCGCAGTGCCCAGACCAGCCCGCTCGCCTGTCACTGGATGAAGGTTCTCCTTATCGGTAGCTGTGATCGGTGGGTTGTCGGGACAGAGAGAATTTTCTGATCTCGACGAGGAAGAGTAAGTGACTGGTTTCAACGGCAGCATTGGTTTCTGCTGCTGCTTTGGAGCATCCGCTGGAGGGGTATCCTGAAAAATGGCGAAAGAACGGAGGACAGGTGGCATCGCGTGTAGGTTAGGGTTAGTAGAGAATTGTCGCAAGGAAAAGAAAGAGAAAAAAAAAGCCCCCGGTCAAGGCCAATGACAAGGGGCAGCAAAACCAAGACGAACAAGCCTGTGAGCGCGACGGCTGCGACTGTTACACGACACAACGAAAGGAAACCAAACTTGTCAGTTGTCGCTTAAATTGGACCTAGATCACGTGAGATTACACGAGGTAAGGTCACGTGATATGCGCCTTGAGGTGTGTTCGGCTGTTTCGGCTTCAAGTCCCGCCCGTTTCGCTCCCTTTGACGAGCCTGCTGCGATCTTTCTTGGCGCCCATCTCGAGCGTCCTGGAGCTATCTTTGCACCTACCGTTCCTTTATTACCTTGGATGCGGTGCCGGACGCGTCTGAGCGCCCAAGTGCCGGGTACATTTTTGAAGAGCTGAGCCAGTATCTTGCACGTGGCAGCTGATCAGGATCACTAAAGCTTGACTGATCCTTAGGTCGCGTAAACTTCATTGTATGGCTGTGTAACCAATGGAACCGAAACACGTTCAACACGTTCATTAACAAAGCCCGCTCTCGAACGTAGTCGCACAATTGGCGGACAGGAGCGGACGTGTGATAATCTCCGCAGTTCACGAGATGAGATGGGCAATGGCAAAGGAGAACGTGCTGGCTTGCCGTCAAGTCATCTGCCTGGCCTGATTCGCACCAAATGCACAGGTCCTAAACTCTCAAGGGAAAGACGTGGGTGGGGTTCCTAGTTCCGTGTAGCCGTCCGATGTTCCAGAAACCTACGCCTCCATCGAGAACGAATCTGCCGCATGGCGGAAAACCGATCAGTCCGCCCTAAACTCGCAGGTTCAACCCTACAGCTGCAGTGTATTCGTACATGAGCTAACTTTGGCTCTCGTGAACGCCAACTTAAACAACTTAGCGTTAAGTTCTTTTTTTGTGTCATCATTCTCGGCCAACGCTGACTGTTGCTTCCAGTTTGTCACCTCGTCCTCGTGTTTGCCTCACCTATCAGGGCCGTCAATCACACTCTGTTAAATGCACATCGCCTATCCTTTCGTATGGGTCTCCTGCATACATACATAAAAGGCGTGCGTTTTTCGCGTCTTTCTATCCTGACTCATTCCTCCATCCTCCCTTTCGGTCTGTCGAACGGCCTGGTTCCTCACGAGTGGACCCTTTCTCCATTCTCTTCCGCAGCAACTTTGATATCTCTTTAGACGCTTACACTCACCTTTTCTGGAGATGTCTGCCAATAAATGCCACAGTGCCTCTTTGAGCCCCGTGCACCCTCCTCTGGGTACTCTCATCGACGGACATTCTTTGGAGCTAGTTGATGTCCTCGGCGTCGGCGGGTACGGCGTCGTATACCGTGCTATTGACATCGACCCATTGTCTTTGACCGGCCACCTAAAGTCGTACGCCGTAAAATGCTTAATCGCACCGCCTAACGCGAGCTCTCGCCAACGGCACGTCCACATTCGCGAAATTGCGCTACACCAACTCGCCTCGGTGCACCCTGGAGTGGTAACACTCCACCGCGTCATCGAGCACCACAACGTCACCTACATCATCCTCGATTATGCGCCCGATCATGATCTCTTTACGCAAATCCTGCGTAATTGCAGGTATCTTGGAAACGACGAATTGATCAAGCACGTCTTTCTACAGATGCTGGATGCTGTGGAATATTGCCACATGCTGGGTATCTATCACCGGGACTTGAAACCCGAAAACGTGTTGTGCTTTGACGGAGGCCTTAGGGTGGCCATCACTGATTTTGGCCTCGCGACAACGGAGAAGATGAGTGATGAATTCAGAACTGGGAGCGTGTATCACATGAGCCCTGGTATGTAATGGTTCCTTATTTTGCCTTGGTTCATTTGTGGCGTACTATATTGAATGTTATGCTAAAACTTTTTCATTAATTACAGAGTGTCAAGGCGGAGAGTTCGCCCCGGATGGTTATTATTGTCCGCAGGCAAATGACGTCTGGTCTCTCGGTATCGTTTTACTGAACCTTGCTACCGGGCGTAACCCTTGGAAATCGGCTACCGTATCCGATCCGACTTTCCAAGCCTACCTTCATGATCCCGTGACTTTCCTACCCAGCGTTTTGCCTATCTCCCGAGCCGCCAACAACCTTTTACTTCGCATGCTAGATGTGAACTGGCGAACGCGCATCACACTTCCAGAAGTTCGTCGAGCATTGAAGGCGATGGATTCGTTCTACTGCGATGGCGTGATATTCGAAGGCAGCATGGCTAGATGCCCGTGGGAAGCTGGGATGGATCTTGATACCGAGGAGGAAGAAATCGTCAACGAAGTTGACGATCACACGACTGATGATTGGCGGAAGAAGCCTGGTGTATACTCCGTCGACGACAGTAGCAGCAGTAGCAGTAGCAGCAGCGGTGAGGAGTTCTGCGACAGTACGAGCAAGGATAGCAAAGCTGTCACGGACTCGCTTACCGGATTACCCCCCCACTCGACCAAGTCCGCGTTGGCCACGGGAGTCACAGAGGCGTCGCGGTGGAGTGCCGATTCCGGAACATCCGAGATTGTTTTCGCGAGCCGACCACCTTCTATTAGCTTTGGCGAGGATGACCTGTCGTCATTTGGCGCTCCTTGGACCGATTTTACCTCGTCAAAAGCAACATGGGGGTGCGAGTCTTCTATGGCTCCTTCCCCCATTCACCCATCAACATACGGCTACCCGCCAGACGCCGACTTCCATCTTGACGATGGTCTTGAACATGCGTCTCACGAGCCCTATGTTCACATCGCTCGATCTGGAAAGATCGAGTTTGTTTATTCCGCATCCGAGTCTCCCATCGCAGCGGAAAGGAAGCCAGAACTGACTCTCAATACGCATCTGGATGCTTTCAGAGGAGTCACACCACTACAAAGTTTCTATTTATCTCCAGACGGTGCGAGCATGCACTCGATATCTACACAAAGCTCCGACACAATGCAAACGGCTCACGAGTACGATACCTCATCTGTTTATTTCATGGCCGATTCCTCAACCTTCCACAGCCCCAAAAGCCCTCACAACTTTTTCCCCATACCATTATCTTCCGGGAATTCGACGTACGAAGACCCTTTGTCGGTCCTGCTCACCGACGATCATGTTTTACAACAGTCCATGGACGCAGAGATGACCTCGCCCTTAAAGGGCGATTGTAACATCTGGCGCTCTGACTCGCTCACGCGCGTTTCTCTCTCAAGCGTTTCATCTCCATCCCGCTACTCCCTTTCCTCTGCCTCTATCTTGCCATTACCCGCTAAATGGTCAGATTCGGATTTGGGTGAAGAGATTCAGAAACGTAGACTTTCGTGCATCAATTCTAGCTCCGCCAGCGGCTGGAGCGCCATATTCGGCACCGCTTCTGTGAAGACGGGAGGAATCAGAAGCCCGTACTGTAACTTCCGCAGGTCCAACGCTCCTTCCCCCGAGGAGAGTGCGGCTAGGGTGCCTCTTTTGGAGTCTATGGATGCTGCGGATGTTAGGGTAAATGGTGTGGTGGATGACAAAGTCATCGGAGACGAAAGTCAGCCCACGTTTTCCGTTGATGATGGTGCAGAATTGACGAATAATGGTAACTCGTGTTTGCTCCCTTTAAGGCCTATCGCAGAGTCTTTACCAGATACACCACCATCAGACGTTCAGCCTGAACATGCTCTCGAAGCTCAACCTAAACCCTCAGAACAGCTCCAGGAGGATAGTGCGGAGACGCCAGCTCGAGCCCGATCTTGGCGCCGACATTCAGCACTCTCTATGGCAATGCGGTTCTTATCTCGGACCGGCTCCCCTACACCACAGAAAACGCCACCTCTCCCATCCACGAGTGATTCGACATCGCCTAAGAAACGGCTTGGGTTCTCAGCTACCGTTCAAGAGACTTTATCTTCCTCCCAGCAGGCCTCATGCTCGGCACCTTCAGCCGATACTACGTCATCATTATCCACCCGGGAAAGAAGGCGTTTATCCCCAACACGCGGTTCTCCTCCCGTCCGCTCAGGGACCATTCCTGCGCCACAATCAAGGAGAGGTAGAGGCTCAGCAGTTTCCCGGCATCCCAGGCGTGCGACCGTTCACATCGGGTCCATCTTCCATAGAACAGGCTCCGAATCAGAACATCCTTCCATCTTTCTCTCCACTCTCGCAGCAGCCGCGGAAGCTCTTACTGCATCACCCGTTCAATCTCCACTCTGCACTCCTGAAGCAACCGACACGTCGTCATCTGCGTCAACGTCTCCCCCTGCCACTCCGTCACGGACAGCGTCCCCTGAGCAAGATACTTCACTTCAATCCCCAAGTCCAGCGACGACCCCTTCGAGCGTTTCGTCACCCTTCGTTTCGGAACGCGTTTCTCCCCCGCCTCGTCCAGCCCGAGCTCGCAACCGCCGTTGGACAGTGAATGGATGGTCCAAAGTTGGAGGGTTTGGGATTCCAGACCGGAGACACACGCTTGATACGTCCAAGGCTCTTCCTCCTGAACCTGAAACCGAAATTGAAACCGAAACCGAAACGGATTCCTATCCCGTTCACCTTGTATCGAGCATAGACCAGAAATCGAGTTCAAAGGATGAAAGTGAAAGTGGCCCGCCGCTGCCAAGGAAGGATGGTCCTCGGAGGAGACGTGGATGGTTGCCGAGCCTGCTGGGTAGGGCTAGTGGCAATGGGTTTGATCTGCACAAAGTCGTCAAGATGCCGATCGAAGCAGGGAAGTGGTTAGGGTCTTTGAGCGGAGGGAGCAAGAGTGGGAATAGCGTGAAGAATGTCGGGGTTTTGGGCATTTGGTTAGTATATCCTCATTCACAAAGCGGTTTATCTGAACTGTTCCTGACCTCTCTTTTCTCTTTTTTCTCTCTTTTGTCTCATGACAGACTTGCCTTTATCTTTTTCTTTTTTTTTTTTTGTTCCGTTGGTCTAACACGAGTTTCCGGGCAACATATTCACCATCAACACTCTCTCCGCACGCGCATTTATCCGGCATTATTTATTATGCATTTTTGATCCATCCGCACACTGCATCACGCACCAAACATCATAGACGCTTTGTCTTGTACTATGTTTATGGAGTACCATCATGTTATCATTAGAGAGCATCACAGTCAATCATGAACTATGCATTCATGCGAAATAACCAACAAACCGAAAGTCATTTTTGCGAACCTAGTACTGCGCCCTTGGGTAGTGCAGTTCAAAAACGACTGAATCATTGATTAAGCCAGCTCAGCTAGACGGCGGATACAGATGTGCAGATTAGAAGTTGAATATGTGAAGTCCGACAAGTGGGGTACTATACCCCGGCCATCGATATCGATCTCCTCCATCTGCATCAGCATCAGCCCTCGTTTCTCCCCCCAAAGTTTAGTATCTGCCGCACTAAAAGCACTGGGGGGGCAATGATATCATTGAAACGCGCTCGAGTCGTGCGTGCTATCAGTTAAGCGACTTATCCTTCATTGCACGATGCCATCGAACTTTTGGCCTGTCCGATATCATTGCCAACATCGGCGACGCTTAAGTTTGCAAAAGAAAAACTCCAAAGCAACGTGTTCGGAGTCTCCATATTGATCGGGCCTTTTAAAAAGCTTTTTATTTTTATTTTTGGGGGGTGGAGGGGGTTGGATAACAACATGTTTGATCATTTCAAACGCGTTCAAACGCGTTCAACGATTCCAAATGGCCCTCATTTTTATTTTTATTTTGGGGGGAGAGAAGGTGCTGCCTAGTACCGTATGTGTGTGTGTGGTGTGTGGACCATGTGTGGGCCAACTTGGGTAAGCCTTGGCGCCATCGTTCTTTGTTTTCCCCCACAGACTGTGCATGCATGGTATTCACAATTTACAGAGACGTAGTGATGATCGCGATCACATCGGGCACGCGCGTGCGCGCGGGCGGTGCGGATGGGTGGTTTTTTTTTTTTTTGGTTAGTATGGAATACTAGTGATCCCCAAAAAACAAACTAAAGGCTTGGAAATTGACTCAGCATTTTCAATATCACCTACAACGACACAAGATTGCTTTATCATGGTCTGAGAGCGTAGAGCTACGATCTGGTTCGTCACATGTCACGGTTGTGACTCGCAACATCGCGATCAAGGTCTTGAGCAAGTACTTTCACCACCACATAGTATACCTACACCGTCTCGTTCGCCCGACGCCAATTTGGAGTACCTATTAGCCATGGAACAGGCCAGTTTAACAAAGCAGCGACCGTGTACAGTGAGTACTTGTCAAGACCACGAAAATACCCTCCGTAAACCAAGACCTACTCCATTTATGGCGACGTATGTATAATCCTTGGGCCTTGACAGTGAACGTGAGTGTCTACAACATGTAGCGTTAAATATATTTCCCCGACAGTTTATGCACAGTATGTCGACTTGGAACAGCTTCGCCTACTTTCCCAAATGACATCGCTGAAAATGTAATACTACGTCCCGATGCTGGTGCAGTGGTGCAACGTGAGTCACGTGTCAATCTATATGTGCGTAAGTGCAACATTCAAAGCTGGCAATAGAATTTCCGAATCTAGTATATCAGTTTACATGTTGCCTTCTTTGGCCGTTCCCAGGATTCTGCGAAAGTAGTTCATCTATCTACGCTTTCTCAAATTTAGTCCACCTCATGGACGTCTTCTATTGACACGAGTCGTGCGAAGATTCGGTTTGGACTATAGCCCCGTGAGTCTTCCTGAGTTGTTAAAGTGAAGGATACAACATGTGACTATCCCAGGAGGATGAATTGGGAATGACACAGAAGACAAAATTAGCTCGAAAGCACAAGCGCTCAGCGCTCAGCGCCGACGTTTTTTTCTTTTCTCATGCTAATACGGTGGAGGCTTAACGACAGTATTTTTTTCTCCGCTGGATTGGACGGTAGATAATGCCAGACGTTCAACTTTCGATGATATTCAAGTCTTTACAAATTTTATGTAAAATACTCGAGGCTCGAAATGGCATCAGTGGTCAATTATTCACATATAGATTTTCTTTTAGGACCGTACAATGCAACTGTTTCGATGTTGGGTGCTTCTCCGTTCGGGAAAAAAAAAAAACTTGATGATGGCTTCAAACTCAAGACTTTCAGCCATGAAATTTGAAACCCGAGCCAGACTATTACAATGGCATACATCCCAAAGCTGAAAGATGTCTCTCGAGGCGTTGATCAGGTTAGGCTTCGGGCTGCAGAAATTATTCAGAGTTGCACGACGGTGTCCATTTACCAGGAAAAAAAAAATGACTTCAATTAGATTTGGCACCAAGGATGGCAAGTTCACTTTAAACTCAGTTGTGGATATCGGACATCCTCACGTCGCCAGAACCATTTGAACAGACAGCACTTGGAGGACCGTCCCCGAAATTTTGTTTAGAACAAGGAACAGGACTTGAGACGATAAATTGATAGCCTACTTGTCCTGAGTCCACTAGGGAGTGGGAGTGCTACCGACTCGTGAGTTGCCAAATCGGACCCCCCGACGTTCAATGACACCTGCTGCATTTGAAGAAAAAATGCGACAGATGTGCACTGGTTTTTTTTTTTTTTGGACCGAGGCGCAGGTATGACTTTTTCTTGAGGCATAATCGTAATGGTGGAGCCAACGTATGTATTTAGTGCACGTTAGTACGGACTCGTTCCTCAAGGAACTTTCCGGAATTCCTCGACACCTTAGATGCCTCAATATCACATTCATCGAAAAACAGTTAGTATCAGTTCTTGAAGCCATTGAATATTGTATGTAAACGTTTACATATGACTCATGTTTGTATTCTGCAAAGACCTTTATCTCGGCGTGTCCCGTGCTCACAAGGGCCCCTCAAAAACGTAACATTGATTTTTCCCCTTGGACTACGAACAAGAAGCAGAAACAAGAGTGAGTGAGTGAGTGAGTGAGTGAGTGAGCGAGTGAATGAGTGAAATAACGTACATAGGTCTGTTGGATATCATAGAAACGAACCTAAAAAAAAAAAAGGCAATCTCAAAACGGAGATATTATGAGTTGATGTCGTATGATACTGACTGCGTCATAGCTTAATGAGTCAAAGCAGTATGGTTGTGGGTCATTCAGCAATCTGATCCTATCGCAAGTCATCGATGGGTAAATATATGTACAAGGATATATATATGTATAAGACGACGTACTTGGAGAAAGATTTTCCTTCGCTGGTTAGCGGGATAATGGTCCATATCAAGGAAGGAGAATTCTCGGGGCGAGGATAACCGTAGCCCCTATACGTATTCCTGTTCCTGGTGTAGGTCAGACCCCAGTTATTTTCCGCGCTGGTGATAGTCCAGGAATTGGTCTGGCTAGCTCTGTTAAGAATCCACTATTGCAAAGCACGTCAACGCTAAACAAACTACCATATTAATTAATCAGGAGAACGAACCTTCTGATTGGCATTGGTTGTGTCAAGCGGAGCAAGTTTCAAGCCGGAATTGTTGGGGCTGGGGACGCTCTCGATGTACAAGTCCTGATCAATGAGTTTAATGCGATAAATGCCCGAAGAAGAAGGTGTGCTTTGTATAGAAATGGTTTTAGCCCAACTCTTCAGGGTGGGTATGGATGGAACGAAGAAATATTCTCCTCCCCTTGATGTCACGAAAAATGGATTGTTGTCTCCGGGCTGCGGGACTGGGTCAATATCGGCTAATCCTGGTACTATTGTAGTCTTTGAGGCATTTCTTATGACAAGATCAACATCTTGGTTGGGCTTGAGATCGAGGTCGGAGAGAGAGCCAATATACTGGACGTCTACTATCTTGTCCGGAGAACCGAGGACTGGATCTTGCCCTGAGAAGATGACATTAAGACAGCGTATCACCTATTGAAGGATACCTACCGTGCTTCACACGTTGAAATGAGGCAGTAGGGAAATAATTGTTGCCAGCATATAATTTCGTCTGACGGATGAATCCTTCGTCCAAACTGGAAGCATAACAAGTAAAGATCAATCCGCGCGGGCTAGGCGCGGGGTTTTTAGGGTCAAAATCTTTCCTCTCCTCATCCGAAACCTAAGACAATTCTCAGCAGGGGCCAAAACGTGAATACGATGATGATATACCTCAGGACCGTAAGGAAGACCGCCTCGTATAATCGAGCCTGATTCAAGATATTTTTGGGAGACGAACGGATCGAGATTGCGTGGCGCAGTTTTCCGTACATGAGCAGTGAATGGACACCGATAATCGGTTGGAAAAAGTGGAGAGATTGTAGGGTCATCCCGAATGACATAGTCAAAATTGTTGTTTTGCTCGGGATCTGCTGCTATCTTCAAACTGTCTCTGTAAGGACAGAGTGCAATGGGGGCACCCTGTAGGCATGAATTGGTAACATGTAGAGGTAGATCCCTATAAATACTTACGGATCTCCATCTGCCAATTAACCGTGCTCCAAATAGAGCTTTGACTTCTGCGTCGGTAAGATCTTTGGGTGCGTCAGGCCTAGCGTTAAGGAATTTTCTCATGAGATCCAAGTTCTGATCTTCAAACGACTCGAATAGTAATACATCTTGTTCGAGCTTCCTGAAGACCAACATTGTCCCGTCCTTGGTCCATGCAGGACGCTTGGTGGTATTGTTTGGGTCGTCTAATACTGGATCCCCTTTATATCCCATGAGAATGACGCCAGGATCAACTTGAATTTGGCCGCGGTGAGGAGCTACGACACCCCTGTGATTCGTTCGCGTTACATTAATCACTGAAATAGAACAAACATGCCTGACCTCATAGCTGGTTGGGATACGCCGTCCCTATAACCAAAGTGCTCGTGACCTTTCATCTCTTTCGGCCTTGCTCTGCCTTCGACAGGTTTTCCACCCGGGACTGTGATGGAGGGTCCAAATAACTTGATAACATCGATGAACCCTTTTGCGCATGTATCCGGAGCTGGTGAAGGTATTTGGTAAACAAGCATCAGCAATCATGAAATACGTACAATTTCCCCCAATTGTAATGACGCCATGAAGGTCACCAGCTGCAAAAGGTTCGTCCCATTGCCTTTGATCACCCAAGAACGTCTTGTCTTGAAGCATGGAAATCGTATCGAAACGTACATCCCCCGTCCCTTCAGTCACTCCGAGGGCGATCAAACCAGCGCGAGAAAAGGCGATTTGGAACTGCGCCTGATCGACTCGAGGATTATCAGAACCTTGCTGTTTTGCCTTATTTGCCTTCTCCAGGAGGTCTCTGACGTCCTGGGATGAGGTTGGCTTGAAATTGGCGAGGGCCGTTGTGAAATCCGAGACGTTGTTGATCTTGAAGAAAACAAAGTCCGCTGCTGTCTAATAAGATGAATTAAACGCCTGGTGGACATGCAGCACCGAAAAACATCACCTTCGAAAAGAGATAAACGACATCGCCCTGGACATTCTTTGGGTCAGGCAAGCCATCAGAAGGTTCTACAAAATTAACGCCTGGGGCTTGATGAAGCGGTATTATAGCACGTCTCGAGATATTGCTGTAGGCCTGAAGAGAATATTCCACATGCCGATCCATTGTGTGCCGGAGACGTTAGAAGGATAGCTGGCAATAGGCCACTATTTATGAGCTCCTCTCATGACTGTGAAATTTGTTTTGGTTAGGGAATTTCCAGCGGGGATCCGATTCCATTGATCCATGGATGAGAGAAATTCAAAGGGGATGATACGATCGGAGATACGACTTCCAATCTGCAAGTCAACCTGTTCTCCCGTGTCATCTAAACGCCGCACTGTCAGAAAGCTTAGGCAGGTTGCATGTACCTGATCCTCTCATATGGGCAACGGTACCCATCGGAAGACGCATACAGCCTTTTTGTCATATGCTAATGCCGGAGGCAGATTTAGACCGAGAGACGGCCAATGCGCGTGATAGGTGGCGATTCCTTAGCCAGCAGTCTGTCGGCTTGTGACAGTCCATATTCCTGGATCGAGTCATAATATGACAGCACCCATATCCAAGGCAGTGACCGGAACTAACCCATAACCAAGATCTCATTCCATCACCCCACGGGATATCTAGAGGACCGAACAAGTCCGACAATTGACGCGCTGTCACAGATACTATCTGGTTTTTCCTTCGATTTGATCCCGGTCAAACTTTGATAAATGGGTGCGCCGTACTCCATGAGAGGAGAGATGACTCTGGCTACTGTCATGTGTCCCAACCATAACTCTAGCCTCCTCTAACCGAGGTCGACGATCTTGTGGCCAGTAAAAGCAGATGACTAGGACACTCATGGCTCTTCTTGTCCCCTCTTACACCAAAAGAGGGCAGTTCCACGCATCGGCGACAAGCAAAGAGGAAAAAAGGTTGTCAGTGTCACGCATGTCACTAGAGTAGTCACTACACAGCCACGCCACACACTTACTGTGACAGTCACTTTTTAGGTCTTATATTATGTGTTCACTCATGAGTCCACACCAGTTTCCTGCATCACATATTCTAACCTTCAAAAATGAGTCAGAGATTCACCCGGATCGTCCAAGGTTTTGCAAACGCAGATATGCTTTGTGGATTTCTACACAGGTACTAACGGAAGAGAACTACTATTCCGCTGCCGCTTGATTTCTCTTGCGATACTTCTGCACAATGGCTGCAGCCTGGTGAAACGAATAAATTACCACAGAGCATGATGAATTCAACAAAACCATTACCTGGGAAAGGCTTATAGGTGAGGCCTTGATTTCCGGAGCAGGCTGCGAACCACCATGGGCGTAGTAACTCTTGACTTCGCTGGCCTTACTCTAATAATCGCGGGTTAATATGTCGTTAAGTATCAACGTGAAACTCACATTTCTCAGCACTGCCCTTGCCTCCTCAAGCGTTTGCGTTCCAAGCAAGACTTCCACAGCCGTGCCCTCACTGTCCTCCGGAACGATGTTGTCGAAGTTCAAAGTTCGCATGTTCACATTATTTGCTGTGAGTTGTGCATGTAGCTTCTGTGCGATCTCCGCATTGCTTGCATTCCTGTTTTGTTCCACCAAGGATCGAACAGCTTCGCTGTATTGCGACAAAATAGCTTCGTGATCAATCGTTTCGACGGCAGCACCAAGGATAAATCGGGAGATGTTGATGCTGCTACCCAAATCAAAGACGCAGCCACTAATAGGTAGACCGTAAGAAAAAGACAAGCTCAATGCAGAGGAGGAATATTTACCCAGTAATGTGGGCAAGCATTTCGTAGAAGTGGTGGGCGAACTGGGTGCGAAGTCAGCATTAATTGCACATGACATTAAGACTTACGTCGTAGTAACCGCTCAAAGTGGGTTCGCACGCCAGTACATACTGTGCGCTGCATATTAGTATTTGGGCAGATAGTCGCGGTACATGGACAAACGAGAGTAATTCCGTTCCGAGCCATTTTATGTGCCATGACCACAGGGTCAATGTCTTTTATGGCAGTCAGATGAGGTCTACTCCGGAATGTCTTTACTCACGAGTTGGAGTGCCATTGGGAGCGTTGGGAAAACCATCTCCTTCTTCACCGATGCCATGTGGCGGAGAGTCAGTAATGAGGATAGCGACTTTTGATGCTTCTGGATTCCACCGAGCCTCTACACCCATTAGCAAAGCGTCGGCCTGCGCTTCAGGACCATCGCCGCCACCTGTCGCAGTGAACGTGTTAAGAGCTATTGCCACCTCCCTCGGATCCGAGGTAAAGCCAACCCTCTCCACCTCGGCGGGGCCCAAAATGGGTGTTAGAGCCCTCGTAATAAAAGTCTTATCCTGGGGAGGGTAATCTCGGAATGCACCAACGCCAAACCGAAGATCGCGTGGGGCAAAATTACCTTCTTGCGTAAGGGCTAAACAGGTGGCCTCAATTTGGTCGCGAGCTTGACTGATATAGGGTTGTTGGCTGCCGGTGAAGTCTTGCAGGAAAAGTACATCCCTGGAATGGTTCAATTATCTGCAAATATATCTGGAGACAGACCTTACAAGGCTTTACTTCTAGAATTTGATACAGGCTCAAAAACGTAGCATTGTCTCGGACCATCCGACTGCAACGATGTGAGGTGATGAGGTCCAGGAGAGATATATTAAGGCGACATACATAGCTTTTCTTTTCATAGTAGAAATGGATCTAAAGAGCAATGTAAGGCTCGATGACCACGAACTCGGGAAATTGGTACCAACTACATTAGGATCTTCAGCAACTGCATCGAAGCAGTACGCGTCGTTGAACGCCTTTATCCTGTGGGGGATTATCAATACGCAGGGACAAAAAGAGAAGATAACGAACTTGGAGAAAGATTTCCCCTCACTGGTTTGAGGGATGATGGCCCATGTTATGGATGCGGTATTCTGGGGATAAGGATAACCGTAACCCCAGTACAAATTCTGGTTTTTGGTAAGGCCCCAGTTGTCATTTGCGCTCGTGATAGTCCAAGCATTGGCTGGCTCGGCTTTCTTAAGAATCCACTATCAAAAATATGTCAGTGCAGAGACGTGGTTGAAATCGGAAATACGCACCTTTTGCTTGGCACTTGTCGTATTGAGTGCAGCAAGCTTTAACCCAGGATTGTTGGGATGAGGGACGCTTTCGATGTAAGAGTTCTGATCAACGAGTTTGATACGGTAGGTACCGTCGGAGGAGGGTTGGCTTTGTGCAGTCATATTGAGACGAAGGAGACAGGGAAGCAGTTATCAGGAGGTCTCTTAAAAAGGACCAAATATTGTACAATTCGCGGCACTAGAACGTTGTTGGATCCATACAATTAATGGTCAAACAGCTCCAAGCAGAAGTGCCTCTGCAAGTCAGCAGCGGACACAGGAGATCACGGGAATCATGCATCATGCATCATGCTTGACAAACACCAAATGGATATATGTATCCATTCGGGTTCAGCATGCATCATGTTGGAAAACTGATAACCAGGGACTTTTGTGTTACTTGTCAACTGTCAGGCCATGTCAGGTTGAACGATGAATAATTTCCATCAGACGTACGGAGCAAAAATGTAATATCGCACTGCCTTCTACTACTTGGTCACAACCCCGTTTGCTCGTAGTGATTAGGATCTGAGATTACGTCGCACAATCGTAAAAATTCAATCGATAATCATTGGAATCTCCGTTCTAATGACAACCTATTTTTAGATATAAGTTGTTTTCGACAAAGATAGATTGTTCTAATCAGACACACCAACGCCGTACCGTACTCTATTCAGTCAAGGCATTTCTTGCGGTACCTGACCATGAACGCCTTCCAAATCATGGTCGTACGCGGCAAGGGTTGGCATCAGGTAACCACGCTAAAGCCACATCACATGCCGACTCCTTCCAACATACTGACATACATTTCTAAAAGATACGCACAGCATTTATCCATAACTCATTGCCGGTGGGGACGAATTGGTGTCCATAGGGTACCTGCCTTGCTATCCGGGCATAGATATGCTCGGCAGCTTTACTTTCAGGATCGAATGAGTACACTTTTCTTCCACAGGTTTCCATTCTATGCGGGCCTAAATCCGTCAAGTCTATGCCATTTTTTCGCCGCAGATTGATTCACGATGCATGGAAGCTTAGGGCTATCGGTGATCTTCGGCGGAACATAGTCAGAAGACTCGTTTTCCAGCCGTTGGCGTGGGTCCTTAGCTTATAACGCGAGGTATTGGATTACAGAGAGCAAAAAATCACATCCTATCCCAAACTTCAATATGTCGATTTTGCTGGACGCGTCTTCTCCTTCCATACTGTATAACGAAGATCCTTATGCCCATCATGCCTGGAACGTCATTAACAAGTACCATGCCCAATTGAACAGCCAGATTCCGGTGCCTACAGGAGGACCGATTTTCACAGGATCTCCCCCCTCTGATCCCAAGCCGGATACAAGCATTGAGTTGGTTAAACCCACTAAGGAGAATCCTGTAGGAATTCTGGGAGCAGGTAATAACACCGCGATTCTATAGACATGTATCACTTACTATTCACTCATAGGTGCTGGCGGGTTATACACTGCCTTGATCCTTGATTCAATAGGCATTCCCTACAAGATAATCGAGGCTCAAGACCACGTTGGCGGCCGACTTTTTACTTATCATTTTGCCGATTCAACTGGGGCACCCTACAACTATTTTGACGTTGGTGCCATGCGTTTTCCTAGGATTGAATCGATGCGACGCGTGTTCCATCTCTTCGAGCATTGCGAACAAGTCAATAGTGGCGACATCCATCTTAAAGCAAAGCTAAGGCCATTCTATTTCGTCGGAGCAGCGAACAATGGCACATTGTATTCATTCAATGGTATAAACATCAAGCAAACGAATGTTCCAAATCCACGCGGAAATACATTCAACGATGCGTCCGTCATTCAAGATATAGATCCGGCTCCTTACCTTGCTGCGGGTGTTAGTAACATCACGGATGACGTTATTGCGCGTTTTGCTGCCCCTTTATTGGAGGATCTCAGAACCGGAGGCCACGATGGATGGAAGTACTTGATGAAATTTGACAAATACTCAACTCGTGCTTATATGGCTCTTGAGTATAAGCCAAGTGATGAGCTCCGGGCCAGGTTTCCCAACCTACCAGATTGTCATCTACCAACAGACGTCATCAACTGGTGCGAGACCTATGATAAATCGACGGGATGGTATGATCGTGCATTATCCGAAACCGTTCTGGAAGCTATTGCATTCGGTTGGCAACCGGGGGGTCAAACAAGACCAACAGAATGGTTCCTCATCGAGTTCGTAGTCTTTCATGTTATATTCACGTTGCTCCCAGACTAACCGCCGTATTTTCAAGTGGTGGCTCGAACGAAATCGCGAAATGCATGGCAGAATACATTCGTCGTCGTAGTCCTAGTGCGATTCAGCTCAATTCCAAAGTCCATTATATCGGACTCAGTGACGATGGCAATTCCGTAGAGGTAGTCGCCAATTCACAACATCATACTTTTTCACACGTCATTTCTACCATCCCTCTTCCCGTCCTTCGTGTAATCGACTTGTCTAAAGCGAAGTTGACGAACATGCAAGCAAACGCTATTCGACAACTTAATTATGGGCCATCTATCAAGGTCGGTATGCAGTTCAAGTCGGCCTGGTGGACAACAGGCAGAGACCAGGGCGACAATCTTTTCAACATTATCGGAGGACAGACTTACACAGACCGGCCTTTGCGAACAGTTGTCTATCCTTCGTATGGTGATGTAAAAAGCGGCAACACCCCAGTCCTAATCGCGAGCTATTGCTGGACCGAAGATGCTGAACGGTTTGCCGCGTTGATCGAGAAAGATAAAGAATCACTCATTAGGCTTGTGGTAAAGGAGTTGGCTGTGATACACAACGTCTCTGTCGAGTTTCTTAGAGACCAGCTACTCGACACTTTTGCGTGGAGTTGGTCGAATGATCTTTATACCATGGGTAACAGCCTTCTGAGTTGTCTTCGCTTTCTATCTCGCTGATATTTTAAAAGGTGCTTTTGCTTTCTTTGGACCCGGAAAATATGAGGACGTATATAAGAGCTTGACCACACCTGCAGCGGACGGTCATCTCCACTTTGCAGGTGAGGCACTAAGTGCTCGACATGCATGGGTAGAAGGCGCTTTGGACAGTGCCTGGAGAGCTGTCGAAGAGATGCTTGTGTGCATTCCAAACTCTCAAGGTCTACTGGACGAGTTTCACGCAAAGTGGGGATTCAACCCGGAGTGGAATTCGAATAGGCAACCCCAGGAAGGGGATAGACCCACGATATTCTTGCCTATCCCAAACCCTGAAGATAACTTGGTCTTTCGCCATATCCGCTTGTCGCGTCCGGGACTGTTGTAGTAGTTACATAGTTCATCACGATGGCACACTCTCAATTGTACGATACGCGAATGAGTTGATTTGATTTTGCTTCTTTGCGACGAGCTACAGCGATTGTGTTGTTGAGAGCTTGATAATAGTACGGCTATTCAGTGGTTGGTCGCCGTCCTGGGATCAGTTCCACACAGAACAGGTACGACAACTTCGCCAAACGTTCCAGAGCCTAATAGAACTTCATGAACTTCATAAGCCTCTTTCTTGCTAAAACTCGGCGGTTGCGGAAGTAACGCTTCTGCAATGTTTCTCATTTCAGCTAGGTCAGACTGTATGCGCCATACATTATTGTGAGATGAAAATAGTTGGACACCATACTATAGCAAAAATAGCTACACTGACATCACACGACAATCTAGTCAACCTAAACCACGCTAACCCATCGAATTTCTAGAATGGCTGTTAGAAGTATTCAAAACACTGGCATTCTGAAAGAACCAAATACCTTTGTCAT
Organism: Amanita rimosa; assembly: GCA_023014395.1. Classification (NCBI taxonomy): domain Eukaryota; kingdom Fungi; phylum Basidiomycota; class Agaricomycetes; order Agaricales; family Amanitaceae; genus Amanita; species Amanita rimosa. The sequence continues at coordinate 1,431,228 of JAEBUO010000001.1, read as the reverse complement.
AGGACAACGCGTGTTGAATTTTAAGTTTCCGTGCTTTTGGTTCGATCCCGAAGGATCTTAAGCCCAGGGCCCACGACAAGGGAAGCACGAGGAAAAGAGACAAATAGTCTCTTCACCATCCCTGGGAAAGGAAACACTCACCTTGTTCAAGCGGTGAACGAGGCGGGCGACGGGGCGACGGGCGGCGAGCGAAACTAGAGAAAGAAAAAAGAAAAGAAAAGAAAGAAAAACAACGTCAGCCACACTTGAAAACGAAAAAAAAAGCAGAAAACAAATCCTGTTGGGCATTGCTGCCAAAGCCCCTTAGGGGCGGAGGTGAGGCCCGCCAAAGAGACGTGCCATCTTGATTCCATAGCGCTTAAAAATGCCAGGGCCAGCTCGCTTGTTGATCTTTTTTGCGCGCTTTAGAGAAAATACCTCGGATCCAGCAAGATTTTCCACCTTGTTGACAGTAGTAGGTCCCAGTGTAGCCCGACTATCGATTCTGTACTTATGAACCGAGCAAGACAACCGGCCAGAGTACAGCTTCTCTTGAGTTTCCGGCTTGTCAAAAGTCCGAATGTATTTGATAAGCGCCATCTTGTCAACAAGGACAAAATCATCCGGGATGCTTCTCAGTGGCACTGGCAACACGGCGACCGGCGTGGTCCTAGCGGGTTTGAAGTCCTGTATATTGTTAGCAACCATGTGACGGGGGTGGGTAGGAATAGGTGTGGCGGTCTGCGTGTCCTCGGCGTCCAAGGCGGCCTCCCAAATTTTAATGGCATTATACAGAGGACGGGTAGGAATTGGTGCGGCGATAGGAAGACGACCGGCGTCAGGGGAAGAGGAGGAGGAGGGGTAGGCGGGGAAAGCAGTGCAGGGCATAATAGCATGCATGGTGTGTAGGATGTGGGTAACTGGAAAGAGGAGTCAAGCGTGTGTGGGCGACTTTTGTATGTCGTTGAGATGTCAGCCACCTGGTCACGATCGACATTCCTATTTTGGCATTACGTTCTTGGACGCAACGAGCGCGTGAAATTGGCGTTACAACTACAACCTGTACATGTAGCTCTCAGTTTATCAGCATAACGCAGTTACATACGCACAGATATCTGAACGAAGAAAAATAGCTATGATTGCTTCGTTTTATCCATTGTGACTTGGTGTGACTTAACTGCCTTATATAGTAATTCACTTCGATGACGCGCTAAGTCACATGCACGTAGCCATGGCATGGCCTATTCGCTACAAGCCAGACGATGCGTTGGTATGGGTGGTAGAAATTCTTCAGAAGCCCACTTCTTCCTGTAAGAATGGAAAACGTGTCGAGTGATGCACCTTGCGCTAAATCAGTGATCTGAACCATGTTTATTGGGGCCAACTAGTCTCGTTCACAAGACGTTTTGATCAGGCTGCTTTGCCATCCCATCCCTTAGTGTCATCGCATTCCATATAACAGAAACTTACTCTCAAAATATAACATTGCCGCCCACCGATGTCCATATGGCACTAGGGCCTTGATGCGTGACGTTCTAGTTGGTCCCCAGCCCCTGGTCCATGTTCCAACGCCACCACTGACAATTGAACAATGGGAAAGTAGGGCTTCAGTATCGTTCAATGTCATTCGTATTACGAATAGTTATCAGTCACTTTGAGCCCAAGAGCATTCATCTAGTAAGCAAATAATCAGTATGAAACCAAATATATAACTGTTTCTGTCAGGAAACTCGCTGAAACGGGTTTGTGTATCAAGATGATTGGTAGACAGTAAGCAGAGCACAGGCAAGCAGAGCCGAGTTATTTGAGAAAGTATTTATTGAAATGATTTGAATTTTCACTATGATTAGAAAATCTAACGATCGTCGTTATTGTCGTCAATTTCGGATGTCACATTCCGCAAACACTGCAGACGATAATAGCACTTCCATAGTGGAGCGCCGCCGATGTGTGGAAGTGGGTGAGGCTAGGAATAACAAGGGCGTAGATCGTCGATAATGACTCGATTAATGACTTGGCACAACTCGAAGCGGAATACGAACTACCGCCCTCGACGCGGCCTCTCCGAGACGATCGAACCCTATGAGTCGTCATGCCAAACCTCGGCGAGAGTGGCAGGGCGCAGAAGGAAGTGATCTGTGGTAGATGAGAGAAGACAGCAAACCGAAACCGTCAGTCCATCGTCGCTCTCGGAGAACGATCGCGCGCTGCCAGTATTAGTGAGGCGCGAAACGAAAGGCTAGAGTTTGACGAACGTGTTTTCTCTAAGAAAGGAAGGTCGGATTGGGGTCCTGGTTGCCTGCTGCCAACCTCATCACATCTTGCTCCATTTTTTCTGGAGTCCATCCGCATGGAACATCTGCACGGGAACATGTCGGCTCAGCCATCATTCCAAATATGTGAATAGTTTTTCGCTGTCAGTCAGGCATCTGGGTTGTAAAACATACCTCGTGGGCTGCTAAGATGGCACTGATTGGTATTTTACTCTTCGGCTGACTATTAGGCTGCACAATTTTGGTGCTAGCGTGCAAGTTAGCTGAGCGTCGATACAAACGGGCTACCCGAAGCTGGTGCACGGGGGTTTGACATCATCGCCGTTTTACAAGCAGCAGCCGAGAAAGAATTTTCAATGCTAAATGCAACGCCAGTGGCAATAATAATAAGCAAATTACGTACGCCCATCTTTTCTTGATTGCATTACGTACTTGACAATGGTTCAAAGAAATGGCATTCTTTAAACTAAGTAAACATGTCTGTCACTCAGATGCACTCAGATGTGATTCAATGGAGATAGAATTCTAGCGAGGACAGATGTCGCAATCACTTACGTTGATGTGACAAGAACCATAAAACAAAATAATTGATCACTCAATCACTGGCGAATCCGGTTGCGCGAATCGGTGAACTTTGTGAGCATCTGCATACACCAACTTTCCGAACAATCTTGGATTCTAGAGCCGCATCTGCCATGGTATGTGACATGGAAACGACTCACGGAACCTTCCGTTTGAAGTCGCCGATGTTTCCGACTTTCGAGGAAATGATCATCGGATACCATATGGGGGGCGGTACATATGCCGTTTGATTAAAGAATTCAATGGTGAGGATGACCCTGATCATGACAGCAACGATGGATGCAATCATGATTGACATATTGAATGATGTTGCAGTGAACCTGATGGATTACGAAGTAGGCATAAATACATACTTGAATTTGCCATTGCAATATTCCAACTAAGTTTTGATTGGGACTCAAGGACTGATCGAGCATTAGGAAACCACACAATGCCTTTGTCCTGACTTGAAAATTTGGTATGACTTTTCCGCTTTATTGGCACCTTTCATGAAACGATTCTAGGGTCGGGTCACGCACTCCTTTAGCTAAACATGTGGCATCGTTTTCGATTTGAACCCTTGATGAATTTGTGTCGAGCGCCACTCGCTGGGGGTAAAAAAAAATCATATCAAAATTTTCAGATGCGAGTAACAGCGAAAGCCTACGCTACTCACAGGTGAAAAGTTAGGACATCGCGTATGGGGAAGGAGAGGGTAAACGAAGGCTAACATGCGCTAATAACTTAATCGGCTTAAGTTGCCTAACGTTAGGTAGACGGTTAATGTGACAAGTGTGACGCCAAGAAATTTTTAATTCACGTAACACAGGAATCTTACGGTCGCCCTCCGAGTCGCTCACACCCGTCTATGGCTTTCTACACACGCAAGTCTGTAACAGCAGAAATCTGAAAATGAATAAGGCCCACAGATTCGCATTATACTGGCAGACTTTTGTACATGCTGAAGCTTTCCGTTTCTTACTTCTCAAATATGGAAGGACTTCGTATTGCGTCTAGCCAGGTAAAGTCAAGAGTCGCGGACCTTCTCGGCTCCCGTAACGGGACGACATGCTTCCATTCTAGCCCCGATCTGATACGCATGATACCGGCATCATGACGTTATAATAATAGGGGGGGCATTCTATATAAACGGGGAGGCGAAGTGCAAACGACAGGAAACTCTCCTCCCTAGGACCGAGATGCGTTTTTCTAACGTCGCTCTGCCCTCCTTGTTATACGATACTTACGCCCACCATGCTCGGAACCTTATGCAGACGCAGTTGATGCATAGCAGCGGGAATATCCCATCTGTAAAATCCTTGCCCACCGTTTTCACTGATCATTTTGCCTCCAACCGCGCAAATGGACCAAGTATTAAATTTGCCAATGCTACAGAGGAAGCTCCTGTTGGAATTCTTGGAGCAGGTAATAACGTCGCATATTTCTATCAGAAATTCTATTTACCGTGTATTCCAAGGTGCTGGTGGATTGTATGCAGCTTTGATTCTTGATTCACTGGGCATTCCCTACCAATTACTGGAAGCACGAAGTGATGTAGGAGGGCGACTCTACACCTACTACTTCAACGATACGCGCGGTGCCCCTTACAACTATTTTGATGTCGGTGCCATGCGTTTTCCCGAGATCGAATCTATGCGGCGCGTCTTCCATCTCTTTGATTACCCTCCCCTCAATACTGGCGATCTTCAACTCAAGGCCAAAATCAAGCCATTTATCTTCACGTCCACCAATGCATTTTTATCATATAATGACGTGACTGTCAGGCAAAACGACGTGCCAAGCGGAGATCCCTTCAAGGCCTCGGCCGTTATTCAAGATACAAATCCCAATCCATACATCGCTGCAGGTGTTCAGGCAATTCTCAACGATGTCCTCGGGCGGTTTACCATTCCCCTGTTGAACGATCTGAAGACCGGAAAGACTGATGGATGGGACTTGATGATGAAATACGACAAGCATTCGACTCGTTCCTACATGGCGCTTGCTTATATTCCAAGCGATCATCTGAATATACCAAAGAAGCCTCTACCGACAGACGTGATCAATTGGTTGGAGACATTCGATAAGTCTACTGGGTGGTACGACCGTGCATTAACCGAAACCGTGTTGGAAGCCATCGCATTCGGCTGGAACCCAGATCCCCACGCAAAACCGACGTCGTGGCATCTGATCGAGTTCGTGTTTATCTCTCGTGTATTTGTGCATTAATTTAACAGACTGTCTTATCTAAAGTGGCGGTTCAAACAAGCTAGCACAGGTTATGAAGGAATATATTCTCAGCCGCAGGCCTAACGCATTCCAATTCAATACATGGGTTGATTCTATTGGACTGGGTGCCGATGGAAAATCAATGGAGGTAGTTACTAAGGATCTTCTCACTTCGAAATCAAAAACGCATCGTTTCTCTCATGTGATCTCCACCCTTCCTCTTCCGGTCCTCCGTATCACAGACTTGTCAAAAGCGAAACTTTCGCCCATGCAATCCAACGCCATTCGTCAACTCAACTATGGACCATCCGTGAAGATTGGAATGCAATTCAAATCGGCCTGGTGGACGACAGGCGAAAACAGGACAGGCAATCCGCTCGACATTGTTGGAGGTGCTAGCTACACCGATAAGCCTTTGCGGACAGTTGTCTACCCATCGTTTGGCGATGTGCATGCTGCGAAGACGACGACCCTTATTGCGAGCTATTGCTGGACAGAGGACTCTGAAAGGCTTGCTGCGTTGATCACTCATGATTTTGAGTTCAAGGAGTTCGTGTTGAAGGATTTGGCCATCATTCATGGTGTCACTGTTGAATTTTTGCGCGACCAACTCATTGATACCTATGCATGGAGTTGGACAAACGATATTCACACGATGGGTGAGTAAAAGTATTCTCCCATTTTATTTTTTACTTATTGATTCTTTCGTCAAACCAAAAAAAAAAAAAAAAGGTGCCTTTGCTTTCTTCGGACCTGGCAAGTACAAGGACGTCTACCAGAGTTTGAACACATTTGCCGCTGACGGTCTTCTTCACTTTGCGGGAGAAGCGTTGAGCGCACGACATGCATGGGTCGAAGGCGCTTTGGATAGTGTATGGAGGGCTGTCGCCGAGCTTCTTCCGTTCTTGCCGGGCGCAGAAAGTCATTTGACCAAATTTTACAAGGAGTGGGGATACAATCCCGAGTGGATCTTGGCACAACCGAGTACATCGGTTCCTAATTCCAAGGAAGAGTTTACTTTCCCTAATCCTGATGGACCCATCATTCCAGGATTTGAAAACAACTTGATCTTGCAGAACATCCTTGCAACACGTTCAGAATATTTTGAATCATAATCAGTAATGCTTGATACGTACTAACTTGTCTTGTTTTTGTTCTTTTTTTTTTCACGATTTTAAATGTACACTTGAAATGAAACGGTTAGCTTTCTCTTTCTCTACTAGATTGCGGCCACTTGAAAGTGCCGTTGAGTTTGACGCTAAGAATGAGATTTGGCTGTCGCCTTTTTACGCTCATCGATCGAGTGTTACCTTCAGTCGGTCTTAGCGAACTTAGGTCCTTGAGGAACGCGCGGTAACGCACGATTGATAATTCTACGTAGTGTCTATATATGTATAGTCATGTCCCAGGTGGCAACGAAATGCGGTGTCATGAGCTTCACGTACTGACGCTTCACTGCTCCTCAAAATATTCTGGACGCGTCCATCGGATATTCTGCAAAAGCAAATTGTCTTCGTATCCTGGTACAATTGGCAGTTCATCTAAATCATCCGTCGGGTCATTGTCATATTCACCATCTTCCGAGGGTGGCAGTGGGCCAGTTGTTCTGGGAATATTTGAAGCCTTAGGTCTTCTAAGTATCCACTCTGGATTATAGCCCCACTTTGAATAAAACTCCGTCATGTACTCATCTCCGTCTGGCATCAAGGACAACATTTCTGCAACGGCCCTCCATGCACTGTCCAAAGCGCCTTCTACCCACGCATGTCGAGGACTCAGGGCCTCTCCCGCAAAATGAAGGAGACCATCTGCAGCGAAGGTAGTCATGCTCGTGTACACGTGGTTGAATTTCCCAGGTCCAAAAGAAGCATAAGCGCCTTGTTGATTTTTGGGGAGGGGGCAGATACCAGGTGAGAATAACGATAGAGGCTGAAGAGCGGCTTACCCATCGCATATGGGCTGGTTGACCAATCCCATACAAACGTGTCGAGTAATTCTGATTGGAGAAGGTCAGCAGAGACGTTATGTATCTCTGCTAAATCGTTTAGCACTAGGCGGACTAGTCTTGGTTTATCCTTCTCCGCCAAAACCGACAGTCTTTCTGCCTCTCGAGCCCAGCCGTACGAGGCTATAAGCGTCATCGTCTTCCCTTCTTGGACATTGCCATGTGAAGGGTACATGATGGTTTGCAGGAGACTATCCGTGGTGGTCTCTCCTCCAATGATGCCGAGGGGCTTACCATCCTTGTCCTTCCCTGTCGTCCACCACGCCGTTTTGAACTGCATCCCAATTTTCACAGCTGGTCCGTAATTGAGTGTACGAAGAGCGAATCTTTGCATGAGGCTTAGTTTTGCGCCAGAGGTGTCGATGAAACGGAGAACAGGCAGAGGAATAGTACATATGACATGGGAAAAGTGATGTCGCTCTTTGTCGTTAGTAATCACTTCCATCATTGACTGACCGTCGTCCGAATCGTCTCCGCCGACGAGTGCGATAGAGCTTACCCAGGAGTCAAGGTGAATCGCATCAGGATGATATGACCGGATATGTTTTGCCATATATTGTGCGATCTGGTTCGATCCACCATTTTTGCAAACCAAAAAAATGAATGAGTGGCAGAAAGTACGAGCAAAAAGTAAGAAGACCAACTCGATTAAGAACCACTCGATCGGGCTGGTCAGAAGACCCACTGAGCCGAACGTCATGGAATCCAGAACGTACTCGGACAATGCATAATCGTATAACCCTTCATACATCTCACACCAGTTGATAACATCCGGTGATAGAGGTTCCTTGGGTATGTCGATGTCATCACTTGAAGTATATGCAATGCCCATATAAGCGCGAAATGAGTATTTATCATATTTCATCAAGTGGTTCCACCCGTCTGTCTTTCCTGTTTTGATATCTTCAAATAATCTTGAAGCGAAAGGCTTAATCACATCAGCCTCGATGGAGGAGGCACCTGCAGCGATATACGGGTTTGGATCGGCATCCAGGATAAGTTGGGAGAGTTTGAATGGATCCCCAGGTGGGACAGCGTTGCGTCTAAGGGAAATCCCGTTGAAATGCAAAAATGAGTTGTTGCTGGTACGGTAAAATGGCTTGAGCTTTGCACGAAGTTGAATATCACCTGTGTTAAGGGGAGGGTATTGGAAGAGGTGGAATACGCGTTGCATGAATTCAAGCTTGGGGAAACGCATGGCACCCACGTCAATATAGTTATACGGTGCTCCGGTCCTGTCAGGAAACTGATACGTGAAGAGGCGCCCGCCGACGTCGCCTTGAGCTTCTAGGATTTTATAGGGTATACCCAACGATTCGAGGATCAAAGCTGTATACAGCCCTGCAGCACCTGCTCCAAGGATTCCGACAGGGTGTTTTTGGGTCGGCTTAAAGATTTTGATACTCGCGCCCGTTGGACTAGTCAGTCCAGAAAAGGATGAAGGTATGGACCATGTTTGCGCATCCACACGGTCACCACGTTTCGCTTCCACCTCTCTCTGGATGAGATTTCGAGCATAGTGCGCATGCGCATCGTACGGCGGGGAAGGCAGGGTTTCGTCTGATAATTGCATTGAACTTGGGCGTCTGATACGGGTCATAGACTTGCTGATAGGTCACGAGATGATAACCCCATCAGATATGACTCCATATACGAAAATATCGAATAACAGTCAATTGTATCTGAGGCTCGTCTTGTGCATAACGTGGAGATACTTATCCCTATCGTGCTGGCCTGTCCTCTTTTGGTCCATCTCTGCTGGACCTGGCACAGATACCTCGGGTACAGGGATTCTTCCCCGTTCGTATCGTGCGTGAATGACCTTAGTACCGCAAGACGTTTTCCCCTTCACAATTGTAGTTTATGGTTTAGTTGGCAAGTAACGCAGCGCAGTTGTGGGCAAAAAAAACAAGGCCAATGCATTGGCGTTTTCCGAGTCCGAACGCAGCCAGTAACTTGAACTGGGCACATGATCAAGCTGAGTTCATTCCCACGAGATCTGCAGAGTTGGAAATGGTTGGTAGAAGACGTTTAAAACGGTTGCTCGGAGCGAGATCACCTGAGAGTTTAATGGAACGAACAGGGATGCTAGTGATTAATGCTATGTGTGTCAGAAAATAAAAGAGCGTACTTTTTTCTGTCGCCTGGAGTCTGGCGCGCGCGTCTGAAGTAGAAGAGTCATCTGAATCGGAAAAAGAACTTGCCGGTCAAACAAAAAGTTGCTTACTTAAGCATACTGACACAATGTCATCGTCGAACCTCGAAGGTACGAACATAGGCCCTGCTGTGTCGACCATGGCATGTACAACTCTCGTGACTGTTGATTCGGCTAACCCGCTTATTACTAGGTCGAATCTCAATCGCTTACTGGTTCGCATCATCAGTATCAGAATAATGAGCGCACCTCTCATATTTCATTCAAAGACGGGCAAGGAAATGCGGCCACTGTTCATCCCGATGTAGAGGAGTCAGAAGTGTGTTGCCATTTCACATCAAATATTGTCAGGTTAATTACGACACATATCACAGGACGCAGCTCACCGCATCCCCATGTCAGCTGATGATCCTAGCAAGACCATGATAGTACGTTAGCTATTACCTGAATCTGGTTCGGGCTTTTAAAGTTGGTAAGGAATCGAGGAAGAACAGTCCTGAGAAAGCTCTAGCAGGGCCCGGAGGTACAAGCATCGTCGCGGTATGTCGAGTCATTTTGATAAGGCTATCATGAGAATGATGGCACTCGAGCAGCTAGGCGCATCCGAAGTTCACTTTTTCAAGGATTCGAAGAATTTCGAGATCAAAGACACGCAAATCTACTCTGCAGGGAGAGATGTCAATATCAAGAACAACAACATTGCGAAAAACTATTTCGAAGGTGAGTATCATCTCCCTGTGGTTCGTACTAGCTCTGACCTCGTATGTATTATCAGATCGATCACTTGTCATGATCCCATATGCAGAAGGAGCTGGCATTGATACGACAAAGGCCTGTTTGGACGGCACCAGAATTGATATCCTGGCCAAAGTTGAGGGCTGGCTCACCACCACTGACATAGCTACCCCACGCGTTTTCTGGATTTCGGGCCCTGCTGGGACCGGCAAGTCTGCGATTGCCCACACTGTCGCCCGCCAGTGGATAGTTGATAAGAAAGAGATTGGATCATGCTTCTGTTTCAATCGACAGGCTGCCAACCGTCATCAAAGGTTATTTAGCACCATCGCGCGTGACTTGGCGGGTCGCATGCCCTTGCTGAAAGACTATTTGATCAACCTTATTGCATCTGAGCCAGCACTCGCTTCTACTCCTGATGTAACTCAACAATGGCATAGGCTGATCGAAACACCTATCACTTCCTTTGCGGAGAGCATAACTAGACCTGTTTTATTTGTCATTGATGCTTTGGATGAAACTGGTGATGCACTTTCACGTCGTCATATTCTTTCCATCCTGAAGAACAAATAGGGCCTCTCAATTCTTAGTTCGTGAGTTCGTGAGTTCGAGTTCGCAGTGCAGGGTGTGATTGCCGAGGCTAAGCGAGCTAGGGTTGGTGAGCTGTGAGAGCTTTTGACCAGACATGACAATGCATCACACATGTCAAAATTTTGATGCATCTGCACCACTCCTGGCATCATGCCTAGGGCATTTCATTCCAAGCATGAAATACAGGAACTTCTTACCCTTGTGGCATCTCAGTCAAATGCTGTTGCTGTAACTCAAGCATTGCAGAATGAGCTGGATCAGGAAATGATAAGTTCTGATCACAGCTCAGATAATAATACTGGCTCTGATTCTGATGCAAGTGAAGGGCCTGTTGAAACAATCTGAAAAGATTGTGATAACATTTCAGATCATTTTGATCTCAACTGATCTTATCTTATTTGTCCCAAAATAGTCTGTTCCCCTTGTAGATAATGAAGTGATGGGACAAAAGTATCTTTGACAGATATTATAGAGTTTGACACATGTCATACTCAGACAATTAGTGCACCATGTGCATGACTGTGCAATGCTGTGTTGCACACAGCATTGAACACAGCAATGACTGCACATTACCAAGCACAATATAAATCATCAGTCAGCAATACTAATATTGCTACCTCATACAAGTAGATAGACAGTATATATACCTGTGTATGTAGTCATCAATCTACAGTTTAGTTCTCTGCTCTACTAGGCCTAAGTGATAAACTACAGCTACAAGTGAGTATTTACTCACCAGCTCTACCCATTCTACTGTGCCCCTGTCATGCTCTGCTTCAACAGGTTATGAGCCCCATCTGCTTGCAGACCTGGTGACCCTTCCCCTTGATAACCCTGTCTGTCATGACTGACTGAAAAGCTTTGTGTTTTTCATCAAGTCATTTCACTTTTATTAATTATTTTTTCCATATTATATAAACATATGTATAAGGAGTGCAATCCAGCACCCAGAGTCCTCAGTTGAGTTCTCTCAGGTTTCTTTCCCTCCTCCTCTCATCTCTGTCAGTTCCTGTTGGGGCTCTTAGGCATCATGCTGAGGGGTTCCTGATAGTAGAACTTGACTACCTCCTCTAACAGCCCCAACACTTGTAAAACCTGAACCACAGGGTTAAGTGGATGAGTACAGGGGGATCACTACAGTTGTACACCAACTATAAAATTGCAGTACTAGTTGCCAGACTCTATAAAACTGCACACCAGTGGCCCTGCCTCATGGCCCTTGACTTACTTGGCATTATGTTCCTGGTCTATGCAAACTGAAGAACCTAACTTGGTTGATAGGGTTACCTGTGCACAGGAGACCAGTGCTGGTTTGATTGCACAATATGTGATCTGTATCTAGGGACCAGCCTTGCCAGCCCCCTAGCATGATAAATTGCCCTGGCCTAGGCCCCTTAAGGCTATACATGTAAATACATATATACCTTTTCTTGTACCCCTTGGAGATAGCCAGTGTTACAGTTTTCTTTTCCCTTTGTCTAACAGACTACATTTGTTATGGTCAATGTCCACAACGTTGTTCAGCATCCAAGTCTACAGCGACAAACAGAGTCTCGGTCTGTTCCCAGTCACTGGACAAGGGTTCTAGGCACTAAGTCTGACAATGACAAAGGCTAGAGAGAGAGCGAGGAGAGTGGTTGAGGCGACAAACAGAAGAGCATTCAAGTTATGGATAAGATTTGACCAAGTTGGAACTAAAGAGCTACAGTACATGAGAGGGGTTTATATACGTTTAAAGAACAATAGAAACTAAAGGGGAAAGAGCATAGCTATCTAGAAAAGGAAAGGTGAAGGTAGCTATGAAAGGAGATAACGTCCAAGTGTAACTATGAGTTTGTAACAAGTAAATGTAGTCTGTTAACAAAGGGAAAAGAGAACTGTAACATTACCCCCTTTGTATGTGAGAAGTCACCGACTTCTACCAGCCAGAAGTTGTCCAACCGTGATCCGTTCTAGACTCGGCCCATTTGACAGCGTTGTCTAGTTCTTTTGTCGATGTCTCCACCTTCCACTTGAGAGCTTCAGCGGCTCTATGCAGGTTTTGTGCATTTCGTAAGAAGGAGTCGTGTTCCTTGTAGGTCATCTCGTGTGGGTCGATGGTAAGAGTGAGGGCGGCGAGATTATCGGTGGCAGAGGATAGGTTGGTTATAGAACAGGTGGTGGCGGCAAGGGCATCCGTGACGACGGTGAGCATGGTATTTCATTTAACAAATTGGGCAAAGTGGGGAAGATGATGGTCGTCAGGGTGTACCTGGGGGAGCAAGGCGGCAGGGTGGATATGTAAATCGTCATCCTCGAAGTGGACAACAGTGGTATTTTCAATGAAGACCTCTAGTGGGAGGTCTGGGATGGCGAGGAAGGGCGAGAAAGCAGCGGCGGTTTCGTCAATGCGCCAATGAGCGCAGGAGAGGAGAGCCAGGGCGATGAAGTAGGCGGCGAGGGTGAAGAAGGTGAACATGGCTTTTCGATGCGGGTTTTGGCGTTAGGTGGTGATACTTGAAGAATTTATTTGTATTCCAGATCACTGATTTCTATGTCGGAGTCTGAACTCTCTATGTCTAGTGGATCTTCGATTGCAGGGTCGGTGAGGAGTTCTCATTCTTCTGTGATGAACCTGGTTAGCAAATCTAGATGTTGGATTCCTGGTGTCGTTGTTGGGGTGACTAAGAATCTTCTGATTCTCCTGATGATGTCCGCTATTACCTCTCCCAGTGCAATAGACAAATATTGAAGCTCATCAAGGATGTCTTCTATGAGAATGCAAGGTCTTCCTGGTATTCTGATTCTTCGGTTAATTAACCAAATTTGTGTGCTACACTCCCATATCTGTTTAGTGATCTTGTCCATCTGTTTATATTCTTCCAGACACAGCAGTCTTCCATGAGCACTTTCATAAACGTTACTGCTTCTGATGGCTAGAAGTTGGTAGGCAGGTGGATCCTTATTATAGGCAGGTAGATCATCGGTTGCGAATCGTAAGTCATGGTACTTAGGAAGATAGTTCTGGATGGCATTGCAGGGGAACTCTGTTGTTCCTGAAGGGTTCTTTTGGTGACGGTGATCAAGTCGAGGGATGCAGTAGTATCATGTGACCAACACCATAGTTCAGGTGAGTTTTCCTGACGGGTTCGGTGCTCTCAGAGCATGTTGGAAGGGGAGGTATTGTATGTGGGTGTAGACAGTTTTTTCTTTAAGAGCTATAGTGTATCGAGAGAGTGTTGAGCAGTTCCATTTTGTATAGTGGTAATTTTGTTTCAAGACGTGGCGGTTTCTGTATCGAGTCATGGTTCAGAGGTGTCAGCGTTGTTGATATTCCGATAGGATATCAGTGGCGTTTGCAAGATTGCGAGTGGGTTCCCAAGAGTTGTCATTCGATCCATAGCCTTTCCATTTAACTAGGTAATGGTAGCCTGCGCCTCGCTTCCTGTGGGCTAGAATTGCCTCTACCTCGAATTCCTCTTGTCCATTTATGAGATCAGGGGGTGGTTTCACATAATTCGGGCCGTGCGCAGTCGTTTCTCTATACGGGGTAAGGAGTGACGTATGAAACACAGGGTGAATGCGCCATTGTTTCGGGAGTTTCAATTTGTATGTTACTGGTCCCATCACTTGTTCAATTTCAAAGGGTCCTTCTCGTTTTGGTGCTAGCTTTCTGGACTGATATGGTATGTGAAGATTTCGGTTCTCAAGCCATACTTTGGTGCCCTTTTTGAATCATACTGCTTTATCCTTGCATCATCTTGCTATTAATTGTCTTGCTAGTTCATGTGCTGCTAGTGCTTCTTCCCTGGTGTTACGGTCGATGTCCACAACGTCGTTCAGCGTCCAAGTCTACAGCGACAAACAGAGCCTCGGTCTGTTCCCAATCACCAGACAAGGGTTCTAGGCACTAAGTCTGACGACGACGAAGGCTAGAGAGAGAGCGAGGAGAGCGGTTGAGACAACGAGCAGAAGAGTGTTCAAGTTATGGATAAGATTCGACTAAGTTGGAACTAAAGAACTATGGTACATGAGAGGGGTTTATATACGTTAAGAGAACAATAAGAATATAAGGGGAAAGAGCATAGCTATCTAAGAAAGGAGAGATGAAGGTAGCTATAAAAGGAGATAACGTCCAAGCGTAACTATGGGTTTGTAACAAGTAAATGTAATCCGTTAACAAAGGGAAAAGAGAACTGTAACACCTGGCCTTCCTTAGGAACTGAAGGCATTCCTCTGCTGCTGGTGTAGTCATTCGTGTTGTAGCTGTGGGAAGCGCAACAGGGTCCGTTCCATACATCAGTCTGAATGGGGAAGTTTTGATTGTGTCATGATGTCGGTTATTGTGGGCAAATTCAGCTATTGGGAGAAGCGGTTTCCATAGATGCGGTTCATTGGAGCAGAACATTCGGAGGTAGACTTCTAGTTCCTGGTTGACTCATTCTGTTTCTCTGTCGGTTTGGGGATGATAGGCTGTGCTCATTCTATGGTCAATTCCTAATGCTTTTCATATTTCCTGAAATACTTTTGCGGAGAACTGTGGTCCTCGATCCAAAATTAAAATGTCAGGTAGGCCAGATCGTTTGAAAATTTCAGAGACATAGAGTTCTGCTGTGCCTAGAGCGTTGATTGCCTTTTTGCAGGGTGTGAAAATTACCCCCTTTGTAAGACCATGGTCCACCGTGACCAGGATCGAGTCAAAGCCATCAGAGAGGGGTAGATCAGTGATGAAATCAAGGGTTACTTGCTGAAAGGGGTGGGTTGCTTTTGACGGAATCGGGTGAAGGGCTGGCACATTTGGGTGTGTGTTAATTTTCATCTGCTGACAGATGGCGCATCCTTCTATCCATTCCCTGACATGTTTGAACATTCCGGGCCACCAGTAGTCACGCTTAAGGAGTTCAAGGGTCTTCATTCGTCCAGGGTGACCTGATGATCATGCCTCATGTGTTTCCTTGATCAATTTGGTTTGTAACCCATCTTGGTCAGGGATGTAGGTCTTTCCGAGATAGTGAACAATGCCATTGGTATAAGACCAATCTTGTATGTTCGATTTGATCGGTGGGGCGCAGTGCGTGGTGATAACCTCGATTAGAATTCATCCGAAATCGTCTTTTGACATTGCTTTCTGAATTTCTGTGACTAGATCTTCTGCAATAAGACGAATAAAACAATCCTCTGGTAGGACTACAATGTCTTCTTGTAATTCACTGTTTCCCATATGATCAGGGTGTCGGGATAGGGCATCCGCTTCAAACATTTTTGTTCCAGGGACGTGTTCAATGCATAGGTCAAATTCTGATAATAGGGATGACCATCTAGCTTGTCTGGGCGTTAAGCATTGGGCGGTCTGATAGTAGGACAGATTCTTGTGGTCGCAGTGAACTATAGTGGTGTGGGGTGATCCGTGTAATAGGTGTCACCAAGTCATCAATCCTGATCGGAAACAAGGGGAAGGGGATATGCGTTTTTGACAGTCCATTCATTCAGGTATTGGTAATCCTGACAGGGTTGGAGTGCTCCACTTTCTTTCTTTGCTACAAAGAAGAATGGTGACACCTGTGGTGATGTAGATGGTTTAATGTATCCTTTCTTGAGTTGTTCATCAATCCATTTGTCTAACAGTCCTTGTTCCTTGACCGATAGAGGGTAAAGTTTACTGGCTTTTGGGACAAAACCTTCCTTTGTGTTGATTGCGTGGTCCCATGGTCGACTGGATGGGAAGCATTCTGATGCTTTCTTGTCAAAGATGGTGCGCCATTGCTCATATTCTGTAGGGAGCGTGGTGGATGGTTTGTCTTTCTTTAACCTATGCTCTAGTTCCTGTGATGCCAATGTTTTAACTCTAATCCAATAGTCATCCTCGCCCCATTGCTGGGAGTCAAGGGCTAGCTGCCAGATTGCTTTTGGCGACGTGTCCAGGTCTCCTATTTTCAGAGATTTCTCTCGCCAGTTGATGATCGGGTTATTTTCTTCTAACCAGGGTATTCCTAGAATCATTCGTTGATCGCCTAGCTTAGTGATCCAGAACCAATTGATAAACTGCTGTCCCTCGATCATGTAGCATATTTCGGTCCAATGTGTGATCATTCCTTTCACATTTACTGTTCCATCTGCATTCCTGACTTTGATTGGTTTTTTAAGTCGTTCTTTCCTGAGCTCTTTCACTGCTCCCTCGTCTACAAAGTCTCCTTTTGCCCCACAATCAATTAGGGCAGATGTTCCAGCGGGTAAATCGGTCGATTTGATAGTTAACAAAATGCGCTTGTCATTGTTGGATAATACTATTACAGAATCAAGCGCTAACTGTTCAGATCTCGATAACAAGGAAGGGCCAACCGCTGAGTGATGCTTCCTAACTAAAAACCCTCGTTTTCGAATTCGTTTAAGAGGGCATTCTTCTCTTCAGTAGACATTGCTGAAAAGATTGCTCTAATTTTCTTCGCTGGTTCGTCTTCTTCCTTCTGTTGTTCCTCAGTGACGGAATGGACAGCCTTATTCTGATAAGAAGACCTGGATGAAGACACATTGTTGCGTTTCGGGCAGTTCCTGGAGATGTGTCCCTGTGTTCCACATCTGAAACACTTGCCAGTCTTTTGGTATTCCTCCTTTTGATCATCTGTTAATCAGCTAGGAATTGTGGTATTTATAGCCCTGATTGTTCCAGATCGGTTGTTGTTTCGATTGAAACGTGTTCCAGATCCATCATTGGTTCTCCTGTTTCCCTGTCCTGTCATGTCCCAAGCGTTATGGTGATCCTCAGCCTTATCATAGGCTTCTTGCATCGTCTTGATCTTCCTTTGGTCCTGTAAGATCGTCCTAGCAAGTTCTAAGGGTAATCCTTTGACAAATGCCTGTAACTGAGCGGGTATTCCAGTGAGTCCAGAGGTTCCTATATCCATGCAAAATTTTCTGATGTATTCTGGGACTGAAACGCCATTTCCAACTCTTAATTTGGATAGATTGTTCAGGGCTCGAAGGGCACTGTTGACTTCTCCCCATTGATGAAACGTGTTTCAAATGCTTCATAGTTGCTCCATTTGAACGTGGCTGTGGTACTGCCTCTGTTGTCATTCAATTCGCTTCGGATAACAGTTTTCCAGTCATCTAGTTCTGGTCCCATGCATGCAAGCGCATATCTGACTTTCTTTTCATCTTTTCCTTCATAGTTCTGTTCATTGAGGGTAAAGTAATCCTCAAGCTGTCCTAGAAATGACCTTGCTTCGATTCGTTTGCCTGTAAAAGGTCGTATAGGCTGCGGTTTGATATCTCCTTTAGAGCTAGCACTGGTTTCAGATGCCATTCTTGGTTCAGGAGTGATCGGTGGTTCGGGGTTAATTGGTGGTTCAGGGGTTGGTGTTCTGGTGATCGGTTTCGGTTCTGGAGTAGGGGTTCTACTCAGAGTTCTGGGTCTTGGAGATGGGGGTGGTCCTTGTTTCGAATAATCTGTATCAAATGGGTTTTCCTCAAGCTTGGCTTGTTCGATTCGTAGTAATTCCTCCCACTCTGCTAAAAGGCTAGCTGTGATTCCATGTCGGTTGCTTCCACTGAAGAATTTCCTGTAGAGGGTCCTTCCTGGTTCGTTTTCTGGTTCCTTAACAAGGTAGAGCGGTTCTCCTTGTACTTCACTACCCCAGTCTAGGTAGATTTGATCGGGTAAATCGAATTCAAAGGCTCCTGAGTAGAAGTCTCCTGAAAAATATTTGTCTGGGACTGGTTCGTTTCGTTTCTGTCCTTCTGTAACAAAGTACCAGGTTTGTTGGTAGAGAAAAACTTCTCGTCGTCCAAGGTAGTATTTCCCCTTATGGGTGACGGATCTGTTTGGGGGTCATTCCTGAGAGCTGCGGGTCTCAATGGTGTTGGCTAGGGGTGATACCCTGAGCTGGTCCTGAGTTCCAACTTATGTTACGGTCGATGTCCACAACGTCATTCAGCGTCCAAGTCTACAGCAACAAACAGAGTCTCGGTCTGTTCCCAGTCACTGGACAAGGGTTCTAGGCACTAAGTCTGACGATGACGAAGGCTAGAGAGAGAGCGAGGAGAGCGGTTGAGGTGACAAACAGAAGAGCGTTCAAGTTATGGATAAGATTCGACTAAGTTGGAACTAAAGAGCTACGGTACATGAGAGGGGTTTATATATGTTTAAAGAACAATAGAAACTAAAGGGGAAAGAGCATAGCTATCTAGAAAAGGAAAGGTGAAGGTAGCTATGAAAGGAGATAACGTCCAAGCGTAACTATGAGTTTGTAACAAGTAAATGTAGTCTGTTAACAAAGGGAAAAGAGAACTGTAACAACATTTACTTGTTACAAACCCATAGTTACACCTTGGATGTTATCTCTTTTAATAGCTACCTTCACTTTTCCTTTTCTAGATAGCTATGCTCTTTCCCCTTATGATTCCTTTGTTCTACAAACATATATAAACCCCTCTCATGTACTGTAGTTCTTTAGTTCCAACTTAGTCAAATCATATATACAACTTGAATGCTCTTTTGCTCATTGTCTCAACTGCTCTCCTTGCTCTCCTTCTAAAGCCTTCATCATTGTCAGACTTAGTGCCTAGAACCCTTGTCCAGTGGCTGGGAACAGACCAAGACTCTGTTTGTTGCTGTAGACTTGAACGCTGAATGATGTTGTAGACATCAACCATAACAGCCAGCACTTGCCCATGCATCTCTGAGAAAGGCCCACACCTGTACGGTGTAGCAGCATCAGGACAACCATTTGGACCCTGATTAGATAGACCCTTCAATTAAATAAATTCAAAAGTAGCAGTAAAGTAAATTGTAGCACTGCAGGGGTGGTTGCAGACCCTGAGTGCATGTTCATACATATGTACATTCCCAAGCAAGTGACAGGCCAAGACCTCCCTCACTTACATACAAGTACAAAATAGGAGACAACAATAACAATACTTTTTGGGATGCCATCACAAGTGATCTAGATCTAAACAATGCCAGATTTAGTTCATCATCAGAAGGGGAATCATCTACATCATCATCATCACAATCAACAAACTCTATCACAGAGGAACAACATCAGTAAGAACCAGCACTGTTTCCCATCCTAGTACCTAATCCAGCCACACTCAACCCAAATCTATTATTCAACTCTGATGCAAATTTCATCAGAGAACCCACACCACCTTTCTCACCACCTCCCCCTTTGCTTACCCCATCACCTACATCACCACTGCCAAACTATCACAGTATGGTGGCACCCAGGAAATGATGTCAGCAGAACTGCTGAACCTTCTCAATGCACAAGCTGCAACTATCCAAACTTTGCAAAACCAGCTGACACAGCTGCAAGAAAATGCTGCACAAGCCACCATGGCTGCTGCAGAACCACCCCCCCACCAATGTCATCAATATACCACCAGGAATGGTATTCAATATTCCTGGAGCTGGAAATTGTGGATCATCTAAAATAGATGTAGCCAAGCCTCCAGTTTTCTCAGGAAAGATGTTGGAAGTAACCAACTTCATTAACACTTGTTGACTCTATATTCAGTTGAAGATGCTGCAGTCTGATGATGAGGAATGTATCTTACTAGTCCTATCATACATGACCAAGGGCTTTGCAGCAGATTGGAAGGACAATCTGTTGGAGCAAATGGCCAATGATGAGGAAGGACTTCTGCAGACAGTGGAACAATTATTCAGACAGATCAGGAGAGATTTTGGAGATACAGATGAGCAATCATCCAAGATCTCGGAAATGCAGACCATGACACAAGGGTCCAGCATGTGAAGAACATGTACAGAAATTTAAAAAGGTATCACAAGGCACTGGATACCTAGCATGAGCTCTTATTGAAGAGTTCAAATGCAGCTTGAATACTGGACTCTGAAAAAGGATAATGGAGGCTGACAAAGTATCTGAAACCATTGAAGGATGGTATCAAAGAGCAGTGAAATTGGATTACCAGTGGAGACAGGTGAAAGCTGAGGAGAAATATTACTCATTGACCAGTAACTCTGCCAATAGGAGTGAAGGAGCATCCAAAGGCCTGGATATGGTGAAGCTGGTAGCCTCTGGCCAGCCTAAACCCTGATGGAAATTCAGATCAGGATCAGCGAGCCAGGGACAATTGGGAGCTGGAGCCTCCACGAGTTCAAGTAATACAGCCCCTTGGCCAGACCCTAACACAATGGACATTGATCAAAATCAAAGGCCACCAATCAGATGTTACAAATGTGGCAAGATTGGTCACATATCCAGGAACTGCAGATCAGGACTAGACATTTGCACAATGATGTTTGATGAAATGAAGGAGTACTTCAAAAAGGGCAAACAAAATTTAAAAAAGGAAGAAAGTCAGTAGGTCCTGTACTGGACTCTCAAAATAGATATGCTGTATTAGATAAATTGGTAGATAGTGCACAGCCCCTTGACATAGTGCCTAGCACTGACAGGGTTGATGTAAGGGCAATCTTGGAGGTCTCAAGGACTTCCGAGACATTCCTGCAAGAGGCAAACTCCCAGGTGAAACACCTTGATATAGTGTGTGGTGCTGAAAGTGTCACTCCCAATGAGCACAGCAGGGTGGAAAAACCTGTGCTTAATTCCTCATTGCCAAATACAGTAGTACCAGTATCTACAAAGGGACAAAGGGACTTAAAAGGAAAGTGGCATGATATAGCACACAGCGCTGAAACTGCTTATCCTAAAAGGGTGTTGAAAAAGGGAGAAAAGGAGTTTTCGATTAGATCAGTTGGACTAAACAATGAGATCCTGATGAAGATCTGGTTGGAATGGTTTGACATGCATGAGCAATCTCAGCAAATGGCATTGCTTGACTCAGGAGCAACAGGGCTGTTTATGCATGCAGCATATGCAAAGGAGATGGGCTTCAAGCTTATACCCTTGGAAAATCCTATTCAAGTTTGGAATGTGGACAGAACCAACAATGAAGGAGGGATGATCACCCATGAGGTTGATCTTCTTTTATCTTATCAAGGGCATAAGGAACAAGCTACATTCGAAATATGTGAGTTAGGAAAAACCAACATAATCATTGGATCTACATGGTTATGGAAACACAACCCTGAAATCAATTGAGAAACTGGTCAAGTCAAATTGACATGCTGTCCACAAAGCTGTGGACATAGACAGAAAGAATGGACCAGGAAGCAGGAGCAGAAGGTCCAATCAGCAGAACACTGGCATGTTCTGGAATATCTGTGGGAGCAGGAGAAGGAGTTAGACTTTGCACATTGGCTTGAGGAAAAGGAGGAAAATGAGAAGAATCTCATGTACATGGAACAAATGAAACACCCAGGTCAGTACAAATATGGGGATAAATACCCATTCCTACTGGTGTTTCCATCTGCATCCACTGGACCAAAAGCCAGATCAGTATTACATGTACAAGAGATGGCAAAACTCACAGCTGAAGAGATGGTACCTAAACAATACCATCAATACCTTAAAATCTTCAAGAAGGGAGCATCAGAGTGCATGCTGGCTAGAAAGCCTTGGGATCACATCATTGACACCAAACCAGGCTACCAGCCCAGAAAAGGGAAAGTCTACCCTTTATCCCTGGATGAGCTACAGGAAGTATGGAACTTTGTGGATTACCAAAGGGTATATCTGACCCTCCAAATCACCACAGACATCACCCATCTTCTTTGTAAGCAAAAAAGATGGAAAAAAGTGGATGGTGCAGGATTATCAATATCTAAATGAGTGGACAGTTAAAAATAACTATCCACTACCACTGATATCAGAGCTCATTGATCAAGCAGGGAGTGCCAAATACTTCACTAAGCTAGATCTTAGATAGGGTTATAACAATGTACAGATCAAAGAAAGAGATGAGTGGAAAGCCTCATTCACTACCCCTGAAGGTTCTTTTGAACTGGTAGTAATGTTTTTCGGGCTAACTAACTCTCCAGCAACCTTCCAAGCAATGATGAATGACATTTTCCATGATATAATCAACACAGGAAAAGTCATTGTCTACATTGACAACATACTCATCTTTACCAAAACAAAAGAGGAGCATGACACAATTGTGCAACAGGTCTTGCAATGGTTGGAGGAAAATGATCTATACATAAAACCAGAGAAGTGTGTGTGGTGCATAGAGGAAGTTGAATTCCTGGGGGTGGTCCTTGGACCCAAGGGAATTCAAATGGACACAAAGAAGGTTGAAGCTATTATTAGCTGGCCAACACCCTCTTGTCTCAAAGACATACAAAGGTTTTTAGGCATTGCCAATTACTATAGGCACTTTGTACAGGACTTTGCCAAAGTCACACGGCCATTACATGATCTGGTCAGAAAAGACAAAACATGGGAATGGACAGAGGTCCAAAATAAAGCTTTTCAAAGCTTTAAAAAGATATTTACAGAACAACCCCTGTTGGTTGCTCCAGACTTGGATAGAAAATTCTGGGTGGAATCAGATGCATCAGATTATGCTACTGGTGGCATCTCATCTATGCTTTGCAAAGATGACAAATGGAGGCCTGTGGCCTACTTATCAAAGTCACTCAATGACACTGAGCACAATTATGACATCCATGACAAGGAGATGCTTGGCATTATGCACTGTCTGGAAACATGGCATCACTATTTGGAAGGAGCACATGAACAGTTCAAGATCTGGACTGATCACAAAAATCTTGAGTACTTTATGAGTGCAAAAAAGTTAAATTGCAGACAAGCCAGATGGGCTTTGTACCTAAGTCGATTCAATTTTGTTTTGCACCATAAAGCAGGTGTCACTATGGGAAAGGCTGATTCTCTGTCCAGGAGGCCAGACCATAAAAAGGGGGTGGATGATTACAACAAGGATGTCATGCTCCCTAAACCAGACTTTTTCAGGATTGCTGCACTATGTCATGGGCACATGTTCATTCATGACTCAGAAAAGGAGCTATTCAATGCTCCAAAGCACATGATGAAGCTGTAGTAAAAGCAGTAAAAGCTATGAAAAAGGCTGGTGTGAAAACACTAAATGCTTGAGAATGGGAGTTGGAGCAAGGACTAATCCTCTGGCAAGGGAAAGTCTATGTACCAAAAGACAAAAAACTGCAAATGGAGATAGTCTGCTTACATCATGACACACCCATTGCTGGACATGGAGGACAGTGGAAGATGATCAAACTCATCACATGTAACTACTGGTGGCCTGGTATCACCAGATTCATTAAAAAATATGTCAGTGGATGTGACAAATGTCAAAGAAATAAGAATTCCCCTGAGCCACCCACTGGGAAATTAATGCCAAACTCAGTGCCAGCACAGCTGTGGACGCATATTTCTGTGGACTTCATTACAAAACTACCAGAATCACATGGTCATAATGTGATATTGGTAGTTTGTGACAAAATGTCCAAAATGGCACACTTCATCCCAATGTCAGAAGAAACCTTAGCTCAAGGGCTGGCTACATTATTTAGGGGCCACATATGGAAACTCCATGGTCTCCCTGAATCCATAATCTCAGATTGCAGTCTGCAGTTCACTGCCCAAATGATGAAAGAACTCATTCAGATGTTGGGTATCAGTATGGACTTATCCACAGCATTCCATCCACAGACAGATGGACAAGCAGAACAAATGAATCAGGACTTGGGACAGTACCTGAGGATTTTCATAGACCATAGACAGGAAACATGGTCTGGATGGTTAGCCATTGCCAAATTTAGTTACAATAACAAAATTCAGGCTTCCACCAAACAGACTCCATTCTTTGTCAACTATGGCAAGCATCCCAGGATGGGAATTGAACCAAAAAGGGAAGGCAGTCACCTGGCAGCATCAGAGTTTGCCAAAAAAAATGAAAGAAATTCATGAAGAAACTCAGGCTGCTTTACTGAAATTGCAGGGTGATATGAAGCTATATGTGGATAGGCATTGATCTGATGCACCAGAATATAAAGTTGGAGATAAAGTCTGGTTGTCAACCAAGGATTTGAGGTTGACAGGACAACCAACTAGGAAACTGGTGGAAAGATGGATAGGATGCTGTCATGACCAACTGAAAAGCTTCGCGTTTTTCACTAACTCATTTTACTTTTATTATTTATTTTCTTCAAATTATATAAACATGTGCTGACTAAGCAGGTGTCTATCACTTGGCACTTAGATAACATAGTAGATAAGGTACTGGGATATGGCATTGATGACTCATTACTATTACTGCATGTGCAGTTGTCTTACTCATACAGTACTATATTTAGAGTAGGGCTTAGGGTAAGTGCACAGACCACCTGCTGTAGTATATAAAGAGTGCAATTTAGCACCCAGAGTCCTCAGTCAAGTTCTCTCGGGTTTCTTCCCTCCCTTCTCCCTCCTCCTCAGTTCTCTATTGGGCTCCTAGGCATCACACTGGGGGGTTCCTGATAGTAAAACTCAACTACTCCTCTAGCAGCCCCAACGCTTGTTATAGCCAGACCACAGGCTTAAGTGGTGGAGAACTGGGAGATATCACAGTCATAATGCCAACTTTAAAATTGTGCCATGCTAGTTTGCTGGATCTATAAAACTGAGCACCTGTGGCCCTGCCTTGCAAACCAAAGTACCTAACCTGGTAGATAGGGTTACCTGTGCACAGGATACCAGTGCTGGGGTGATTACACAATACATAATCCATATCTAGGGACCAGGCTTGCCACCCCCCTGGCACATTAAATTGCCCTGGCCTAGGCCTCTGAAGGCTATATTTGTAGATACATAAATACCCTTTTCCATACCCCTTGGAGGTAGCCACCACTTGGTCATGTGCCTCTGAGAAAGATCCACACCCATATGGTGTAGTGATATCTGGACAACCATTTGGACCCAGATTAGATAGACCTTTCAAATTAAAATAAATCCAGTAGTCAGTAAAGTAAATTGTAGCACTGCAGGGGTGGTTGCAGACCCTGAGTGCATGTTTTGTACATACATTCCCAAGCGAGTGACAGGCCAAGACCTCCCTCACTTACATACAAGTACAAAATAGGAGACAACAATAACAATACTTTTTGGGACACTGTCACAGGCGATCTTGATCCAAATGACGCAGGATTTAGTTCATCAGAAGGGGAATCCACTTCATCATCATCATCACAATCAACAAACTCTATCACAGAGGAACAACACCAGTGGGAACCAGCACCATTTCCCATCCTACTACCTAACCCAGCAACCCTAAACCCAAACCTACTATTCAACTCTGATGCAGATTTCATCGGAGAACCCACACCACCTTTTTCATCACCTCCCCCCCTGCTTACACCATCACCTACATCACCACCACCAAACTATCACAGTATGGCGGTGCCCCAAGAGATGACATCAGCAGAACTGCTGAATCTCCTTAATGCGCAAGCCACAACCATCCAAACCCTACAAAACCAGCTGACACAGCTACAAGCAAATGCTGCACAGGCTGCCATGGCTGCAGCAGCACATACTCCTCCCCCACAATATTGTTAACATACTGCCAGGAATGGTATTCAATATTCCCGGAACCAGTAATGGCAGATCATCTAGAATAGATGTAGCCAAACCTCCAGTTTTCTCCAGAAAAATGTTGGAAGTAACCAACTTCATCAATGCCTGCCGACTTTACATTCAATTAAAGATGCCAGAATCTGATGAGGAAGAACGGATCTTGTTGATCATCTTGTACATGACAGAGGGTTTTGCTGCAGATTGGAAGGACAATCTGTTGGAGCAAATGGCCAACGACAAGGAAGGAATTCTGCAAATGGCAGAACAATTGTTCAGACAGATCAGAAGAGACTTTGGTGACACTGATGAGCAGTCATCAAAAATCTCAGAGATGTGAACCATGACACAAGGGTCCAGCACATGTGAAGAACACGTACAGAAATTCAAAAAGGTATCATGAGGCACCAGGTACCTGGGAAGGGCTCTCGTTGAAGAGTTCAAATGAAGTTTGAATACCAGACTCCAAAAAAAGATAATGGAGGCTGACAAAGTACCTGAAACCATTGAGGGATGGTATCAGAAAGCAGTGAAACTAGATCACCAATGAAGACAGGCAAAAGCCAAGGAGAAGTACTACTCCTTGCAGACCAGTAACTCCGCCAATAGGAGTGAAGGAGCATCCAAAGGCCCAGATATGGCAAAGCTGGTAGCCCCTGGCCAGCCCAAACCCTGATGGAGATTCAGATTGGGATCAGCAAGTCAGGGATGATTGGGAGCTGGAGCCTCTGTGAGTTCAAGTAGTACAGCAAATCAGCTGGACCCTAATGCAATGGACATTGATCAAAATCAGAGACTGCCAATCAGATGTTACAAATGCAGCAAGATCAGACACATCTCTAGAAACTGCAGATCAGGACTTGATATTCGCACAATGACATTTGAAGAAATGAAGGAGTACTTCAAGAAGGGAGAAGAGAATTTAAAAGAGGAAGAGAGTCAGTAGGTCTCATGCTGGACTCTTGTAATAGATACAATGTATTAGATAAATTGGTAGATAGTGCACAGCCCCTTGATATAGTGCTCAGTGCTGACCAGGTTGATGCAAGAACAATCTCGGAGGTCTCAAGGACTTCTGAGACATTCCTGCAAGAGGCAAACTCCCAGGTGAAACACTGTGATATAGCGCACAGCACTGAAAGTGTCACTCCCAAGGAGCACAGCAGGGCGGAAAAACCTGTGCTTAATTCCTCATTACCAAATACAGAAGTACAAGTATCTACAAAGGGACAAAAGAACTTAAAAGGAAAGCAGCATGATATAGTGCTTAGCACTGAAACTGCTTGTCCTAAAAGAGTTTTGAAGAAAGGAGAAAAGGAGTTTCTGATTAGATCAATTGGGCAGAAAGATGAAATCCTGATGGAAATAGGGTTGGAAAGGTTGGATATGCATGAACAAACCCAACAAACAGTGTTGCTCGACTCAGGAGCAACAGGATTGTTCATGCATGCTGTATATGCAAAAGAAATGGGCTTTAAACTCATACCCTTGGAACATCCCATTCAAGTTTGAAATGTGGATGGAACCAATAACGAAGGAGGAATGATCACCCATGAGGTCGATCTCCTCTTATCTTATCAAGGGCATAAGGAATGGGCCACCTTCAAAATATGCAAGCTGGGCAAGACCAACATAATCATTGGATTGACATGGTTACAAAAACATAACCCTGAAATAAATTGGGAGACCAGTCAAATCAAATTGACATGTTGTCCACGGAGCTGTGGACATAGACAAAGGGAGTGGACCAAGAAGTGGGAAAAGAAGGTCTGATCAGCAGAACACTGGCATGTTCTGGAATACTTGTGGGAACAAGAGAAAGAGCTAGACTTTGCACACTGGCTTGAAGAAAAAGAGGAAAGTGAGAAAAACCTTACGTACATGGAACAGATGAAACACCCGGGTCAATACCAGTATGGGGGTAAATACCCATTCCTACTGGTGTTCCCATCAGCAGCCACTGGACCAAAAGCCGGATCAGTAGCATATGTATGAGAGCTGGCAAAACTCACAGCCAAAGAAATGGTACCTAAACAATACCATCAATACCTCAAAATCTTTGAGAATGGGGCATCTGAGCACATGCCGGCTAGGAAACCTTGGGATCATGCAATTGATACCAAACCAGGCTACCAGCCCAGAAAAGGGAAAGTCTACCCCTTATCCCCAGATGAGCTGCAAGAAGTATGAAACTTTGTGGACAATCAACTAGCCAAAAGGTATATCAGACCCTCTGAATCACCACAAACATCACCAGTCTTCTTTGTAAGCAAAAAGGACGGAAAAAAACGAATGGTACAGGATTACTGATACCTAAATGAGTGGACAGTTAAAATAACTATCCACTACCATTAATATCTGAGCTCATAGATTGAGCAGGGAGTGCCAAATACTTCACTAAGCTAGATCTTAGATGGGGTTATAATAATGTACAGATCAAAGAAGGAGATGAATGGAAAGCCGCATTCACTACCCCTGAAGGTTCTTTTGAACTGGTAGTAATGTTCTTTGGGCTGACCAACTCTCCCACCACCTTCCAAGCAATGATGAATGACATTTTCTGTGACATGATCAATGCAGGAAAAGTCATTGTTTACATTGATGACATACTCATCTTTACCAAAACAAAAGAAGAGCATGACACAATTGTACAACAAGTCTTGCAACGCTTGGAAGAAGGTTGAAGCCATTATCAACTGGCCCACACCCTCCTGCATCAAAGACATACAAAGGTTCTTAGGCCTTGCCAATTATTATAGGCACTTTGTACAAAACTTTGCTAAAATTGCATGGCCACTACATGATCTGGTCAGAAAAGATAAAACATGGGAATGGACGGAGGTCCAAAATAAAGCTTTTCAAAGCCTAAAAAAGATATTTACGGAACAACCCCTGTTGGTGGCTCCTGATTCGGATAGAAAATTTAGGGTAGAATCAGACACATCAGACTACGCTATGGGTGGTATATTGTCTATGCTCTGTAAAGATGACAAATGGAGGCCAGTGGCCTACCTATCAAAATTGCTCAACAATACCAAGCACAATTATGATGTCCATGACAAGGAAATGTTAGGCATAATATGTTGCCTGGAAACATGGCATCACTACTTGGAAGGTGCATGTAAACAGTTTGAAATCTGGACTGATCACAAAAATCTTGAATATTTTATGAGCACAAAAAAGTTAAATTGCAGGCAGGCCAGATGGGCTCTGTACCTAAGCCACTTTAACTTTGTTTTGCACCATAAAGCAGGTGTTACAATGGGAAAGGCCAATTCTTTGTCCAGGAGGCCAGACCATAAAAAGGGGGTGGATGATGACAACAAGGATGTCACACTCCTCAAACTGGACTTTTTCAGGATTGCTGCGCTATGTCATGGACATATATTCATTCACAGCTCAGAAAAGGAGCTATTGAACAAAATCTGACAATCAGAAGCATGTGATGAAGCTGTGGTAAAAGCAGTAGAGGCAATGAAAAAAGCAGGTGTCAAAACACTAAATGCTTGAGAATGGGAAATAGAACAGGGACTTATCCTCTGGCAAGGAAAAGTCTTGTTAAAAGATACATAGTAAATGTATTCACTTAATACTCATCTGTTTCACTTCTTATCTTATCTTATCTTATCTTATCAGAGTATTATATATAATCATTAATTGAAGATTAGATAGCGATTAACGGATTAGATAGGAGCAAGATAATGAATTTATAGTGAATATTTAGTGTGTTTCATATTTAACTGTTATTATATTCATGATCTAGAACATCTATTGATAGAGATGACATCATAAGGCATGATATGATATCATCAGGTACATAATGAAGTCATAATGACATCATTGAAATAACTATCAGTAGATAATGAAGTCATAAAGAACTCTATGATATCATATAGAACATATTATAATAAGATAAGGTACAGAATGACCTCATCCACAGCAATGCTCAGTCATTTGCTGTGCAAGGTACAGCAATTCCACTGCATTTGTATAGCTCTTACACAGCAATAGCTGTGTATACATAGCCTTGTAGTTACTCCATTTGTAGTATAATGTGTATGTAAGCTAGGGTTCCAAAATGCATATAAGAAGGGCATTCTGGATGACTGTCCCTCAGTTCCAAGAACTACAAGTCAACTGTAAGGCAACAACTGACTAATAAATGTAAGTAGTTAGATCCTTACTTAGTCAGTCATCCTGCACTGCTCTCCCCTGATTTAACAAGTCTATGTACCAAAAGATGAAAAATTGTGGATGGAAATAGTCTGCCTACATCATGATATACCCATTGCTGGACATGGAGGACAGTGGAAGACGATTGAGCTTGTCACAAGGAATTACTGGTGGCCTGGAATCACCAGATTCATCAAAAAATATGTCAGTGGATGTGACAAATGCCAATGAAATAAGAATTTCCCTGAGCCACCAGCTGGAAAGTTAATGCCAAACTCAGCACCAGCTCAACCATGGACACATATTTTGGCAGACATCATCACAAAACTACCAGAGTCACACAGTCACAATGCAATTTTGGTAGTATGTGATAGAATGTCCAAAATGGCACATTTTATCCCCACCTCAGAGGAAACCTCAGCCCAAGGACTAGCCACATTATTCAGAGACCATGTATGGAAACTCCATGGACCCCCTGAATCCATAATCTCAGATTGTGGTCCACAGTTTGCCACACAGATGATGAAAGAGCTGAATCAAATGTTGGGCATCAGTACAGACTTGTCCATGGCATTCCATCCACAGACAGATGGACAAACAGAACAAATGAACCAGGACTTGGAACAGTACCTGAGGATCTTCATAGACCATAGACAAGAGACATGGTCTGGATGGTTGGCTATCGCTGAATTTAGTTACAACAACAAAATTCAGGCTTCTACCAAACAGATGCCATTCTTTGTCAATTATGGCAAACACCCTAGGATGGGAATTGAACCTAGAAGGGAAGGAAGTCCCCCAGCAGCCTCAGAATTTGCCTAGAAAATGAAAGAAATTCACAAGGAAACACAGGTGGCTCTGCTAAAATCACAGGGTGATATGAAGCTATACACAGATAGACACCAATCTGACACACCAGAATACAAAGTTGGAGATAAAGTCTGGCTGACCAATGAAAGGGCAAAAGGCACAACCTCCACCACCAATTGAAATAGATGGTGAAAAGGAGTATGAAGTGGAAGACATCATTGATGTAAGACTAAAGAGGAACAAGATGGAGTACCTGGTCAGGTGGAAAGGATACACCACTGAACATAACTCATGGGAACCATTGGACAATTTACAAAATGCAAAAAGGAAAATAAAAAACTT
Organism: Amanita rimosa; assembly: GCA_023014395.1. Lineage (NCBI taxonomy): Eukaryota > Fungi > Basidiomycota > Agaricomycetes > Agaricales > Amanitaceae > Amanita > Amanita rimosa. Next base: position 1,399,941 of record JAEBUO010000001.1, on the reverse strand, counting down.
TTACAATAGAAACCCTGGAGCCATTAGAAGGCTTGACAAAACAACCTTTGATAGGTTGACTTTCAGACCTTACAAAAACTTCACACCATCCTCAGACAAAGTAGTGTCCAAAATTGATGTTAATGCAGTAGCACCAGCTGCAAAGTGGGAGAAAAACTGGCAAAAATGGAAGGGGAAGAAGGGTTTAGACACCCTTACTGAACCAGGAGACACAGAAGGACCATGTCAATGTAACATGTGCCTCTGCTAATTGCATGATATAGCGCCTAGCAATGAAACAATTGAAGATCTCACCCCACCATCACGACCACTCTCACCTATTGTTATGGTCGATGTCCACAATGTCATTCAGTGTCCAAGTCTTCAGCAACAAACAGAGTCTCGGTCTGTTCCCAGTCACTGGACAAGGGTTCTAGGCACTAAGTCTGATGATGACAAATGCTAGAGAGAGAGCGAGGAGAGCAGTTGAGGTGATGAGCAGAAGAGCATTCAAGTTGTAGATAAGATTCGACTAAGTTGGAACTAAAGAACTACGGTACATGAGAGGGGTTTATATACGTTTAGAGAACAATAAAATCATAAGGGGAAAAGGTATAGCTATCTAAGAAAGGAGATAACGTCCAAAGTGTAACTATGGATTTGTAACAAGTGAATGTAGTCCATTAACAAAGGGAAAAGAGAACTGTAACATTACCCCCTTTGTATGCAAGAAGTCACCAACTTCTACCAGCCAGAGGTCATCCAGCCATGGTCTGTCCTGGATTCCGCCCATTTGACAGCATTGTCAAGTTCTTTTGTCAACGTCTCTACCTTCCACTTGAGAGCTTCAGCAGCTCAGTGCAGGTTTTGTGCATTTCATAGAAAGGAGTTGCACTCCTTGTAGGTCATTTCGTGTGGGTTGATGGTGAGGGTGAGGGCAGCGAGGTTATCTGTGGCAGAGGAAAGGTTGGTGATGGAGCAGGTAGTGGCAGCAAGGGCATCAGTGATGACGGTGAGTGTGGTGTTTCATTTGACAAATTGGGCAAAATGAGGGAGGTGGTGATTGTCAGGATATACCTGGGGAAGCAGATTGGCCAGTGAACATGAAGGTCATCATCCTTGAAGTGGACAATGGTGGTATTTTCAATGAAGACCTTGAGTGGGAGGTCTGGGGTGGCAAGGAAGGGTGAGAGGGTGGCAATGGCTTCGTTGATGCACCAGTGAGTGCAGGAGAGAAGGGCGAGGGCAACAAAATAGGCAGCGAGGGCAAAAAAGGTGAACATGGTTTCTGGTGTGAGTAGGATGGTTGCTGGTATTGGGTCGCTTGTCCTTTATAGGTCGTCCTCATCGAAATCTGGGTCTAGGTCCGAATCGTCCATTTCTATTTGATTCAGGATGTCAGGGTTTGTGAGAAGCTCATGATCTTACCTGATGAACATTTCCAGAGCCATGAACTTATAGGTGCTAAAGTCGGTAATGGGTGTGGAGAGGAGTTTCCTGATCTGTCTGACAATTTTGAGTACTATGTCTTTTTGTTCATCCAGCAAGTAGCAGAGGTCGTTGGTGTAATCCTCCATGGATAGGATCGGTCTTCCTGGGAGTGTGATTCCTTCGTGTGACAACCAGACCTGTGCACCAATTTCTTGTGCCTTTTTGGAGATTTTGTTGAGTTTCTCATATTCTGCTGGGCATAAGAGTCTGCCATGGCTCATGTCGTAAACATCGGTTTTCTTTATTGCAAGATTCTGGTAGATTGGTGGGCCTGTACTGTAGAATGGTAAGTCGTTGACTGAGAACCGTAGTTGATAGAATCTGGGGAGGTATTGTTGTACTGCATGGCAGGGAATCTTTGTTGTTCCAGATGGGTTCTTCTGATGATCACAATTAAGTCGGGGAATGCAGTAGTATTGTGTGACCAATGCCATGGTTTGGGTAGGTTTTTCTGATAGATTCAGTGCTTTAGGGGCATGTTGGATGGGAAGGTATTGTATATGGGAAGGTATTGTATACAGGAGTAGACAGTCTTTTCTTTAAGGGCTATAGTGTATGAGAGAGTGTCAAACAATTTCATTTTGTATAATAATAGTTTTGCTTCAGGACATGGCAGTTTCTGTATTGAGTCATGATTCAGAGGTGTTGGCATCATTGATATTCCAATAGGATGTCAGTGGTGTTTGAAAGATTGTGGGCAGGCTCCCAAGAATTGTTGTTTGACCCATAACCTTTCCATTTAACTAGGTAGTGGTAGCCTGCGCCTCGCTTCCTGTGGGCTAGAATTGCTTCTACTTCGAATTCCTCTTGTCCTTTTACAAGATCAGGGGGTGGTTTCACATATGTAGTTCGGGCCATGTGCAGTTGTTTCCTGATATGGGGTAAGGAGTGATGTATGAAACACAGGGTGGATACACCATTGCTTCAGGAGTTTTAATTTGTATGTCACAGGTCCCATTACTTGTTCAATTTCGAAGGGTCCTTCTCGTTTTGGTGCTAGCTTTCTGGACTGATATGGTATATGGAGATTCCTGTTCTCAAGCCATACTTTGGTGCCCTTTTTGAATTGTATTGCCTTGTCTTTGCGTCATCTTGCCACTAGTTGTCTCGCTAATTCATGTGCTGCTAGTGCCTTCTCTCTGGCTTTTCTTAGGAATTGGAGGCATTCCTCAGCTGCAGGTGTAGTCATTTGTGTTGTAGCTGTGGGAAGCGCAACAGGGTCTGTTCCATACATTAGCCTGAATGGAGAAGTCTTGATTGTGTCATGATATTGGTTATTGTGGGCAAAATCAGCTATTGGGAGAAGCAGTTTCTGTTACGGTTGATGTCCACAACATTGTTCAACATCCTAGTCTACAGCAACAAACAGAGTCTCGGTCTGTTCCCAGTTACTGGACAAGAGTTCTAGGCACTAAGTCTGATGATGATGAAGGCTAGCGAGAGAGCAAGGAGAGCAGTTGAGGCGACGAGCAAAGGAGTGTTCAAGTTATGGATAAGATTCAACTAAGTTGGAACTAAAGAACTACGGTACATGAGAGGGGTTTATATACATTAAGAGAACAATAAAAACTAAAGGGGAAAAGAGCATAGCTATCTAGGAAAGGAAAGGTGAAGGTAGCTATAAAAAGAGATAACATCCAGGCGTGACTATGGGTTTGTAACAAGTAAATGTAGTCTGTTAACAAAGGGAAAAGAGAACTGTAACATTACCCCTTTGTATGAGAGAAGTCACCAACTTCTACCAGCCAGATGTAGTCCAGCCATGATCCGTTCTTGACTCAGCCCACTTGACAGCATTGTCTAACTCTTTGGTGGAGGTCTCTACCTTCCATTTGAGCACTTCAGCAGCGTGATGCAGATTCTGAGCATTCCTCATAGGTCATTTCATGGGGGTCGATGGTGAGGATGAGCACAGCAAGGTTGTCAGTTGCAGAGGAGAGGTTGGTGATGGAGCAGGTGGTGGCAGCAAGGGCATCGGCGACGACAGTGAGCATGGTGTTCCTTTTTACAAATTGGGTGAAGTGGGGAAGGTGGTGATTGTCTGGGTGTATCTGGGGAAGGAGGTCGGCTGGGTGGATATGAAGGTCATCATCCTCAAAGTGGACAATAGTTGTATTTTCAATGAAGACCTCAAGTGGGAGGTCTGGGATGGTGATGAAGGGTGAGAGGGTGGCAATGGTTTCATTGATGTGCCAGTGAGCACAGGAGAGGAGAGCCAGGACAGTGAAGTAGGCAGCAAGGGTGAAAAAGGTGAACATGGCATCAGATGTGAGTGGGATGATGCGTTGGTGTCGATTTGACTGTTCTTTTATAGGTTGTCTTCATCAAAATCTGGATCTAGGTCCTCATCATCCATTTCTATTTGATTCAATACATCCGGGTTCATGAGAAGCTCATGGTCTTCCCTGATGAACATTTCCAAGGCCATGAACTGATAGATACTGAGGTCGGTGACAGGTTTGAAGAGAAATCTCCTGATCTGCCTGACGACGTTGAGTACTAGGTCCTTCCACTCATCTAATAAATAGTGAAGGTTGTTGGTATAATCATCCATAGATAAGATTGGTCTGCCTGGGAGTGTGATTCCTTGATTGGATAGCCAGACCTGTGCACTAAGGTCTTGTATCTTCCTAGAGAGTTTGTTGAGTTTTTTGTATTCTTCTGGGCATAGGAGCCTGCCATGGCTAGTGTTGTAAACGTCGGTTTTCTTTATTGTAAGATTCTGGTAAACTGGTGGGCCTGTAATGTAAGGCAGTAGGTCGTTGATCAAGAATTGTAATTGATAGAATCCAGGGAGGTATTGTTGTACTGCTCTGCAGGGGATCTCCATTGTTCCTGACGGATTTTTCTGATGATTGCAGTTAAGTCGAGGGATGGGGTAATATCGTGTGACCAGTGCCACAATTCGAGTGGGTTTTTCTGATAGATTCAGTGCTTTAGGGGTGTGTTGGATGGGAAGGTATTGTATGCAGGTATGGATGGTCTTTTCTTTAAGAGCTATAGTGTATCGAGAGAGTGTCAAACAATTTCGTTTTGTGTGGTGATAGTTTTGTTTCAAGACGTGGCAGTTTTTGTATCGAGTCATGGTTCAGAGGTGTCAACATTGTTGATATTCTGATAGGATATTGGTGGTGTTTGTAAGGTTGCGAGCGGGTTCCCAAGAGTTATTGTTCGATCCGTAGCCTTTCCATTTAACTAGGTAATGGTAGCCTGCGCCTCGCTTCCTGTGAGCTAGAATTGCCTCTACCTCAAATTCCTCTTGTCCATTTATGAGATCAGGGGGTGGTTTCACATAGTTTGGGCCATGCGCAGTTGTTTCCTTATATGGGGTAAGGAGTGATGTATGAAACACAGGGTGGATGCACCATTGCTTCGAGAGTTTTAATTTGTATGTCACTGGTCCCATCACTTGTTCAATTTCAAAGGGTCCTTCTCGTTTTGGTGCTAGCTTTCTGGACTGATATGGTATGTGAAGATTTCTGTTCTCAAGCCATACTTTGGCGCCTTTTTCGAATCGTATTGCCTTGTCTTTGTGTTGTCTTGCCACTAGTTGTCTTGCTAGTTCATGTGCTGCTAGCGCTTCTTCTCTGGCCTTTCTTAGGAACTGAAGGCATTCCTCAGCTGCTGGTGTAGTCATTCGTGTTGTAGCTGTGGGAAGCGCAACAGGGTCCGTTCCATACATTAGTCTGAATGGGGAAGTTTTGATTGTGTCATGATGTTGGTTGTTGTGAGCAAACTCGGCTATTGGGAGAAGCGGTTTCCATAGATGCGGTTCATTGGAGCAGAACATCTGGAGATAAACTTCTAGTTCCTGGTTGACTCGTTCTGTTTCTCCGTCTGTCTGGGGGTGATAGGCTGTGCTCATTCTATGGTTGATTCCTAACCCTTTTTGTATTTCCTGAAATACTTTTGCAGAGAACTGTGGTCCTCAATCTGAGATTAAAATGTCAGGTAGGCCAAACTGTTTGAAAATTTCAGAGACATAAAGTTCTGCAGTGCCTAGAGCATCAATTGTCTTCTTGCAGGGTGTGAAAATTACCCTTTTTGTAAGACCATGGTCCACTGTGACCAGGATCGAGTCAAAGCCATCAGAAAGGGCAGGTCAGTAATGAAATCAAGGGTCAATTGTTGGAAAGGGGAAGTTGCTTTTGATTGAATTGGGTGAAGGGCTGGTACATTTGGGTGCGTGTTAATCTTCATTTGTTGACAAAGGGCGTATCCTTCAATCCACTCCCTGACATGTTTGAACATCCCGGGCCACCAGTAATCTCATTCAAGGAGTTCAAGGGTCTTTAATTGTCCAGGGTGACCTGATGATTGTGCTTCATGTGTTTCTTTGATCAATTTGGTCCATAATCCATCTTGATCAGGGATATAGGTTTTGCCAAGATAGTGAACAATGCCATTTGTATAAGACCAATCTTGTATATTTGATTTGATTGGTGGGGCACGATGCGTGGTGATAACCTTGATTAGAATGCATCCAAAATTGTCTTTTGACATTGCTTTCTGAATATCCGTGACTAGATCTTCCGCAATAAGATGAATAAAACGATCCTCTGGCAAGACTATGACATCTTCTTGTAATTTGCTATTCCCCATATGGTCAGGGCATCGAGATAGGGCATCTGCTTCAAACATCTTTGTGCCAGGGATGTGTTCAATGCATAGGTCAAATTCTGATAATAGGGATGACCATCTAGCCTGTCTGAGTGTCAAGCATTGAGTGGTTTGATAGTAAGACAAATTTTTGTGGTCGCAGTGAACTATAGTGATATGGGGTGATCCGTGTAGTAGGTGTCGCCAGGTCATCAATCCTTTAATGATTGCCAAGAGTTCTCGATCATAGATCTGGTAATTCTGCTCTGTTTGTGTTAATGCATGCAAAATAAATCCACAGGGGTGTAGAGATCCTGTTTCATCTGCCTGTTTCAGGACTGCTCCTATTGCTTTATTTGATGTATCAGTCTGAAGGATGAAGGGTTGAGTTGGATCTGGCATTAATAACACTGGCATAGATGCAAATTGCTTCTTTAGAATTTCAAAGGCATTGTTCCGCTCAATGGTCCAGTCAAATTGTTTGGTTTTCTTAGTGAGGTTGGTAAGTGGTTTGGCAATGGCCACAAAATTCCCGATGAAGCGTCAATAAAAGTTCCCAAATCCAAGGAATGATCGGACTTGTTTGACCATGGTGGGAACTGGCCAATTGGCAATTTGTAATGTTGTAGTGTTTCTATACTTATTTCTTGCGGTGTGCCGTACACTGAACCAAATTTTATTGGTGTGTAGTGCTAGTGCAAAGAAAAAGTAAAAACTAATTACATAATCATTTGATGTGCGACTAAAGGTCTGCACGTCCAAACATTGCTATATATATATATGTACAAAATGATGCATATAAATACGCATCGTCAAGAAACAAGAAATCAAAACCAAGGGCGAGGCTCTCCCTAGGACAAAGTAGAGCCCTTACACCCTCCCCAGCAAGATTGTACCAAAGGTGCAATCTGAAATAAAGATAAGGAAAGGTGTAGCTCTCCTTAGGAAAATGACGAGGTGATGGCCTTGAGGTTCAGGCTGGACCCATGGGCAATCCTTCGACATCCATGTCGTGATGCAGTGGCTCCTCATAGTTCGGGAGCTGTTCAACATCCGCTGCATCCAGGTTGTCTGGAGCGTTCCCTGCCGGGGGTCCCTCATCATGTGGGAGGACCGGGGTTTTGGTCCTCGAATCAATTTTCAAGCCTTTTTCAAGGCATTCAAAGAGAGGTTTCCCTCTCTTCCCCTTGGCCTTCTTTCTTTGAGATAAAGAGGGTCTTGAGACCCTCGGCACCAGGTAAACCCTGCTCCAGGTGGGTTCTGGTGGCGGTTCCATGCTCGCCAGATGATTTCTTGCAAAATCTCTGAACAGGGAATCGCAGTCCCTGGATGTTAGTCCGCACTTGTGAAAGTGCGTAACTATGTCATCGAGCGTGTATTTGCCCGAGTGGACTAGCCGGTACAGGGCATACGCAACTAAACATCCTTCATCCTCCACGAGCCTTAGTCGAGCCAGAGTGCTCTTAAATAGGCCCAGTTTCTCAAAGAGATGGCAGGACAACCACCAGAACCAGGTGGCAGTGCCTTCGCTCGGATGGGGTTCCGTCATCTTGAGGAACATCCACACCGTAATGTCTAGGACATTGTAGCGGCCGTCTGTTCCTCGCCGGATCAAGGTAGGGAGCTTGCCCTTCCTAGCGAGCTCTTCAACGTCGGGTTCCCTTGATAAGTCACTGAGGGGAAGGAATCCCGACGCTGTAGCGTCTCTCACTGCCCAATGTTGAGCGGTGGATCTTTGATTGAGAGGCACCTTAGATGCCTCTCTCGCCATCTGCATGGGCTTCCCATTCTCCCAGTACCACTTACCAGCGGCTGGTCGTTTTGCCCACAGATGAGCGGCATCCTCGTCCCAATAGGTTTTCATGTCCATGTGGATGTGTCCAAATTTACTCAACTTGTAAAGTCTGCTGACTTTATTGAGCCTAAAGGATGCTGGGTCCCCTAGAGGAAAATTTTGACAACCCGGGGGGAACTGCCCGGTCTTCATTCTCCTGGAGCCTGTGGGAGGCTTGTATCTCTTTGATTGAGACGAGGCTCCCTTGATTCTTGAGACAAGGGGAGCTTCATCTACTATCATTCTAGAGGAGGAAGAAGGGTCTTCTCCCTCGACTCTGTGAAGTTGTCGGGTGTGCTTGCACCTGGATTCATCAAGCGCCGTTTCGAGCTCCTCCTCATCACCCAACAGGGGAGGAGCCATTGCGTTGACTTCGCATTCGCTGTCGAAGTCCGAATCCATCTCATACATGGTCCTTTTTCCCTTTCCTTTTGTCGAAAGGGAGGGGGCAGACAAGGACGGAAGAGTCGGAGGAGGAACACGTAGACGGTCCTCCTCGGCTGGAACGAAAGGCGCGGGAGATTTTTGGTGGCGTGTGGCTATGGGGCGGCGATCTCTGGGGGGAGAGCTTTGGCGTTTCCGCTTTCCCCGATGTTTGCCCTGGCGAGCCTCTTCCCCGCCGGCATGGGCCAACCTAGAGGAGTTTTCACTCCTCAGCTTTTGTGATAATTCTTTGACTCTCTTTTCGAGAGTCTCTTTTTCCTTTGAGAGTCTTGCGACTCTCTGATAGTACTCGTCGAGCTCGTCCTCAAGCTCTCGGAGTCCTCTCTCACCCCTCTTTAGACCGTCGTCATAGGCCTGGTCTAGTTCCTTTTTTATTTGCAGGACTTCCTCCCAGTGCCTGTGTTGTTTTTCAATGAAGAGGGCTAGAGTGCCCCCTTGTGTATTTTCCAGGACATGCCTAGAAAAACGAGCACATTCCCCGCACTGTTTTGGGTGCAAGGGAAGGTGGACGACCGGGTGGATGTCCCAGTCCGGAACTAAATTTGAAAGGATGTCAGCGGCATCCATGGTTTCTTGAGGAGACGGTGGTCTCCTTGGTTGTCGTGAGCCTGGTTGGCTCGGTTCTCCTATGCGAGGAGAGTGGTCACGCTCATTGCGCTGTTCCTCTCTCCTTGGGTGTTCATAGCGACTGTGACGGTCTGCGGACATGTTGTTTGGATGAATTATTGTGTGGGAATTTTTCTTGCGTTTTGTTTCGGAGTTGAAAACAATTCCCAGGGCACCTGGTTGGCCAATCGGCCGTTTCACTGCCACCGTCGCGTTTTCACTTGCGACGTAAATCTGAGGGCGTTTCCACACCCTCAAGCTCTAGGTATTGATCTAGAGCTTCAAGTTCTTCCACGACTTCCAGAGGTTCCCAAGTGGAATCTCCAAGTTCCCATCACACCTTGAAAAGGAGTTTAGGAGACCATCTGTGGTCTTCTATCACTTGGACGACCCATTCTTGTTCAGGGTCATTCCCAACGTCATAATGTATTTGAGTTTCCCTCTTGGGAAACTTGTTTGAGTTATTCTCGATGTAAGGTTTAAGGACCTTTTCATGAAAGACGTCATGAATACGTCTTGCCCTCAGGTCCGGTGGTAGATCAATCTTGTATGTAGATTGTTCTGGAAATTTTCCTAGGACCTTATAGGGTCCTATGTATTTTGGACAAAGCTTTCGAGCTCGTCCCTTTGGAAGATTGATGTTTTCCGTTGAGAGGAAGACTAAATCTCCCTTGTGAAAGGCTTGCCCTTCCTGGCGATGTCTATTTGCCGTTACCGCTTGGTGCGTGCGTTGAGCGGTTAGTTTATCAAACGTTTTATCGAGGACATCCTTGATATTCTCTACAAATTGTCTTACTCCCGTATGTGATGCTCCGTGGTTGATTCCTTGAATCATTCTGGGCATCCATCCGTAATTGGATTCGAACAGAGAGTAGCCAGTGGATTCGCTGGCTGCTGAGTTCATTGCGAACTCAACCATTGGTAATTGCGACTTCCAGTTATCCTGGTAGTCATTTACTAACGATCTCAATATCTGAGACATCGTTTGGATAGCTCTTTCTGAAGAGCCATCAGTTTGAGGGTGGTAGGATGACGACATTAATAGTTGCTGTCCCAGAATTTTGCTGAGTTCATTCCAAAACATTGAAGTGAACTTCGTATCCCTATCAGATACAATAGACTCCGGTATACCATGGAGTCTGACAATTTCTTTAACAAACAGTTCAGCTATTCCCTTAGCCGATACATTTGTTCGAGTAGGAAGTAGGTGAACCATGGCGGTCATCCTACAAATAACAAGAAGGACGTAGTCCAATCCTTCTACTTTGGTGAATGGACCTACAAAATCCATTCCTATGCTTTCCCAAGGTCTCGACGGAATAGGCATAGTATGAAGCCATCCTGGCGTTTTCTGTCGTGAGACCTTTGTCGTTTGACACTTTCCGCAGGATTTGCAAAAATCCTTGATATCTGCGGCAATATTAGGCCACCAGAACCAACGCCTGGCGTACCCTAGCGTTCTTTGTGTTCCAAGATGACCCAATGTTAGGTGGCAGGTGTCAATGATGACACCTCGGATGCTCTTCCCTTCGAGTAGTCCATTCGGCACACAGACTACTCTTTGCCCGATCCTATTGGTAGTCCATAGGATCCCTTTCTTTAGATCGAATCTATCATATTGATCTACATTCTTCCAGATTTCTGCGAAGAATTTATCATTTATGTATTCCTTAGGAATACATTTCAAGACGGCTTTTAGTGAATTGTCATCTAGATTGAGGCCTGGGACCTCAGTCGTTCCAACTTCCTTATTGGAAGTTAACTCTTTCGACTCAATTTCTCGAGTCTCTAATTTATCTTGAATTGGGTTGTCCTCCGATTCAATAATTGCTAGACGGGCATGAGACTGAGTTAATTCGTCTCGCCTGTTTAAGGGGAGATCTTCTCCTTCTGGATCTAATCTCAAATCAGCGTTAACGTATGCTGCAACATCATGGACCTCATTTGGCCCATCATTTGTATAGTAGCGCGATAAACTATCCACTACTTTGTTTTTTTCTCCCTTGAGATATTCCATCTCAAAGTTAAATTGAGATAGGTATTCCCACCATCTCATACGTCTTTGAGACCCGGTTTGAGTCTCTTTGAAGAAAGTCAGCACTTGGTGGTCCATCACTACTGTGAACCGGAGACCTAGCAGTTTGTCTTTCCAACGCAATAGAGCTTCTAGGATCCCTAGTAGCTCTTGTTCCCAAGTACAGTAGTTCATCTGCACTGAGGTGAATTTACGGGATATAAATCCTGCAGGCATGCAGGTGTCCCAAGTAGGGCCTTGCCCATACCAGGCACCTATTCCGCTAGTGGAGGTGTCTGTAATAACCCAGATGGGAACATCTAGGTTTTTATTTATTGGTTTACAGACTGGTGCCTTAGCAACCAGTCTTTTAAGTCTACGGAAGCAATTCTCATGGTAGTCCATCCAGACAAACTCCCGGTTATTGCTGCACATTCCCGTTAATGGAGCAGTTAACTTCGTGACATTTGGCAGGAATTGCGACAGGTATTGGATTACTCCGTTGAACCTGAGAACGTCTGTATAGTCTCTAGGCGTTCTCCAATTTAGGATCTTATTGATTTTAGAAGGATCGATATGAATTCCATCATCGTCAATGATGAATCCAAGACAGTCCATTCTAGTGGATAGAATGTCTATCTTCTTAAGATTGCGACTCAAATAGAGCTTGAGTTTGTGCAATCTATTGAAAGTCACCTCAAGGTGACTATTGTGCTCTTCCAACGTGTTGGAGTACACGAATATGTCATCTTGATAACAGTGTAAGAAATCTGCTATCATATCGGCAAAGGAGACGTTCATGAGCCTTTGGAACATTGGAGGTCCATTTTTATCTCCTTGGAGTGCTGTTCATGCTCGGGCAAGATGCAGATTTGTTCATACGCATCTGAGAGATTGATTTTAGTCTTAAATTGGGCTCTTGCTAGATCATTCCTGATCATTTCTTGGTCAGGCATCGGTGTAACATCCGCTAAGGTGTTGTCATTTCGTTGCCTCGCATCAATGACGGTTCTTATCTTTCCGTCTCGTTTGATTACAATTAAAAGAGGCGCCGATGAAGGAAGGCTAGTCCTTTCCCACCATCCAGCCTCTAGATAGCAATCAACCTTCGCTTTGAACTCATCTCTGAGTGGCTCTGGGCACTTAGGCGCCCTGTGGTTTATTTTGAGATTCGGATTTATCAAAGGAATCTCATGATTTATTTCCCTTAAGGGCAGTAGATCTGGTTTCTCAGGAATAAATAAGTCTTGGATCTCTTCGATCCATTTTTGGTGCAATTTTAGACGTTCCTCCATGGTGATGGAGGTAGTACCTTCTGTGCACGCGCTGTTACAATTCTCTTTTCCCTCTGTTAACGGATTACATTTACTTGTTACAAACCCATAGTTACGCCTTGGACGTTATCTCCTTTCATAGCTACCTTCACCTTTCCTTTTCCAGATAGCTATGCTCTTTCCCCTTTAGTATCCATTGTTCTTTAAACATATATAAACCCCTCTCATGTACCATAGTTCTTTAGTTCCAACTTAGTCGAATCATATCCATAACTTGAACGCTCTTTTGCTTGTCGCCTCAACTGCTCTCCTCGCTCTCTCTCTAGCCTTCGTCATCGTCAGACTTAGTGCCTAGAACCCTCGTCCAGTGATTGGGAACAGACCGAGACTCTGTTTGTCGCTGTAGACTTGGACGCTGAACGACGTTGTGGACATCGACCATAACATAAGTTGGAACTCAGGACCAGCTCAGGGTATCACCCCTAGCCAACACCATTGAGACCCGCAGCTCTCAGGAACGACCCCCAAACGGATCCGTCACCTATAAGGGGAAAACATACCTTGGATGACGAGAAGTTTTTCTCTACCAACAAACCTGGTACTTTGTTACAGAAGGACAGAAACGAAACGAACCAGTCCCAGACAAATATTTTTCAGGAGACTTCTACTCAGGAGCCTTTGAATTCGATTTACCTGATCAAATCTACCTAGACTGGGGTAGTGAAGTACAAGGAGAACTGCTCTACCTTGTTAAGGAACCAGAAAACGAACCAGGAAGGACTCTCTATAAGAAATTCTTTAGTGGAAACGACCGACATGGAATTGCAGCTAGTCTTTTAGCAGAGTGGGAGGAATTACTACGAATTGAACAAGCCAAGCTTGAGGAAAACCCGTTTGATACAGATTACTCGAAACAAGGACCACCCCCATCTCCGAAACCCAGTACCCCGAGTAGAACCCCTACTCCAGAACTGAAACTGATCACCAGAACACCAACCCCTGAACCACCAATTAACCCCGAACCACCGATCACTCCTGAACCAAGAATGGCATCTGAAACCAGTGCTAGCTCTAAAGGAGATATCAAACCGCAACCTATACGACCTTTTACAGGCAAACAAATCGAAGCAAGGTCATTTTTAGGACAGCTTGAGGATTACTTTACCCTCAATGAACAAAACTATGAAGGAAAAGACGAAAAGAAAGTCAGGTATGCGCTTGCATGCATGGGACCAGAACTAGACGACTGGAAAACTATTATCCGAAGCGAGTTGAATGACAACAGAGGCAGTACCACAGCCACGTTCAAATGGAGCAATTATGAAGCATTTGAAACACGTTTCATCAATGACTGGGGAGAAGTCAACAGCACCCTCTGAGCCCTGAACAATCTGTCCAAATTAAGAGTTGGAAACGGTGTTTCAGTCCCAGAATACATCAGAAAATTTTGCATGGATATAGGAACCTCTGGACTCACTGGAATACCCACTCAGTTGCAGGCATTCGTCAAAGGATTACCCTTAGAACTTGCTAGAACGATCTTACAGGACCAAAGAAAGATTAAAACGATGCAAGAAGCCTATGATAAGGCTGAGGATCACCATAACGCTTGGGACATGACAGGACAGGGAAACAGGAGAACCAATGACGGATCTGGAACACGTTTCAATCAAAGCAACAACCAAACCGGAGCAATCAGAGCTATAAATACCACGACTCCTGGCAGATTGACAGATGATCAAAAGGAGGAATACCGAAAGACTGGCAAGTGTTTCAGATGTGGAACACAAGGACACATCTCCAGAAACTGCCCGAAACGCAATGATGCGTCTTCATCCAGGTCTTCTTATCAAAATAAGGCCGTCCGTTCCGTCACTGAGGAACAACAGAAGGAAGAGGACGAACCAGCAAAGAAAATTAGAGCCATCTTTTCAGCAATGTCTACTGAAGAGAAGAATGCCCTCTTAAACGAATTCAAAAACGAGGGTTTTTAGTTAGGAAGCATCACTCAGCGGTTGGCCCTTCCTTATTATCGAGATCTGAACAGTTAGCGCTTGATTCTGTAATAGTATTATCCAACAATGACAAGCGCATTTTGTTAACTATCAAATCGACCAATTTACCCGCTGGAACATCTGCCCTAATCGATTGTGGAGCAGAAGGAAACTTTGTAGATGAGGGAGCAGTGAAAGAACTCTGGAAAGAACGACTTAAAAAACCAATCAGAGTCAGAAACGCAGATGGGACAGTAAATGCGAAAGGAATGATCACTCATCGGACCAAAATATGCTACTTGATCGAGGGACAGCAGTTTATCAATTGGTTCTGGATCACTAAGCTAGGCGATCAACAAATGATTCTAGGAATACCCTGGTTAGAAGAAAATAACCCGATCATCAACTGGCGAGAGAAATCTCTGACAATTAGAGACCTGGACACATCGTCAAAAGCAATCTGGCAGCTAGCCTTTGACTCCCAGCAATGGGGCGAGGATGACTATTGGATCAGAGTTAAAACGTCGGCATCACAAGAACTAGAGCATAGGTTAAAGAAAGACGAACCATCCACCACTTTACCTACAGAATATAAGCAATGGCGCACCATCTTTGACAAGGAGGCATCAGAACGGTTCCCATCCAGTCGACCATGGGATCACGCAATCAACACAAAAGAGGGTTTTGTCCCAAAAGCTAGTAAACTTTACCCTCTATCGGTCAAGGAACAAGGGCTGTTAGACGAATGGATTGATGAACAACTCAAGAAAGGATACATTAAACCATCTACATCACCGCAGGCATCACCGTTCTTCTTCGTAGCAAAGAAAGAAAGTGGAGCACTCCGACCCTGTCAGGATTACCGATACCTGAATGAATGGACTGTCAAAAACGCATACCCCCTTCCCCTTGTTTCCGATCTCATGACTAAATTACGAGGCGCCAAGTATTTCACCAAACTAGACCTCCAATGGGGATACAACAATGTTCGCATCAAGAAGGGAGACGAATGGAAAGCAGCCTTTATTACCAATCGAGGGCTTTATGAGCCAACCATAATGTTCTTTGGATTATGCAACTCGCCGTCAACCTTTCAAACTATGATGAACGAGTACTTTAGGGACATGATCAATGAAGGATGGCTGATCATTTACATGGACGACATGTTAATCTGTGCGGAAACGCTAGAACAGCTGGAGGAGCGGACAAAACGAATTTTACAATGGTTACAAGATAACAATCTATTCCTGAAACTTGAAAAATGCAAGTTTGCCACGCAGGAAGTTGAATTCCTAGGAATGATCATCACCCCTGGACGCATTCAGATGGACCCAATAAAGTTAGCAGGTATTGCCGATTGGCCAGTCCCTACCACAGTCAAACAAGTCCGATCATTCCTTGGATTTGGGAACTTCTACCGACGTTTCATTGGAAATTTTGCTGCAATTGCTAAACCACTTACCGACCTCACTAAGAAAACGGAACCATTTGACTGGACCACTGAACAGAACAACGCTTTTGAAATTCTGAAGAAACGATTTGCATCTATGCCGGTATTATTAATGCCAGATCCTACTAAACCCTTTATCCTTCAAACCGATGCATCGAATAAGGCAATAGGAGCAGTCTTGAAACAAGCAGATGAAACAGGATCTCTACATCCCTGCGGATTTATCTCACATGCATTAACACAAACGGAACAGAATTATCAGATCTACGATCGAGAACTCTTGGCAATTATCAAAGGATTGATGACCTGGCGACATTTACTACATGGATCACCCCACACCACTATAGTTCACTGCGACCACAAGAATTTGTCCTACTATCGAACGGCCCAACGCCTAACGCCCAGACAAGCTAGATGGTCATCCCTATTATCAGAATTTGACCTGCGCATTGAACACATCCCTGGCACAAAAATGTTTGAAGCGGATGCCCTATCCCGACGCCCTGATCATATGGGAAACAGTGAATTGCAAGAAGACATTATAGTCCTACCAGAGGATTGTTTTATCCGTCTTATTGCAGAAGATCTAGTCACAGAAATTCAGAAAGCAATGTCAAAAGACGATTTCGGACGTATTCTAATTGAGGTTATCACCACGCACCACGCCCCACCAATCAAATCAAACATACAAGATTGGTCTTATACCAATGGCATCGTTCACTATCTCGGAAAGACCTACATCCCTGACCAAGATGGATTACGAACCAAATTAATTAAAGAAACGCACGAGGCACAATCATCAGGTCACCCTGGACGATTAAAGACCCTTGAACTCCTTAAGCGTGATTACTGGTGGCCCGGAATGTTCAAACATGTCAGGGAATGGATAGAAGGATGTGCCCTCTGTCAGCAGATGAAGATTAACACACACCCAAACATACCAGCCCTTCACCCAATTTCGTCGAAAGCAACCCGCCCCTTTCAGCAAGTCACCCTTGCTTTCATCACTGATCTACCCCTTTCCGATGGCTTTGACTCGATCCTGGTCACGGTGGACCATGGTCTTACAAAGGGGGTAATTTTCACACCTTGCAAGAAGACAATCGATGCACTAAGCACTGCGGAACTTTACATCTCCAAAATTTTCAAACGGTTTGGCCTACCCGACATTTTGATCTCAGATCGAGGACCTCAGTTCTCTGCAAAAGTATTTCAGGAAATACGGAAAGCACTAGGAATTGACCATAGAATGAGCACAGCCTATCATCCTCAGACTGATGGAGAAACAGAACGAGTCAACCAGGAATTAGAAGTCTACCTTCGAATGTTCTGCTCCAACGAACCACATCTATGGAAACCGCTTCTCCCAATAGCCGAGTTTGCTCACAATAACCGACATCATGACACTATCAACACTTCCCCATTCAGACTAATGTATGGAACGGACCCTGTTGCGCTTCCCACAGCTACTACGCAAATGACCACACCAGCAGCAGAGGAGCGCCTTCAGTCCCTAAGGAAAGCCAGAGAAGAAGCACTAGCAGCACATGAACTAGCAAGACAACTAGTGGCAAGACGACGCAAGGACAAAGCAATACGATTTGAAAAGGGTACCAAAGTATGGCTTGAGAACCGAAATCTTCACATACCATATCAGTCTAGAAAGCTAGCACCAAAATGAGAAGGACCCTTCGAAATCGAACAAGTGATGGGACCAGTGACATATAAATTGAAACTCCCGAAACAATGGCACATTCACCCTGTGTTTCATACGTCACTCCTTACCCTGTACAGGGAAACGACTGCGCATGGGCCGAACTATGTAAAACCACCCCCTGATCTCGTAAATGGACAAGACGAATTCGAGGTAGAGGCAATTCTAGCTCATAGGAAACGAGGCGCAGGCTACCATTACCTGGTTAAATGGAAAGGCTATGGATCAAATGACAATTCTTGGGAACCTGCTTGCAATCTTGCAAACGCCACGGATATCCTATCAGAATACCAACAACGCTGACACCTCTGAACCATGACTCGATACAGAAACCGCCACGTCTTGAAACAAAATTACCACTATACAAAACGGAACTGCTCAACACTCTCTCTCGATACACTATAGCTCTTAAAGAAAAAACCGTCTATACCCACATACAATACCTCCCCTTCCAACATGCTCCTAGGGCACCGAACCCACCAGGAAAACTCACCCGAACTGTGGTGTTAGTCACACGGTACTATCGCACCCCTCGACTTGATCACCGTCACCAAAAGAACCCTTCAGGAACAACAGAGTTCCCTTGCAATGCCATCCAGAACTATCTTCCCAAGTACCATGACCTATGATTCGCAACCGACGATCTACCCGCCTATAATAAGGATCCACCCGCATACCAACTTCTAGCCATCAGAAATAGTGATGTTTATAAAAGTGCTCATGGAAGATTGTTATGCCCGGAAGAATACAAGCAGATGGATGAAATCACCAAACAGATACGGGAGTGTAGCGCACAAATCTGGTTAATTAGCCAAAGGATCAGAATACCAGGAAGGCCCCGCATTCTCATGGAAGACATTGTAACATTGTTGGTGTTTATACTTAATTCTCGCCGTGTGCTGTACACTGGACCAATTTTATTGGTGTGTAGCGCTGTGGTACAAGAATAAAGAAATCTAATTACATAATTATTTTGACGTGCGACAAAAGGTCTGCACGTCCAAACATTGCAATATTATATATACATATTGATGCGTATACATACGCATCGGCACGAACAAGAAATCAGACGACGAGGGCGAGGCTCTCCCTAAGACGAAGTAGAGCCCTTACACCCTCCCCAGCAAGATTGTACCAAGGGTGCAATCTGAAATTAAAGATAAGGAAAGGCATAGCTTTCCTTGAGAAGATGACAAGGTGATGGCCTCGAATTTCAAACTGGACCCATAGGCGATCCTTCGACCTCCATGTCATGACGCGACAGCTCCTCGTGATCTGGGAGCTGCTCAACGTTTACAGTCTCCGGGTTGTATTGAGCGTTCCCGGCCGGAGGTCCCTTATCATGTGGGAGGACCGAGAGGTTGGTCCTCGAATCAATTTTTAAGCCTTTTTCAAGGCGTTTGGAGAGGGGTTTCCCTCTCTTTCCCTTTGCTTTCCTCCTTTGAGATAAGGAGGGTCTTGAGACCCTCGGCACCGGGTAAACCCTGCTCCATGTGGGTTCGGGTGGCGGCTTCATGCTCGTCAGATGATTTCTTGCGAAATCTCTGAACAGGGAATCGCAGTCCCTGGAAGTTAGTCCGCACTTGTGAAAGTGCGTGACTATGTCGTCGAGCGTGTATTCGCCCGTGTGTACTAGTCGGTACGGGGCATACGCGACCAAGCACCCTTCATCCTCCACGAGCCTTAGACGGGCCAGAGTACCCTTGAATAGGCCCAGTTTCTCAAAGAGATGACAGGACAGCCACCAAAACCAAGCGGTAGTACCTTCACTTGGATGGGGTTCTGTCATCTTGAGGAACATCCACGCCGTAACATCCAGGACATTATAGCGGCCGTCTGTTCCTCGCCGGATAGAAGTGGGGAGCTCGCCCCTCATCGCGAGCTCTTCAACGTCGGGTTCCCTTGACAAGTCGCTGAGGGGAAGGAATCCCGATGCTGTGGCGTCCCTCACCGCCCAACGTTGAGCGGCGGATCTTTGATCGAGAGGCACCTTAGATGCCTCTCTAGCCATCTGCATGGGCTTCCCATTCTCCCAGTACCACTTGCCAGTGGCTGGTCATTTAGCCCATAGATGAGCGGCGTCCTCATCCCAGTAGGTTTTTACGTCCATGTGGACGTGCCCGAATTTGCTCAACTTGTAAAGTCTACTGACTTTATTGAGCCTAAAGGACGCTGGGTCCCCTAGAGGAGAGCTTTGGCAGCCCGGGGGAAATTGCCCGGTCTTCGTTCTCCTAGAGCCTGTGGGAGGCTCATATTTCTTTGAATGAGACAGGGCTCCCTCAATTCTTGAGACGAGGGAGGCTTCGTCTACCATCATTCAAGAGGAGGAGGAAGGGTTTTCCCCCTCTACTCTGTGGAATTCCCGGGTGTGCTCGCGCCTAGATTCGCTAAGTGCCATTCCGAGCTCCTCCTCATCACCCGACAGAGAAGGAGCCTTTGCATCGACTTCGCTGTCGAAGTCTGAGTCCGTTTCGTACATCGTCCTTTTCCCTTTTCCTTTTGACGAGGGAAGGGGGGCAGACGAGGACGAAAATGTCGGAGGAGGAACGCGTGAACGATCCTCCTCAGCCGGGACGATAGGCGCGGGGGAGATTTGATGACGTGGGGCTGCGGAGCGGCAAGCTCTGGGGGAAGGGCTTTCGCGCTTCCGCTTGCCCCGATGCTCGCTCTGGTGAGCCTCTTCCCCGCCAGCATAGGCCAACCTAGAGGAGTTTTCACTCCTCGACGTTTGTAGTAATTCTTCGACTCTCTTTTCGAGAGTCTCTTTCTCTTTTGAGAGTTTTGCAACTCTCTGATGATACTCGTCGAGCTTGTCTTCGAGCTCGCGGAGTCTCCTCTCGCTCCTCCTTAGACCGTCGTCGTAGGCCCGGTCTACTTCCTTTCTCAGGTGCAGGACATCCTCCCAATGCCTGTGTTGTTTTTCGACAAAGAGGGCTAGAGCGCCCCCTTGGGTGTTGTCCAGGACATGCCTGGAAAAACGAGCACAATCCCCGCATTGTTTCGGATGCAAGGGAAGGTGGACGACCGGGTGGATAACCCAGTCCGGGATTAGGTTCGAAAGGATGTCTGCAGCATCCATATTGTCGTGAGGAGATGAAGATCTCCTCGGTTGTTTTGAGCCGTGATGGCTCGATTCTCCTGCGCGAGGAGAGGGGCTACGCTCTTCGCGTTGCTCATCTCTCCTGGTACGTTCAAAACGACTGTAGCTGTCAGCGGACATGTCGTTTGGGTAAATTTATCGTGTGGGAAATTTCCACGCGTTTTGTTTCGGAGTTGAAACAAATTCCCAGGACACCTGGTTGGCCAATTGGCCGTTTCACTGCCACCGTCGTGTTTTTACTCGCGACATAAATCCGAGGGTGTTTTCACACCCTCAAGCTCTAGATATTGATCTAGAGCTTCAAGTTCTTCTACTACTTCCAGAGGTTCCCAAGTGGAATCTCCAAGTTCCCATCGCACCTTGAAAAGGAGTTTAGGAGACCATCGGTGGTCTTCTATCGCTTGGACGACCCATTCTTGATCAGGGTCGTTTCCAACGTCGTAATGTACTCGAGTTTCCCTCTTAGGGAATTTGTTCGAGTTGTTCTCAACAAACGGTTTTAGAACCTTTTCGTGGAAGACATCGTGAATACGCCTTGCCTTCAGGTCTGGTGGTAGATCGATCTTATATGTAGATCGTTCCGGAAAATTTTCTAGGACCTCGTAGGGTCCTAAGTACTTTGGGCAAAGCTTTCGAGCTCGTCCCTTTGGAAGATTTATGTTTTCTGTTGAGAGGAAAACTAAGTCACCCTTATGGAAGGCTTGCCCTTCCCGGCGATGTCTGTTCGCTGCTACCGCTTGACGCGTACGTTGAGCGGTCAATTTATCAAATGTTTTATCGAGAACATCCTTGATGTTCTCTATGAATTGCTTAACTCCTGTATGTGATGCTCCGTGGTCGATTCCTTGAATCATCCTGGGCATCCATCCATAATTGGATTCAAACGGAGAGTAGCCAGTGGATTCACTGACTGCTGAGTTCATAGCGAACTCAACCATCGGCAATTGTGACTTCCAGTTGTCCTGGTAGTCATTTACCAACGACCTCAGTATCTGGGACATTGTTTGGATAGCTCTTTCGGAAGAGCCATCAGTTTGAGGGTGATAGGACGACGACATGAGCAGTCTTTGTCCTAGGATTTTGCTAAGTTCACTCCAGAACATAGAGGTGAACTTCGTATCTCTGTCAGATACGACAGACTCCGGTATACCATGGAGTCTAACAATTTCTTTAACGAATAGTTCAGCTATTTCTTTAGCCGATGCATTCGTTCTAGTAGGGAGTAGGTGAACCATGGCGGTCATCCTACAAATAGCTAGAAGGACATAATCAGATCCTTCTATTTCAGTGAACGGACCAACAAAGTCCATTCCTATGCTTTCCCAAGGTCTCGACGGAATAGGCATCGTATGAAGCCATCCCGGGGTCTTCTGCCTCGAGACCTTCGTTGTTTGGCATTTTCCGCAGGATTTGCAGAAATCCTCCACATCTGTGGCGATATTAGGCCACCAGAACCAACGCCGGGTATATCCTAGCGTTCTTTGTGTTCCGAGATGGCCCAACGTGATGTGGCAGGTGTCAATGATGACACCTCGAATACTCTTCCCTTTGAGTAGTCCATTCGGTACACAGACTACTCTTTGTCCGATCCTATTGGTAGTCCATAGGATCCCTTTCTTTAGATCGAATCTTTCGTATCGATCTACATTCTTCCAAATTTCTGTGAAGAATTTATCATTTATGTATTCCTTAGGAATACATTTCAAGACGACTTTTAACGAATTGTCGTCTAGGTTGAGGCCTGGGACCTCGGTTGTTCCGACTTCCTTGTTGGAAGTTAGCTCTTTCGACTCGATTTCTTGAGTCTCTAGTTTATCTTGAATTGGAATGTCCTCCGATTCAATAATTGCTAAACGGGCATGAGACTGAGTTAATTCATCTCGCCTGTTTAAGGAGAGATCTTCTCCTTCCGGGTCTAATCTCGAGTCAGCGTTAACATACGCAGCAACATCATGGACCTCATTTGGTCCATCATTTGTATAGTAGCGCGATAAACTATCCGCTACTTTGTTTTTCTCTCCCTTGAGATATTTCATCTCAAAGTTAAATCGAGATAGGTATTCCCACCATCTCATACGTCTTTGAGACCCGGTTTGAGTCTCTTTAAAGAAAGTTAACGCTTGGTGATCCGTAACTACTGTGAATCGGAGACCCAGCAGCTTGTCTTCCCAACGTAATAGAGCTTCTAGGATCCCTAGTAGCTCTTGTTCCCAAGTGCAGTAGTTCATCTGCGCTGAGGTGAATTTGCGGGATATGAATCCTGCAGGCATGCAGGTATCCCAAGTGGGGCCTTGCCCATACCAGGCGCCTATTCCGCTAGCGGAGGCATCTGTAATAACCCAGATGGGAACATCTAGGTTTTTGTTTATCGGTTTACAGACTGGTGCTTTAGCTACCAATCTTTTCAGTCCACGGAAGCAGTTTTCGTGGTAGTCTGTCCAGACGAACTCCCGATTGTTGCTGCACATTCCTGATAATGGAGCGGTTAACTCCGTAACATTTGGCAGAAATTGTGACAGATATTGGATCACTCCGTTGAACCTGAGAACGTCTGTATAGTCTCTAGGCGTTCTCCAATTTAGGATCTTGTCGATCTTCGAGGGATCAATGTGAATTCCTTCATCATCGATAATAAATCCAAGACAGTCCATTCTAGTGGACAGAACGTCTATCTTCTTAAGATTGCAACTCAAGTATAGCTTGAGTTTACGCAGTCTGTTAAAAGTCACTTCGAGGTGACTATTGTGTTCCTCCAATGTACTGGAATACACAAATATATCGTCCTGATAGCAGTGCAAGAAATTTGCTATCATATCTGCAAAGGAGACGTTCATGAGCCTCTGAAACGTTGGAGGTCCATTCTTATCTCCTTGTTGCATTACACGGCTAATCATGTTGCCGTATATTGTTGCAAATACCGAGCGTTGTTCATGCTTGGGCAAAATGCGAATTTGTTCATACGCATCTGA
Organism: Amanita rimosa; assembly: GCA_023014395.1. Classification (NCBI taxonomy): domain Eukaryota; kingdom Fungi; phylum Basidiomycota; class Agaricomycetes; order Agaricales; family Amanitaceae; genus Amanita; species Amanita rimosa. Next base: position 1,376,473 of record JAEBUO010000001.1, on the reverse strand, counting down.
GAGGTCGATTTTTGTTCTAAATCGAGCTCTCGCTAGATCATTCCTGATCGTTTCTTGATCAGGCATCGGAGTAACATCTGCCAAGGTGTTATCGTTTCGTTGCCTAGCATCGATGACGGTTCTTATTTTCCCGTCTCGTTTAATTACAATTAATAGAGGCGCTGATGACGGAAGGCTAGTCCTTTCCCACCATCCAGCCTCTAGGCAGCGGTCAACTTTCGCTTTAAGCTCATCTCTGAGCGGTTCAGGGCATTTGGGTGCCCTATGATTTATCTTAAGATTCGGGTTTATTAAAGGAATCTCATGGTTTATTTCCCTTAAGGGCGGTAAATCCGGCTTTTCAGGAATGAATAAATCTTGGATCTCATCGATCCATTTTTGGCGCAGTTTAAGACGATCCTCCACGGTGATGGAGGTGGTACCCTCTGTGCACACGCCGGCTAGCATCTGAGGGTTGGCGTCCTCTAGTCAATGAGAACGTTTGTTAGGCTTGAATTTGCCCTTCGCGTTCTCTTTAAATTTTATGGGTTCTTTAAGGGACCCTTTTGAAGGCGGCGTTATGCTGCCTGATCCCTCCCCCACCTTGCCAAGAGGAATTGAAAATTCCCCTTCACGTACTGGGAACCATTTATCTCCCAGTTTAAAGGAACCGCTGCCCGCATAATTGAGCAGCACATTGTGTTCTTTTAGGAACGGTGTTCCTAATATAACCTGGTACCTATCCAGGTTTACAATATCAAAGTAGCGATTTTGTTTTAAATCGCCTACTCGTAATTCTGCTCTTGCTCCGTAATTTATTGCGGATCTTGAGCCTGAAGTTGCCATTTGCAACTTGACTGGTTTCTTAAGCTGGAACATGTCCAGCTTATTGACGGTAGCGAAGTTCGCTGATATCATGTCCAGCGTGCTTCCACCGTCGAGGAGCACATGTGCCTTCTGTCCGTTAATGCGCATGTATCCCTCGATTACGCCCAAGCGTCTGAAATCTCGCTTGGGACCATCCTCGATGCGGTTTTGGGCCACATCCTTGGTCGATCTGAGTCGATAAGCGACTTGGTCAACCGACTCTGTTACTTTAGAGGATTTCAGACAATCCTCAGATTCTTCCTCTAGAAGTCGCATAACCGCTACCTCTAAAGTAATATCAGGTTTGGAAGAGAGTTCTATTGGATTCTCTTTCTTAAGGTCCATCTCCTCCTGAGTGAAACCTTTCGATAATGACCAATCCATTAAGTTGGTCCTATCATTCCCAGACTCATGCTCCGAGTCTGTCGGTTCTTCTAATCTGGTGCAAGCGCACCAGTCCTCTAGAGATAACTCATCATTATCTCCATCATCTTCTGAGGCATCTCCCTGTTGTGCCTCGTGTGCTTCTTCAGCGGAGGCATATTGCTCTTCTGCGTCAGAAAGTTCTTCGGCTTCTGCAGCATTTACAGTGCCGTCTTTAAGCTCTCCGTCATCGAGAACTTCAGCGTTAGCAGATTTCTTAAATCTGCTGTTTTTCTTTGGGCAGTTGGGGCTAGTATGCCCTTTCTGCTTGCAAAAATAACACTCGATAGATTTCAAGTCGTTATTGTTGGTTTTATTAAAGGCACCCTTCTCAGGAGCCTTGTAACTCGTCTGTTTCTTAGACGAGTCTTTAGACGTCGATGGTTTCCCCAACGTCTTTGTTGTTGAGCGCTTTTGTCGGTCGCGCTCCTCCCAAGTTTCATAGAGATAGGCCTCCTCTATAAACTTAGCTGCTTCGAAAATAGCACTTAGATTGCTATTTTCAGGGTTGTAGCCGTGTCTCACAACCTTGGTTGAGATTTCCGGCTTCAAGGCGCTGAGAAATCTCCTCGCCATATCATATTCAGAAGGTATCTGAATCATCTGTTGGCTCAGACGCTCCAAATCCTTCTTTAATTCGGTTACTGACCGTCCCTTCTGGGAGAGACGGTCAAATTTCATAGCAGCGTCTCGTGAAGAGGCGTCCCTAACGAAATATCTCTTGAGGGCTACCATAGAGTCCTCAAAATTCCAACTACGATCAGTATTAGAGTTGATCGTATGTTGATACCATTTTAGGGCTTTCCCTTTCAGGATCTGCCCTAGGAAGGTGACTCTAAATAAATCAGCTTCCGGTTTCAGCAGCGAGTAGATGCTGAAGAAATTGAGGAGTTGCCTCTCGAATTTGAGGAACTCGTCGATGGTTTCTCCTCCTTCATATTCAGGAGGAGATAGTTTAACCCCGAGTTTACCGAGGTTAATCGGTTCAAGAGAAGAGTCGTATGCCGATTCCGCATCTCTTATTTCTTTACGGACCATCTCGTCCGTTCTTTCAGAAGTCTTGTCTGAATGTGTTAGAGGATTTGCTGTTAGCGATCCTCTACCCAAATTGCTAATGGAGAAACTCGGTCTCGGGCCTCTCCAAGTCTCCCTTTGTCTGTGAGGAAGGTTTAAACTCTCCTCTCTGATATCCGAGACCTCCTCTCTGAACCTCGTTCGTTGAGGTGGCGCGGTTATTTCTGGGCTAGAACGTCCGTCGTTGCTAGTCCGTTTGACAGGAACTGCGTTAGATCCTGTCAAAAATCGAGGTCTCTCGAGAGCCTCCTGAATCCGAACCGGTCTCTGGAACGGATTCATTCTGTGAAACAGAGTTTCAGGAGATACTCCGTTTCGTATTTCGACAATGACCAAGTTTCTGGCACTTGCGGTCATTCTCATTTCGTAGTTGAACAAAGTTTCATTCGTTCCTTGCCTATTGGCAATGTCAGATGATTTTGATATCATCTCTTGCTTCTTGAGGCCGACTAAAACCTCAAGCTGCGAATCGCTTATAGGTAGACTTTCGTCCTGCCTATTATCACGAGACAATCTCGTTTCCAGGACAGTCTCAACAGCAGGTTTTCCCTCGCTGATATAGTCAAGAGCAGAGTCTTGACTAGCAGATCGGTAACCGAAGTTCCTGCTATAATTTGATCTGGCTCGCTCGCGCGAGTCAGAACGCCCTCGGTGATGTCGAGGTGAATCGCTTCGCCTCTCAAGAAGCATTGCGATATGTTCTAGGAGATTATTAGTCTCCTTCGTTTTCTCTTCCAATTTCTGGAAGTTATGGGAAAGGCTCACATGGTTTATGGCCATGAGCCTTTCTAGGTCCTTTTGCCCTTGGACCAATTGTCCTAGGACTTCTATGGTTTTGGGCTGCGATACCGCAATGGTGTGCGACCCTTGTCCCTCCGTTTCGGTGGGCTGAGATAGTCTGGTCAAATTGGCCAGATCCTCTCTAATAGAGTCTTTGTCGACTCTTTCAGATTCAAAATTCAACGGAGAGATTGAATCTTCAACCTCTCTTTCATCATCAGATTCTTCTCTGATGTCCTGAAACTTGACCGTTCTTGGGTCGGGTTTCGTAGTGGTTCCAAAGTGCTTGGCCAAGGTATCACTGAATAAATCATCAGTGATAGAGGTAGCAGATACCTCTAGTTGCTTGGGAGCCGATCCGGTTCCCTTTGGTAGTACCGTCGGCTCTCTGCTCAACGGTGGTCGTTGTTTCCCCGTTTGGGGCTTTACACGGTCGACATGTTGATGTGCCTTGGGCGCCATTCTTGCGGCCATTGGAGATCGATTTAAATCGATTTCTGTGCTTGTCGTTTTAACCACCGCTGAATAGGGTGGTTTCTTTGGTGACTGCGCTGTTCTCGGTAACAGTCGAGTCGGTGAGGTTCCTTTGGGAGCCTCCGTGGTTCTTCGGCCGCTTGGGGAAGGCGTCAGCCGAGCCTTTGGTTGAGAAGTGCTAGCACTTCTTTTGGTGACATGTTGATCGTCGAGAGGCTTGTAACCTCCCGGAATGCTCAGGCTCACTGAGCGTGGCACCATCACTGGGGAACTCTCCCTCGTATTCGAAGGAGAGTTCGAGAGGTCCTCTCGCCGCTTGTGCGAGGGTTTCCTCGGGGGACCGAACGACATCGTCTAGTGACGTCTTGTCCGGTTGTGCGCTACACTACCAATTGGTAGTGTAAAAAAGTGTAACGTTGTTGGTGTTTATACTTAATTCTCGCCGTGCGCTGTACACTGGACCAATTTTATTGGTGTGTAGCGCTGTGGTACAAGAATAAAGAAATCTAATTACATAATTATTTTGATGCGCGACAAAAGGTCTGCACGTCCAAACATTGCAATATTATATATACATATTGATGCGTATACATACGCATCGGCACGAACAAGAAATCAGACGACGAGGGCGAGGCTCTCCCTAAGACGAAGTAGAGCCCTTACAGACATCCTTGATGATCTTGATTATTTGTCTACTGCAATGGCAGAGGTAATAGTGGATATTATCAGGCGAATCAGAAGATTCTTAGTCACCCCAACAACAACACCAGGAATCGAACATTTAAATTCATTAACCAGGTTCATCACAGAGGAACGAGAACTCCTCACCGACCCTGCAATCGAAGATCCACTAGATACAGAAAATTGGGATTCAGACACGGAAATCAGCGACCTGGAACACATATAAATTTCCAGGTATCATCACCTAACGTCAACACTCATATCATACCAACATGTTCACCTTCTTCGCCCTTGTCGCCTACTTCACCATCCTGGCCCTCCTCTCCTGCGCTCACTGGCGCATCGACAAAACCGCTGCTGCTCTCTCACCCTTCCTCGCCGTCCCGGACCTCCCGCTAGAGGTCTTCATCAAAAACACCACCATTGTCCACTTCGAAGACGATGATCTTCACGTTCACCCAGCCAATTTGCTTCCCCAGGTATACCCAGACGACCACCACCTTCCCCACTTTGCCCAATTTGTCAAACGGAACACCACACTCACCGTCGTCGCCGACGCCCTTGCCGCCGCCACCTGCTCCATCACTAACCTCTCCTCCGCCACCAACAACCTCGCCACCCTCACTCTTACCATCGACCCACATGAGATGACGTACGAGGAACGCAACTCCTTTTTACGAAACACACAAAATCTGCATTGCGCTGCAGAAGCGCTCAAATGGAAGGTGGAGACTTCTACAAAAGAATTGGACAACGCCGTCAAGTGGGCCGAGTCCAGAACGGACCATGGCTGGACTACCTCTGGCTGGTAGAAGTCGGTGACTTCTCGCATACAAAGGGGGTAATGTTACAATTCTCTTTTCCCTCTGTTAACGGATTACATTTACTTGTTACAAACCCATAGTTACACCTTGGACGTTATCTCCTTTCATAGCTACCTTCACCTTTCCTTTTCCAGATAGCTATGCTCTTTCCCCTTTAGTATCCATTGTTCTTTAAACGTATATAAACCCCTCTCATGTACCATAGTTCTTTAGTTCCAACTTAGTCGAATCATATCCATAACTTGAACGCTCTTTTGCTCGTCGCCTCAACCGCTCTCCTCGCTCTCTCTCTAGCCTTTGTCATCGTCAGACTTAGTGCCTAGAACCCTCGTCCAGTGATTGGGAACAGACCGAGACTCTGTTTGTCGCTGTAGACTTGGACGCTGAACAACGTTGTGGACATCGACCGTAACATGCGCCAGCTAGCCTTTGAAGGTTGACATCCTCTAGTCAATGAGAATGTTTGTCAGGCTTGGATCTGCCCTTCATGTTCTCTTTAAATTCTATGGGTTCTTTGAAGGACCCTTTAGTAGGTGGCATTGTGCTGCCTGATCCCTCCCCCACCTTACCAAGAGGAATTGAAAATTCCCCTTCTCATACTGGGAACCATTTGTCTCCCAGCTTGAAAGAACCGCTGCCCACATAATTAAGCAGCATGTTATGTTCTTTTAGGAACGGTGTTCCTAGTATGACCTGATATCTATCCAGGTTCACAATATCAAAGTAGCGATTTTGTTTCAAATCACCTACTCTTAGTTCGGCTCTTGCTCCGTAATTTATAGTGGATCTCGAGCCTGAAGTTGCCATCTGCAACTTAACAGGTTTCTTAAGTTTGAACATGTCCAACTTATTGACAGTAGCGAAATTCGCTGATATCATATCCAGCGTGCTTCCACCATCAAGAAGTATATGCGCCTTTTGTCCATTGATGCACATGTAACCTTCTATTACACCCAAGCGTCTAAAATCGTGCTTAGGGCCATCCTTGATGCGGTTTTGAGCCACATCCTTTGTCAATCTGAGTCGATATGCGACTTGGTCAACCGACTCTGTTACTTTAGAGGATTTCAGACAATCCTCAGGTTCTTCCTCTAGAAGTCGCATAACCGCTACCTCTAAAGTAACATCAGGTTTAGGAGAGAGTTCTATTGAATCCTCTTTCATAAGGTCCATCTCCTCCTGGATGAAACCTTTCGATAATGACCAATCCATTAAGTTGGTCCTATCATTTCCAGACTCATGCTCCGAGTCTGTCGGTTCTTCTAATCTGGTGCAAGCGCACCAGTCCTCTAGGGATAACTCATCATTATCTCCATCATCTTCTGAGGCATCTCCCTGTTGTGCCTCGTGTGCTTCTTCAGCGGAGGCATATTGCTCTTCTGCGTCAGAAAGTTCTTCGGCTTCTGCAGCATTTACAGTGCCGTCTTTAAGCTCTCCATCATCGAGAACTTCAGCGTTAGCAGATTTCTTAAATCTGCTGTTTTTCTTTGGGCAGTTGGGGCTAGTATGCCCTTTCTGCTTGCAAAAATAACACTCAATAGATTTCAAGTCGTTATTGTTGGTTTTATTAAAGGCACCCTTCTCAGGAGCCTTGTAACTCATCTGTTTCTTAGACAAGTCTTTAGACGTCGATGGTTTCCCCAACGTCTTTGTTGTTGAGCGCTTTTGTTGGTCACGCTCCTCCCAAGTTTCATAGAGATAAGCCTCCTCTATAAACTTAGCTGCTTCGAAAATAGCACTTAGATTGCTATTTTCAGGGTTGTAGCCGTGTCTCACAACCTTGGTTGAGATTTCCGGCTTCAAGGCGCTGAGAAATCTCCTTGCCATATCATATTCAGAAGGTATCTGAATCATCTGTTGGCTCAGACGTTCCAAATCCTTCTTTAATTCGGTTACTGACCGTCCCTTCTGGGAGAGACGGTCAAATTTCATAGCGGCGTCTCGTGAAGAGGCGTCCCTAATGAAATATCTCTTGAGGGCTACCATAGAGTCCTCAAAATTCCAACTGCGATCAGTATTAGAGTTGATCGTATGTTGATACCATTTTAGGGCTTTCCCTTTCAGGATCTGCCCTAGGAAGGTGACTCTAAATAAATCAGCTTCCGGTTTCAGCAGCGAGTAGATGCTGAAGAAATTGAGGAGTTGCCTCTCGAATTTGAGGAACTTGTCAATGGTTTCTCCTCCTTCATATTCAGGAGGAGATAGTTTAACCCCGAGTTTACCAAGGTTAATCAGTTCAAGAGAAGAGTTGTATGCTGATTCCGCATCTCTTATTTCTTTATGGACCATCTCATCCATTCTTTCAGAAGTCTTGTCTGAATGTGTTAGAGGATTTGCTGTTAGCGATCCTCTGCCCAAATTGCTAATGGAGAAACTCGGTCTCGGGCCTCTCCAAGTCTCCCTTTGTCTGTGAGGAAGGTTTGAACTCTCCTCTTTGATATCCGAGACCTCCTCTCTGAACCTCGTTTGTTGGGGCAGCGCGGTTATTTCTGGGCTAGAACGTCCGTCGTTGCTAGTCCGTTTGACAGGAACTGCATTAGATCCTGTCAAAAATTGAGGTCTCTCAAGAGCCTCCTGAATCCAAACCGGTCTCTGGAATGGATTCATTCTGTGAAACAGAGTTTCAGGAGATACTCCGTTTCGTATTTCGACAATGACCAAGTTTCTGGCACTCGTGGTCATTCTCATTTCGTAGTTGAACAAAGTTTCATTTGTTCCTTGCCTATTGGCAATGTCAGATGATTTTGATATCATCTCTTGCTTCTTGAGGCCGACTAGAACCTCAAGCTGTGAATCGCTTATAGGTAGACTTTCGTCCTGCCTATTATCATGAGACAATCTCGTTTCTGGGACAGTCTCAACAGCAGGTTCTCCCTCGCTGATATAGTCAAGAGCAGAGTCTTGACTAGCAGATTGGTAACCGAAGTTTCTGCTATAATTTGATCTGGCTCGCTCGCGTGAGTCAGAACGCCCTCAGTGATGTCGAGGTGAATCGCTTCGCCTCTCAAGAAGCATTGCGATATGTTCTAGGAGATTATTAGTCTCCTTCGTTTTCTCTTCCAATTTCTGGAAGTTATGGGAAAGGCTCACATGGTTTCTGGCCATGAGCCTTTCTAGGTCCTTTTGCCCTTGGACCAGTTGTCCTAGGACTTCTATGGTTTTGGGCTGTGACACCACAATGGTGTGCGACCTTTGTCCCTCCGTTTCGGTGGGCTGAGATAGTCTGGTCAAATTGGCCAGATCCTCTCTAATAGAGTCTTTGTCGACTCTTTCAGATTCAAAATTCAACGGAGAGATTGAATCTTCAACCTCTCTTTCATCATCAGATTCTTCTCTGATGTCCTGAAACTTGACCGCTCTTGGGTCGGGTTTCGTAGTGGTTCCAAAGTGCTTGGCCAAGGTATCACTGAATAAATCATCAGTGATAGAGGTAGCAGGTACCTCTAGTTGCTTGGGAGCCGATCCGGTTCCCTTTGGTAGTACTGTCGGCTCTCTGCTCAATGGCGGTTGTTGTTTCCCCGTTTGGGGCTTTACACGGTTGATGTGTTGATGCGCCTTGGGCGCCATTCTTGCGGCCATTGGAGATCGATTTAAATCGATCTCTGTGCTTGTTGTTTTAACCACCACTGAATAGGGTGGTTTCTTTGGTGACTGCGCTGTTCTCAGTAACAGTCGAGTCAGTGAGGTTCCTTTGGGAGCCTCCGTGGTTCTTCGGCCGCTTGGGGAAGGTGTCAGCCGAGCCTTTGGTTGAGATGTGCTAGCACTTCTTTTGGTGACGTGTTGATCGTCGAGAGGCTTGTAACCTCCCAGAATGCTCAGACTCACTGAGCGTGGCACCATCACTGGGGAACTCTCCCTCATATTCGAAGGGGAGTTCGAGAGGTCCTCTCGCCGCTTGTGCGAGGGTTTCCTCAGGGGACCGAACGACATCGTCTAGTGACGTCTTGTCCGGTTGTGCGCTACACTACCTATTGGTAGTGTAAAAAAGTGTAACGTTGTAGTGTTTCTATACTTATTTCTCGCGGTGCGCCGTACACTGAACCAAATTTTATTGGTGTGTAGCACTAGTGCAAAGAAAAAGTAAAAACTAATTACATAATCATTTGACGTGCGACTAAAGGTCTGCACATCCAAACATTGCTATATATATATATGTACGAAACGATGCATATAAATACGCATCATCAAGAAACAAGAAATCAAAACCAAGGGCGAGGCTCTCCCTAGGACGAAGTAGAGCCCTTACACAATTCCTGCTAGTTTAATCGGATCCATTTGAATACATCCAGGGGTGATGATCATCCCTAGGAACTCGACTTCTTGTGTGGCAAACTTGCACTTTTCCAGTTTCAGGAATAGATTGTTATTCTGTAATTGTTGTAAAACTTGTTTTGTCCACTCTACCAATTGTTCTAACATTTCCATGCAGATTAACATATTGTCCATGTAGATAATTAGCCATCCTTTGTTGATCATGTCTATGAAGTATTTGTTCATCATAGTCTGAAAGGTCGACAGTGAATTGCATAGTCCAAAGAACATAACTGTCAGTTCATAGAGTCTTTGATTGGTAATAAAGGCTGCTTTCCATTCATCTCCCTTTTTGATGCGAACATTGTTGTATCCCCATCAAAGGTCTAGTTTGGTGAAATACTTGGCGCCTCAGAGTTTAGTCATGAGATCGGAGACTAGGGGAAGGGGATACACATTCTTGATGGTCCATTCATTCAGATATTGGTAATCCTGACAGGGTCAGAGTGTTCCGCTTTCTTTCTTGGCTACAAAGAAGAATGGTGATGCTTGTGGTGAAGTAGACAGTTTAATATATCCTTTTTGGAGTTGTTCGTCGATCCATTCATCTAACAGTTCTTGTTCTTTGACGGATAAGGGATAGAGTTTACTGGCTTTTGGAACAAAACCTTCCTTAGTGTTAAATGCATGATCCCATGGTCAACTGGATGGGAATTGTTCTGACACTTTTTTGTCAAAGATAGTGCACCACTGCTCATATTCTGACAGTAATGTAGTAGATGGTTTGTCCTTCTTTAACCTGTGCTCCAGTTCCTGTGACACTGACATTTTGACTCTGATCCAGTAATAGTCTTCTCCCTGTTAGGACTAATCCCCACATAATCACAAGCCTCGTAGAAAGAGAATAGATTAGAGACGAGACTAAAGACACAATAGTCTGTGACCTATGAGAAGGAAACAATCTAGAGTCTTAAGGACTCCTACCTACAGAACGCACTCCTTATATACCTGAGTCGTTGGTCTGTGTGCACAGTCTGCACAGCAACAAGACCTAGACCCATCTCCCAGACCTGTCCTGACTCACCCAGACTCCCGGTCCCTTCCCGCAAACACCGTTTCACCCAATATCCCCTAATAGCCTTGATCATATAGCCACCCTGGGTTATATAATCCTCCTGCCATATCTGGATAGGGGTCCTGCGTCGTATGCTCGCGTCTTGTTATACGTCTGTAGGCCTCTGAATAAAATAGAGAAAAATACAGAAAAAAGTCCATATCGTAACATGACCTCCTCCTTAAGACTTCATGTCCCGGGAAGTCACGCGTTGGTCTTAAATCGCTTCAGCACTGGGCGGTATATCATGCAATGGTTTGCCTTAGGGGAATTAAGCATGGGTTTAACCAGCCCACTGCGCTCAAGGTCTCTTGAGAATGCCCCTTCTGTGTTGGGTTCAGCGTAGATGAGTTTGCGGTCACCTTTCCACCGTTGCCAATTCCGTTTTAATCTGTCGAGGTAGTCACGCTCGAATTTGCCATCTTCCCAACCGAACAACCATTTGGGAGCCTTTGTATCCGTGTAGTTATGCCAATTTTTAAACCGTAAGTCTGTGATTGCCAATCGCCAGGGAGCACTTGGATTTTGCCTGTGGAACTTCTGAACCTCTTTCTTAGCATTAGCGAGATTCTCTGTTGGTTCCCATGTTGATTCTTCCATGGGGTAGTTTTTCCATTTGACCAAGTACTCAAGCCTGCCACTGTTTCATCCACTAACTCTACTGTCCATGACCTCTTCAACTTCGTACTTGTCATCCTCGGATTCTTCCACCATCTGTGCCTCTTTACATTTGGCAATCTTTTCGATTTGATTGGGGAATTCTGGAGCAATGTAGGGTTTCAAAAGTACTTCGTTGAAGATGTTGTAAATTTTCCAAGCAGCAGGGACTTTTAATCGGTATGCAGATGTGCCAACTTTCTCAACCACTTCCAAGGGACCCACAAACTTGCCATCTAATTTCTTTGTTGCTCGAAGCATTGGCAAATTTTCTGTACTGAGGTACACCTTATCTCCTGGTTGGTAGTTTTGTGCTGGTGTTCTGTGAGCATCCCACCGCTTTTTCATTGCTTCAGTGGTTTTCTCCAGTGCGGTTTTAGCTTTGGCGTGGACATCCTCAATTTCTTTGACTAATTCCTCCATGACAACCGTTTTTGGCTGATATAACGGATTCATCCCCTTGTTGGGATGTCTTCCATAGTTCATGAAAAACAGTGAAAATCCAGTAGACAAATGTACTCGGTCGTTATGGCAGAATTGAGCCACTGCAAGCCAATCACTCCAATTATCCTGTCGATGATTGACAAACATTGTCAGGAATTCTTTGACTTCCTGATTAACACGTTCTGTCTGTCCATTGGTTTGCAGGTGATAAGCCATGGATCTGTTAGCCTGTATTCCCAGAATCCCATACAGATCGTCCATGAACTTAGAAACGAATTGCGGTCCTCAATTGCTAATCACCTTTTTTGGCAACCCGTGTTCCCGGAAAACGTTGTCTCGAAATAGAACTGCTACTCCTTGTGACATGATTGATGATGTTGTTGGAAGGAAATAAGCCTTTTTTGTGAACTGGTCTACTACAACCATGATCATGTCATTACCCTTTGAGTCCAGCAATGGTCCGATTAGATCTACCAAGATGACTTCCCATGGTGCATCAGGGATCTCATTTGGATTTAATGGCACCGCTCTTGGCTGTCAATCCGGTTTTGCTCTCTGGCACGTTTTGCATCCTCGTATAAAACGCTCAATGTCCTTTCGCATTTGTGGCCACCAGAAATTGCGAGTGAGACTTTCCACAGTCTTGACTACCCCTGAATGTCCCCAGGAGTGATGAATTTGAATTAGATCACCCCTGATTCGCACGTCTGCTGGAACGTAAATTTGACCCTTCCATTCAACTAGTCCTTTCTCAATCTTAAAGTCCGAGTCCTGCTGTTCAATACCTTGCCATACCTGAGTTTCCCACTGCCGAGCCGAGACCTTTTGGATCTCCTTAATGATATCCTTGATTGCCCGATCATCATCATAGACCCTTACGAACAAATGATCCTTCAGGAGTATCACCCCTTCATTATCATTTTGTCCCTTTTCATGTCCTGCTCTTCTTGACAATAAATCCGCTTTTGAGCTGGACTTCCCGGACCGGTGTTTAATGATGAAATTGAACTCCTGCAAGTCCGTGACCCATTGTGCCTGTCGTCTATTCAAATTTTGCGGTTTTCGGAAATATGTGAGGTTTTGATGATCCATTAAAACCTCAATCTGTTCCTTTGCACCTTTCAGGTAATGAGACCATTCATAAAATGCATGCATGACTGCAAGCATTTCCTTGTCATAGATCTCATAGTTCCGCTCTGCTTCATTTAATGATTTGGAAATAAAAGCCACAGGTCGCCATGTGCCATCCTTGCTTTGCTGGGACAAAATCCCGCCAATTGCGAAATCAGATGCGTCTACTTCAACATGAAATTGACCATCGTCATCGGGGATTTTGAGGACTGCCTCCCTCACCACAAGGTCTTTCAGTCCCTGAAAGGCCAAAGTTTGTTGATCTGTCCAATTCCACTCAACCTTTCCAGTAAGACCCGTCAAAGGTTTCGCCGTTTTAGCAAATCCTGGCACAAAATGCCGATAGAAGTTAATGAAACCCAGAAATTGCTGAAGTTCACACTTGCACGTGGGGATAGGCCAATCAACCACCGCCTTTACTTTGCCCTTTTCCATCTGAATGGAGTCCTGACTAATGACTAATCCCAAGAAGTTGATTTGAGGTTGATCGAACCAACATTTTTCTGGTTTCAATGACAGTTTATGATTCTCCAGTTTTGCCAGGATATGATTAACATGCATTGTGTGTGCATCCTGTGATTGGGAGAACACCAAGATGTCATCCATATAAATGACAACCTCTTGCCTAAAGATATTGTTCATCATTGTTTGGAATGTCGCCGGGGAGTTGCAGAGACCAAAGAACATGACCAGTGGTTTGAATAGGCCTCAGTGAGTTTTGAAAGCTGCTTTCCATTCATCACCTTCTTTAATCCTAATATTATTGTAGCCCCATCGAATGTCCATTTTTGAGAAAACTTTGGCTTTTGATAGTTGATCAATCAGTTCGCCAATCAGGGGTAATGGATATCGATTTTTTCTCATGATGTCATTCAGCTTTTGGTAATCCTGTACTGGTCTTAGTTTGCCATCCTTTTTTTTGACAAAGAAGAATGGTGATGCCTGTTCAGAAGTACTTGGTCTAATCCACCCTGACTTTAAATTCTCTTCCAGGAATTCATCCAGCTGCTGCCATTCTTCTTTATTCAACGGGTACACCTTGCAATCCGTCAGTTGTCCTCCTGGAATGAATTCGATGGCATGATCCCATGGCCGCCTTGGTGGTAGTTTGTCAAAGGTTTCCTTCTCAAATACCTTTCGATATTTGAGGTAGTGCCCTGGTACCATTTCTTCTAGAGATTGTTTCTTACTGGTCAACGCCTCTTTTGCTGTGATATCAGTGGAGAGTGGTCGTAACTTTAACTCTTCCAATCCTATATGTACTGCAAGCAAACGCTCCCCTTCCTCTGAGGATTTGGTTTCTTCTACCTCCTCCTCAGGTTCACTCACACTGGACTGATTCCAGCATGTTCCCGGACAGTGGCTGAAAGTTACTTCATGCTTCTTCCAGTTCATACTTGGATTATGCAGTTGTAACCAATCATGACCCAAAAACAAGTCTGTTTTTCCTAGCCGTGCGACACAACAATCCATAACTTCCTCATGATCCCCAATTTGTAGTTTAAACTGGACCATGTATTCGATATTCCCCATCATGTTACGAGTTCCATCTGCATTATAGACTGGCACTGGTTGTAAGAGGCATCACTTGTTCATCCGGTGTTTTTCCACAAACTCATTGTTGATACACGATCCTGTGCATCCCAAGTCAACCAAAGCTGTAACAGGAATTGTGGATCCTGTATCCATAGTGGTTATGATTCCTTTAAGGTTCATTTCCTGTTTTCCTGAAGCTTTGACGATTTGTTGTTGCAACTGTGCCAAGTTCCACATTGCTTCAGATTCTGATTGCTGGTTCAGCTCCTTTAGCAATTGCAGTGTTACTTCAGATAAACATCTTTCATGAACCCATCCCTTCAAACAGTCTATAGCAACGGTTTCGCTTTGTTGCCATATCCTTCTCATTACCCACGCAGGGGTCCATTGCTTAATCCTGGGTTTTGCGCTCACACTTAAGTTTCGAATCCGATGGATATGAGAGGAATATTCATATAACAATCCTTCTACATTTACACAGGAATCATTGTTCAATTTCGAAACTCTATCAGCCAGCAGCGCTGAGCGCTCACCTACTGGCTTTCGCCAAAACCCTTCTCTTTTCCAAGTTCTTTCCATTGCTCCTCGGTGAGCTCCTCTATTTTAACCTCTCTTGCTCTCCACTTCCCCTTATCCTTCCACCTCGGTTTTCTCAGTTCCGGGCACTCTCAGGCAAAGTGTCCTTCTTTGCCGCAATTGTAACAGCTCCCAGTAACAGGTTTCTTGCTTTTATCAACATCCATGGCATTCGGATCTTTGGACGTTGTCGGCGTACTGTACTGGAACTGGTTCGGTTTGCTATCCTTGGCAACTGTTTTTTCTTTGTACCCGCCTTTTTGTCTATCTGGTCTGTATGCTTCCGTTGCCTTGCGATAGGCTTGTGCTAACTCTATTGCCCAATCCTGAATCTGTTTCAATGTTGTGTCATCTCCCAAATTTCCGTGCCTGATCAAATCTTGTCCCAGTGCAGGGTTGATGTTTTGCTTGAACAACACAATCAGTGCTCTATTATCCCAACTGACCAATGGTAGTAATGCATTGAACCGGACTACATGATCCTCGATCATCATATTTCCTTGCTTCAATGCCAAGATTGCATCAGTTGCTTTCTCTCGTGTCTCAGTTGACATGAAAAATTCATGCATTTGCGTTGCAAAGTCCTCCCAGGAAGTGAAAGGGAATTGATTCCTCAAAGGTCATCGGATTTCATGGTCGTTTACTATTACGCCTTGATTGAGTGATGCCCAAGACAGATTGGTCAGCCATCTGGAGTTTACTACTTCATTTTGATACTCCTGTTCCGCATCTTGGACTGCTTTGAGCTTGACTCCCACCCAATCTCCCACTTGGTTATCCTTCCCTTTTCTGATCTGATACAGACAGGTTGAAATCTTTTGGTCTAACTGAATTTCATGGGCCAGTGTGAAATAAGTCCTCATCTGCCTTAACCACCCATCTACCATACAAGGATCTCCTTCGTAGTAATCAGGCATCTCTGCTTTAGTTAGGGGTGCAGGCAGCAGTATGGGGTTAGCTTGTCAGTACTCATTGACTATTCCAGCCACTACTTGTCCGATTGCTGTAATAGTTTCCTCTTGTTGCATTTGCTGTCTTTGGATAATATCTTCCTGAGCAGCGATCTGTGCCACAGTGGCACCTTGAGGAGCTGGCAGTTCCGTGTCTTCTGCCCAGACAGTCCTCCAACTGGTTAGTGCATTGTACATGTTGTTAAGCATGTCGGCAGTAAACCAGAATGCCCCAAGCCATTTATGTCCCGAACCGGACCAATTCATTAGATCCAGATGTGCCCATCCATCATATCCATTCATTTGCTTCTCGATATGATAGCAGTGTTCCAGACCGTGGGTTCGGCGAATCAAAATTCTGATTTGCTCGTTTTGTAGATTAGGATCCCAAGATATTACTTCATGAATCTGCGGGTATGCCAGCCAGTTGTATTTGTCCCAATATTGCGCTTTGATTAGGAACAAATAACAAAATCCAGGAATATCCAGGTGAAGCATATGTCTGTCATAACGGGGTTTAGGATATGGGTAAGGAGTGGAAATATCCTTTTTAATCTCCCTTCTCCAATTGTCAATTTCCCGTTTCTGTACTTCTGTGTTGGACGAGCTGGGTGCATTGAGATCCTCTTTCAACCAATCCAAAGGGTTGGCAATGGATCCTCCGTTCCAAGTCCAATCTGCTCCTTGAGTCCTGGTGAGTGCTTTACTCGGTCTGAATGCGCTTATGACGGCTTGAGAGTATGATTTTTTGACCGTGACCTGTCCTAATTCAGGTAAAGATCAGACAGATGGATTTTTAGATATTCCTTGTACAAACGAGGATATGGTTGCAGGTGATTTGGATCTCGGTTTCTTTGATTTCCCTTGTCCTCCAAATCTAGCTCGTTTGTTAAATTTCCCATGCTGCTCCAGGCGTTCCAGATCTTTCCAAGTATATATCTCATCCTTCTTAAGACTTAACTCCACCCATTCCAGTACATGGAATTTATCTGGCTTCACATTGTCCTGTAAACCGAAAACTGCGGAGTAGTCCCTGAGTTCGGGTTCCCAAGAAAGAATCCGCTCCAGTGTAGGCCACTCTGGCCAATGGAATTGGTTATGGAACTCCTTTTTGAACAAATACAGATAACAGTACCCGTCTACTTTCCATGGTGCTGTTTTGGGAATAGCCGTTGTGTAAGATCCAGGTAACACCGGCTTCTCCTCCAAGATCCCTTGGACCCAACACTGTGTGAATTCGACGTCTTCTCCTAACTTGGATAAGAAGTAATTGTGATCGGGCAGCATGAAAATTTCGTCTTCCCCATACTGCGATATGTGAGGCAGTGTATAGTTTCTTGGCAACCTCCATTTGATATATGCAGAAAGATATGGATCATATCTTTCTCCTCGGAGTTTTTCCTCGTTTTGGAGTCGCCTTTCGTTCCTCATGACTCACCCTGCATTCATAATGTTTCCATTCAAGGTGTGCATTAACCAATTCCTCTCTTTTGCAGTTAGGATCAGGCGTCATGTTTCAACATGTATACATTGAAACTGATTAGCAATAGTTTGATATTGGAGGGTGTGTTGAATAATGCCTCCCGCACCACTGATCCTGGTTCTAGCTGATTCAGGACATCCTCCAGGGTCTTCCTTTCCCTTTCTATCTGCTGCTCAAGTTCCTTAAACCGGCACTTTTGTAGTAGTTGCTCATGGCGTATTTTTAATAGCTCCTGCCATGCGTCTTCTTGCTCCTTGATTGCCGCTTCTTCAGCGTGCCATGCCACTAGTTTCTCCTGACGTTTCATTTTCTTTTGAAGACGTCTCTGTTCCTTCTGCCAGCACTGCCAAGCCCTGACATGTGCATCACGAGGTCGGTTGTCAGTCCGAACCTCCTTGATTGATATAGTAGGTGATTTCTTTGCTGCACACCCCTGTGCCCATCCGATTGAGAAAATGATCCCGATTTCTTCAAGGGTCATACTGGCCCTTGGCAATATGTAGTTGAATAGCCCAGCCATTCCGATTGTGTTTTGATCTTCCTAGATCCGCGATTCCAATGACGCCTCAAGTAGAGGGATGTCGCCTCTTCTTCCGTAAATGTACTTCCTAATACGTTCACTGTCTGATGCGGTCAATAATGCACCCGCACTCAGATCTTCGATTTGATTCCACCAAGTGACCCAGATGTGTGGTGCCCGGGTTTTCACTGAGATGTCCTTGTGCTCAGATCAATAGATCTGATACGTAATTGGTATTCTCAGACTGTATCTCCTTGATACATGACACACAAATGGATTGTCTTCGAGAGTTCCACTCCCTTTTCCGCAATACTAGTGCTGGTGCCTGCAAGACCCTGCCCGGTCAACTACAGCGTGCTCCAAGCTCTCGTCTAGTATTGTTTTGTTGCCAGTAGCCAATTGGCCATAGTCACCTTACAATGGTAAGATGAGGCTATCTGTTGTTGGAGTCATTGTCGCCTAGATTCCTCGAGGCTGTCTGTAGCCACGTGCTGTAACATGTACAGAGTCAGACAGTTTTACTGAAAGCTAAACTCTCCTTGTCACTGTCTGCAACGACGAGCAAGACCTGCTCCACGCTATGACCAACAACGAAGGGTGTGTGATAAGAAGACTCTAGATTATGTTAGGACTAATCCCCACACAATCACAAGCCTCATAGAAAGAGAATAGATTAGAGACGAGACTAAAGACACAATAGTCTGTGACCTATGAGAAGGAAACAATCTAGAGTCTTAAGGACTCCTACCTACAGAACGCACTCCTTATATACCTGAGTCGTTGGTCTGTGCGCACAGTCTGCGCAGCCGCTAAGGCTATGCACACGCAGCAACAAGACCTAGACCCATCTCCCAGACCTGTCCTGACTCACCCAGACTCCCGGTCCCCTCCCACGAATGCCGTTTCACCCAATATCCCCTAATAGCCTTGATTGTATAGCCACCCTGGGTTATATAATCCTCCTGCCATATCTGGATAGGGGTCCTGTGTCGTATGCTCGCGTCTTGTTATACGTCCATAGGCCTCTGAATAAAATAGAGAAAAATACAGAAAAAAGTCCATATCGTAACACTCCCCATTGCTGAGAATCTAGGGCTAGTTTCCAGATTGCTTTTGGCGATGTGTCCAGGTCCTCAATCTGCAGGGATTTTTCTCACCAGTTGATGATTGGGTTATTTTCTTCTAACCAAGGTATTCCTAGGATCATTTGTTGATTGCCCAGTTTAGTGATCCAAAACCAATTTACAAATTGTCGTCCATTTATCATGTAACATATTTTGGTGCAATGTGTGATCATTCCTTTGGCGTTGACTGTTCCATCTGCATTTCTGACTTTAATGGGTTTTTTGAGTCATTCTTTTCTGAGTTCCTTTACTTGCTCCTTTGTCTACAAAGTTTCCTTCTGCTCCACAATCGATTAGGGCAGATGTTCCAGCAGGTAAATCGGTCGATTTGATAGTTAACAAAATGCACTTGTCATTGTTGGATAATACTATTACAGAATCAAGCGCTAACTGTTCAGATCTCGATAATGAGGAAGGGCCAACTGCTGCATGATGCTTCCTAACTAAAAACCCTTGCTTTTGAATTCATTTAAGAGGGCATTCTTCTCTTCAGTAGACATTGTTACGGTCAATGTCCACAACGTCGTTCAGCGTCCAAGTCTACAGCGACAAACAGAGCCTCGGTCTGTTCCCAATCACTGGACAAGGGTTCTAGGCACTAAGTCTGACAATGACGAAGGCTAGAGAGAGAGAGTGAGGAGAGCGGTTGAGGCGACGAGCAGAAGAGCATTCAAGTTATGGATAAGATTCGACTAAGTTGGAACTAAAGAACTATGGTACATGAGAGGGGTTTATATACGTTAAGAGAACAATAAGAATATAAGGGGAAAGAGCATAGCTATCTAAGAAAGGAAAGATGAAGGTAACTATAAAAGGAGATAACGTCCAAGTGTAACTATGGGGTTGTAACAAGTAAATGTAGCCTGTTAACAAAGGGAAAAGAGAACTGTAACATTACCCCCTTTGTATGCGAGAAGTCACCGACTTCTACCAGCCAGAGGTAGTCCAGCCATGGTCTGTTCTGGACTCAGCCCACTTGACGGCATTGTCCAATTCTTTTGTAGAAGTCTCCACCTTCCATTTGAGCGCTTCTGCAGCGCGATGCAGATTTTGTGCGTTTCGTAAAAAGGAGTCGCGTTCCTCATACGTCATCTCGTGTGGGTCAATGGTGAGAGTGAGGGCAGCGAGGTTGTTGGTGGCGGAGGAGAGGTTAGTGATGGAGCAGGTGGCGGCGGCAAGGGCGTCGGCAACGATGGTGAGCGTGGTGTTCCGTTTGACAAATTGGGCAAAGTGGGGAAGGTGATGGTCATCTGGGTATACCTGGGGAAGTAAATTGGCTGGGTGGACGTGAAGATCATCGTCTTCAAAGTGGACAATGGTGGTATTTTCGATGAAGACCTCTAGCGGGAGGTCCGGGACGGCGAGGAAGGGTGAGAGAGCAGCGGCGGTTTCGTCGATGCGCCAGTGAGCGCAGGAGAGGAGGACCAGGATGGTGAAGTAGGCGATGAGGGCGAAGAAGGTGAACATGGTTACTGTAATGCGTTTATTGACGTTAGGTGACGATGCCTGGCGAGTTTATACGGATTCCGGATCGCTGATTTCCGTGTCGGAGTCCCAATTTTCCATGTTCAACGGATCTTCGATTGCAGGGTCAGTGAGGAGCTCTCGTTCTTCCCTCATGAATATAGTTAGTGAATTCAAATGTTCAATCCCTGGTGTCGTTGTTGGTGTAATTCGGAATTTTCTGATTCGCCTGACGATATCCACTATTACCTGTACCATCGCAAGAGATAGATAATCAAGTTCATCGAGGATGTCTTCCATGAAAAGGCCAGGTCTTCCTGGTATTCTGATTCCTCGGCTAATTTGCCAGATCTGCACGCTACACTCCCGTGTCTGTTTAGTGATTTCATCCATCTGTTTATATTCTTCTGGGCAAAGTAGTCTTCCATGAGTGCTTTTATAAACATCACTGCTTTTGATGGCTAAAAGTTGGTAGGCAGGCGGATTCTCATTGTAGAGAGGTAGATCATCAGTTGAAAATCGTAGGTCGTGGTACTTGGGAAGATAATTCCGGGCATCATTGCAGGGGAATTCCGTTATCCCTGAAGGATTCTTTTGGTGACGGTGATCAAGACGAGGGGTGCGATAATATCGTGTGACTAACGCCATAGTTCGAGTAAGTTTTCCTGGTGGGGTCGGCGCTCTAAGAGCATGTTGGAAGGGGAGGTATTGTATGTGGGTATAGACGGTTTTTTCTTTAAGGGCTATAGTATATCAAGAGAGTGTAGAGCAGTTCCGTTTTGTATAGTGGTAGTTTTGTTTCAAGACGTGGCGGTTTCTATATCGCGTCATGGTTCAGAGGTGTCGACGTTGTTGATATTCTGATAGGATATCAGTGGCGTTTGTAAGATTGCGAGCGGGTTCCCAAGAGTTATCGTTCGGTCCGTAGCCTTTCCATTTAACTAGATAATGGTAGCCTGCGCCTCGTTTCTTGTGGGCTAGAATTGCCTCTACCTCGAATTCCTCTTGTCCATTTACGAGATCAGGAGGTGGTTTCATATAATTCGGGCCGTGCGTAGTCGTTTCCTTGTACAGGGTAAGGAGTGACGCATGAAACACAGGGTGAATGCACCATTGTTTCGGGAGTTTCAATTTGTACGTTACTGGTCCCATTACTTGTTCGATTTCGAAGGGTCCTTCTCGTTTTGGTGCTAGCTTTCTGGACGGATATGGTATGTGAAGATTTCGGTTTTCAAGCCAAACTTTGGTACCCTTTTCAAATCGTATTGCTTTGTCCCTGCGTCGTGTTGCCACTAGTTGTCTTGCTAGTTCATGTGCTGCTAGCGCTTCTTCTCTGGCTTTTCTTAGGAACTGAAGGCGCTCTTCCGCTGCTGGCGTGGTCATTCGCGTAGTAGCTGTGGGAAGCACGACAGGGTCCGTTCCATACATTAGTCTGAATGGGGAAGTTTTGATCGTGTCGTGATGTCGGTTATTGTGAGCAAATTCAGCTATTGGGAGAAGTGGTTTCCATAGATGTGGTTCATTTGAACAGAACATTCGGAGGTAGACTTCTAGTTCTTGGTTGACTCGTTCTGTTTCCCCATCAGTCTGAGGATGATAGGCTGTGCTCATTCTATGGTCGATTCCTAATGCTTTTCGTATTTCCTGGAATACTTTTGCAGAGAACTGTGGTCCTCGGTCCAAGATCAAAACATTGGGTAGGCCAAACCATTTGAAAATTTCAGATACATAAAGTTCCGCAGTACCTAGTGCATCAATTGTCTTTTTGCAAGGTGTGAAAATTACCCCCTTTGTAAGACCATGGTCCACCGTGACCAGGATCGAGTCAAAGCCATCGGAAAGGGGTAAATCAGTGATGAAATCAAGGGTCACTTGCTAAAAGGGGCGGGTTGCTTTCGACGGAATTGGGTGAAGGGCTGGTACATTCGGGTGTGTGTTAATTTTCATCTGCTGGCAGAGGGTGCATCCTTCTATCCATTCTCTGACATGTTTGAACATTCCAGGCCACCAGTAATCACGCTTAAGGAGTTCAAGGGTCTTTAGTCGTCCAGGGTGACCAGATGATTGTGCCTCGTGCGTTTCCTTGATTAATTTGGTTCGTAACCCGTCCTGGTCAGGGATATAGGTTTTTCCGAGATAGTGGACAATGCCATTGGTGTAAGACCAATCTTGTATGTTCGATTTGATTGGGGGAGCGCGGTGCGTGGTGATAACCTCGATTAGAATACGTCCAAAATCGTCCTTTGACATAGCTTTCTGAATTTCTGTAACTAGATCTTCTGCAATAAGACGAATAAAACGATCTTCCGGTAGGACTATGACGTCTTCCTGTAATTCACTGTTTCCCATATGATCGGGGCGTCGGGATAGGGCATCCGCTTCAAACATTTTTGTGCCAGGGACGTGCTCGATGCGTAGGTCAAATTCTGACAATAAGGATGACCATCTAGCTTGTCTGGGCGTTAAGCGTTGGGCCGTTCGATAGTAGGACAAATTCTTGTGGTCACAGTGCACTATAGTAGTGTGGGGTGATCCATGCAGTAGATGTCGCCAAGTCATTAATCCTTTGATGATTGCCAAGAGTTCTCGATCGTAGATCTGGTAATTCTGTTCCATTTGTGTTAATGCATGTGAAATAAATCCACAGGGGTGCAGGGATCCTGTTTCATCTGCTTGTTTCAGTACTGCTCCTATCGCCTTATTTGATGCATCAGTCTGAAGGATAAAGGGTCGAGTAGGATCCAGCATTAATAATACTGGCATAGATGCAAATTGTTTCTTTAGTATTTCAAAAGCACTGTTTCGTTCCATAGTCCAGTCAAATGGTTCAGCTTTCTTAGTGAGGTCGGTGAGCGGTTTAGTGATTGCAGCAAAGTTTCCAATGAAACGTCGGTAAAAATTCCCAAATCCGAGGAAGGATCGGACCTGTTTGACTGTGGTAGGGACTGGCCAATCAGCGATTCCTGCTAACTTTATTGGGTCCATCTGAATGCGTCCAGGGGTGATGATCATTCCTAAGAATTCAACTTCCTGCGTGGCGAACTTGCATTTTTCTAATTTCAGGAATAGATCGTTATCTTGTAACCGTTGTAAAATCCGTTTTGTCCGTTCTTCCAGTTGCTTCAGTGTTTCTGAGCAAATTAGCATGTCATCCATGTAGATGACTAACCATCCTTCATTGATCATGTCCTTAAAGTATTCGTTCATCATAGTTTGAAAGGTTGACGGTGAGTTGCATAATCCAAAGAACATTACTGTGGGTTCATAGAGTCCTCGGTTGGTGATAAAGGCTGCTTTCCATTCGTCTCCCTTTTTGATGCAAACGTTATTGTATCCCCATCGGAGGTCTAGTTTGGTGAAGTACTTGGCGCCTCGTAGTTTAGTCATGAGATCAAAAACTAAGGGAAGAAGGTATGCGTTTTTGATGGTCCATTCATTGAGATATCGATAATCCTGACAGGGTCGGAGTGCTCCGCTTTCCTTCTTTGCTACAAAGAAGAATGGTGATGCCTGCGTGATGTAGATGGTTTAATGTATCCTTTCTTGAGCTGTTCATCAATCCATTTGTCTAACAGTCCCTGTTCTTTGACGGATAGAGGGTAGAGTTTACTCGCCCTCAGGACAAAGCCTTCTTTTGTGTTAATTGCATGATCCCACGGTCGACTGGATGGGAAGCGTTCTGACACCTTTTTGTCAAAGATGGTGCGCCATTGCTCATATTCTGTCGGTAGAGTGGTAGATGGTTCGTCTTTCTTTAGCCTATGTTCTAATTCCTGTGATGCCGATGTTTTAACTCTAATCCAGTAGTCATCTTCACCCCATTGCTGGGAGTCAAGGGCTAACTGCCAAATTGCTTTTGGCGATACGTCCGGATCTTCAATTCTCAGAGTTTTTTCTCGCCAATTGATGATCAGGTTATTCTCTTCCAACCAAGGTATCCCTAGGATCATTCGTTGATCGCCTAGCTTAGTGATCCAGAACCAATTGATAAACTGTTGTCCTTCGATCATGTAGCATATCTTGGTCCGATGTGTGATCATTCCTTTCACATTTACTGTTCCGTCTGCGTTTCTGACTTTAATTGATTTCTTAAGTCGTTCTTTCCTGAGCTCCTTTACTGCTCCTTCGTCTACGAAATTTCCTTCTGCTCCACAATCGATTAGGGCAGATGTTCCAGTGGGTAAATCGGTCGATTTGATAGTTAATGAAATGCGCTTGTCATTGTTGGATAGTACTATTACAGAATCAAGCACTAACTGTTCAGATCTCAATAATAAGGAAGGGCCAACCGCTGAGTGACGCTTCCTAACTAAAAACCCTCGTTTTCAAATTCGTTTAAGAGGGCGTTCTTTTCTTCAGTAGACATTGCTGAAAAGATGGCTCTAATTTTCTTTGCTGGTTCGTCCTCTTCCTTCTGTTGTTCTTCAGTGACGGAACGGACAGCCTTATTCTGATAAGAAGACCTGGATGAAGACACGTCGTTGCGTTTCGGGCAGTTCCTGGAGATGTGTCCCTGTGTTCCACATCTGAAACACTTGCCAGTCTTTCGGTATTCCTCCTTTTGATCATCTGTCAATCGGCTAGGGATCGTGGTATTTATAGCTCTGATTGTTCCGGATCGATTGTTGTTTCAATTGAAACGCGTTCCAGATCCATCATTGGTTCTCCTGTTTCCCTGTCCTGTCATGTCCCAAGCGTTGTGGTGATCCTCAGCCTTGTCATAGGCCTCTTGCATCGTTTTGATCTTCCTTTGGTCCTGTAAGATCGTCCTAGCAAGTTCTAAAGGTAATCCTTTGATGAATGCCTGCAACTGAGCGGGTATTCCAGTGAGTCCTGAGGTTCCTATGTCCATGCGAAATTTCCTGATGTATTCTGGGACTGAAACGCCGTTTCCAACTCTTAATTTGGATAGATTGTTCAGGGCTCAAAGGGCGCTGTTGACTTCTCCCCAGTCATTGATGAAACGTGTTTCAAATGCTTCGTAGTTGCCCCATTTGAACATGGCTGTGGTACTGCCTCTATTGTCATTCAGTTCGCCTCGGATAATCGTTTTCCAGTCGTCTAATTCTGGTCCCATGCATGCAAGCGCATATCTAACTTTCTTCTCATCTTTTCCTTCATAGTTCTGTTCATTGAGGGTAAAGTAATCCTCAAGTTGTCCTAAAAATGACCTTGCTTCGATTTGTTTGCCTGTAAAAAGTCGTATAGGCTGCGGTTTGATATCTCCTTTAGAGCTAGCACTGGTTTCAGATGCCATTCTTGGTTCAGGAGTAATCGGTGGTTCGGGGTTGATTGGTGGTTCAGGGTTTGGTGTTCTGGTGATCGGTTTCGGTTCTGGAGTAGGGGTTCTACTCGGGGTTCTGGTTTTCGGAGATGGGGGTGGTCCTTGTTTCGAGTAATCTGTATCAAACGGGTTTTCCTCAAGCTTGGCTTGTTCAATTCGTAGTAATTCCTCCCACTCTGCTAAAAGGCTAGCTGTGATTCCGTGTCGATTGCTATCTCTAAAGAATCTTCTGTAGAGAGTCCTTCCTGGGTCGTTTTCTGGTTCCTTGACAAGGTAGAGCAGTTCTCCTTGTATTTCACTACCCCAGTCTAGGTAGATTTGATCGGGTAAATCGAATTCAGATACTCCTGAGTAGAAGTCTCCTGAAAAGTATTCGTTTGGGACTGGTTCGTTTCGTTTCCGTCCTTCTGTAACAAAGTACCAGGTTCGTTGGTAGAGAAAAACTTCTCGTCGTTCAAGGTAGTATTTCCCCTTATAGGTGACGGATCCGTTCGGGGGTCGTTCCTGAGAGCTGCGGGTCTCAATGGTGTCGGCTAGGGATGATACCCTGAGCTAGTCCTGAGTTCCAACTTATGTTACAGTCAATGTCCACAACGTCGTTCAGCGTCCAAGTCTACAGCGACAAACAGAGCCTCGGTCTGTTCCCAATCACTGGACAAGGGTTCTAGGCACTAAGTCTGACAATGACGAAGGCTAGAGAGAGAGAGCGAGGAGAGCGGTTGAGGCGACGAGCAGAAGAGCGTTCAAGTTATGGATAAGATTCAACTAAGTTGGAACTAAAGAACTACGGTACATGAGAGGGGTTTATATACGTTAAGAGAACAATAAGAATATAAGGGGAAAGAGCATAGCTATCTAAGAAAGGAAAGATGAAGGTAACTATAAAAGGAGATAACGTCCAAGCGTAACTATGGGGTTGTAACAAGTAAATGTAGCCCGTTAACAAAGGGAAAAGAGAACTGTAACAGACATTGCTGAAAAGATGGCTCTAATTTTCTTTGCTGGTTCGTCCTCTTCCTTCTGTTGTTCCTCAGTGACAGAGCAAACAGCCTTATTCTGGTAAGAAGGCCTGGATGAAGACGTGTCGTTACGTTTCGGGCAGTTCCTGGAGATGTGTCCCTGTGTTCCACATCTGAAACATTTCCCAGTTTTTTGGTATTCCTTTTTTTGATCATCTGTCAATCAGCTAGGAATTGTGGTATTAATAGCTCTGATTGTTCCAGGTTGATTATTGTTTCAATTGAAACATGTTCCAGATCCATCATTGGTTCTCCTGTTTCCCTGTCCTGTCATGTCCCAAGCATTATGGTGATCCTCAGCCTTGTCATAGGCTTCTTGCATCGTTTTTATCTTTCTCTGGTCCTGTAAGATCGTCCTAGCAAGTTCTAAGGGTAATCCTTTAACAAATGCTTGCAACTGAGCAGGTATTCCGGTGAGCCCAGAGGTTCCTATGTCCATGCAAAATTTCCTAATGTATTCTGGGACTGAAACACCGTTTCCAACTCTTAATTTGGATAAATTGTTCAGGGCTCAAAGGGCGCTGTTGACTTCTCCCCAGTCATTGATGAAACGCATTTCAAATGCTTCATAGTTGCTCCATTTGAACATGGCTGTGGTACTGCCTTTATTGTCATTCAATTCGCCTCGAATAATGGTTTTCCAGTCATCCAATTCTGGTCCCATGCATGCAAGCGCATACCTGACTTTCTTTTCGTCTTTTCCTTCATAGTATCAGGAACCCCTCGGCACAACGCCTAAGAGCCCCAACAGTGAACTGACAGGAGGAGAGGAAGGAGGGGAGAAACCCAAGAGAACTCGACTGAGGACTCTGGGTGCTGAATTGTACTCCTTATATACTACAACAGGTGGTCTGTGCACTACCCTAAGCCCTACTCTAAATATAGTACAGTATGAGTAAGATGACTGCACATGTAGTAATAGCAATGAGTCATCAGCGCTGTGCTCTGGTTATCTTATCTACTACGTTTATCTAAGCGCCGAGCAATAGGCACTTGCTTAGTCAGCATACATTTATATAATATGAAGAAAATAAATAATAAAATGAAAATGACTTAGTGAAAAAGCCGAAGCTTTTCAGTTGGTCATGACAGTACCCCCTTTTTAAGATTTGGCTTCCAGACAAATTTAAACTTCATTGTCATCCTTCAGCGCATCATGCTCTATCACGGATGATTCCTCTATTTCCTCAATAATGGGGGAGAGTGGGCATGAAGGTGGGGTGAGGTCTTCAATCGTTTCAGTGCGAGGCGCTATATCATGCGATTGACGTAGGCACATGTTGCATTGACATGGCCCTTCCACGTCTCCTGGCTCCATAAGGGTGTCTAGACCCTTTCTTCCCTTCCATTTTTGCCAGTTTTGTTCCCATTTTGCAGCTGGTGCTACTGCATTAACATTGATTTTGGACACTACTTTGTCCGAGGATTGTGTGAAGTTTTTGTAAGGTCTGAAAGTCAACCCATTAAAGGTTGCTTTGTCAAGCCTTCTGATTGCTCCAGGGTTTCTATCGTAAAAGTTTTTTATTTTTCTTTTTGCATTTTGTAGATTGTCCAATAGTTCCCAGGAGTTGTGCTCAGCGGTGTATCCTTTCCACCTAACCAAGTACTCCATTTTGTTCCTTTTTAATCTTACATCTATTATTTCTTCCACCTCATATTCTTTTTCACCATCTATTTCAATTGGCGGTGGGGGTTGCACTTTTTGCCCTTTCATTGGTCTTTTCCAAGGGTGTATCCTTGATACATTTACCACTGGATGAATCTGTTGTGAGAAGGGTAGATCTAGTTCCACTGCATTTGGTGACACTATTTTCTTGATTGGGTATGGCCCAATCCATCTTTCCACCAATTTCCTAGTTGGTTGTCCGGTCAACCTTAAATCTTTTGTTGACAACCAGACTTTGTCTCCAACTTTGTACTCTGGTGCATCTGATTGGTGTCTATCTGCATACAGCTTCATGTTGCCTTGTGATTTTAGCAAGGCTGCCTGAGTTTCCTCAAGAATTTCCTTCATTTTTTGAGCAAACTCTGATGCTGCCAGGTGACTACCTTCCCTTCTTGGCTCGATTCCCATTCTGGGGTGTTTACCATAGTTGACAAAGAATGGTGTCTGTTTGGTGGATGCCTGAATTTTGTTATTGTAGCTAAATTCGGCAATGGCTAACCATCCAGACCAAGTTTCTTGTCTATGGTCTATGAAAATCCTCAGGTACTGTTCTAAGTCCTGATTCATTCTCTCTGTTTGTCCATCTGTTTGTGGATGGAACACTGTGGATAGATCTGTACTGATGCCCAGCATCTGATTTAATTCTTTCATCATTTGTGCAGCAAATTGTGGACCGCAATCTGAGATTATGGATTCAGGAAGGCCATGGAGTTTCCATACATGGTCCCTGAATAATGTGGCTAACCCCTGGGCCGAAGTTTCCTCTGAGGTAGGAATGAAGTGTGCCATTTTGGACATTCTATCACATACTACCAAAATTGCGTTGTGCCCATGGGACTCTGGTAATTTTGTGATAAAATCTGCTGAAATATGTGTCCATGGCTGGGCTGGTGCCGAATTTGGCATTAGTTTCCCAGCTGGTGGCTCAGGGAAATTCTTATTTTGCTGGCATTTGTTGCATCCACTGACATATTTTTTAATGAATCTGGTGATTCCAGGCCACCAGTAGTTTCTTGTGACGAGTTCAATCATCTTCCATTGTCCTCCATGTCCAGCAATGGGCGTGTCATGGTGTAGGCGGACTATCTCCATCCACAGCTTTTCATCCTTAGGTACATAGACTTTTCCTTGCCAGAGGATAAGTCCCTGCTCCATCTCCCATTCTTGAGTGTTTAGTGTTTTAACACCAGCCTTTTTCATGGCTTCTACTGCTTTTACTACTGCCTTGTCATGCACTTCAGAATGTTGAATTTTGTTTAGTAATTCCTTTTCTGAGCTATGGATAAATACGTGTCCATGATGTAGTGCAGCAATTTTGAAAAAGTCTGGCTTAAGGAGCATGACATCTTTGTTGTCATCATCTACCCCCTTTTTATGGTCTGGCCTCCTGGACAGAGAATCAGCCTTTCCCATAGTAACACCAGCTTTATGGTGCAAGACAAAGTTAAAACGACTGAGGTACAAAGCCCATCTAGCCTGTCTGCAGTTTAACTTCTTTGCACTCATAAAGTATTCGAGATTTTTGTGATCAGTCCATATCTCGAACTGTTCACATGCTCCTTCTAAATAGTGACGCCATGTTTCCAGGCAATGCATGATGCCTAGCATTTCCTTATCATGAACGTCATAGTTGCACTCGGTGTCATTGAGCGACTTTGATAGGTAGGCCACAGGCCTCCATTTATCGTCCTTGCAGAGCATGGACAGAACGCCACCTGTAGCGTAATCTGATGCATCTGACTCCACCCTGAACTTCCTGTCTGAATCTGGGGCAACTAGCAAGGGTTGCTCCATAAATATCCTTTTCAGGCTTTTGAAAGCCTTATCTTGGACCTCCACCCATTCCCATGTTTTTTCTTTTCTGACCAGATCATGTAATGGTCGTGCGATTTTTGCAAAGTCTTGTACAAAGCACCTATAATAGTTGGCTAGGCCTAGGAACCTTTGTACATCCTTGACACAAGAAGGGGTGGGCCAGCTAATAATAGCTTCGACCTTCTTTGTATCCATTTGAATTCCCTTGGGTCCTAGGACTACCCCTAGGAATTTGACTTCTTCTATGCACCATACACACTTCTCTGGTTTTATGTACAAATCATTTTCTTCCAATCATTGCAAGACTTGTTGCACAATTGTGTCATGCTCCTCTTTTGTTTTGGTAAAGATGAGTATGTCATCGATGTACACAATGACCTTTCCTGCGTTGATCATATCGTGGAAGATGTCGTTCATCATTGCTTGGAAGGTGGCTGGTGAGTTGGTCAGCCCAAAGAACATTACTACCAGTTCGAAAGAACCTTCGGGGGTAGTAAATGCCACTTTCCATTTGTCACCTTCTTTGATTTGTACGTTATTATAACCCCACCTAAGGTCTAGCTTGGTGAAGTATTTGGCACTGCCTGCTCGGTCTACAAGTTCTGATATCAAGGGTAGTGGATAGTTATTCTTAACCGTCCACTCGT
Source organism: Amanita rimosa (assembly GCA_023014395.1). Classification (NCBI taxonomy): domain Eukaryota; kingdom Fungi; phylum Basidiomycota; class Agaricomycetes; order Agaricales; family Amanitaceae; genus Amanita; species Amanita rimosa. Next base: position 1,345,690 of record JAEBUO010000001.1, on the reverse strand, counting down.
TCAGGTATCTGTAGTCCTGAACCATCTGCTTCTTTCCATCTTTTTTGCTTACAAAGAAGACGGGTGATGTTTGTGGTGATTTCGAGGGTCGGATATACCCTTTTGCCAATTGATTGTCCACAAAGTTCTGCACTTCTTGAAGCTCATCTGGGGACAAGGGGTAGACTTTCCCTTTCCGGGGCTGGTAGCCTGGTTTGGTGTCAATTGCATGATCCCAAGGCTTTCTAGCCAGCATGCGCTCCGATGCTCCTTTCTCAAAGATTTTGAGGTATTGATGATACTGCTCAGGTACCATCTCTTTGGCTGTGAGTTTTGCCAATTCTCGTACATGTCTCATTGATCTGGCTTTTGATCCGGCAGATGATGGGAACACTGGTAAGAATGGGTATTTATCCCCATACTTGTATTGACCTGGGTGTTTCATTTGTTCCATGTACATGAGATGCTTCTCACTTTCCTCTTTTTCTTCGAGCCAGTGGGCGAAGTCTAACTCCTTTTCCTGTTCCCACAGATACTCTAGAACACGCCAGTGTTCTGCTGATTGGACCTTTTGCTCTTGCTTCTTGGTCCACTCCCTCTGCCTATGTCCACAGCTTTGTGGACAATGTGTCAATTTGACTTGACCGGTCTCCCAATTTATTTCTGGGTTGTGTTTTCATAACCATGTTGACCCGATGATTACATTGGTTTTCCCCAGCTCGCATATCTCAAAGGTGGCTCGTTCCTTGTGCCCTTGATAAGATAGAAGAAGATCAACCTCATGGGTGATCATTCCTCCTTCATTGTTTGTTCCGTCCACATTCCGAACCTGAATTGGACGTTCCAAGGGTATGAGTTTGAAGCCCATCCTTTTTGCATATGCTGCATGCATGAATAACCCTGTTGCCCCTGAATCAAGAAACGCAGTTTGCTGAGTTTGTTCATGTGTGTCCAACCTTTCCAACCCGATCTCCATCAAGATCTCATCCTTCCGTCCTATTGACCTTACTAAAAACTCCTTTTCTCCTTTTCTCAACATCCTCTTTGGACAAGCAGTTTCAGCGCTAGGCACTATATCACGCTGCTTTCCTTTTAAGTCCTTTTGTCCCTTTGTAGATACTTGTACTATTGTATTTGGTAATGAGGAATTAAGCACAGGTTTAGCCACCCTGCCGCACTCTTTGGGAGTGACACTTTCAGCGCCATGCACTATATCACGGTGTTTCACCTGGGAGTTTGCCTCTTGCGGGAACGTCTCAGAAGTCCTTGAGACTTCCGAGATGGTCCTTGCATCAACCTGGTCAGCGCTAGGCGCTATATCAAGGGGTTGTGCACTATCTACCAATTTATCTAGTACACTGTATCTATTACAAGAGTCCAGTATGGGACCTACTGACTCTCTTCCTCTTTTAAATTCTCTTCTCCTTTCTTGAAGTACTCCTTCATTTTGTCAAACGTCATGGTGCGAATATTGAGTCCTGATCTGCAGTTTCTGGAAATGTGTCCAATCTTGCCACATTTGTAGCACCTGAGTGGCGGTCTTTGGTTTTGATTGACGTCCATTGCATTAGGGTCCGGCCGATTTGCCGTACTACTTGAACTCACGGAGGCTCCAGCTCCCAATCGTCCCTGACTTGCTGATCCCGATCCAAATCTCCATTGGGGTTTTGGCTGGGCAGGGGCTACCGGCTTTGCCATATCCAGGCCTTTGGATGCTCCTTCACTCCTATTGGCAGAGTTACTGGTCCACGAGGAGTAGTACTTTTCCTTGGCTTTCACCTGTCTCCACTGGCGATCCAATCTTACTGCTTTCTGATACCATCCTTCAATGGTCTCAGGTACTTCATTGGCCTCCATTATCCTTTTTCGGAGTCTGGTATTCAAACTGCATTTGAACTCTTCGATAAGAGCTCTTCCCAGGTATCCAGCACCTCGCAATACCTTTTTAAACTTTTGTACGTGTTCCTCACATGTGCTGGACCCTTGCGTCATGGTCCGCATTTCCAAGATCTTTGATGACTGCTCATCAGTGTCACCGAAATCTTTTCTGATCTGCCTGAACAACTGTTCTGCCGTTTGCGGAATTCCTTCTTTGTCATTGGCCATCTGCTCCAACAGATTGTCCTTCCAATCTGCGGCAAAGCCTTCCATCATGTATGAGATGATCAACAAGATCCACTCCTCCTCATTGGATTCCGGCATCTTCAATTGAATGTACAACCTGCATGCATTGATGAAATTTGTCACTTCGGACATTTTTCCGGAGAAAACTGGTGGTTTGGCTACATCTATTCTAGATGTTCCGCCGTTTCCGGTTCCGGGAATATTGAATACCATCCCTGGTGGTATGTTAACAATATTGGCGGGGGGAGGAGGGTGTTCTGCTGCAGCCGTGGTGGCTTGTTTGTAGCTGTGTCAGCTGGTTTTGGAGGGCTTGGATGGTTGTGGCTTGCGCATTGAGGAGGTTTAGCAATTCTGCTGAGGTCATTTCTTGGGGCGCCGCCATACTGTGATAGTTTGGTGGTGGCGATGTGGGTGACGGTGTAAGCAGGGGTGGTGGTGATGAAAACGGTGGTGCGGGTTCTCCAATGAAATCAGCATCGGAGTTGAAGAGTAGGTTAGGATTTAGTGTGGCTGGGTTTGGTACTAGGATAGGAAATGGTGCTGCTTCCCACTGATGTGGTTCCTCTGTGATAGAGTTTGTAGAGTGTGATGATGATGATGATGTAGATTCTCCTTCAGAGGAACTAAAACCCGCGTCGTTTGGATCAAGATCGCCTGTGATGGTGTCCCAAAAGGTATTGTTATTATTTGTATCTCCTATCTTGTACATAAAGGTGAGGGAGGTCTTGGCCTGTCACCTGCTTGGGAACATAGATACGGAAATGTGCACTCAGGGTCTGCAACCACCCCTGCAGTGCTACAATTTACTTTACTGACTACTGGTTTATTTATGGATGAAGGGTCTATCTAAACTGGGTCCAAACGGTTGTCCAGTTGCCACTACACCGTACGGGTGCGGGCCTTTCTCAAGAGCACGTGACCAAGCGGCAACTACTCTCAAGGGGTACGGGAAAGGGGTATTTACGTAAACTAAAATTATAGCCTTCAGAGGCCTAGACCAGGGCAATTTAATGCACTAGGGGGCTGGTGAGGCTGGTCCCTAGATACGTATCATGTATTGTGTGATAAGTCCAGCACTGGTCTCCTGTGCACAGGTAACCCTATCAACCGAGTTAGGTCCTTCGGTTTGTGTCGACCAGGAACGTAATGTAAAGCTAGTTTAGGGCTGTGATGCAGAGCCACAGGTGCACAGTTTTAACAGCGTCTGGCAACCAGTACCACAATTTTATAGTCGGTGTTACAGTTCTCTTTTCCCTTTGTTAACGGACTACATTTTACTTGTTACAAACCCATAGTTACGCTTGGACATTATCTCCTTTAATAGCTACCTTTACCTTTCCTTTCTCAGATAGCTATGCTCTTTCCCCTTTAGTTCCTATTGTTCTCTCAACATATATAAACCCCACTCATGTACCATAGTTCCTTAGTTCCAACTTAGTCGAATCATATCCATAACTTGAACACTCTTTCGCTCATCGCCTCAACCGCTCTCCTCACTCTCTCTCTAGCCTTTGTCATCATCAGACTTAGTGCCTAGAACCCTTGTCCAGTGATTGGGAACAGACCAAGACTCTGTTTATTGCTGTGGACTTGGACACTGAACGACGTTGTGGACATTGACCGTAACATAAGTTGGAACTCAGGACCAGCTCAGGGTATCACCCCTAGCCAACACCATTGAGACCCGCAGCTCTCAGGAACGACCCCCGAATGGATCCGTCACCTATAAGGGGAAATACTACCTTGGACGACGAGAAGTCTTTCTCTACCAACGAACCTGGTACTTTGTTACAGAAGGATGGAAACAAAACAAACCAGTCCCAGACAAATATTTTTCAGGAGACTTCTACTCAGGAGCCTTTGAATTTGATTTACCCGATCAAATCTACCTAGACTGGGGTAGTGAGGTACGAGGAGAACCGCTCTACCTTGTTAAGGAACCAGAAAACGAACCAGGAAGGACCCTCTACAAGAAATTCTTTAGTGGAAGCGACCGACACGGAATCACAGCTAGCCTTTTAGCAGAGTGGGAGGAATTACTACGAATTCAACAAGCCAAGCTTGAGGAAAACCCATTTGATACAGATTACTCAAAACAAGGACCACCCCCATCTCCGAAACCCAGAACTCCGAGTAGAACCCCTACTCCAGAACCAAAACCAATCACCAGAACACCAACCCCTGAACCACTGATTAACCCCGAACCACCAATCACTCCTGAACCAAGAATGGCGTCTGAAACCAGTGCTAGCTCTAAAGGAGATATCAAACCGCAGCCTATACGACCTTTTACAGGCAAATGAATCGAAGCAAGGCCATTTCTAGGACAGCTTGAGGATTACTTTACCCTCAACGAATAGAACTATGAAGGAAAAGATGAGAAGAAAGTCAGATATGTGCTTGCATGCATGGGACCAGAACTAGACAACTGGAAGACTATTATCCGAAGTGAATTGAATGACAACAGAGGCAGTACCACAGCCATGTTCAAATGGAGCAACTATGAAGCATTTGAAACACGTTTCATCAATGACTGGGGAGAAGTCAACAGCGCCCTTCGAGCCCTAAACAATCTATCCAAATTAAGAGTTGGAAACGGTGTTTCAGTCCCAGAATACATCAGAAAATTTTGCATGGATATAGGAACCTCTGGGCTCACTGGAATACCCGCTCAGTTGCAGGCATTCGTCAAAGGATTACCCTTAGAACCTGCTTGGACAATCTTACAGGACCAAAGGAAGATCAAGACGATGCAAGAAGCTTATGATAAGGCTGAGGATCACCATAACGCTTGGGACATGACAGGACAGGGAAACAGGAGAACCACTGATGGATCTGGGACGTGTTTCAGTCGAAACAACAATCGATCCGGAGCAATCAGAGCTATAAATACCACAACTCCTGGTCGATTGACAGATGATCAAAAGGAGGAATACCGAAAGACTGGCAAGTGTTTCAGATGTGGAACACAGGGACACATCTCCAGGAACTGCCCAAAACGCAATGATGTGTCTTCATCCAGGTCTTCTTATCAGAATAAGGCTGTCCGTTCCATCACCAAGGAACAACAGAAGGAAGAGGACGAACCAGCAAAGAAAATTAGAGCCATCTTTTCAGCAATGTCTACTGAAGAGAAGAATGCCCTCTTAAACGAATTCAAAAACGAGGGTTTTTAGTTAGGAAGCGTCACTCAGTGGTTGGCCCTTCCTTATTATTGAGATCTGAACAGTTAGCACTTGATTCTGTAATAGTATTATCCAACAATGACAAGCGCATTTCGTTAACTATCAAATCGACTGATTTACCTGCTGGAACATCTGCCCTAATCAATTGTGGAGCAGAAGGAAACTTCGTAGATGAGGGAGCAGTGAAAGAGCTCAGGAAAGAACGACTTAAGAAACCAATCAAAGTCAGAAATGCAGATGGAACAGTAAATGTGAAAGGAATGATCACACATCGGACCAAAATATGCTACATGATCGAGGGACAGCAATTTATCAATTGGTTCTGGATCACGAAGCTAGGCGATCAACGAATGATTCTAGGAATACCCTGGTTAGAAGAAAATAACCCAATCATCAACTGGCGAGAGAAATCTCTGAAAATTGGAGACCTGGACACGTCGCCAAAAGCAATCTGGCAGCTAGCCCTTGACTCCCAGCAATGGGGCAAGGATGACTATTGGATCAGAGTTAAAACATCAGCATCACAAGAACTAGAACATAGGTTAAAGAAAGACGAACCATCCACCACTCTACCTACAGAATATGAGCAATGGCGCACCATCTTTGACAAGAAGGCATCAGAACGCTTCCCATCCAGTCGACCGTGGGATCACGCAATCAACACAAAGGAGGGTTTTGTCCCAAAAGCTAGTAAACTTTACCCTCTGTCAGTCAAGGAACAAGGACTGCTAGACGAATGGATTGATGAACAACTCAAGAAAGGATACATTAAACCATCTACATCACTGCAGGCGTCACCATTCTTCTTTGTAGCAAAGAAGGAAAGTGGAGCACTTCGACCCTGTCAAGATTACCGATACCTGAATGAATGGACCATCAAAAACGCATATCCCCTTCCCCTTGTTTCCGATCTCATGACTAAATTACGAGGCGCCAAGTATTTCACCAAACTAGACCTCCGATGGGGATACAACAATGTTCGCATCAAGAAGGGAGATGAATGGAAAGCAGCCTTTATTACCAATCGAGGGCTCTACGAACCAACAGTAATGTTCTTTGGATTATGCAACTCGCTGTCAACCTTTCAAACTATGATGAACAAGTACTTTAGGGACATGATCAATGAAGGATGGCTGATCATTTACATGGACGACATGTTAATCTGTGCGGAAACACTAGAACAGCTAGAGGAGCAGACAAAACAAATTTTACAATGGCTACAAGATAACGATCTATTCCTAAAACTTGAAAAATGCAAGTTCGCCACACAGGAAGTCGAATTCCTAGGAATGATCATCACCCCTGGATGCATTCAGATGGACCCAATAAAGTTAGCAGGGATTGCCGATTGGCCAGTTCCTACCACAGTCAAACAAGTCCAATCATTCCTCGGATTTGGGAACTTTTACCGATGTTTCATTGGAAATTTTGCTGCCATTGCTAAACCACTTACCGACCTCACTAAGAAAACGGAACCATTTGACTGGACCACTGAACGGAACAATGCTTTTGAAATTCTGAAGAAACGATTTGCATCTATGCCGGTATTATTAATGCCAGATCCTACTCGACCCTTTATCCTTCAAACCAATGCATTGAATAAGGCAATAGGAGCAGTCTTGAAACAAGCTGATGAAACAGGATCTCTACATCCCTGTGGATTTATCTCACATGCATTAACACAAACAGAACAGAATTACCAGATCTACGATCGAGAACTCTTGGCAATTATCAAAGGATTGATGACCTGGCGACATTTACTACATGGATCACCTCACACCATGATAGTTCACTGTGACCACAAGAATCTATCCTACTATCGAACTGCCCAATGCTTAACACCCAGACAAGCTAGATGGTCATCCCTATTATCAGAATTTGATCTACGCATTGAACACGTCCCCAGCACAAAAATGTTCGAAGCAGATGCCCTATCTCGACGCCCTGATCATATGGGAAACAGTGAATTACAAGAAGACGTCGTAGTCCTACCAGAGGATTGTTTTATTTGTCTTATTGCAGAAGATCTAGTCACAGAAATTCAGAAAGCTATGTCAAAAGACGATTTCGGACGTATTCTAATCGAGGTTATCACCACGCACCGCGCCCCACTGATCAAATCGAACATACAGGATTGGTCTTATACCAATGACATTGTTCACTATCTCGGCAAGACCTACATCCCTGACCAAGACGGATTACAAACCAGATTGATTAAAGAAATGCACGAAGCACAATCATCAGGTCACCCTGGACGATTAAAGACTCTTGAACTCCTTAAACGTGATTACTGGTGGCCCGGAATGTTCAAACACGTCAGAGAATGGATAGAAGGATGCGCCCTCTGCCAGCAGATGAAGATTAACACACACCCAAATGTACCAGCCCTTCACCCGATTCCGTCAAAAGCAACCTGCCCTTTTCAGCAAGTAACCCTTGATTTCATCACTGATCTACCCCTCTCCGATGGCTTTGACTCAATCCTGGTCACGGTGGACCATGGCCTTACAAAGGGGGTAATTTTCACACCCTGCAAAAAGACAATCGACGCTCTAGGCACAGCAGAACTTTATGTCTCTGAAATTTTCAAACGATTTGGCTTACCGGACATTTTAATCTTGGATCAAGGACCACAGTTCTCCGCAAAAGTATTTCAGGAAATACAAAAAGCACTAGGAATCGATCATAGAATGAGCACAGCCTATCATCCCCAAACCGACAGAGAAACAGAACAAGTCAACCAGGAACTAGAAGTCTACCTCCGAATGTTCTGCTCCAATGAACCGCATCTATGGAAACTGCTTCTCCCAATAGCTGAGTTTGCTCACAATAACCGACATCATGACACAATCAAAACTTCCCCATTCAGACTAATGTATGGGACGGACCCTGTTGTGCTTCCCACAGCTACTACACAAATGACCACACCAGCAGCAGAGGAGCACCTTCAGTTCCTAAGGAAGGCCAGAGAAGAAGCGCTAGCAGCACATGAACTAGCAAGACAACTTGTGGCAAGATGACGCAAGGACAAAGCAATGCGATTTGGAAAGGGAACCAAAGTATGGCTTGAGAACCAAAATCTTCACATACCGTATCAGTCCAGAAAGCTAGCACCAAAACGAGAAGGACCCTTCGAAATCGAACAAGTGATGGGACCAGTAACATACAAATTGAAACTCCCGAAACAATGGCACATTCACCCTGTGTTTCATACATCACTCCTTACCCCATATAGAGAAACGATCGCGCACGGCCCGAATTATGTGAAACCACCCCCTGATCTCGTAAATGGACAAGAGGAATTCGAGGTAGAGGCAATTCTAGCCCACAGGAAGCGAGGCGCAGGCTACCACTATCTAGTTAAATAGAAAGGCTACGGATCAAACGATAACTCTTGGGAACCCGCTCGCAATCTTGCAAACACCACTGATATCCTATCAGAATACCAACAACGCCGACACCTCTGAACCATGACTCGATACAGAAACCGCCACGTCTTGAAACAAAATTATCATTATACAAAACGAAACTGTTCGATACTCTCTCGATACACTATAGCCCTCAAAGAAAAAACCATCTATACCCGCATACAATACCTCCCCCTTCGACACATTCCTAAAGCACCAAACCTATCAAAAAAACTTACCCAAATGATGGCACTGATCACACGGTATTACCACACCCCTCGACTTCACCATCACCATTGGAAGGACCCTTCAGGAACCATGGAGCTCCCTTGCAACATCGTCCAGAGCTATCTTCCTAAATACCATGATCTACAATTTGCAGGAACCGATTTACCTAACTATAACAAAGATCCACCAGTCTACCGACTTCTAGCCATCAGGAACAGTGACGTTTACAAAAGCGCTCATGGGAGACTGTTATGCCCGGAAGAATATAAATGAATTGATGAAATCACTATACAGACATGAGAGTGTAGTGCACAAATTTGGTTAATTGGACGAAGGATCAGAATCCCAGGAAGACCTCGTATCCTCATAGAAGACATCCTCGACGACCTTCAGTACTTGTTTGATGAACAGAGGGAAATAATTGCAGACATTATTAGGAGAATCAGAAGATTCTTAGTCACTGTTACGGTCGATGTCCACAACGTCGTTCAGCGTCCAAGTCCACAGCGACAACAGAGTCTCGGTCTGTTCTCAATCACTGGACAAGGGTCCTAGGCACTAAGTCTGACGATGACAAAGGCTAAAGAGAGAGCGAGGAGAGCGGTTGAGGCGACGAGCAAAAGAGTGTTCAAGTTATGGATAAGATTCGACTAAGTTGGAACTAAGGAACTACGGTACATGAAAGGGGTTTATATACATTAAGAGAACAATAGAGACTAAAGGGGAAAGAGCATAGCTATCTAAGAAAGGAAACGTGAAGGTAGCTATTAAAAGGAGATAACGTCCAAGCGTAACTATGGGTTTGTAACAAGTAAACGTAGTCTGTTAACAAAGGGAAAGAAAATTGTAACATTACCCCCTTTGTATGCGAGAAGTCACCGACTTCTACCAGCCAGAGGTCGTCCAGCCATGGTCCGTTCTAGACTCAGCCCATTTGACAGCATTGTCTAGCACTTTTGTTGATGTTTCCACCTTCCATTTGAGAGCTTCAGCAGCTCTGTGCAGGTTTTGCGCATTTCGGAGGAAAGAATCGCGCTCCTCGTAGGTCATCTTGTGCGGGTCTATGGTGAGGGTGAGGGCGGCGAGATTATCCGTGGCAGAAGAGAGGTTGGTGATGGAGCAGGTGGCAGCGGCGAGGGCGTCGGCGACGACAGTGAGTGTGGTGTTCCTCTTGACGAATTGGGCGAAGTGAGGGAGGTGGTGGTCATCAGGATACACCTGAGGAAGTAAGTCGGCAGGGTGGATGTGGAGGTCGTCGTCCTCGAAGTGGACGACTGTGGTATTTTCAATGAAGACCTCGAGCGGGAGGTCTGGGACGGCGATAAAGGGCGAGAGGGCGCCAGCTGCTTCATTTATGCACCAATGAGCGCAGGAGAGGAGGAGGAGAATGGTGAAATAGGTGGTGAGGGCGAAGAAGGTGAACATGGTGGTGTAGTACGTTTATTGGGGTTAAGTGACGATGCCTGGAGAGTTTATACGGATTCCGGATCGCTGATTTCTGTGTCGGAGTCCCAATTTTCCGTGTTCAACGGATCTTCGATTGCAGGGTCAGTGAGGAGCTCTCGTTCTTCCCTCATGAATATGGTTAATGAATTCAAATGTTCAATCCCTGGTGTCGTTGTCAGTGTAATTCGGAATTTTCTGATTTTCTTGACGATATCCACTATTATCTGTACCATCGCGAGAGATAGATAATCAAGTTCGTCGAGGATGTCTTCCATGAAAAGGCGAGGTCTTCCTGGTATTCTGATTCCTCGGCTAATTTGCCAGATCTGCGCGCTACACTCCCGTGTCTGTTTAGTGATTTCATCCATCTGTTTATATTCTTCTGGGCAAAGCAGTCTTCCATGAGCGCTTTTATAAACATCACTGCTTTTGATGGCTAAAAGTTGATAGGCAGGCGGATTCTCATTATAGAGAGGTAGATCATCGGTTGAAAATCGTAGGTCGTGGTACTTGGGAAGATAATTCCGGGCATCATTGCAGGGGAATTCCGTTATCCCTGAAGGATTCTTTTGGTGACGGTGATCGAGACGAGGGGTGCGGTAATATCGTGTGACTAACGCCATAGTTCGGGTAAGTTTTCCTGGTGGGGTCAGTGCTCTAAGAGCGTGTTGGAAGGGGAGGTATTGTATGTGGGTATAGACGGTTTTTTCTTTAAGGGCTATAGTATATCGAGAGATTGTAGAGCAGTTCCGTTTTGTATAGTGGTAGTTTTGTTTCAAGATGTGGCGGTTTTTATATCGCGTCATGGTTCAGAGGTGTCGACGTTGTTGATATTCTGATAAAATATCAGTGGCGTTTGCAAGATTGCGAGCGGGTTCCCAAGAGTTATCGTTCGATCCGTAGCCTTTCCATTTAACTAGATAATGGTAGCCTGCGCCTCATTTCCTGTGGGCTAGAATTGCTTCTACCTCAAATTCCTCTTGTCCATTTACGAGATCAGGAGGTGGTTTCATATAATTCAGGCCGTGCGCAGTTGTTTCCCTGTACGGGGTAAGGAGTGACACATGAAACACAGGGTGAATGCGCCATTGTTTTGGGAGTTTCAATTTGTACGTTACTGGTCCCATTACTTGTTCGATCTCGAAGGGTCCTTCTCGTTTTGGTGCTAGCTTTCTGGACTGATATGGTATGTGAAGATTTCGGTTTTCAAGCCATACTTTGGTACCCTTTTCAAATCGTATTGCTTTGTCCTTGCGTCGCCTTGCCACTAGTTGTCTTGCTAGCTCATGTGCTGCTAGTGCTTCTTCTCTAGCTTTCCTTAGGAACAGAAGGCGCTCTTCTGCTGCTGGTGTGGTCATTCGCGTAGTAGCTGTGGGAAGCGCAACAGGGTCCGCTCCATACATTAGTCTGAATGGAGAAGTTTTGATCGTGTCGTGATGTCGGTTATTATGGGCAAATTCAGCTATTGGGAGAAGTGGTTTCCATAGATGTGGTTCATTGGAACAGAACATTCGGAGATAGACTTCTAGTTCCTGGTTGACTCGTTCTGTTTCCCCATCAGTTTGAGGATGATAGGCTGTACTCATTCTATGGTCAATTCCTAATGCTTTTCGTATTTCTTGAAATACTTTTGCGGAGAACTGCGGTCCTCGATCTGAGATCAACACATCGGGTAGGCCAAACCGTTTGAAAATTTCGGATACGTAAAGTTCCGCAGTGCCTAGTGCATTGATTGTCTTCTTGCAAGGTGTGAAAATTACCCCCTTTGTAAGGCCATGGTCCACCGTGACCAGGATCGAGTCAAAGCCATCGGAAAGGGGTAGATCAGTGATGAAATCAAGGGTTACTTGTTGAAAGGGGCGGGTTGCTTTTGACTGAATCGGGTGAAGGGCTGGTACATTTGGGTGTGTGTTAATCTTCATTTGTTGGCAAAGGGCGCATCCTTCTATCCATTCTCTGACATGTTTGAACATTCCGGGCCACCAGTAGTCGCATTTAAGGAGTTCAAGGGTCTTCAATCGTCTGGGGTGGCCAGATGATCGTGCCTTGTGTGTTTCTTTAATCAGTTTGGTCCGTAGCCCGTCCTGGTCAGGGATATAGGTCTTGCCAAGATAGTGAACAATGCCATTTGTATAAGACCAATCCTGTATATTTGATTTGATCGGTGGGGCGCGGTGCGTGGTAATAACCTCAATTAGAATTCGTCCAAAATCATCTTTTGACATTGCCTTCTGAATTTCCGTGACTAGATCTTCTGCAATAAGACGAATAAAACGATCCTCCGGTAAGACTATGACATCTTCCTGTGATTCACTATTTCCCATATGGTCAGGACGTCGGGATAGGGCATCCGCTTCGAACATTTTCGTGCCAGGGACGTGCTCAATACATAGGTCAAATTCTGATAGTAGGGACGACCATCTAGCTTGTCTTGGTGTCAGGCGTTGGGCGGTTCGATAATAGGACAAATTCTTGTGATCGCAATGAACTATTGTGGTATGGGGTGATCCATGTAGTAGGTGTCGCCAGGTTGCTAATCCCTTGATGATTGCCAAAAGTTCTCTGTCATAGATCTGGTAATTTTGCTCCGTTTGTGTTAGGGCATGTGAAATAAATCCACAAGGGTGTAAGGATCCTGTCTCATCAGCTTGTTTTAAGACCACTCCTATTGCTTTATTTGATGCATCGGTTTGAAGAATAAAGGGTCGGGTTGGATCTGGCATTAATAATACTGGCATAGATGCAAATCGTTTCTTTAGAATCTCAAAGGCCTGGTTCCGTTTGGCTGTCCAGTCGAATGGTTCAGTTTTCTTAGTGAGGTCGGTAAGTGGTTTAGCAATGGCGGCAAAGTTTCCAATGAAACATCGGTAGAAATTCCCAAATCCGAGGAAGGATCGGACCTGTTTGACTGTGGTAGGGATTGGCCAATCGGCGATCCCTGCTAACTTTATTGGGTCCATCTGAATGCGTCCAGGGGTGATGATCATTCCTAAGAATTCAACTTCCTGCGTGGCGAACTTGCATTTTTCTAATTTCAGGAATAGATCGTTATCTTGTAACCATTGTAAAATCCGTTTTGTCGGCTCTTCCAGTTGTTCCAGTGATTCTGCGCAAATTAGCATGTCATCCATGTAGATGACTAACCATCCTTCATTGATCATATCCTTAAAGTATTCGTTCATCATAGTTTGAAAGGTTGACGGCGAGTTGCATAATCCAAAGAACATCACTGTAGGTTCATAGAGTCCTCGATTGGTGATAAAGGCCGCTTTCCATTCATCTCCCTTTTTGATGCGAACATTATTGTATCCCCACTGGAGGTCTAGTTTGGTGAAGTACTTGGCGCCTCGTAGTTTAGTCATGAGATCGGAAACTAAGGGAAGGGGATATGCATTCTTGACGGTCCATTCATTGAGATATCAATAATCTTGACAGGGTCAGAGTGCTCCGCTTTCTTTCTTTGCTACAAAGAAGAACGGTGATGCCTGCGGTGATGTAGATGGTTTAATGTATCCTTTCTTGAGCTGTTCATCAATCCATTCGTCTAACAACCCCTGTTCTTTGACGGATAGAGGGTAGAGTTTACTAGCCTTTGGGACAAAGCCTTCTTTTGTGTTAATTGCATGATCCCACGGTCGACTGGATGGGAAGCGTTCTGACGCCTTTTTGTCAAAGATGGTGCGCCATTGCTCATATTCTGTCGGTAGAGTGGTAGATGGTTTGTCTTTCTTTAGCCTATGTTCTAATTCCTGTGATGCCGATGTTTTAACTCTGATCCAGTAATCATCTTCACCCCATTGCTGGGAGTCGAGGGCTAGCTGCCAAATTGCTTTTGGCGATGTGTCCAGATCTTCAATTTTCAGAGTTTTTTCTCGCCAATTGATGATCGGGTTATTCTCTTCCAACCAAGGTATCCCTAGGATCATTTGTTGATCCCCTAGTTTAGTGATCCAGAACCAATTGATAAACTGTTGTCCTTCGATCATATAGCATATCTTGGTCCGATGTGTGATCATTCCTTTCGCATTTACTGTTCCATCTGCGTTTCTGACTTTAATTGATTTCTTAAGTCGTTCTTTCCTGAGCTCCTTTACTGCTCCTTTGTCTACGAAATTTCCTTCTGCTCCACAGTCGATTAGGGCAGATGTTCCAGCGGGTAAATCGGTCAATTTGATAGTTAGTGAAATGCGCTTGTCATTGTTGGATAATACTATTACAGAATCAAGCGCTAACTGTTCAGATCTCAATAATAAGGAAGGGCCAACCGCTGAGTGACGCTTCCTAACTAAAAACCCTCGTTTTCGAATTCATTTAAGAGGGCATTCTTCTCTTCAGTAGACATTGCTGAAAAGATGGCTCTAATTTTCTTTGCTGGTTCGTCTTCTTCCTTCTGTTGTTCCTCAGTGACGGAACGGACAGCCTTATTCTGGTAAGAAGACCTGGATGAAGACGCATCATTGCATTTCGGGCAGTTCCTGGAGATGTGTCCCTGTGTTCCACATCTGAAACATTTGCCAGTCTTTCGGTATTCCTCTTTTTGATCATCTGTCAATCGGCTAGGGATCGTGGTATTTATAGCTCTGATTGTTCCAGATCGATTGTTATTGTTTTGATTGAAACGTGTTCCAGATCCATCATTGGTTCTCCTGTTCCCTTGTCCTGTCATGTCCCAAGCGTTATGGTGATCCTCAGCCTTATCATAGGCTTCTTGCATCGTCTTGATCTTCCTTTGGTCCTGTAAGATCGTTCTAGCAAGTTCTAATGGTAGTCCTTTGACAAATGCCTGCAACTGAGCGGGTATTCCAGTGAGTCCAGAGGTTCCTATGTCCATGCGAAATTTTCTGATGTACTCTGGGACTGAAACGCCATTTCCAACTCTTAATTTGGATAAATTGTTCAGGGCTCGAAGGCCGCTGTTGACTTCTCCCCAGTCATTGATGAAACGTGTTTCAAATGCGTCGTAATTGCTCCATTTGAACGTGGCTGTGGTACTGCCTCTGTTGTCATTCAATTCGCTTCGGATAATAGTTTTCCAGTCGTCCAGTTCTGGTCCCATGCATGCGAGCGCATACCTGACTTTCTTTTCTTCTTTTCCTTCATAGTTCTGTTCATTGAGGGTGAAGTAATCCTCAAGTTGTCCTAAAAATGATCTTGCTTCGATTCGTTTGCCTGTAAAAGGTTGTATAGGCTGCGGTTTGATATCCCCTTTAGAGCTAGCACTGGTTTCAGACACCATTCTTGGTTCAGGAGTGATCGGTGGTTCGGGGTTAATCGGTGGTTCAGGGGTTGGTGTTCTGGTGATCGGTTTTGGTTCTGGAGTAGGGGTTCTACTCGGGGTTCTGGGTTTCGGAGATGGGGGTGGTCCTGCCAACGAACCTGGTACTTTGTTACAGAAGGACGGAAACGAAACGAACCAGTCCCAGACCAACACTTTTCAGGAGACTTTTACTCAGGAGCCTTCGAATTCGATTTACCCGATCAAATCTACCTAGACTGGGGTAGTGAAGTACAAGGAGAACCGCTCTACCTTGTTAAGGAACCAGAAAACGAACCATTTAGGACCCTCTATAGGAGATTCCTTGGAGACAACGACCGATACGGAATCGCAGCTAATCTTTTAGCAGAGTGGGAGGAATTACTACGAATTGAACAAGCCAAACTTGAGGAAAACCCGTTTGATACAGATTACTTGAAACGTTCCTGAGAGCTGCGGGTCTCAATGGTGTCGGCTAGGGATGATACCCTGAGCTAGTCCTGAGTTCCAACTTATGTTACGGTCGATGTCCACAACGTCGTTCAGCGTCCAAGTCCACAGTGACAACAGAGTCTCGGTCTGTTCTCAATCACTGGACAAGGGTCCTAGGCACTAAGTCTGACGATGACGAAGGCTAAAGAGAGAGCGAGGAGAGCGGTTGAGGCGACGAGCAAAAGAGCGTTCAAGTTATGGATAAGATTCGACTAAGTTGGAACTAAGGAACTACGGTACATGAAAGGGGTTTATATACGTTAAGAGAACAATAGAGACTAAAGGGGAAAGAGCATAGCTATCTAAGAAAGGAAACGTGAAGGTAGCTATTAAAAGGAGATAACGTCCAAGCGTAACTATGGGTTTGTAACAAGTAAACGTAGTCCGTTAACAAAGGGAAAGAGAATTGTAACAGTCACTCCAACAACAACACCAGGAATTCAACACTTAGATTCGTTAACCAGGTTCATCACAGAAGAACGGGAACTCCTTACTGACCCTGCAATCGAAGATCCACTAGATATAGAAAGTTCGGATTTGGACATGGAAATCAGTGATCTGGAATACGTATAAATTCTTCAAGTATCACCACCCAACGCCAAACTCACATCGTAACGAGAAACCATGTTCACCTTCTTTGCCCTCGCTGCCTACTTCATCGCCCTAGCCCTCCTCTCCTGCGCTCACTGGCGCATCGACAAAACCACCGCCGCTTTCTTGCCCTTCCTCGCCGTCCCAGACCTCCCGATAGAGGTCTTCATTGAAAATACCACTGTCGTCCACTTTGAGGATGACGATTTACATATCCACCCTGCCGCCTTGCTTCCCCAGGTACATCCTGACGACCACCATCTTCCCCACTTTGCCCAATTTATCAAACAAAACACCACGCTCACCATTGTTGCGGATGCCCTTGCCACCGCCACCTGTTCTATAACCAACCTATCCTCTGCCACCAATAACCTCGCCACCCTCACTCTTACCATCAATCCACATGAAATGACTTATGAGGAACGTGACTCTTTCCTACACAATGCTCAGAATTTGCACTGCGCTGCTGAAGCGCTCAAATGGAAAGTAGAAACGTCGACAAAAGAACTCGACAACGCCGTCAAATGGGCAGAGTCTAGAACGGATCATGGCTGGACAACCTCTGGCTGGTAGAAGTCGGTGACTTCTTGCATACAAAGGGGGGTAATGTTACAGTTCTCTTTTCCCTTTGTTAATGGACTACATTTTACTTGTTACAAACCCATAGTTACGCTTGGACATTATCTCCTTTAATAGCTACCTTTACCTTTCCTTTCTCAGATAGCTATGCTCTTTCCCCTTTAGTTCCTATTGTTCTCTCAACATATATAAACCCCACTCATGTACCGTAGTTCCTTAGTTCCAACTTAGTTGAATCATATCCATAACTTGAACACTCTTTCGCTTGTCGCCTCAATCACTCTCCTCACTCTCTCTCTAGCCTTTGTCATCGTCAGACTTAGTGCCTAGAACCCTTGTCCAGTGATTGGGAACAGACCGAGACTCTGTTTATTGCTGTGGACTTGGATGCTGAATGACGTTGTGGACATTGACTGTAACAGTTGGCGTACGACTGTGTATATCCCCCTGTACTCGTCCACTTAAGTCTGTGGTCCGGCTATAGCAAGCGTGGGGCTGTTAGAAAGATAGTCGAGTTCTACTATCAGGAACCCCTTGGCATGATGCCTAAGAGCCCCAACAGTGAACTGACAGGAGGAGAGGAAGGAGGGGAGAAACCCAAGAGAACTCGACTGAGGACTCTGGGTGCTGAACTGTACTCCTTATATACTACGACAGGTGGTCTGTGCACTACCCTAAGCCCTACTCTAAATATAGTACGGTATGAGTAAGACGACTGCGCATGTAGTAATAGCAATGAGTCATCAGCGCCGTGCTCCGGTTATCTTATCTACTACGTTTATCTAAGCGCCAAGCGATAGGTGCTTGCTTAGTCAGCATATGTTTATATAATATGAAGAAAATAAAATGAAAATGACTTAGTGAAAAAGCCGAAGCTTTTCAGTTGGTCATGACACATAGTTCTGTTTGTTGAGGGTAAAATAATCCTCAAGCTGTCCTAAAAATGATCTTGCTTCGATTCGTTTACTTGTGAAAGGTCGTATAGGCTGCGGTTTGATATCTCCTTTAGAGCTAGCACTGGTTTCAGACACCATTCTTGGTTCAGGAGTAATTGGTGGTTCAGGGTTGATCGGTGGTTCAGGGGTTGGTGTTCTGGTGATTGGTTTCGGTTCTGGAGTAGGAGTTCTACTCAGGGTTCTTGGTTGCAGAGATGGGGGTGGTCCTTGTTTTGAGTAGTCTGTGTCAAATGGATTTTCCTCGAGCTTAGCTTGTTCAATTCATAGTAATTCCTCCCACTCTGCTAAAAGGCTAGCTGTAATTCCGTGTCAGTTGTTGTCTCTAAAGAATTTTCTGTAGAGGGTCCTTCCTGGGCTGTTTTCTGGTTCTCGGACAAGGTAGAGTGGTTCTCCCTGTACTTCACTACCCCAATCTAGGTAGATTTGATTGGGTAAATCGAATTCAAAGGCTCCTGAGTAGAAGTCTCCTGAAAAATATCTGTCTGGGACTGGTTCATTTCGTTTCCGTCCTTCTGTAACAAAATACCAGGTTTGTTGGTAGAGAAAGACTTCTTGTTGTCCAAGGTAGTATTTCCCCTTATAGGTGATGGATCTGTTCGGGGGTCGTTCCTGAGAGCTGCGGGTCTCAATGGTGTCAGCTAGGGATGATACCCTGAGCTAGTCCTGAGTTCCAACTTATGTTATGGTTGATGTCCACAACATTGTTCAATGTCCTAGTCTACAGTGACAAACAGAGTCTTGGTCTGTTCCCAGTTACTGGACAAGGGTTCTAGGCACTAAGTCTGATGATGACGAAGGCTAGCGAGAGAGCGAGGAGAGTGGTTGAGGCGACAAGCAAAAGAGCATTCAAGTTATGGATAAGATTTGACTAAGTTGGAACTAAAGAACTACGGTACATGAGAGGGGTTTATATACATTAAGAGAACAATAAAAACTAAAGGGGAAAAGAGCATAGCTATCTAGGAAAGGAAAGGTGAAGGTAGCTATAAAAAGAGATAATGTCCAGGTGTGACTATGGGTTTGTAACAAGTAAATGTAGTCCGTTAACAAAGGGAAAAGAGAACTGTAACAGTTTCCATAGATGCAGTTCATTAGTGCAGAACATTCGGAGATAGACCTCTAGTTCTTGATTGACTCGTTCTGTTTCTTCATCTGTCTGAGGATGGTAGGCTGTACTCATCCTATGGTCAATTCCTAATGCCTTTTGTATTTCCTGGAACACTTTTGCGGAGAACTGTGGGCCTCGATCTGAGATTAAAACATCAGGTAGGCCAAACCACTTAAAGATTTTGGAGACATAGAGTTCCGCACTGCCTAAAGCATTGATTGTCTTCTTGCAGGGTGTGAAAATTACCCCCTTTGTAAGACCATGGTCCACTGTGACCAGGATCGAGTCAAAGCCATCAGAAAGGGCAGGTCGGTAATGAAATCAAGGGTCACTTGTTGGAAAGGAGAAGTTGCTTTTGATTGAATTGGGTGAAGGGCTGGTACATTCGGGTGCGTGTTAATCTTCATTTGTTGACAAAGGGCGCATCCTTCAATCCACTCCCTGACGTGTTTGAACATCCCGGGCCACCAGTAATCTCATTTAAGGAGTTCAAGGGTCTTTAATTGTCCAGGGTGACCTGATGATCATGCTTCGTGTGTTTCTTTGATCAATCTGGTTCGTAATCCATCCTGATCAGGGATATAGGTTTTTCCAAGATAGTGAACAATGCCATTTGTATAAGACCAATCTTGTATATTTGATTTGATTGGTGGGGTGCGATGTGTGGTGATAACCTCAATTAGAATGTGTCCGAAATCATCTTTTGACATCGCTTTCTGAATATCTGTGACTAGATCTTCTGCAATAAGGCAAATAAAACAGTCCTCAGGCAAGACTATAACATCTTCTTGTAATTCGCTGTTTCCCATATGATCAGGGCGCTGAGATAGGGCATCTGCTTCAAACATCTTTGTGCCAGGGACATGGTCAATGCATAGGTCAAATTCTGACAATAGGGATGACCATCTAGCTTGTCTAGGCATTAAGTGTTGGGTGGTTTGATAGTAGGACAAATTCTTGTGATTGCAATGAACTATGGTGGTATGGGGTGATTCATGTAATAGGTGTCACCAAGTCATCAATCCCTTGATGATTGCCAAGAGTTCTCAATCATAGATCTGATAATTTTGCTCCATTTGTGTTAATGCATGTGAAATAAATCCACAGGGGTGCAGAGATCCTGTTTCATCTGCCTGTTTCAGGACTGCTCCTATCGCTTTATTGGATGCATCAGTTTGAAGGATAAAGGGTCGAGTTGGATCTGGCATCAATAACACTGGCATGGATGCAAATCTTCTCTTTAGAATCTCAAAGGCATTATTCCATTCAGTGGTCCAATTGAATGGTTCAGTTTTCTTAGTGAGGTCAGTGAGTGGTTTAGCAATGGCAGCAAAATTCCCGATGAAGCGTTGATAGAAATTTCCAAATCCGAGAAATGATCGGACTTGTTTGACCATGGTGGAGACTGGCCAATCAGCAATCCCTGCTAGTTTAATTGGGTCCATCTGGACGTGTCCAGGGGTGATGATCATTCCTAGGAACTCAACTTCCTGTGTGGCAAACTTGCACTTTTCTAGTTTCAGGAATAGATCATTATCTTGTAACCATTGTAAGACTCATCTTGTCCGCTCTTCCAGTTGTTCCAGTGTTTCTGCACAGATTAACATATCATCCATGTAGATGATTAACCATCCTTCATTAATCATATCTCTGAAGTATTCATTCATCATAGTTTGAAAGGTTGACGGTGAATTGCATAATCCAAAGAACATAACTGTTGGTTTGTAGAGCCCTTGATTGGTAATAAAGGCTGCTTTCCATTTGTCTCCCTTGTTGATGTGAACATTGTTGTATCCCCATCAAAGGTCTAATTTCATAAAATGCTTGGCACCTCGCAGTTTAGTCATAAGATCGAAAACAAGGGGAAGGGGATATGTGTTTTTGACAGTCCATTCATTCAGATATCAGTAATCTTGACAGGGTCAGAGTGCCCCACTTTCTTTCTTTGCTACAAAGAAGAACGGCGATGCCTGTGGTGATGTAGATGGTTTAATATATTCTTTCTGGAGCTGTTCATCAATCCATTCATCTAACAGTCCTTGTTCTTTGATGGATAAAGGATAAAGTTTACTAGCATTCAGAACAAAACCCTCCTTTGTGTTGATTGCATGATCCCATGGTTGACTAGATGGGAAACATTCTGATGCCTTTTTGTCAAAGATGGTGCACCACTGTTCATATTCTGATGGTAGGGTGGTAGATGGTTTGTCCTTCTTTAGCCTGTGCTCTAGTTCCTGTGATGCCGATGTTTTTACTCTGATCCAATAGTCATCTTTGCCCCATTGCTGAGAGTCGAGGGCTAGCTGCCAAATTGCTTTTGGAAATGTGTCTGGATCTTCAATCTTCAGAGATTTTTCTCACCAATTAATGATTGGGTTATTCTCTTCTAGCCAAGGTATTCCTAAGATCATCCATTGATTGCCTAGCTTAGTGATCCAGAACCAATTTATGAATTGTCATCCCTCAATCATGTAGCATATTTTGGTTCGATGCATGATCATTCCTTTTGCATTTACTGTTCCATCTGCATTTCTGACTTTAATCGGTTTCTTGAGTCGTTCTTTTCTGAGTTCCTTCACTGCTCCTTCATCTACAAAGTTTCCTTCTGCTCCACAATCGATTAGGGCAGATGTTCCAGCGGGTAAATTGGTCAATTTGATAGTTAACAAAATGTGCTTGTCATTGTTGGATAATACTATTACAGAATCAAGTGCTAACTGTTCAGATCTCGATAATAAGGAAGGGCCAACTGCTGAGTGATGCTTCCTAACTAAAAACCCTTGTTTTCAAATTTGTTTAAGAGGGCATTCTTTTCTTCAGTAGACATTGCTGAAAAGATGGCTCTAATCTTTTTTGCTGGTTCGTCTTCTTCCTTCTGTTGTTCCTCAGTGACGGAACAGATGGCTTTATTCTGATAAGACCTGGATGAAGACACATCATTGTGTTTCAGGCAGTTCCTGGAGATGTGTCCCTGTGTTCCACATCTGAAACATTTCCTGGTTTTTTGGTATTCCTTTTTTTGATCATCTGTCAATCAGCTAGGAATTGTGGTATTAATAGCTCTGATTGTTCCAGGTTGATTATTGTTTCAATTGAAACATGTTCCAGATCCATCATTGGTTCTCCTGTTTCCCTGTCCTGTCATGTCCCAAGTGTTATGGTGATCCTCAGCCTTGTCATAGGCTTCTTGCATCGTCTTGATCTTCCTCTGATCTTGTAAGATCATCCTAGCGAGTTCCAGAGGTAATCCTTTGATGAATGCTTGCAACTGAGTGGGTATTCCAGTGAGCCCGGATGTTCCTATGTCCATGTGAAATTTCCTAATGTATTCTGGGACTGAAATGCCATTTCCAACTCTTAATTTGGATAGATTGTTCAGGGCTTGAAGGGCACTATTAACTTCTCCCCAGTCATTGATGAAACACATTTCAAATGCTTCATAGTTGCTCCATTTGAATGTGGCTGTGGGACTGCCTCTGTTGTCATTCAACTCGCCTCGAATAATGGTTTTCCAGTCATCTAATTCTGGTCCCATGCATGCAAGTGCATACCTGACTCTCTTTTCATTTTTTCCTTCATAGTTCTGTTTGTTGAGGGTAAAATAATCCTCAAGCTGTCCTAGAAACAATCTTGCCTCAATTTGTTTACCTGTAAAAGGTTGTATAGGCTGTGGTTTGATATTTCCTTTAGAGCTAGCACTGGTTTCAGATGCCATTCTTGGTTCAGGAGTAATTGGTGGTTCAGGGTTGATCGGTGGTTCAGGGGTTGGTGTTCTGGTAATTGGTCTCGGTTCTGGAGTAGGAGTTCTACTCAGGGTCCTTGGTTTCTGTTACAGTTCTCTTTTCCCTTTGTTAACAGACTACATTTTACTTGTTACAAGCCCATAGTTACACTTGGACGTTATCTCCTTTCATAGCTATCTTCACCTTTCCTTTTCTAGATAGCTATGCTCTTTCCCCTTTAGTTTCTATTGTTCTTTAAACGTATATAAACCCCTCTCATGTACTGTAGCTCTTTAGTTCCAACTTAGTCGAATCTTATCCATAACTTGAACACTTTTTTGCTCGTTGCCTCAACTGCTCTCCTCGCTCTCTCTCTAGCCTTCGTCATCATCAGACTTAGTGCCTAGAACCCTCGTCCAGTGATTGGGAACAGACCGAGACTCTGTTTGTCACTGTAGACTTGGACGCTGAACGACATTGTGGACATTGACAGTAACATAAGTTGGAACTCAGGACCAGCTCAGGGTATCACCCCTAGCCAACACCATTGAGACCCACAGCTCTCAGGAACGACCCCCGAACGGATCCATCACCTATAAGGGGAAATACTACCTTGGACAACAAGAAGTCTTTCTCTACCAACAAACCTGGTACTTTGTTACAGAAGGATGGAAACAAAACAAACCAGTCCCAGACAAATATTTTCAGGAGACTTCTACTCAGGGGCCTTTGAATTCGATTTACCCGATCAAATCTACCTAGACTGGGGTAGTGAAGTACAAGGAGAACCGCTCTACCTTGTTAAGGAACCAGAAAACGAACCAGGGAGGACCCTCTACAGGAAATTCTTCAGTGGAAGCGACCGACATGGAATCACAGCTAGCCTTTTAGCAGAGTGGGAGGAATTACTACGAATTGAACAAGCCAAGCTTGAGGAAAACCCATTTGATACAGATTACTCGAAACAAGGACCACCCCCATCTCCGAAACCCAGAACTCCGAGTAGAACCCCTACTCCAGAACCGAAACCAATCACCAGAACACCAACCCCTGAACCACCGATTAACCCCGAACCACCGATCACTCCTGAACCAAGAATGGCGTCTGAAACCAGTGCTAGCTCCAAAGGAGATATCAAACCGCAGCCTATACAAGCCTTTACAGGCAAACAAATCGAAGCAAGGTCATTTTTAGGACAGCTTGAGGACTACTTTACCCTCAACAAACAGAACTATGAAGGAAAAGATGAGAAGAAAGTCAGATATGTGCTTGCATGCATGGGACCAGAACTAGACGACTGGAAAACTATTATCCGAAGCGAATTGAATGACAATAGAGGCAGTACCACAGCCACGTTCAAATGGAGCAACTATGAAGCATTTGAAACACATTTCATCAATGACTGGGGAGAAGTCAACAGCGCCCTTCGAGCCCTGAACAATCTATCCAAATTAAGAGTTGGAAACGGCGTATCAGTCCCAGAATACATCAGAAAATTTCACATGGATATAGGAACCTCTGGACTCACTGGAATACCCGCTCAGTTGCAGGCATTCGTCAAAGGATTACCCTTAGAACTTGCTAGGACGATCTTACAGGACCAAAGGAAGATCAAGACAATGCAAGAAGCCTATGATAAAGCTGAGGATCACCATAACGCTTGGGATATGACAGGACAAGGGAACAGGAGAACCAATGATGGATCTGGAACACGTTTCAATCAAAACAACAACCGATCCGGAACAATCAGAGCTATAAATACCACGATTCCTAGCCGATTAACAGATGATCAAAAGGAGGAATACCGAAAGACTGGCAAGTGTTTCAGATGTGGAACACAGGGACACATCTCCAGGAACTGCCCGAAACGCAATGATGTGTCTTCATCCAGATCCTCTTATCAGAATAAAGCTGTCTGTTCCGTCACTGAGGAACAACAGAAGGAAGAAGACGAACCAGCAAAGAAAATCAGAGCCATCTTTTCAGCAATGTCCACTGAAGAGAAGAATGCCCTCTTAAACGAATTCGAAAATGAGGGTTTTTAGTTAGGAAGCGTCACTCAGCAGTTGGCCCTTCCTTATTATTGAGATCTGAACAGTTAGCGCTTGATTCTGTAATAGTATTATCCAACAATGACAAGTGCATTTCGTTAACTATCAAATCGACCAATTTACCCACTGGAACATCTGCCCTAATCGATTGTGGAGCAGAAGGAAACTTCATAGATGAGGGAGCAGTGAAAGAGCTCAGAAAAGAACAACTCAAGAAACCAATTAAAGTCAGAAACGCAGATGGAACAGTAAATGTGAAAGGAATGATCACACATCGAACCAAAATATGCTACATGATCGAGGGACAGCAGTTTATCAATTGGTTCTGGATCACGAAGCTAGGTGACCAATGAATGATTCTAGGAATACCCTGGTTAGAAGAAAATAACCCAATCATCAACTGGCAAGAGAAATCTCTGAAAATTGGAGACCTAGACACATCACCAAAAGCAATCTGGCAGCTAGCCCTTGACTCCCAGCAATGGGGCAAGGATGACTATTGGATTAGAGTTAAAACATTGGCATCACAGGAATTAGAGCACAGGTTAAAGAAAGATGAATCATCCACCACTTTACCTACAGAATATGAGCAATGGCGCACCATCTTTGACAAAAAGGCATCAGAACGCTTCCCATCCAGTCGACCATGGGATCACACAATCAACACAAAGGAAGGTTTTGTCCCAAAAGCTAGTAAACTTTACCCTCTATTGGTCAAGGAACAAGGACTGTTAGACGAATGGATTGATGAACAACTCAAGAAAGGATACATTAAACCATCCACATCACTGCAGGCGTCACCATTCTTCTTTGTAGCAAAGAAAGAAAGTGGAGCACTCTGACCCTGTCAGGATTACCAATACCTGAATGAATGGACCGTCAAAAACGCATATCCCCTTCCCCTTGTTTCTGATCTCATGACTAAATTACAAGGCACCAAGCATTTCACCAAACTAGACCTCCGATGGGGATACAACAATGTTCGAATCAAGAAGGGAGATGAATGGAAAGCAGCCTTTATTACTAATCAAGGGCTCTACGAACCAACAGTAATGTTCTTTGGATTATGCAACTCGCCGTCAACCTTCCAAAATATGATGAACAAGTACTTTAGGGACATGATCAATGAAGGATGGCTGATCATTTACATGGACAACATGTTAATCTGTGCGGAAACACTAGAACAGCTGGAGGAGAGGACAAAACAAATTTTACAATGGTTACAAGATAACAATCTATTCCTGAAACTTGAAAAATGCAAGTTCGCCACACAGGAAGTTGAATTCCTAGGAATGATCATCACCCCTGGACGCATTCAAATGGACCCAATAAAGTTAGCAGGAATTGCCGATTGGCCAGTTCCTACCACAGTCAAACAAGTCCAATCATTCCTCGGATTTGGGAACTTTTACCGACGTTTCATTGGAAATTTTGCTGCCATCGCTAAACCACTTACCGACATCACTAAGAAAACAGAATCATTTGACTGGACCACTGAACGGAATAACACTTTTGGAATTCTGAAGAAACAATTTGCATCTATGCCGGTATTATTAATGCCAGATCCTACTTGACCCTTTATCCTTCAAACCGATGCGTCAAATAAAGCAATAGGAGCAGTCTTGAAACAAGCTGATGAAACAGGATCTCTACATCCCTGTGGATTTATCTCACATGCATTAACACAAACGGAACAAAATTACCAGATCTACGATCGAGAACTCTTGGCAATTATCAAAGGGTTGATGACCTGGCGACATTTACTACACGGATCACCCCACACCACTATAGTTCACTGTGACCACAAGAATCTGTCCTACTATTGAACCGCCCAACGCTTAACACCCAGACAAGCTAGATGATCATCCCTATTATCAGAATTTGACCTACGCATTGAGCACGTCCCTGGCACAAAAATGTTTGAAGCAGATGCCCTATCCCAACACCCCAATCATATGGGAAACAGTGAAGTACAAGAAGACATTGTAGTCCTACCAGAGGATCGTTTTATTCGTCTTATTGCAGAAGATCTAGTCACGGAAATTCAGAAAGCAATGTCAAAAGACAATTTCGGATGTATTCTAATCAAGGTTATCACTACGCACCGTGCCCCACCGATCAAATCGAACATACAAGATTGGTCTTACACCAATGGCATTGTTCACTATCTTGGAAAGACCTACATCCCTGACCAAGATGGGTTACGAACCAAACTGATTAAGGAAACACACGAGGCACGATCATCAGGTCACCCTGGATGATTAAAGACCCTTGAACTCCTT
This sequence comes from Amanita rimosa, assembly GCA_023014395.1. Lineage (NCBI taxonomy): Eukaryota > Fungi > Basidiomycota > Agaricomycetes > Agaricales > Amanitaceae > Amanita > Amanita rimosa. Next base: position 1,318,286 of record JAEBUO010000001.1, on the reverse strand, counting down.
AAGCGTGACTACTGGTGGCCCAGAATGTTCAAACACGTCAGGGAATGGATAGAAGGATGCACCCTTTGTCAGCAGATGAAGATTAACAGACACCCAAACGTACCAGCCCTTCACCCAATTCCGTCGAAAGCAACCCGCCCCTTTCAGCAAGTAACCCTTGATTTCATCACTGATCTACCCCTTTCTGATGGCTTTGACTCAATCCTGGTCACGGTGGACCATGGTCTTACAAAGGGGGTAATTTTCACACCTTGCAAGAAGACAATCGATGCTCTAGGCACTGCGGAACTTTACGTCTCTGAAATTTTCAAACGGTTTGGCCTACCTGATGTTTTAATCTCGGATCGAGGACCACAGTTCTCCGCAAAAGTATTTCAGGAAATATGAAAAGCATTAGGAATTGACCATAGGATGAGCACAGCCTATCATCCCCAAATTGATGGAGAAACAGAACGAGTCAACCAGGAACTAGAAGTCTACCTCCAAATGTTCTGTTCCAATGAACTGCATCTATGGAAACCACTCCTCCCAATAGCCGAATTTGCTCACAATAACCAACATCACAACACAATCAAAACCTCCCCATTCAGATTAATGTATGGGACGGACCCTGTTGCGCTTCCCACAGCTACAACACGAATGACTACACCAGCAGCAGAGGAATGCCTTCAGTTCCTAAGGAAAGCCAGAGAAGAAGTGCTAGCAGCACATGAACTAGCAAGACAACTAGTGGCAAGACGACGCAAGGACAAAGCAACGCGATTTGAAAAAGGCATCAAAGTATGGCTTGAGAACCGAAATCTTCACATACCATATCAGTCCAGAAAGCTAACACCAAAATGAGAAGGACCCTTTGAAATCAAACAGGTGATGGGACCAGTGACATACAAATTGAAACTCCCAAAACAATGGCACATTCACCCTGTGTTTCATACGTCACTCCTTACCCCGTATAGAGAAACGACTGCGCACGGCCCAAATTATGTGAAACCACCCCCTGATCTCGTAAATGGACAAGAGGAATTCGAGGTAGAGGCAATTCTAGCTCACAGAAAGCGAGGCGCAGGCTACCATTACCTAGTTAAATGGAAAGGCTATGGATCGAATAACAACTCTTGGGAACCCGCTCGCAATCTTGCAAATGCCACGGATATCCTATTGGAATATCAACAACGCTGACACCTCTGAACCATGACTCGATACAGAAACTGCCACGTCCTGAAACAAAATTACCACTATACGAAATGGAACTGCTCAACACTCTCTCGATACACTATAGCTCTTAAAGAAAAAACCGTCTACACCCGCATACAATACCTCCCTTTCCGACACGCCCCGAGAGCACCGAACCCGTCAGGAAAACTCACCCAAACTATGGCATTGGTCACACAATACTACTGCATCCCTCGACTTGATCACCGTCACCAAAAGAACCCTTCAGGAACAACAGAGTTCCCCTGCAATGCCATCCAGAATTATCTTCCCAAGTACTATGACCTACGATTCTCAACTGACGATCTACCTGCCTATAATAACGATCCACCTGCCTACCAACTTCTAGCAATCAGAAGCAGTAACGTTTATGAAAGCGCTCATGGAAGACTGCTATGTCCGGAAGAATATAAGCAGATGGACGAGATCACTAAACAGATATGGGAGTGTAGCACACAAATTTGGTTAATTAACCAAAGAATCAGAGTACAAGGAAGACCTCGCATTCTCATAGAAGACATCCAGGATGAGCTTCAATATTTGTCTATTGCACTGGGAGAGGTAATAGTGGATATCATCAGGAGAATCAGAAGATTCTTAGTCACCCCAACAATGACACCAGGAATCCAACATCTAAATTCGCTAACCAGGTTCATTGCAGAAGAACAAGATCTCCTCACCGACCCTGCAATCAAAGATCCACTAGACATAGAGAGTTCAGACTCCGACATAGAAATCAGTGATCTGGAATACGAATAAATTCTTTGAGTATCATCACCTAATGCCAAAACCTGCATCGAAAAGCCATGTTCACCTACTTTGCCCTCGCCGCCTACTTCATCGCCCTGGCCCTCCTCTCATGCGCTCACTGGCGCATCAATGAAACCATCACCGCCTTTTCACCCTTTGTTGCCATCCCAGACCTCCCGCTCAAGGTCTTTATTGAAAATACCACTGTCATCCACTTCGAGGATGATGACCTCCATGTTCACCTGGCCGATTTGCTTCCCCAAGTACACCCCGATGACCACCACCTTCCCCACTTCGCCCAATTCGTCAAACAGAACACCACGCTCACCGTCGTCGCCGACGCCCTTGCTGCCGCCACCTGCTCCATCACCAACCTCTCCTCCGCAACCGACAACCTTGCTGCACTCACCCTCACCATTGACCCTCATGAAATGACTTATGAGGAATGTGATTCATTCTTACGGAACGCGCAAAATCTGCATCGCGCTGCTGAAGCGCTTAAGTGGAAGGTGGAGACCTCTACAAAAGAATTGGACAATGCTGTCAAGTGGGCTGAGTCCAGAACGGACCACAGCTGGATGACTTCTGGCTGGTAGAAGTTGGTGACTTCTCACATACAAAGGGGGTAATGTTACAGTTCTCTTTTCCCTTTGTTAACGGACTACATTTTACTTGTTACAAGCCCATAGTTACGCTTGGATGTTATCTCCTTTCATAGCTATCTTCACCTTTCCTTTTCTAGATAGCTATGCTCTTTCCCCTTTAGTTTCTATTGTTCTTTAAACGTATATAAACCCCTCTCATGTACTGTAGCTCTTTAGTTCCAACTTAGTCGAATCTTATCCATAACTTGAACACTTTTTTGCTCGTCACCTCAACCACTCTCCTCGCTCTCTCTCTAGCCTTCGTCATCATCAGACTTAGTGCCTAGAACCCTCGTCCAGTGATTGGGAACAGACCGAGACTCTGTTTGTCGCTGTAGACTTGGACGCTGAACAACATTGTGGACATCAACAGTAACAGTTTCGGAGATGGGGGCAGTCCTTGTTTTGGGTGATCTGTATCAAATGGATTTTCCTCAAGCTTGGCTTATTCAATTCGTTGTAATTCCTCCCACTCTGCTAAAAGGTCTGTCACTGTCTCCAAAAAATCTTCTATAAAGAGTCCTTCCTGAGTTGTTTTCTGGTTTTCAGACAAGGTAGAGCAGTTCTCCTTGTACTTCACTACCCCAGTCTAGGTAGATTTGATTGAGTAAATCGAATTCAAAAGCTCCTGAGTAGAAGTCTCCCAAAAAATATCTGTCTGGGACTGGTTTGTTTTGTTTCCATCCCTCTGTAACAAAATACCAGGTTCACTGGTAGAGAAAAACTTCTTGTTGTCCAAGATAGTATTTCCCCTTTTAGGCAACAGATCTGTTCGGGGATCATTCCTGAGAGCTGTGGGTCTCAATGGTGTCGGCTAGGGGTGATACCCTGAGCTGGTCCTGAGTTCCAACTTATGTTACAGTCAATGTCCACAACGTCGTTCAGTGTCCAAGTCTTCAGCAACAAACAGAGTCTCAGTCTGTTCCCAGTCACTGGACAAGGGTTCTAGGCACTAAGTCTGATGATGACAAATGCTAGAGAGAGAGCGAGGAAAGCAGTTGAGGTGACGAGTAGAAGAGCATTCAAGTTGTAGATAAGATTCGTTTAAGTTGGAACTAAAGAACTACAGTACATGAGAGGGGTTTATATATGTTTAGAGAACAATAAAATCATAAGGGGAAAAGGTATAGCTATCTAAGAAAGGAAAGGTGAAGGTAGCTATGAAAGGAGATAACGTCTGAAGTGTAACTATGGATTTGTAACAAGTGAATGTAGTCCATTAACAAAGGGAAAAGAGAACTGTAACACCTATTATCAAAGAACTAGAGGAGTCATCTATGATACAGCACAATGTGCTGAAGGATGATAAAGAAGTTTAAATTTGTCTGGAAGCCAAATCTTAAAAAGGGGGTACTGTCATGACTGACTGAAAAGCTTCACATTTTTCACTAAGTCATTTTACTTTTATTATTTATTTTCTTCATATTATATAAACATGTGCTGACTAAGCAGGTGTCTATCACTTGGTGCTTAGATAACATAGTAGATAAGATACTGGGATACGGTGTTGATGACTCATTACTATTACTGCATGCACAGTCATCTTACTCATACAGTACTATATTTAGAGTAGGGCTTAGGGTAAGTGCACAGACCATCTGTCATAGTATATAAAGAGTGTAATTCAGCACCCAGAGTCCTCAGTTGAGTTCTCTCAGGTTTCTTCCCTCCCTCCTCTCTCCTCCTCAGTTCTCTATTGGGGCTCCTAGGCATCACACCAGGGGGTTCCTGATAGACCCTACCCTATCAAGAAAATAATATCACCAAATGTGGTAGAATTGGACCTACCCTTCTCCCAGCAAATCCATCCTGTGGTTAATGTATCTAGAATATGCCCTTGGAAACAACCAATGAGAGGGCAAAAAGTGCAACCACCAATCAAGATAGATGGTGAAAAGGAATATGAAGTAGAAGAAATTCTCAATGTAAGATTTTAAAAAAAAAATGGAGTACTTGGTCAAGTGGAAAGGATACACCACCAAGCATAACTCATGGGAACCATTGGACAATTTACAAAACACAAAAAGAAAAAGAAAAAACTTTTACAATAAAAACCCTGGAGCAATCAGGAGGCTTGACAAGGCAACCTTTGATAGGTTGACTTTCAGACCTTATGAAAACTTCAGTCAATCCTCAGACAAAGTAGTGTCCAAAATCAATGTCAATGCAGTAGCACCAGCTGCAAAATGGGAGCAAAACTGGCAAAATGGAAAGGAAAAAAGGGCTTAGACACCATTACTGAACCAGGAGATGCAGAAGGGCCATGTCAATGCAACATGTGCCTATGTCAATCACATGATATAGCACCTTGTGCTGAAACAATTGAAGATATCACTCTGCCTTCATGCCCACTCTCACCCATTATTGAAGAAATAGAGGAATCATCCATGATAGAGCACAATGTGCTGAAAGATGATGAAGAAGTTTAAATTTGTTTGGAAGCCAAATCTTAAAAAGGGGGTACTGTCATGACCAACTGAAAAGCTTTGCATTTTTCACTAAGTCATTTCACTTTTATTATTTATTTTCTTCATATTATATAAACATGTGCTGACTAAGCAAGTGCCTATCAGTTAGCATCTAGATAAAGATAGTAGATAAGATACCAGAGCTTGGCACTGATGACACATCACTATTACTACATGTGCAGTCATCTTACTCATACAGTACTATATTTAGAGTAGGGCTTAGGGTAGTGCACAGACCACCTGTCATAGTATATAAGGAGTGCAATTCAGCACCCAGAGTCCTCACTTGAGTTCTCTTGGGTTTCCCCTCCCTCCTCTCCTCCTTCTGTTAAGTTTTCTGTCTGGGGCTCTTAGGTGTCATGCTGAGGGAGTCCTGATATCAAACAAGTAATGGGACCTGTGACATACAAGCTGAAACTCCCAAAACAATGGCACATTCACCCTGTACTCCATGCATTACTCCTCACCCCATATCAAGAAACTACTGTGCACAGCCTGAATTATGTGAAACCACCCCCTGATCTCATAAATGGACAAGAAGAATTTGAAGTGGAAGCAATTTTAGCACACAGAAAGTGAGGCACAGGCTACCATTACCTGGTTAAATGGAAAGGCTATGGATCAAATGACAATTATTGGGAACCCACACCTTGGAAAATATCACTAATTTATCACACCAACTTAATCCAACAGGAGAAGCATCAGGGCTCAATATCAACCACCTTTGCACCCTTCATAAAAATATAACCACCCTCAGTATGCTGTATGACAACAGACTTCCCCAAGCATCTTGGGACTATCAACAAGCAGCAACAAACCAACTGTACTTAGGATACAAGATAGAAGGTGCCAATGTCCCTTCTACCCCTTCTACCAACCCTTGTCATCTCAGAGAGGTCAGATCACCAGTCAGGGAACCCAATGCAGCTGCAGGCAGCATGGCAACAGAGGTATGGTACCCAATCAACTACAGATACCCAGGAGAAGAACAAGACACTTTGTGAGGCTGCTACATTTGTGGCAATGAAGACCACTTTACTACCCATCATCCTCAGACAGGACAAATTCCAAACCAATACCCTGAGGACCCAGTCATCTTCACTCAGTGGGGACCATGTTCAAATCACCCTTTCTACATTAGCCAATTTAAGCAACAACTCACTCAGAACTTGTGGACTATACACTCTGTAATTGAATTCTTTAACTACCCTACATAACAGTTATCCCAGTCAAAACCATGTACCATCCTCCTCAAATCCAACTCAACTACTGGTTGTGGAATAATTGCTTGCATCTTGGGTAATAATAATGGCATTCTATAGGGTGGTGGAACCCACATCAACAAGTGACCTTGGGGTCCAGTGATCCAACCATCAGAATTGAGGGAAACATGGCATCTCCAATCCTGTTGAATCTCTTGGGTGTTTTCAAACAGCTGAGAAGGATTGCATAATCCATACTCCATTGGATAAGCAAACTTGATAATATGAGTTGGATTGAATCTGCTTTTCACTTGCCCTCCAGCATCACCTGATTCAGCCCAAATGTCCCAAATGCAGATTGTGTTATCTTCAGAACCAGATGCAATCCTATTTCCATCTGGTGAAAAGGCAATTGAATTAACATAGTTGATGTGTCCTTTAAGAGGGCTGCCTACTTGCACCCCAGTCTCAGAATCCCAGATACATACAGTCTCATCAACAGAACCTGATGCAATCCTCTCTCCATTTGGTGAAAAGGTAACTGATTTGACCCAGTGAGTGTGCCCTCTGAGGGGACTACCTACTTGCACCCCAGTCTCAACATCCCAAATGCAGACAGTGTTATCCCAAGAACCTGATGCAACCCTCTTTCCATCTGGTGAAAAGGAAACTGATTTGACATGGCTGGTGTGTCCTCTGAGAGGACTGCCCACCTGCACCCCCATCTCAGCATCCCAAATGTGGATGGTATTATCATCAGAACCTGATGCAATTCTCTTTCCATCTGGTGAAAAGGCAATTGAACTGACCCAGTCAGTGTGTCCTTTGAGAGGACTTCCTATTTGCACCCCTGCCCCAGCATCCCAAATGCAAATAGTGGTATCATAAGAACATGATGCAATCCTCTTTCCATCTGGTGAAAAGGAAACTGCAGTGACACAATTAGTGTGTCCTTTGAGAGGACTTCCCACTTGCATCCCAGTCTCAGTTTCCCAGATCCTGACTGTGGTATCTTCAGAACCTGATGCAATCCTCTCTCCATTAGGTGAAAAGGCAACTGAATTGACTGAATCAGTATGTCCTATGAAAGGACTACTCATTTGCATCCCAGTCTCAGCATCCCAGATGCAGACAGTTTTCTCAGAAGAACCTGATGCAATGACCTTTCCATCTGGTGAAAATGCAACTGAATATATATGATTTTGACCTTTGAAAGGGCTGTCCACTTGTACCCCAGTGATAATCTGAGCATCCCAAATGCAGACAGTACTATCATTGGAACATGATGCAATTCTCATTCCATCTGGTGAAAAAGCAACTGAATTGATAGTCCAACTGTGTCCTTTGAGAGGACTGCCCACTTGCACCCCAGTCCCAGCATCCCAGATGTAGACAGTGTTATCAGAACCTACTGCAATCCTCTTTCCATCTGGTGAAAAGGAAATTGAATAGACCCAGTCAATGTGTCTGGCAAGAGGACTACTAACTTGCTCCCCAGTCTCAGCATCCCAGATATGGACAGTTTTATCATAAGAACCTGATGCAATCCTCTTTCCATCTGGTGAAAATGTAACTGAAGTGACCCAGTTTTTATGTCCTTTAAGAGGTTTGCCCACTTGCACACCAGTCTCAACATTCCAGATCCTAATAGTTTCATCATGGGAACCTGATACAATCCTTTTTCCATCTGGTGAAAAGGCAACTGAATTGACCCTGTCAGTGTGCCCTTTGAGAGGGCTTCCTATTTGCACCCCAGCCCCAGCATCCCAAATACAAATAGTGCTATCCAAGGAACCTGATGCAATCCTCTTTCCATCTGGTGAAAATGCAACTGAATTGACCCAGTCAGTGTGCCCAGTCAGAGAACTTCCCACTTGCACCCCAGTCTCAGCATCCAAGATGCAGACAGTTTTATCATCAGAACCTGATGCAACCCTCTTTCCATCTGGTGAAAAGGTAACTGAAGTAACACGTTGGGTGTGTCCACTGAAAATACTGCCCACTTGTACCCCAGTCTCAGCATCCCAAATCCTAACTGTGCTATCAGAAGAACCTGATACAATCCTCTTTCCATCAAGTGAAAAGGCAACTGAATTTACTAAGGAAGAGTGCTTTCTGATCAATATTTGTAGTGGTGACCACTCCACAGCTTTTTCAGGAATGATTTTTGGCAGTCTTGGAAATATTTGGGTCCAATACTTACTAAGAATGCTGCTCTTTGGCACAAAAGGCAACCCAGATAGGTATAAATGTGGAGCACTCTTTGATATCATGCCTCCCATCATTCTGCAGAATATTACACCATCCCTTGCTGCTGCTAAAGCATCATCATGGTTGTTTCCCTTGGTGTTGCTGCTTGCCCTATTCCCAAGGTAGCTTGTAACATTGCCCAACATGGTTGGAACTATGTTTATCAAATTAAGCAACCCAAGAACTTCAAACCAAAATAGCATTTTTTCATTCAATAGAAATGTTGATATCTGCTCTGCTAAACTTTCTTGATATGGTGTTAATTTGATATGATCAGCCCAGAAATGGCATGAGTATGACAAGTATGGTTTGATATGGTCATTGATATATTTCCCAAAGTCTGGAATATCTGAGTTGCAAACATATGAACTCTTCAATTTGCAAATATTGAAGCATAGATGCTGCTGCATCACTTGGAGACAGGCATGTGCTAGGCCCAAGTTGACATCCACAAGGTCAACAAAAAAAATTCCACTTCTATCCTTGGTAGTCAGGAATTCATAAAATGTTGAGTGGAGGACAGAGATAGGCATGTAATAATTGGAAATTCCACTGAGAAGTGCTCCAAAATGTTGCAGAACTGTTGTTATTCCATAAAAACCATCATGTCCTTCCTGCATATATTTATGCAAGACATCTAAAGATTCCATTGAAAGTGGCTCTCGTGTTGATAATACCAACTGCAAGACAGAGTGGAAGCGGTTTAGGACAACCTTGTTTGGATGGCTTCCCATGATACTGTGCAGAATAACCCTGTACAAGTGATCAAGCAGTGTGCCACCCTCATCCATGAGCACAAGCTGTTGAAACCGTTCTCTCCTCGTTAAAAAGCCACCTGCATATCTAATGTACTCGCAAGCAAGCCGAGCCCATTCAAACAACCCATCTGCTTTCTTGGTAAGTTGGGTGAGCATCTGGTCATCAAAGTCATGGTTGATGTCTTTCAATTGATAGGAAATGTAGAACTGGATGTCAAATTTTGTAGATGACTTGGAAATTTGATCCATGGACACCTGTAGAATCCCACTTGCACCACTGAATGTTTCAGTGATGTCATAAAGGGGCCTAGACGTGACAAGTATGCGAAAATTGGATGGTAGATTTGCCACATTGTTCTTCAGGATGGAAAGAATATGACGACGTGAAAGTGCATCACCAGTTTCATCCAAAGCATCAATGACAAATAAAACAGGTCTAGTTATGCTCTCCGCAAAGGAAGTGATAGGTGTTTCGATCAGCCTATGCCATTGTTGAGTTACATCAGGAGTAGAAGCGAGTGCTGGCTCAGATGCAATAAGGTTGATCAAATAGTCTTTCAGCAAGGGCATGCGACCCGCCAAGTCACGCGCGATGGTGCTAAATAACCTTTGATGACGGTTGGCAGCCTGTCGATTGAAACAGAAGCATGATCCAATCTCTTTCTTATCAACTATCCACTGGCGGGCGACAGTGTGGGCAATCGCAGACTTGCCGGTCCCAGCAGGGCCCGAAATCCAGAAAACGCGTGGGGTAGCTATGTCAGTGGTGGTGAGCCAGCCCTCAACTTTGGCCAGGATATCAATTCTGGTGCCGTCCAAACAGGCCTTTGTCGTATCAATGCCAGCTCCTTCTGCATATGGGATCATGACAAGTGATCGATCTGATAATACATACGAGGTCAGAGCTAGTACGAACCACAGGGAGATGATACTCACCTTCGAAATAGTTTTTCGCAATGTTGTTGTTCTTGATATTGACATCTCTCCCTGCAGAGTAGATTTGCGTGTCTTTGATCTCGAAATTCTTCGAATCCTTGAAAAAGTGAACTTCGGATGCGCCTAGCTGCTCGAGTGCCATCATTCTCATGATAGCCTTATCAAAATGACTCGACATACCGCGACGATGCTTGTACCTCCGGGCCCTGCTAGAGCTTTCTCAGGACTGTTCTTCCTCGATTCCTTACCAACTTTAAAAGCCCGAACCAGATTCAGGTAATAGCTAACGTACTATCATGGTCTTGCTAGGATCATCAGCTGACATGGGGATGCGGTGAGCTGCGTCCTGTGATATGTGTCGTAATTAACCTGACAATATTTGATGTGAAATGGCAACACACTTCTGACTCCTCTACATCGGGATGAACAGTGGCCGCATTTCCTTGCCCGTCTTTGAATGAAATATGAGAGGTGCGCTCATTATTCTGATACTGATGATGCGAACCAGTAAGCGATTGAGATTCGACCTAGTAATAAGCGGGTTAGCCGAATCAACAGTCACGAGAGTTGTACATGCCATGGTCGACACAGCAGGGCCTATGTTCGTACCTTCGAGGTTCGACGATGACATTGTGTCAGTATGCTTAAGTAAGCAACTTTTTGTTTGACCGGCAAGTTCTTTTTCCGATTCAGATGACTCTTCTACTTCAGACGCGCGCGCCAGACTCCAGGCGACAGAAAAAAGTACGCTCTTTTATTTTCTGACACACATAGCATTAATCACTAGCATCCCTGTTCGTTCCATTAAACTCTCAGGTGATCTCGCTCCGAGCAACCGTTTTAAACGTCTTCTACCAACCATTTCCAACTCTGCAGATCTCGTGGGAATGAACTCAGCTTGATCATGTGCCCAGTTCAAGTTACTGGCTGCGTTCGGACTCGGAAAACGCCAATGCATTGGCCTTGTTTTTTTTGCCCACAACTGCGCTGCGTTACTTGCCAACTAAACCATAAACTACAATTGTGAAGGGGAAAACGTCTTGCGGTACTAAGGTCATTCACGCACGATACGAACGGGGAAGAATCCCTGTACCCGAGGTATCTGTGCCAGGTCCAGCAGAGATGGAGCAAAAGAGGACAGGCCAGCACAATAGGGATAAGTATCTCCACGTTATGCACAAGACGAGCCTCAGATACAATTGACTGTTATTCAATATTTTTGTCTATGGAGCCATATCTAATGGGGTTATCATCTCATGACTTATTGGCAAGGAATGCAAGTCTATGATGCATATCAGATGCCCAAGGTCAATGCAATTGTCAGACGAAACCCTGCCTTCCCCGCCGTACGATGCACATGCGCACTATGCTCGAAATCTCATCCAGAGAGAAGGGTATATATTACTGCGAGCCCGTGACTCGGTACCACGCATTGTTTCTAATCCAGAAGCTGAAGCGATTCTCAAGCTCTGGCTTTGGGAACGATGGCCTAACAATGATGGATGGGCTAACCACAAGAAAATCACACGCTGGGTACGACTTCGCCTCCCAAATGGCCAGATGGTACGATCAGTTTGGGGTGAAAGTCGCTCACATCGTAAGCTGAGGCGAACAACAATTGTAAGGGTGCGTGCTTTTAATAATACAATCTCTCATTGAAATAGCATTCAAATGCTGATCTAATCTTCATAACATGAATAGCTTGAATGAACTCTATCGGGCCGTCGTTTGCTGTCCTGCTCCGCTCTTACTCTTCGCTCTATCTACAAGCTTTTCCTCTGCCGAGCCAGGCACGGGTACCTCAAGCGCGGAGGTCCCAGGTGCTCGTATCGTGCGCGGGTCACCTTTGAATCCGAGGTAATACACTCGTGAGACATCTCCTCCATCAGAATCTTTCTATATGCGAGAAAATTTAGCTAGTTTGGCGTGAGGCGATTAGGTATATGTAGACACGCACGAAAAATAAGGACAACGCATTGACGTTCCCAAACGCCGTCACCTTGACTGGATACTCGATCACGCCGGGCTCATCCACCCTGAGGGCTATCTCCATCTTGGGCTTCACATTCCCTGACTCTGCATCTGCAAAGTCGACGATGGTGGGGCGGTTGACGTAGACGTCCAGCTTGCTCGGAGCGAGATCGCCCCTACCAGTTTTGATCAGGATGGACTTAATGCGGACGCTTTCCAGAAAAGGGATGTGGAGAATGAGCTGGTCATCTACGTTGGACTCGGTGTAGATGTCTGTCGAGTCGCGGGCGTCCCAGGGCTTGATGACGTTTCGAGCTGATTCTGGGACGGCGATGTTGAGACCGTGGATGCTGGGTTCAAATGAGCTAGTAGAGGGCGGCAGAAGTCCCTGAGGGCGTACTTTTGTTTGTCGACCAGGGCAAAGAGATTGGCGTAGTCGGGTGTGGCGTCTGCGTTGCTCGCCATCGACGTTGGGTGAGAGCGGTCGGCCGGATCCGGCCGAGTGCCGCTCCGCGCTCTGCTCTAATATTCCTGCCATTTTGTTGGCTATCTAGGAAGACAATACAGCAACATGGTTAATCACCTTTGGAACGTGAAACTGAGCCTTTTTTTTGCAATGGTCGACCATCTTTTGTGGGAGGGAGTGATATGGTACTGGCATTTATGACGTACATACGTCAATGGACAGTGGATGGCATCTTAAAACCCCCTTGTATGATCTGTTTTTTTCAAGCTATTATAGACTCCGTACCGACCTTTTGGAGTGAACGATCGGAGGTGGGTCGATCTCACGGGATCTAAATGCGAAACTAAATACCACTTTAAAAGAGTGGTAACAGTATTACTGTTTCTCTGGATGTTCTTTTCATTAATGGGGTATGTCAGTACTTGCAGCATTTTGTCACCTTCTGACATGAAACTGAAGCTCACTTGCTGTCTTCACCATTTCATAAGGGTGATCAACAAGTGTTGTTTTCTGTGCATGACCATAATGATGACAAGAGCCGTATTAGGAGATGATAACCTCGGGGTTATTGAATGGCGAGAACCTACGTATGATCTTCTTTTCAGACTGTGCTTACCCATGTATTGTACATTGACAAAATCGAGCATGAATGACTTGTGCTGATTTGATATCTGTTCACCCTGTTCATCAGCGGCAAATTAAGATCAACCCAATTTCGCTTCTAATGTGTTGGAGAGACGCATTTGGAGGTACTGAATGTGACTTGTATATTGTTTCTATATTCATCGGTTTAAAGTTCTCGACGAAATTGAACACCAGACATCGAGTCTGGTCACTGTTCAAGGATCAAGTTGAAGGTTGCTTCCGATGGGAATGAGCCTTTACCCAGCGATAGCGATTACGTGTACAAAGCACGAGTTTGCAGCTGAAACACGAAAGCCAGGATTACTGGAGGTTGGATATTATCAACCCGTCGTCGGCAATACAAGATTGATATGGTCGCCACTGGCGCTATTATACGGTGGTTCCAATCTTAAAGTCATCTATAGTTGAAACTTATTTTCTCGCAAGCCTGCCGTACTCCCGTCCATTGGTTCTAACAAGCGCGAATTTATTGACGTTTGTCATATCAAAAATCAAGCCCTTCGTTCATATCGACAAGGCATATGCCTTCTCAAACTATTGCATGATTTTTTGAAGAAGAAGCTTTTGAAATGATATTTGCTATCATTTTTCAGTTGTTTTTCATTTTTTACCATACCGGTAGTTCACTCGTAGGTTTTCCCTCCATCAATAAACGATTTTCTATGTGAATTTTTTTTTTCGGGACGCATCGGCAAAGGGGAATGGAGACGCCTAAACATCGAAACCCGATCAAATAATAAATTGCTAGATGAATCCTTCTCGGCTTCCGACGTTCCGTACGGGTCGAGCGGCTCGGGCCATCAAATGATATCTATATCCCAAACAACCCCTGCACCGCATGCGTTAAGTTGATCACAACGGTTGCACGACATACTTTCCAGTCTTTTAAGCCCGATGTCTGAGCAGATCATCCCTAGGCTGGTCCTCACTCTACCTCTGTTCACTATGCGTCTTTCCTCTGTCTTCGTTGTTGTCGCCTTTGCCCTCTTCGCATCCTCCTCTCAAAGCGACCAAACGACTCATTATCTTTCGGTAATCCTTGACATTCAACGAGACACGTATATCCTCCTAACTGACCAGCACGCTTCTCCATTTAGAAACGGTTTGAGGTAAGCCGATGCTGTGGCAGCCGTGAATTGAAAGCTCAACTCCACCTTAGATTGTCCAGTACCATGACGAGCGTGGGACGGTATGTCTATTATGCTGTCAATTCCACAATCCCGGAACGTGCCTTACTTACTATTTTAGGTCATCGTAGATGAACTTGGCCGCCGTGGAAAAGTAAAGACGACGGTGAAATTCGGCCCCAATACAAAAGGACCGACCACAACGACCAGATTCTATCCCGTCCGGTATAGCGTTTTGTTAGGTCATCATATGCTAACGTGCTGACCTTCGATACCAAGGAGTCCCCAAAACGTAGGTCAGTACCCATCCCTTGCAAGTGCAAAGCTAAACTCCACATTAGCATATTTTCAAAAAGTTCAACATTTTCGTTATTGGTGGCCCAATGCTGGTATGTCAATGTTGCACCGCCTGCTCAGTCGCCTCCGGAACGTGAAACTGAATTTCTTTTAAGCGCTGTCGAGATTTTTTTTTGGAAAACATGGAACGAGTGCTAACACTGGTGGTGCACCCCACTTTAGGATATATGACATTCTACTCTGCAACCCGCTCGTATGATCTTTTTCTTTTCAGGTCATAATAGACTCTGTACTGACCTTTTGGACCAAGCGAACGATCTGAGGTGGGTCAACCCCACAGCATCTATCCAGTCACATGCAAGCTAAACTCCGTGTTAGCATAGTGGCTACACTGTCACTGTGGATGGTCTTGATATTGAGGAAGGGGTACGTCAATACTGCGAACGTCAACCTGAACCTCACTTGCTGTTTTTAGCGAGCTCGACATTTTTATAATGGTTTGGTACAAGTGCTGTTATCTGGGCATGGCATCCATCCAGTCACGAAGGAATCAGAGAATATCGGAATGCTTAATAACCTCGAGGCCGTCAAATGGCTCGGAGGATATCCCACGTACGGCCTTTTTTTTCGTTTCATAATAGGTTGTGTTCAAGTATACAGACATCTTCAACATGATAACCAGCACTGAGCGAGCCCAATGTAAAGGCGACTTGCGCTGATCTTGATATCAATTCACTCTGTTTATTAGCAGCAAATCAAAATAGAACCATTGTTGTATTCATCGGCTTGAAGAGGCGTGTTGAGAAGCGCTGGATTTGCCCCCTTTTTTTCTTTTTTCTTCTTTTGTCAGTTTAAAGAATTTCCTGACGAGATTTGATAATCTCCTCGCTTTTGAAGTCCATTGAATGTTTTGATGAGGACGGATATTTTGCGACGAGTAGGCAGCTTATCAGAACCAGGGGGAGTATTTGAAACCCCAACGCCAGCTAGGAAGAGCCAACGGGCCTGACGGTCAAAATTTTGGTATGATGGTAGTGTACACGCGTATCCCTAAGGTCACACCAGTCACAGGTTCGTGGTATGTCCATTGAATATTGAAAGGTGGACCAAGATGACAGGAGATTCATGTTGCAGTTCCAATGAAAGGGAATCAGAGATAGCCCTTAGAAGTTAGGCCTTGGGCTTGACTTCCATACGGGTCGAACCCATCAAAAGATATCTGTCCTGACACATCAAGTATCTGCATCACGTTGCGCCACAACGAATGCACAACGTACTAGTCTTTAAACCCAATGCCTGAGCGGATCATCTCTAGGCTGGTCCTCTACCGCTGTTCACTATGCGTTTTTTCCCTGTATTCCTTTTCGTCGCCTTTGCCCTCTTCGCATCCTCCTCTCCAATTGACCAAACGACTCATTATCTTTCGGTAATCCTTCTCATTCAACGAGACACACGTTATCACCTCTGACCTTCATCCTTCTCCATTTAGAAACGGTTTGAGGTGAGCCGATGCTGTGGCAGCCGTGAATTGAAAGCTCAACAGCCTCAACTCCACCTTAGATTGTCAAGTACCGCGATGAGTGTGGGACGGTATGGCCATGTTGTCAATCCCGGAACGCGCCTCACTTGCTATTTTAGGTTATCGTAGATGAACTTGGGCCCGGTGGAAAAGTAATGAGGACGACGGTGACATTCGGCCCTGACATTACAAACTTAGAACATCAGATCACATTCTTTCCCGACGGGTATGGTGTATTCTTTCAGGTCATCGAAAACAGCGTTCTGACCTTTTGGACCAAGGAAAGGAGAAGAGGTAGGTCAGCACCCATGCCTTGCAAGCGCAAACCTGAACTCCACTTTAGGATTTTTTCATCGAGTTCCAAATTTCCGTTATTGGTGGCCCAGTGCTGGTGTGTCCATCTAGTCGTCTCTTGAATTTGAGACTGAACCTCTTTTAAGGATTATCGAGAATTTATGTGGCAAAAGAACAGACGAGCGCTAGGATTCATGAAGCACCCCACTTCAGGATGGATGACATTCTACTCTGCCTTGTATGATCTTTTTTCATCATAGTAGACTACGTGCTGACCTTTTGGACCAAGTCAACGATCTGCGGTGGGTCAATCCCTATCCAGTCACATGCAAGCTAAACTTCACATTAGAATAGCGGCTACACTGTCGCTGTGGAGAATTTAACTAATGAGGGGGGGGTATGTCAATACTGCGAACGTCAACCTGAACCTCACTTGCTGTTTTTAGCGAGTTCGACATTTTTACAAGGGTTTGGAACTAGTGCTGTCATTTTTTCATGGCATCCACCCAACCACTAGGGCACCGGAGAATGTCGGAATGCTTAATAACCTCAGGGCCGTCAATTGGCTCGGAAGCAATACCGAGTATGATTTTCTTTCCATTTCACAATTAGGGCGTGGCTCATGTACATAGACATCTTCCAGAAGGTCACCAGCATTGAGCGGGTTGGACGCAGAGACGGGTCACGCTGATCCTGATATCGGTTCACTCTGTTTATCAGCAGCAGATCCAAATCGGACCATTTTGTATTTGATGACTTTGGAGAGACGCATTGGGAGGTACTGGACTTGACTTGTGTATTTTTTGTTTTCCTATTTGTCAGTTTGGAGAAGGATTTCCTGACGAGATTTGAGGAACCCTTAACATTTGAGTTAATTGAATGTTTTGAGAACGGATATCTCGCAACGGGTAATGCGAACGTACGGTGGACAGCTCTCAGGAGCAGGGGAGTATTTGAGCCCCCTGATGTGAATCAAGTCTAGCCGGAAGTTGATGATGATGCCATTAGACATCTATTGGGAGTAGGGTGCGCGCCGTGTGGCCCGGAATACCATCAACAAGGTATTGGCACGAGGATGTTGAACGGTGGAGATTGATTGATTGTGGCAGTGGCTTTGGGAAGTCGGTCGTAAGGGCAACTGCCGGATCGAAATGGTCACTGAAGTACTGACCAGTTACATTTTTTTTTTTTTTTTCCGCATATAAGAAAGGTTTATTCAACCGGAAGTAGACATACCAGTATTACAGGAAGGGGAGTGCTAACTAGCTACACCTACGAAGTGGACTTGGCCACCGGAACGGCGGTACTTATGCGGTTCTCAGGCCAGGTGGCAAAGGGGTGGGTGGGGCGTTGAGCAGGGACTCTATTAGTCCGGGAGGTGGATATTAGGGGCGGGGCGCGTTTTGGAGCGCTGAGCGGTTCGCGCAGTTCTATGTAAGGTATTGCGTTGAATCCTTGCCCTCTCCAAGAAGGAGATGGCCTGAGGCTTGTACCTTGCCTGGTAATATGGGCAATCACGGTCGGCGGTGCTATGAGCATCGTCGCAGTTGATACAGCGCGTTCGCGCAAACGTGGTGTCTAGCTGGGCAGCCACGGCGTGAGCTGTAGATGGGTGGGGGCCGGCGCACTGGGAGCACCATGGTAGTTGGGACCTGCAAACATGGGTAGTGTGGCCCCATCGGAGACAGATGCCACACTGCGGAGAGGCCTTGGACAAGGTCCAAGGCTGTGCACGACGTGACGTGCCCCAGAAGGCAACGTCGGTCTGAAGAAGGCGGCGGGCAGTAGATCCTGCCCTGTCGTCCAGGACGGCACACTTGACAGTGGCAGAGAAAACTTGGGACTGGGCCTTGTTGGGCGGTATAAGGAACATAGGGGGGGTGGTGAACTTGACTTCCTTCCACTTGGGGTGGATTTGGAAGTAGGTAAGGAGGTGAGTGTCAGTGACTTGAGAGCCATCAGGTAGGCGAGTGGGAACGTGGTTAAAGTTGATAAAAGTCATTGTAGGGGAGTGCATGACTCTTGCCCCCCGGGTGAGGGTAAGGTCGTCAATCTGCAAAGTGAGAACTGCCAAAAGGGCAGGAGTAAAGGAGACCAGAGCCTGAAAAGTGCACTCAATGTCTCTGCGAAGCGTCCATTGGCACGACACTAGAGTGGTGCCTTCGGGGAGGTGGGGTTGCAGCCCAGATGCAAGTGTTGAAGCAGGGACAAAAATGGGGGTGGTACCAGTGCCTGGTCTAATGACAAGCTTGGTGGACTTTGTGCCTTGGCGGATACAAGGCTTGACCCTGGCTGTGGTCTTGGACTGAGTAGGCAGTAAGACAGTACGTGGCTCCGTTTGAAGAGCTGGGTTGGGGGCATATGAGCGGGCCACAGATGCATACGTCGGTTGCGCAGAACGGGCAGGAGTGATTGGTGCTGCCAGGCGAGCACAGGGGGCAAGGGGCCTAGGCTGCAGCCGGGGGCCCCTGGAACGGGGAACAGTGGGAGAGGTCCACCGGGTGACTGGAGGTGCCACAGGGTGTCCTGGGGTCACAGGTAGACTGGGCATCAGGGGAGGCGCCGCTGGGAGAGGGATTTCCACAGCAGGGGTGGGGCCAGGAGGGGGATTGATAGAGCCATTGTCTCGCAATTGAGTGAAGACATGGCGGAGTAGTTCAACACTTTGGAGGGGTACCACGTCCAGGGCAGGCAGTAACCTGGCTATAGCAGCAACGATCATGCTGCAATCAGCAGCAGCTAGGACACCGGCAATCTCCGGATCATCGTCGTACGCGAGGTGCTCGTCATCGAGGGGGTCAGTACCAGGGGGCACTGAGGCAGGAGGGTCAATATATGCGTCCGAAAGTCCTGGAAGGGGAGACTCTTCACAGATTCGTATGCCTTCCTCAGCTAGGGACATCCGAAAGACATAGGGAACACGTTCCCCATTCCTTTCATAGGCCTTTGCCTCAGCGAGCAACATCGGAGACAACCCTTCAAATGAGTAACCACTGTAATCCACAGGCAGGCCAGACCCAGGGGGCTCAGACATACCGTGGGAGAAATCGGGGTAGATGGTGGTAACAGATCAAGGAGCGATGGACCAGTTACATTTTGGTGATGAGGTTATTGACGGCGTCTGTCACCCGTATTAAGTTATTACGAATCCGTTGCCCATCTGGGCCTACATCCGTCAATGGGCGAAGTCGAGTCGCGCTGGGAAAAGCTCGCCCGTGTTAACGAAAGGCAATCCTTAAAAGTTAGGCCAGGTTAGACCTTTAAGCTTGACTTCCGTACGGGCTGAATCCATCAGATGCCCCAATATCTGTTTCGACACATCACACTCCTGATCAGGTTGCACCACAACGAATATACAACATATAAACTCAGTGTCTGAGCGGGGCATCCCCTAGGCTGGCCCTCACTTACCATTCTACTATGCGCCTTTCCCCTGCCTTCCTTTTCGTCGTTTTTGCCCTCAAGTTCGTATCCGCCTCTCCAATTGACCAAAGAAGTCATACTCATTCGGTAATCCTTTTCATCCAACGAGACACGCATCCTCACATCTGACCTGCATGCTTCTCCGTTTAGAAACGACTTGAGGTAGGTCGATGCTGTGGCAGCCATCCATCCAGCCGCCCAAGGCTAGCCTCTCTTTTAGCTTCCTCACTACCCAACCAAGTACCTTGACAGTCGTGATACGGTGTGTCAATGCTGTCAATTCCGGAACGTGCCTCATTTGTTTTAGGCTATTCTAGATATATTTATGCCAGACGGACGAGTAAAGGAGTCGAACGTGACATTCGGCCCCAATACGGGATTGTCAACAAAGGAACCGATCACATTCTATCCCGTCACGTATGGTCTTTTTTCAGGTCATAATGAACTGCGTGCTGACTTTTCGGTCCAAGTGTAGAACAGGTAAGTTTGTAATGCCTTTCGAAGTTCAAAACTGATTTCCACTTTAAAAGCATAACGGTAATATTTTCACCAATACTAGTTTTCCTGTTGCTGGTGAACGGCTGGTATGTGAACGCTGCAGCATCTGCATAAGTCGTCCGGGACGCAAAACTGAACCTGTTTTGAGGAATGTCGAGTATATCATTTGAAAGGGAAACCAGTGCTAACATTTTTGAGCCGCTCCAATACACAAGAGGGGATAATATTCTATCCTGAACCCGACACGTAGGATGATCTTTTTTCAGGTCATAATGGAAACCATGCTAACGTTTTGGACCAAGTGAACGAACTACGGTGGGCCCTCTATCTGGTCGCCTTTCGGCATGCAAAGTTAAACTCTACTATAGAGCAGTGGTTACACTGTCCTCGTGTACAATATTTTACGTGGGGGAGTATGTCAATGTCGCAGCATCTCAACGTGAAACTAAAGCTCACTGGCTGTTTTTAGCTCGCTCGATATTATCATAAAAATATGGAACAAGTGCTGTTATCTATACATGCCCCCGGTGAACATGGGGTTTGGGAGGATGTAGGAATGCTTAATAACCTCGGGGTCGCCGATTGGCGAATACCTATGTACGTGCGATCTTTTTTCAGGTCTCAACAGACTGCTTACCGTTGCATTGTTCATAGACGACATCGCTAGGGTTGAGCGGGTCGAAGGTAAAAACGACATGCGCTGATCTTGTATCAGTTAAACCTGTTCATCAGCAGCAAATCAAAATCAGGCCATTTCTGTTTTTATGACTTGGAGGTGCTGGATTTGACTTGTGTATCTTTTCTATATTCATCTGTTTAAGGAAGTGCTCGACGATATTTTGGGAAAATAAACACCAGACATTGGGTCTGAGATTGACGAACCGGTTAATGGTGCAGCGTGCACTGTGACTGATCGGAGATTAAGATGTTGTGCCTTATGCGTTGATGCGTTGATGCGCTTACCAATGTTATGATCTTCTGTTTATGTTTTGATGATGTGAGCCCTCCTGCACTTGATTTCGTTTACCATGAGCTCAGGTGTAGAACTCGAGCTGGAGCCTCGTACGACGGAGACGAACGCAAAAGCAGCTAATTTTACACCAATTTCAAATTGCGATAACCTCTCCCAGCCCTCGCCACCTACCCGGACCAAAAACCAGATCACCAAGGAACATATCCATTTTATTGCAGTCTGTTGGACTATTTTCCTCGTCGGATGGAATGATGCAAGCACGGGTCCGTTGCTGCCCAGAATCCAAGCTGCGTACAGAGTCAGCTATATCATCGTCTCGCTCCTTTTCGTGTTTGCCTGTGTGGTGAGTTCGCCTTGGGAGATGTGTTGATGAGTGCTCACCGTGCGATCGTCTGATATCAGGGATTCATAACAGGTGCTTTATTAGTTGTCCCCCTCTCGGATAAGCTGGGGCTCGGAAAGGTGCATATACACCTCAATTGGATGGTTTTGTTTGTGATAATAGGTTGCGTAGTCTCTCCTGCTAGGAAGCCTGCTCCCCGTCATAGGATACTCTTTGCAAGCGTCTGCGCCCCCGTTTCCTGTATATGTCATGGCATTCACCATTAACGGAATTGGCATGGCTTTTCTCGTTCGTGATTTTCTTATCCATCTCTCCCTTCGTCATGGACATACAGGATGCTCTCCCAAACGGGTTTGTCGCTGCCCTCAAAGATCACGCTCACACCAAAATGGGAATCTTACATGCCGCTTATGGTGCGTCAACATTTAACTATAACTACTGTTATCTTCAATTATCCCCTTAATTTCTTATACAGGCGTCGGCGCCCTCTGTGCACCGCTCGTTGCTACCCAATTTTCTCAACTCCATCGTCATTGGTCGTTTCATTACCTCATTTCACTCGGAATCGCTATTTCGAATGCGGTGATCCTCGGCATCGTGTTCAGGTTTAAGACGCAAGATGGTGGGCGTCCTTCCCTTCTCTCATCATGATGCAGGCTGCTCACTACCAGTTCCGGGTTGGATTGGACCTTCCATAGAATGCCTCGCAGAAATAGGACAGGCTTCCACCGCAAAGAGTACGACAGACGATAGTACTTTTTCGCAAATCGTCCGTTCAAAAGCAGTCCATTACCTTGCCTTCTTTACACTTGTCTACGTCGGAGTGGAAGTAACGATGGGAGGTCAGTATATGCCTCTTGTAGTCTTCGGTTACGAAGCAAGAGTGCGCTAGTAGCGATTAGCTGAACTTGCGTCTCTCAGGCTGGATCGTCACATTCATCGTCAAAGTTAGGCACGGAGGCCCTTCCTCTGGATACATCTCATCTGGCTTTTTCGGCGGTAAGCAAGCAGTCCATCTTTCCCTGCTATTTCAACCCACACGTCGTGCAGGCCTGACGGCAGGCCGGATCATATTACTGTGGGTCAATAAGAAAATCGGCGAACGGCGCGTCATCTTTGTTTATGCTGCCCTTGCCATTGGGTAACTTTTTTTTGTTTTTGCATCATGGAGGGATTTTTTTCTAACTCGAGGCACACCAGCCTCGAACTAGTCATATGGTTCACCCCCTCCCTCATCGGGGACGCCATTTCCGTCTCTATCATCGGCCTTCTCCTCGGACCTATGTACCCCATCATCATGAACCACTCTGGAAAAGTTCTCCCGCCGTGGATCCTCACAGGTGCCATTGGATGGTTGGCGGGGTTCGGGCAGGCAGGGAGCTCATTGTTGCCGTTTATGACGGGCGCTGTAGCGGAGAAGTGGGGAATTCGGAGTTTGCAGCCTTTGTGAGTCGTTTCCTTTTTGCTAGCTACCTGAAAAGGTATAATGCGGGTTACTTAAACCCGTCGCGTCTAGGCTGGTAGTCATGATGGTGCTGATGACGGTGTTGTGGGCGTTCGTGCCTTCGCATCCATATCGACGAGAGGATTGATTGATAGAGATTGTCGATTAACATTATCCGGAGGCATTTTTGATCGGTGTTTACATATGTACAAGGTATATACATGTATTGTATGCAAGGTTCACTCACAATTAGGAATGAGACCGTCAGGAGCTGCCGGAACCATCGTGCTTCACACCAGGTTATTGACAGGGAAAAAATTGTTCAAGTATACCAATCCTCCAGCTCGAACTTTGAAGCGGTTTTGGAATTACCCTGACGGACGGGCAACTTCAGAGAGCCGTTTAGTTTGCTGGACTTATCGTAAGCATAAACGTACATACTAGTTGTGACAGTTTAATTCTCTAGAAACAATTGGAGTTCTTGACACCTGTCTCGAGCCCTTACGATTTTGCAAAATCACAGTTTGTCGTCTCTTAATTAATAACGCAGAACACTAGATGTACTTAGGCATACAAATCAAGAAAGAATATGATCAATTGAGAAGTTGTACCATCGCGACAGCGCAAATATTCCAGAGCCTTGGAGCCTTCAACTCCTCGAATTGCGGGCATAGGGTGGCATCGCATCATTTTGACGATTTGCCGAGCAAGCGCCGCTGACGCAGAGATCACATGTTCAACTTCCCTTTTATTTTCCTGTGCAGACGCATGAATACACCATAACCTTGCGGAGATCGCAATGCTTAGTTTTGAGTTTGATACAGTCCACTAATTGGATCAGCCACGTGTCAATGTCACGTTCCAGAAATGTGAATGAATATCTGTACAATGGATTTTTTTAACTATTGGTCAAGAGGTTTATACAAGTCTATCGAGAAGTATTTCAATTAATGATTCGTTCAGTTCAGAACTACTTCGGAATCAGCCTGGCTCTGGTAGTGCAACTTGCTGGCAGTTTGTTCCTTTTCATCGACGGCAGGTGGAGGGCAAAAGGTAACGGTATAAACAGATCTTTGGGCGGCCGGACAAGACCAAATAGCAGTACCACTGGACTCGTCGTAGGCATACGCATAAGCGTCTCGACAGTTATCCTTGAAGTAACTGTAATATTGGACACCTTTACCATGCTTAGCATTTTATCTCGAATATAGACGATAAAGCTCACCTGATGGAGGGCACGTCTGAGGAGTGTTGTGTGAACCCGTGCAGCAGTTGGCTGAATTTCCTAGGAAATACGGTCACATGAGTTATATTATTAGACGAGTTCATTAATGATGATCACCTGGGTTTCCATCCAAGTTCGCGACACATGCACTCTTGCATCCAAGCGGGAAACCATTCTGATCAAAAGGACCTTTGAGGGGTGCCGGGCCTGTTAATAAT
Source organism: Amanita rimosa (assembly GCA_023014395.1). Lineage (NCBI taxonomy): Eukaryota > Fungi > Basidiomycota > Agaricomycetes > Agaricales > Amanitaceae > Amanita > Amanita rimosa. The sequence continues at coordinate 1,293,623 of JAEBUO010000001.1, read as the reverse complement.
GTAGGTTAGAGCCATATTTCCGTGTTAAATGAAAGCGGGCTGACAGTTGGGTCCCAAGTCAACCGGACAACTGGCCTCATGGCATCCAACGTTACTAGTGATTCTCATTGGGAGGTTGGAGCCGTCGACAACGGATACTATGCAAGTGAGTTATTGGTCCCTGACAAATGGCCAAACATTACCATCATAGTAATCATTGTTGCCACTGGCTGCGAGCGTAAATTCGGCCAGGGTAGCAGGTGGAACGCCCTTGTTTATGCCCAAGCCTGTGTGAGAATAGTATCCTCAACAAATATAGTCAAGTAGACTTACGGGCTGGGTGCAGAGTAGACCACCATTACAACCACCGCTAAGGCAAGTGTTGGGCCCTGAACCTTTGCTAAAATCACAGTCACGTCGCCCCTTGAAATACAATCAAAAATCGTGAACCGGTTTGAAATTGCTCCAACATACCCAGATTCTCCCGGCTGTCCAGTTGTCCGGGACATTGAACGTGACAGCTGTGTAGGCATTGGCCGCCCATCTTTCCCTTTCTCAAAAGGCAATCACAACCATTGATAGGTGATGACATACCCTGTTGGAAAGTCTGGACCAGCGCCAGTGCCAGTGAAAATCTAGAGAATGGTTACAGCTTCATGATAGAATCAAACCCAATGGCTTACTGCAGGCCTATTTGAAAACGACATTAGAATTGATAGACAAAGAAGGAGTAAGACTTACCAGATAGTAAAAGGACAGCCGTTGTAAACCTGCAAGGTATTCGTCAGAGGTGTATTAAACTGCCAAGTTCCAGAATGCCTACGGTGAGCTGACGAGCGGTGGCTCTGTTAAGCAGGATCAACGTGATTGCAGTAAGGAGTTTCATAGTGGGAGGGTGGGTAGTAACCTGGAGACAAGTGGGGTGGGCAGTCTAATGTGGATCTTTATAGTTTCCTGAACCCTTGTGGTGGCTATAGATAGGGACGGCAGGATAAATTTCCGACTGTAAAATGAATGACAAATTTAGCTACCCGTGCATTTACGGGAACGTGACATAGTTATTTGGACAGATGTCAGATGCTAGAGCATGTAGGTGGCATCGTTTAATAGAAGACGGTGTTGGTAACGTCAGATGTTATTGATGGTCGCCGATGCTGTTGAAAAAGAATGAGGTCCAATACTGCGTCAATGGCGTAACCAAACTAGATAACCATTCCAGCATGGAAAAGGCGTGCTCCGAGCTTTCGGTGAGATAGGTATGGACAGCGCCCAACAACAAGATGAAGCTAAGTGGAGTGGATAAGTGGATGGGTGTCAATATAGGAGCGCCTGTCCTCACCCTGATGACACGCCCTACGAAAATAGACTGTGATGCATATCATTGCTTGGAGAGCTTGTCACCCGGAGCGCCCAACCAGGCCTAGTCATTTCGTTACTAGTAAGCTCACTGCTCCCTCTTCTGTATGTATCAAATTTTGTGGCTGACAGAGGCTCCGCAGATGGATACCTTGAAGGAAATATTGGTTTCGAATTTCGCGCAGAATGATTGTGTGAGAGTGTGACATGTGAGATCTTGAGAGCCGACTCAATACCGAGTGCCAACTGGAATGAAGAGTGTCGAGATTCGAACCTCCTAATTTGGTTGACAAAAAAATTGAACGCGGGCTTAAATCGACGGACTCTATTAATGAGAAGGTGTTGTACGTGGGCTCCTCCCGTTCGTTACTGGAACCTGGTGAGATTTGCACGTGATAACACGTGTTCTTTAAGACTTACACGTGACCAAAGGATCCTGGTTACAACTTCAGAGGCCAATAGCAGACATAACATGATATGGTGTGCTCCTTTATCTAGCGGGCTTTTTTTTCACATACTATACCAGGCCTTGATAGCGATGTGTATACTTCGAGTTGCATCTCCCGAATTCAGTCTTTCTTCTGCCTATTGCTCTTACAACGAGGCGATTTGTTGTCCCGAATATTTACAGCACCAATCGTATCATCTGTCTCACGCACGCAAAGGTGATACGGCCATGTTTCTGGTCATCCATACCCTTGACGCGTGTCCCCACACCGCCAACGCGTCCATCCAACGCGTTACCCCCATCCTCGAAGCTTCAAGCTTCACCTCTGTCACGCAAATGCCCATGTCTATCTTAGATGTGGAGGGACCGTGCGTACATGCGACTCCAATGCTTGCCGCATCGGATCGTCCGATTGCGAGAAACGTTGATTAGCATCACTTGCGATCGATAGTCGCTGCCGCCTTTAGGGTATAACAACAAACCTAGGAGAAAAGAGGTTCTTAAATAACAACACGCCTAGAGACGGTGACCAAGACGAGACAGCAAGTACGGGCGCAGATATTTCAGCGCCCCATCACCCAACTAAACGTCTTTTTCGTCCTGGTCGTATGCCTCAAGGATATAGGTTGCACCGCTCAGACAATTTGTCGATGTCCAAAAAAGTTCTGAAATCACAGCAGCTGGTCATTCAACTACACTCACCTTGAGATGTCATCCGACTTCGAATAGGTGGTTTGCGCAGCCAGCCCACATGACGCAGGGATCCTCCTTGGTGAACCTTAGTTTCGAGGCGAGAGGATATCGCATTGCACAAGTTCTTTGTCCACCATCGAGGGCCGAATCTCCGGGTCACATTGCTGTGGAAATTTTTGTTCATGCCGTACCAGTCTAGACAGCTCTTACTCTCGGCATTTCGTTAGCATTCGCGGGAGATTCTGTCCTTCACTTTGTTATAGGCTGTGACCGTGCTTCTCCCGGGTCTTTTTATCCTATGTTTCTTTGCAAGGTGACTGGATGCCTTGTGTGGCGTAGACATCACTCTGCCGCAAAGCCGTCGCGCCGCCGAAACCCAGACTTTGGGAAGGAATCGAAGTGGCGTTTGCTGAGTTGTGCACAAACGGAGGGGACGTTAAGGAGGACATTACGAGCAGCTGGATTGGGCCGATCATCTCCGGGTGCGAGTCGCTGGGCGTAAGTCGACGCACGTTCATGGTTAAATCAGGAAATCAGACACATGTTCCAAGACACATGTGCAGGAACGTTCAAAGACTGCGATTTGCCGAGGTCCGACCCTTTGTCTGTTCACCTAAAAACAGCTGCCTCCTGTGTCGACAGAACAAACGAAAAAACTCCAAGCTTTTTTTTTTCCTCTTATTTTCATCAACAATGGCGACCAAACGTCTTTCGATTTTGTGGATCGGCGCTTCAGCAGGCGTAGTTTGAACTCCCACGTTGTCCTGCAACCTCTTTGCCCTTGTCAATATGCGCCACATCAACGCCTCGGAGTGGATCAGTGAATCTTAAGTCAAAAAATTCTCGACAATCCAGGACTTTGGAATCGAGGCAAAGCACAGAAGAGGGATTAATGTACTCGGCATGGCCCGGTTCCACGTTCGACGTTCAACGGCCGATGGGCACCGCTGTGTCAACTCCCGTTGGCTCCGAGAACCGAGGAGGAACGAGGAACTTGACTAGTGGAATTCATGCGAGTACAGCCCCAACTTGCGGCGCACATCATGTGCTTTCATTAATGTCAGAAGTTCTCCAGGGTATTTCTGCAACGCACCGTCTTATGGTTTTTTTTTGGCCTGGGCATGCCCACGACAGTTGACCAGCAGGGTTAGGCGACGTCCAAACCAAAATATGACGAATAGTAACTTGGCAGGTTTGCAACGGTAGTCCGTCTGTGCGGTTAACGCAGGTGCATTCCACACACACCATCCCGAACTCCCCATTTAGTTTTCATATGATCTACACCTTGAACGCAACTCGCGGTCGGATCCTTCCTGGTGGTCACCTGAAAAGGTATCGCCAATCGTGTATGAAAGATGAAGGTGATGGTTTTTGATAGAGTTTGTCCGCCCTTGTTATGGATATCTGATTTCTACTTTCAGCTATTATCGTGTCATCTTCAAGACACGGTGACCCAGGGGCTAATTCAACGCATGTATGATGATCCATCTGCAGGATCATTTAGCAGTCAAGCTGGTTAGGATTGAGAAAATAGAGTGGTGTGTTGTGCAGCGTCACTGTCGGAGTCGATTGTTACTAACCATTCCACTGGTAGTCAGCTTTTCGAGTCACCGATTACTGCGATTTTCAAACGGGTTTTCGAAGACAATTACTAGATCATGAAATAGAAGCATCCAAAGATAAATTGAAAACACGCCAAACCCGAACGTGTATGGTGTGAATCGAATCTTCCACTCCATCCGAGATGGAGCTCAATGATGTTGTTCGACTCTAAATTAAGTCATTCTCATACATAATACAAAATATCTAATACGACATTGTAACCATCTTGTTAAAGCTACAAGAAAGAATCAAATCGAATAATATACGACATGAGCGAACGTGCGTTAAATATAAAAAACAGAACAAATACAATTGTTTTTTTTTGATTGTCATCTTGTCGCGGAACGTATTTTGTTAAAACAACATAAACGATCGACTATGACAAAGGCGTTGGGGAATGTGAAGAAGGGGAATGGTGTGTGTGGTGTATTGTACAAACCGCCAATAAACTGTGTCGTCACCTCAATCTTCGTCCTCGTCTTCATCTATCGCGAGATCGCTTCTAGCACTTGAGAGGGTATTGTCGTCTTTTCTTCCCGTGGTTGGTATATTTTCCACCTCGTCAATGTCCCTGTCGAGGTCCAGATCCAAGTCGAGCTGTTCCATGAGACCCGCCACCCCCATCATGAACGAATCTCCCGCGGCGTCATCGTCTCCGCCGCTCCCACTCGACACCGACCCTTGCCCTTCCTTGTCTCCTCCAGCGACACCCATAAACTGCCTCAACTTCTTGACCTCCTGCCTCAGACGAGAAATCTCCTCGTCCCGCCTCTCCACACGGCCTTTGAGCGTTTTGATGTACTCATTACCGCAGATCAACAGCTGCAACTTGCTCACGCCCTTGTTGGGACCCTCGCCCCCCGCTTTGGGTGGGCCTCGAGGAGGGAGAGCACCGGGTAAAAGGGGCTTGACCGCATTACTGAAAATGTGGGCCGCACTACCGCCGCCTCCTCCGCCGCCGCCAGCACCTTCCTCGCCATCGCCCGTGCTTCCAGAATGGGTAGAGGTGGAAGGGAGAGGTATAGGTGGTAATAGGCCACGCAGCTCATCAAACGTCGTCTTGAGCGAGTCTCGCCGCTTCTGCTCTGCGGCCTTATGCGACGTTTTACGAACTTGAGGATGAAGAACAGACGAAGGAGATGCAGACATGGCACTTGAATGTCCAACGCTAATAGCCGAGGTTGATATAGGCAAAAGAGGTGCGGAATTACCGGCTAAAAAAAAAAAAAATAGGGATGAGAAGCGTCATTTGAGAAAACCCACCCCATCATTACGTACCAGGACCAGGAAGAATAGGTTTTAAACTGGGACTGATGAGAGAAGTTCCACCGCTTATGCCGCGCACGTTTCTCTTGCTTCTGGGACTCGCTGGAGAAGTACTCACGCCGCCGTTCGAGGAGGGATCGGTTACAACTTTGAGCCGTTTTCCTTTCATATCGAGATTCATGATGCTGGCAGGCGTCACGGGTGTCAGATGGGAAGGTCCATTGCTTTGCTGCAGAGGGCTCATAGCAGGTGAATGAGGAACGCTATTGGCGCCGGAGGGCACAGCCACCGGAGTGGGAGGCGCTGGCGGCGGCATTGAGAGGTCCACGGGAGAAGGCGAGTCTCCCGGAACCTCGCTGATCGTGGCTGAGGCATTAAGGGCGCTTGCTATGCTACCTTTCCGCTGCCGAGTAGATCCAGAACGGGCACGTAGGAGCGGCGTTGACGTCGTTGACCGTGAGCCTGTACGGTGACTTCTTCGTGTTTGCTGTTGCTGCTGGTCTAGTGGTTGAGCAAAAGCGGACGGGTGTGTTGGTCTCACGGCGGGAGACTGCCTTTTACGGGCGTCAGATTCCGACGGGCTAGGAGAAGCGCTTCTTTTGTGACCGGCGTTGGTACCATTGGGTCCCACTACAGGCCCGCCACCTTTTGATAGCGACGGTGAGGATGATGACGATGACTGACGAAAATGGAAAAGCTGACCCATATGGGGATGTTGCTGACGAGAATGATTTTGGTTTTGACACTGAAAAGACAGCATTTGATGATTTTGTTGAGCTCCAAGCCATGGGCTCGTTAGAGGAGATATATCGAGATCGAGGTCCGCAGAGGAACAGAGACTGGGATGAGGGCTGGCTTGGTAAGCGATATAGTCAGGAGTAGAAAGTGAGCCTGGGTGAACATAGGTCGTTGACGAATAAGAATTTGAGCTTTGAGCCAGCTCATTTTGAACATTATTGGTGCCGATAAACGCTGGTGAGCCCATCATACTACTCGTTTCGGAACGGAGGGAGGGACTGCTTGGATGACTCTGCCGGGCGTGACTTTGAGATGAACCGTCCACAAAGTTATTCAAAGCCATCGGAGAAATAAAATCAAGCGATTGTTGTTGAGGGCGTAGCTCGCCGGAGGGTGCTTTGAGAAAATATGAGGTCCGCCTAACGCCGACAGCATACCGGTAGCGTACCTGGAGTGGGTAATCCATTATACATGAAAGGCTGGTTCCTCTGATTTTCCATTGCAGACGATGCATTCAGCATACTGGGGACTTGCCCGCTAATGAGTGCCATCTAAGGTGCATCAGCCGACTCGAACGGCATTGAATGTCCATTAACATCCACCTGTTGTTGGAAGATCTGCTGTTGCAACTGCTGCAATTGTTGGAATTGTGTCAACCTGAACTGATGATCAAGTAACAGGTGGGGATTGTATGCCAATCCGCCTCCCATGGCCATGGAGGATGTGGAGGATGTAGAAATGGGTTGAGATGGATTCGAGTCCAATCCTGGCATTGGCATTTGCAACAGATCTCCTAGCATGTCCGTGTTTATCCGCGATTGTGAATGGGTTCGAGACGACTGATGCTGTCGTGGAGGTATTGACAAATGGGTTCCCAGCGCTTGCGGGCTCGGAGGTGATGACGGCGTGAACTGGAACATTGCGGCTTGTCCTTGCGACTGGCCCTGATGCCGGTGTACGTCAGACCCTGGTTGCTGGATGTCTGACGACAAGAAAGACAGCATGTCCTTTTTTTCCTGCAGCTGGGGGTCCATCCTTGATGGTGGTATGTCGCTGAAGGACGTTCGAAACGGTTGCTCTGCAGATGCGGTTAGTCAGGAACACAAGATGGAAATCACCACCTTCCAATTCATTTCGGACATCCGGCCGACCACCGGCACCGCATACCGGGATAATTCGGAAAGCCTATCATGCCCATACGACTCCCCATGCAGTGGTATACACCATGGACAGCGAAACGGACACCGTTTGACATCGAGTCCAAGTCTCAGGAGCGTTCCAACATTTGACCCCATCAACTACCCGCTGTCTCCTGTCAGAACACACACACCCCCTCTTACCCCATTGCACAACATGTCGATCAGTTGATTGTAAAAACGTAATTGATAATTGATTTATTTAATCTGAGACCAGGTAACTAGTAACTCCCAATCTGTGCAAGCCTTGTGCGGAAAGTAACATACCAAGTCAATAGCGTGCCATCATACCATGCAACTCGTCAAATGCACCTCTAGTTCGTTACACTCTGCTGCATTGGGAACGCTCAGTCATTTTGGGCCCAGTATGCTCGTCTCGGACATAAGTTACCTGTATCAGACTTCTTTACTTCCGTGAATCATCGGAAGGAGGAAAAATTTGGAAACATGTATATATCCGTCCGTCATTTGCAACGTTTGTGGTTGCCGGATCCAGGGTCCTCACGCGTCACGAACCAGCCAAGGTCTCCGCGGTGTTTGTCTGGCATCTATTATTGGGACCTCTGAAAGTCCACTATGACTTATTTGATATGTTTGTGCATAAATCTTGGTACCTTTCGCATTACACGTATCAAATCAAGTTATAGGGCCGGTGGCTAACGGAGACTCAACTAACTTTCTTCCATTCCATCAACCAGATCCGGGACTTTGGCTCTGACCCGTTCATCGCGCAAACATCTCTCCCTTCTATGTACAGACATGCAGGTCCGTTTCCGCGGCATCAATATTGAATTCAGTCATTCCTTGTCTCCTTCTGCGCGAACGACGGACTTGATTATCTCTCCACTTCATCACTAAGCGGTTCAAAGTGCTTGGAGGCCTGACCAGCCCGCGATCGCGTCCTATGCATAGGAGTCCACGCAATCAAAACTTAGATCGTGTTGCAAAGCCTGATCAAAACTGTACACATCCTTTTCAGGCTTGGCGAGTTCGTCCTCGTGGCCTTAGAAAGACGAAAAATTGGAAACTTTTGAGCAAGATGAAAAACCTACTTTAACTTATTAAACAACAACAGTTACTGGAAGAAGGAAGGTAACATGCTACCAGTAGGCCGGACCTAGGAAACATCATCGAAAAATATGTCGTGATTTTGTTGTAAGGTAGACAGATGGGATGTCCAATCGTGTCAATCTGTAGTGGAAAAAGTCCTTGGTTGGTAATTGCATCGCATGGCATCAAACCCTGGATGCCGTTATTCCTGATGGTACGCCAATGGTCCGCGTCTCGATCATCACTCCGGCCGGGGCCGACCCAAGGTAATTATACATTTTATGAATAGTTCTATTAACAAAGCCAATCGCTTGCATCAAACGATTAAGCAGTGCTAATATGCAGAATTAGGAAACTGATTGATCTGTCGCGAGGGCCCAATGGCAATACTCCGATCATACTTCAAACAGCACATGGTCCAATACCGAGCCACATATTACTTGAAGTATAGCGAATCATTGTGTTCCATTACAAGGTTTTATTGGCAGGCTAAGAAATCGCGTTTAGTGGGCATGGCCAAGGGCTGCAGCTTAACGCCCGTCACAAGTGTATCTTGTCGAATCCTCAAGCCTCAAGGCCTCAAGATTTAAATATTTGAATCAGAAAGCACTTAAAGTGCTCGGCGCTAACACGAAGTACAGCAGAACAAGCCCACGTGATCGCTACCAGACTCCAATGAGGCTGACCACAACCTCCTTTTAAGTTTATTTAAACCTTGACCAGACGTTTGGCGCACGCACCAAACTATGCCTTTCGCACCCATATTCGCATCGGCCTCATATGGCGCTGGACGCCAACCCTTTGCTTCAATCCAAAACTTGCCAACAACACCTACCATTCCAGCGGGCGGATTCCGCAAGATCGTTTCCTCCTTCCCTTCATTCGCCAGCCAGGCAGAAGCGATGAGACGGCCCGTATGCGTCAAGACGCTCTTTCACAAGAATACAGATAGTACACGTCAGCCGCACTGCCCACTTGAGCCAAGCGTGACACGAGAGGACCTTTCGTCATTAGACATGTCGATGGCTAGCATCTACTCTCAAGATAACGCAGAGTCAAGTATCCACTACCGTCGGAATTCCATTGTGGATGACCTCGCCCACGGTGCCATGTCGCCAGTTGCCCAGAAAGACCAACAGCCCGAAACCGTTTTGGATCAGGTCCAGTCCGGGAGTAGGAGTCGTCTCAAGCGTGTCAGGACCGTGAACAAAACAGCGGGACTTGCAATGAAAGAACGCAGGAGAAAAGGCGAATTGGACTTGCCAACTCTGCCAGTCGAATCGCTGCACCGTCTCGCCGTGCTGCTAAAAAAGCGGCGAGAAGCAGCGGAAAGATTTCACAAATTCTAATATCTTTTTTTTCTCCGTTATCTTCGACTCTTTCTGAACTCTTCTTTTTTCTTTTTTCTTTTTACAGGTTAACGTTTGTATAAGGGAAAAAAAAAAGACGACACAAACCTTTTTTTTTTTCTTGAATAGAAATGGAGGCCGGGGAAAACCTATCACATTGGATCTTTGAGAGAAATAACCCGATACGTCAACGAAAGTCGAACAGCGTCGATACACGGAGGGAAGGCAGTAGGAAAGGGATGGGGGGAGGGAATAACTTGGTGAGTAATCATTTCCTGGGGAAGGTGAAGAAGCGTCCACCACACGTTGGTGATGGTGGTAGTAGCTCTTTTCCTCGTGCTCCCTTGCCGTGGGCCCCAGGCTTAAGACCCGTTCAGCGTGGGCGGTGTCAACGAAAGCACGTTAAATTCCAATTTGTTCCGTACTCCCTATCCGGAAAGATTCGATGACTGCAGTTTTTTTTTTTTTTTTTTTTTTTTTTTCAGACGCGGGTGAAAATTGCGGAAGGAAGTTACTGCAATTCTCGTCAAAAATTGCCACCAAATCAGGAAACGGTAAGAATTACGTACCTGTACAGTTCAGAATACCTGCCAAACGCTGAGTTGTTTCCGGATCTTGGTCATTGTCTCTTGGGATCGCTCAGTCTAGTACTGCTTGCATCGGCTGCCTTGTCGCCGTATGGACGCGTATCGTATGTTCATGCCTTCACATATTCCGCAAGACAATAGCGGAGGGAATTGGACAGCCTGACGGGACGCTATTCGCGATCGGGTCTTGGTTCTGCAGTGACTATAAACCGACCGCTTAATGACATGTTTTCTGTGCCCTGTTAGAAATAGGTTCGATGGCATAGTAACCGTCGTAGACCACGACTATTCTAGCCACCTGACATAGTAGTTTTGACCAGGATTGTTTAATGAGAATTGCTAAGCAATGTTACTGGATGGCTTACGTAGTGATTCAAAATGATTTTGATTAGCTCAGCGAGATGCTACGACATCTTCCTCGATTTTCAATGATGACGAGGTATTGTATTTGCCAGGTCTGACAAGAAGGAAGAAATATTATTAGGCTGCAATGTTCTCCTTGGAGATGAGAACATCTAGAGTGGTTTAACACTGCTACATAAGTATGTATGATTGTATCCAGGGGCCACCGCCGTGCGAGTGTCCCTCAAATCGCATGATATAGTATGTGCAAGATACACAGCCTTTTTTTATTGAAGTTGTACGCTTTTATTTTCTTTGGATCTATATTCTATTTCTGATATCGAAGGATTTCGCGTCGCCGTCTCTCTGTCCGAATGATGATTCCAGTTGGCAACTTGATATCCTGTCCTAACTTCCGGAATCCATGTCGATGGCTTACCAGCAGCATGATCGGGTGTTTCTGCAGTCAGCAGAGATAACTTGGGGGCGGAATAAATAACAAAATCTGCCCAAAGGTTCAAAAACTTTAAAATTGCAATTGCAATCATCAAGATAGCGGAGGAATTTCTCGATCAAGTCCATATCGATTAGTGGTTAAATCACCTCGTTGTGGCTCCGCGACCCGAGGAGCCGTTGGTTCGACTCCAGCTATGGACATGTTTGTAACCTTTTTATCATCACTACTGGTACTCACTCAACCAATCTGGGAGTGTAGGGTACAATGCCAAAACTTGTCAAATGATTTGTCTCGTATCTATCCATGCCGACAGAGTACTGCCCTTGGTAGCAGCAGTAGTAGTACCAAAAATGGAATTTCTAACGATGTCGAACAATGTGATTGTACCGCTAAAAACGAATTGATGTTATTACCATTCGACACTACAACGGATGGTTTAACAGCCCGGAGTTGATATATTAATTCGAGATACACTGGTGTACAACACAAGATCGAAAAAGAAAAAAGAAAAAATTCCAACAAGGCGCGCGTAGATTTTACTTGGCTCCTGCAGACGAAAATTCTAAAAATTCCATCAGTACAAGCTCTATCTAGTATGGGACGCAGGAACACTCACTCGTTACTGACTTGGTACCTTCAGAAATCGCGTGCTTGGCCAGCTCTCCGGGAAGGATCAGCCGCACCGCCGTCTGTATTTCGCGAGACGAGATGGTTGATTTTTTAGAGTAAGACGCGAGCTCTGTTTAGCCCACCTCGGCTATCAGATCATACACGTAAAAAATAAATAAACGAGGAATGCGCACTGGATGCTTCTGTAGCAATCCTTTCAAAGATGTCGTTCACAAACGAGTTCAGAATGGCCATCGCCTTGTTGGAGATACCCGTGTCAGGGTGTACTTGTTTCAAAACTAGGGCAGAACGCGTCAAACTTCCAACTCGGAGCACCCACTACCCCAGCGAGGTGACTCACCCTTGTAAATGTAAGACGAATAAGTTTCCTTTCTCAACTTCTTTCGCTTCTTCTTCTCGCCCTCTACAGGCGCGGCAGCTTTAGCGGTTTTTTTTGCCGCTTTGGTACCCTCGGCAGACTTGGCAGGTGCCTTGGACGCGGTAGAAGCAGGTGCCTTGCCAGCCGTTGAAGCAGGTTTGGGAGCCATTCAGATAAAAAAAAAAAATAGGTAAGATGTGGTTGAGGGGATAGAAAGATCTCGCGTGCCATTTGCAGTGGGAACGGATTATATATGCCACTGATGTTTGGTTTTATTTGTGCATGACGCGAGTCACGGTCAAAAGGAACGCGCGGTACGCGTTTCTGTTGATTTGCGTCACGCGTCGTTGCTTCCCTTTATCTGCTCATTCAAAATTACAAGCCCCGCTGTTACTAAACGTAATATCAAGAAACATCATGGTCGCAAAAGGTGGCAAAGGTGGCAAGGGCGGAAAGGGTGGCAAAGCTAGCACGGCTCATAAGGCCGCCGCCGCAAGTCATGAGGGAGATGCCAAAAAGGAATCGCGTTCGCACAAAGCAGGATTACAGTTCCCTGTTGGTCGTATCCACCGGATCCTCAAGAAGAACAACTCTAACTACCGTGTTGGTGCAGGCGCTCCTGGTGAGTGTGGTACTATGCGAGCTCCATGGCCCATCTCTGATGGAAGCTGATCGTGATGTAGTCTACCTTGCTGCCGTGCTGGAATACCTCGCTGCTGAGATTTTAGAGCTAGCTGGAAATGCTGCACGCGATAACAAGAAACGCCGTATCGTCCCTCGCCATCTCCAACTTGCTATCCGAAACGACGAAGAGTAAGTGTCGTTGTCTTGCGTCGAGCATGATGCGTGATCGCTCATCATCATTCCCACTCATGTAGGTTGAGCCGGCTTTTGAAGAACGTCGTCATCTCCGAGGGCGGTGTCGTACCACATATCTTACCTGAGCTCCTCCCTGCCAAAACAAGAGGGAGAGAAGCCGTTGGCAGTGAAGAAGTGTAATCGTTTCCAAAAGCAAAAAGAAACAAGTAAACACGCCGTTGTATTGTATTACCGTACTTGCACGCCTAAAAATGTCTACAGTTACTTAATCCGAATGTGCTCCCCTTGATGATTGCTTATCTGATTGCTTGTGAATGTTGTCGCCAGCTGAGATGGACTGGAGTATCATCAATGGTACGTTTTTTCGTCCAAAGTGCCACGGGACTGGTTACAGTATCCTCGACCGCTCGTAGGTTTTGAGGGCGAAGAGACCATCAACAGAAGCTTTGATGCAAATGTAAATATGGACGAGGGTACCAACTTGGATGACAATGATAATAACAATGACAATGACTTCATTGAGGGTGAGGATACCGAGGATGCTAGTGATGATTCACCGGACGAGGGGGACGACGACGACCATACCAAGCTGCTGGTAAGCCTTGCCAGATTAGTCACGGACTCTCTCTTACTAGAGACGGATCTGAGCAGAAGGTTTTTGATCATGTCCTAGCAGACGGTTCTTCCAACGTTGCCGAGCTTCAGCGCATACTGCTAGGATGGCGACAAGGGGACTACGAGATGACACCTTCGTCATTGCTTGTTGCATATTTCCTCCAGAACAAATATGATTTACGAAAGGGAAAGCCTGCCTTGATTGGTGAGGACGCGCGCAAGGTTTCTTTCGTCAGTACTGGCGCAGCAGACCTGGATTATATCGTTTGCCTGGCAGGTTATGAACGTTTTGTGGAGACAAGCCGTACATGTACGTGTTCTTCGTTCGATTCAGTGGCGATATCTTAGTCTTGGATTACAGGTTTGATATCCATGGACGAGACGACCATCCAAGTGTGCAACATTGTTGATATCAACGGCGAACCCATCTTGGGAGAGTCTGTTTTGAAGCTTGATCCGGGCAGTGTAATTGAGCCGAAAGATATAATGCCCGAAGATAAGTGGGTTGAACCTAGGCGTTTTGGGGTGAATTTGTGAACTCTGGAATTTGTCAAATTCTTTAATCCTCATTTATTTATTTGCAGACCACCAAACAATGTTGGTGAATAATTCACGCCCGAGCGTGTGCCATGTTGACAGCTCGTAGGGTTTCGTGGTACTGTGCTTATACTATTCCACAAAGAGAACGTCGATGAAGTCTTGATACGAACGATGAAAGCGGAAGATGCGCTCCTTGAATTACAATCCTCTCCTGCAACAAGTTACCCTACGGCGAGGACCAAGAAATTGGCGCGATATATCTTGAGGGTCGTACATGAGGATAGAAGTTATACCTTTAACGGAGCAACGTCGATGAATAGGGACGTAGCTGAGTTTGCTTTAAACCGGCGGGACCTACAATTGTGGACTGAAGCCGTTACTTCGCCGTGTAAGCTTCGCACATTTCGTCGGTTACGGCAGTCGGATGTACAGAGGGCTTGTCAAGTATTTGGCCTTGGGAATGTGTGTCCAAGGTGGGGTTGCGATAATGCAAAATACCGTTGGCTCACATCGCGTACATAGCCTCAAAGTTGTGTATTCTGACAGCACTTGGGATGAATGGATTGCTTTCGTGTGTGACATGCCTACATACCTCCAATTCGTGGATACAGCAGAGTTGTATGGTTGGTGCAAGGAACAAGTGGCACATAGGCTATCAATCGTAGATATCTGGAGCGAGCGCCGGATTCCGCAAGTGATGACAATTGCCCGTACTTTTGGGATACGATGTCTACATGCCATGTATGATTTATCTCAAACCCTTTCTGTCACCAACTGACGTCCCATGTGGAATAGACGATCTGATGCGCGATACGTGCTAGACACAGAATTTGCGTTAGGCATGATTGAGAGGCTCCATATTGACCGACATGAGGTTTTCTCATCGGTTGGTAACCAGGTGGCCTCCAATGAAGACCCTGAAGATCCGTCTGGGGTCACGAACGCATCCAGTTCTCCGGAACAGGTTTTGTGCAGCATAATATATCGGTGGATTTCTAACGTTTTTGACCAGCTGTTGAGGAAACTGCGACACCCAAACGCAGACGATAAGTATAATGATTATGACCCTGATCATTATGACGGTCATTCGTACAGCAAGCGCGCCACTATTGTTGAACGGATCCCAAGATGCTTTCGAATTTTCATGGTTGTTGAAAAAGACTGCCAAGGCGCGCTCGACGATGTGTTGAAACTGCCGGGAGACGACAGTATAAAGCTTCAGGATATCTATATCCCTCTAGTCCGCGATCTGGCTCCACTGCTACGGGAGTTCAAGCATGATGTGAACTCGCCCTCTTTCGCCCCCTTCTTTCGTCATGTCGTTGAACTGTACTCGCGACTCCTACTCGGCTCGAGGACCCGCAATCCGCAGCTTGATGCCCTGCTCCGCAGGATTGACATGATGGTCAAATGCGACTGCCACGAATGCGTGCAACTCAATGCATTTATGAAGCAGCTTCACGTCCCTCAGAGAACCTTTCTTGTTTCTCGGCTAGGGCTGCGGCATTTCACGCAACAGATCAGGGCGGTGCCTAAATTGGCCAACTATCAAAAACTGCGAAGCGAACGTGGGTGCTGCATAAAAATACTTAAGTCAGACGTATTTGCGGAGCATCGATGGGACGTGAGGGTCAAACGGTTTAGGGAATTTTTACATTTGATAGGCGACGACGATGCCATTGAGGAGTTGATGGGGGATGAGTATCATGCTTTAATTTGTACTGGCGCGTGACGCTATGATGTAAGCCGCTGTCACGGTAACCATATGTCAGACGTCGACTCCTGGCTCGAGCGCTGGCAAGCCATCCTCGCAAAGGGTTCTCCACTTGCTCGCAATACATCTCTTACTGACATATATCTCAGACCTCATTGATGATACAATCGTCTCTGTCGACGCAGACTCCAGCGTTGAAGACGCCTGTGATGTCCGTGCTCTCCACCGCCAATATTACCCCTATATGTACCGCATATCCATAGATTCTTCTCAAACAAGACATTCTCTGCCTGGCGATTAAGAAAGACGACAAACTTGTCGGTCTATTTAACGTACGTATCAATAAGGCTGCATCTAGTGACAGACAGCGTAATCACCCGAACCATTGGTAGTTCTCCGACGTGAATGCGTTTTTGACCCTCGCCGCTACACGACACACGCTTCTTCCAGACGACATACGCGAACATGTACGCCTCAACCAGATCATCTCTGCCGCCGAAGCGGGCAGAGTCCCTGTCCAACATATTAGCAGTACGTGTCATCCTTGTCCGCCGTCCAAAACACAGGACTCACATTCGATCTGCAGACTTGTCAGAGAAGAATCCACTCGAGATCCTTCCAGATACTGCCAACATTCTTGATTTATTACGACTTTTTTCCCTTGGTACTCACAGAGGTCAGTTGCTGTCTACTGTCTCTCAAGACTTACCAAAACGATATCAAGTGCTCGTACGGTCAAATTTTGACACCAATACTTATCTTGGCATAGTCTCTGACAGACAGCTCCTCGCCTGGTTTGGAACCTACGCCAAGGAAATGCCTTCTTTCCACCAGTATGCCTCCCAGCCTCTCAACTCCTTTGTTCTTCCCTCCTTGAACATCCACTCTGCCGTCGTCTCCGCCACGTCAAACGCATCCGTCCTGGATGCCATGCGGCTCATGAGCGAGGAGGGCGTGAGCAGCATTGCCATGCTAGACGACGAAACGGGCGACTTGCTCAGTGCAGTGAGCGTCACTGATATTGGACGTGTACGTACTTCTCCACTCTCGATATGCTCATATACCGTTGCCCTGACAATGTTGACGATCAGATTGTGGCCCCATCGGAAAGTAATCAGATTCTCAACTTGCCGCTTCAAAGGTTCGTGGGGTTGATCAAGGTAAGCCTCATTTGATAACAAGTTATCATGGGGGTGTCAATAGCTAAGTCAGGCACCTGACGGATCAACCGACGGTGTTGACAAGTATCCAGGCAAGTACCAATGTTCTATTTTCCTGTGTTCTGAGTCTAATGATTCCAAGTGTATTCGGTCTACTCAAGCTCTGCGCTTTTACACACGATAGAGAAGCTACTTGCGAGTACGTGCTATTTCTTGACTCTGATACTCATCCTGTGTTCATTTTGTAGCGAGTGCACACAGAGTGTTCGTCATGTTTGAACCAGCGGCTTCCTCCTCAGCCATGTCACGCTCCATAGGCATTTCCGGAATCGTCTCGGTGGTCGACAGTATGTCGTTGAATTTAGAAATCTCGTATTTGCTCTGAGTTTCTAGTCCTATCGTTGTTCGCACGTCTGGCAAAAATACCTGAGATCGATCCGACAAAGATGCAGCGCCATCGCCGTGCCTCGTCTGCATCCTCGTCCAAATCTGAACGAGAGCTATTCAGATCAAGGTCAAACAGTCGCAGTGGGTACAAAGGCAGCCCTGTCATTCACACGACCAGTCCACCAGTGGTATAGAGATATCTGTCTAATTTTGTCTGGTTTTTCTGGTCCTGTTGGTCCCATTATGCACAATAATCCATTGTTTATGCATTGGTATGCATCTGTTTTCCTCTACTATGCAATCTTGTAACATTTCTGTTGTGAGTAGTTGTAATGTAATACTGAGGCTTAGTAAGTGAGAATAGCTTATTTGGTACTGTTTGTAACTGTTGGAGGCTGTTTAAAACAGAGGTTAAACTGTGTTATTCAATTGAAAACATAAAGCTCTTATATGCATTTGTAGATAATTATGTAACTACCATATAGTATGCAGCAAAGAAACTGTAACAGGGTTTACCTACATATGTCCTGAGAAAGGAAAAGGAAACTACAGATGGGAAGGGTGTCCATATTGTGCAAATGTGTAGTAGGGATATTATAACTAGGTAACCATAGTCCATTTGTAACAAAGAAGAAAGAAACTGCAACATCTTCCTCTCTTCAGTTCTCTCTGTTAGTGGGCTGTTAGAATGTCCTGATATTTTTGGATTTACCTGTTTTCTTGAGGCTGGATGTTTCAATATGCACAAGATCAGATGAAAAAGTGTCTTAAGATAGATAAGTCCTCAATGCTGTGAGAGACAATGAGCAAGACATGGTGGGTACTGTAACTAGGACTCCCAAAGTTTGGTTCAGGTTCAGTTTGAAATTTTTTGAAAAACATCAGTTCAGGTTCAGACAGCCCTAGCATCAGTTTAAACCAAACTTAACTGACATAGGGAAGTACTCAATATGCCTGAGGTGTCTATGGCCATGTGTACTTCACCATTACCCAATTTTACACCACCAAATATCACCAATGATTACCAACATACTTGTACTACTACATGCAAAGTTTCACTGCCTTATTCATTGCATTGGCCATGCTGCTGTGATCCCATGCCATGCTCCCACCCTGTTGTTCCCTGCTTGGCACCCTTACCTTCACCCTGGGACCTGCTTAATTGCCATCATATACTTCTCACTGCCATCATGTACTTACCATTGTCACTTTCCTTCAACAGCCTTTCTATATATACCACTAACATTTTATATGGGATATGTTTATCAGGATGCCTACAACATGTATAAAAGTACTGTATGAAAATAATAAAGAGCAGGACAAATGTTCTGGATGTGATATGTGTGGGAAATGCTCTGTGATATTTAGAGCATGTAGGAAAGCAATGCAAAATCTAGTATCCAAGTAAACTAATTATGAACATACCATGGCTCTGTCATTGATACATGTAGTAGGTACTATACAGTTGCTTGTGGCTAATGATTGACCTCTGTCATTGCTATACATAGATTAAAGGTGGTTGGCTAAGGGCAAGGGCAGGTGGACAGGCCCCCAGCAGTTGAAGGCAGTTGGATGAGGGTAAAGGTGAGTGCACAAGGCCCAGGTGGTTGGGTGAGGGCAAGTGCAAGTGGACATGAGGTACTGTGGTGGCCCATGTCATGACCAACTGAAAAGCTGTGCTTTTTCACTAAGTCATTTTCTTTAATTATTTATTTTCTCTCATATTACATAATATATACTGATTAAGCAGGCACCTATCAGTTGGTGCTTAGATAAGTAGATAAGATACCAGAGCTTGGCATAGATGACACATCAGTATTACTACATGCACAGTCATCTGACTCATACTGTACTATACTTAGCATAGGGTCTAGGGTAGTGCACAGACCACCTGTTGCAGTATATAAAGAAGTGCAATCTAGCACCCAGAGTCCTCAGTTGAGTTCTCTTGGGCTTCTTCCCCCTTGTTCCTCCCATCCTTCTCTTCTCAGTTCCACTACTGGGGCTCCTAGGTGTGACACCAGGGGGTTCCTGATAGCCCATGCAAGTTCTCATAGTGAGTAATGTTGTTGGCATAGTAGCAAGTTTGTAACAAGTGAAAAAATAAAAATAAAAAGGCATACCTAGGTTTCATGGGGTTATGAGAGGGTGAATATCATTGACCATGTGTAACAAGGCTTAATCTATTGCCAATGTAGTGTCACATGTCACTGCTACCCACTACTATGACTAGTGCATCACTACCACTCCACACCACCACCACCACCACCACCACCACCACCTGTCCCAAGCAATGTCTGCCTTACTGCTCCCTAAGCTTTTGTGCCAAATCCCTGAGGTGCAGGACTGTGTCATGACCGACTGAAAAGCTTCGGCTTTTTCACCAAAGTCATTTTCATTTTATTATTTATTTTCTTTATATTATATAAACACGTGCTGACTAAACAGGTGCCTATCGCTTGGCACTTAGATAGAGCTGTAGATAAGATACCGGAGCCCGGCGCTGATGACTCATTACCATTACTACATGCGCAGTCGCCTTACTCATACTGTACTATATTTAGAGTAGGGCTTAGGGTAGTGCACAGACCACCTGTCGTAGTATATAAGGAGTGCAATTCAGCACCCAGAGTCTCAGTCGAGTTCTCTCGGGTTTCTCCCCTCCCTCCTCTCCTCCTGTCAGTTCACTGTTGGGGCTCTTAGGCGTCACGCCGAGGGGTTCCTGATAGTAGAACTCAACTTTCTTCTCTAACAGCCCCACACTTGCTATAGCCAGACCACAGGCTTAAGTGGACAAGTACAGGGGGAATCACACAGTCGTACGCTGACTATAAAATTGCGGTACTGGTTGCCAGACACTGTTCAAAACTGTGCACCTGTGGCTCTGCATTGCAGCCCTAAACTAGCTTTGCATTACGTTCCCGGTCGACGCAAACCGAAGGACCTAACCCGGTCGATAGGGTTACCTGTGCACAGGAGACCAGTGCCAGACTAATCACACGATACGTGATTTGTATCCAGGGACCAGCCTCACCAGCCCCCTGGCGCATTAAATTGCCCTGGTCTAGGCCCTTTAAGGCTATACTCGTAGTTACATAAATAAATTTTCACCCTACCCCTTGAGAGTAGCCGCCACTTGGTCACGTGCTCTTGAGAAAGGTATCAGGAACCCCTCGGCATGACGCCTAAGAGCCCCAACAGTGAACTGACAGGAGGAGAGGAGGGAGGGGAGAAACCTGAGAGAACTCGACTGAGGACTCTGGGTGCTGAATTGCACTCCTTATATACTATGACAGGTGGTCTGTGCACTACCCTAAGCCCTACTCTAAATATAGTACGGTATGAGTAAGGCGACTGCGCATGTAGTAATGGTAATGAGTCATCAGCGCCGGGCTCCGGTATCTTATCTACAGCTCTATCTAAGCGCCAAGCGATAGGTGCCTGTTTAGTCAGCACGTGTTTATATAATATAAAGAAAATAAATAATAAAATGAAAATGACTTTGGTGAAAAAGCCGAAGCTTTTCAGTCGGTCATGACAGTACCCCCTTTTTAAGATTTGGCTTCCAGACAAATTTTAAACTTCATTGTTATCCTTCAGCACATTGTGCTCTATCACGGATGATTCCTCTATTTCCTTGATGATAGGGGAGAGTGGGCATGAAGGTGGGATGAGGTCTTCAATTGTTTCAGCGCAAGGCACTATATCATGCGATTGATGTAGGCACATGTTGCATTGACATGGCCCTTCCATGTCTCCTGGCTCTTTAAGGGTGTCTAAACCCTTTCTTCCCTTCCATTTCTGCCAGTTTTGTTCCCATTTTGCAGCTGGTGCTACTGCATTAACATTGATTTTGGACACTACTTTGTCCGAGGATTGTGTGAAGTTTTCATAAGGTCTGAAAGTCAACCCATTAAAGGTTGTTTTGTCAAGCCTTCTGATGGCTCTGGGATTTTTATCGTAAAAGTTTTTTATCTTTCTTTTTGCGTTTTGTAAATTGTCCAGTGGTTCCCAGGAGTTATGCTCAGTGGTGTATCCTTTCCACCTGACTAAGTACTCCATTTTGTTTCGTTTTAGTCGTACATCGATTATTTCTTCCACTTCATATTCCTTTTCACTGTCTATTTCAATTGGTGGTGGGGGTTGCACCTTTTGCCCTCTCATTGGTCATTTCCAAGGGCAGATTCGTGAGACATTTACTACAGGATGAATCTGTTGGGAGAAAGGTAAATCCAGCTCTACTGCATTTGGTGACACTATTTTCTTGATTGGGTATGGCCCAATCCATCTTTCTACTAATTTTCTCGTTGGTCAGCCTGTCACCCTTAGATCTTTGGTTGACAGCCATACTTTGTCTCCAACTTTATACTCTGGTGCGTCAGATTGGTGTCTGTCTGCATATAGCTTCATATCACCCTGTGATTTTAGCAAGGCTGCCTGAGTTTCCTCATGGATTTCTTTCATTTTCCGAGTGAACTCTGATGCTGCCGGGTGACTTCCTTCTCTTCTTGGCTCAATTCCCATCCTGGGGTGTTTGCCATAGTTGACAAAGAATGGAGTCTGTTTGGTAGATGCCTGAATCTTGTTATTGTAACTAAATTCAGCAATGGCTAACCATCCAGACCAATCTTCCTGCCTATGGTCTACAAAGATTCTCAGGAATTGTTCTAGGTCCTGATTCATCCTTTCAGTTTGTCCATCAGTTTGCGGATGGAACGCAGTGGACAAGTCCGTTGAAATTCCCAGCATTTGATTTAGCTCCTTCATCATTTGTGCTGCAAATTGCGGACCTCTATCCGAGATGATTGATTTGGGGAGTCCATGTAGTTTCCAAATGTGATCCCTGAATAAGCTTGCCAGCCCTTGTGCTGACGTTTCTTCTGATGTGGGTATAAAGTGTGCCATTTTGGACATTCTATCACAAACTACCAAAATTGCATTGTGACCATGTGACTCTGGTAATTTTGTAATGAAATCAGCGGAGATGTGTGTCCACGGCCTTGCTGGTGCCGAGTTTGGCATTAGCTTTCCAGCAGGAGGCTCTGGGAAATTCTTATTCCGCTGGCATTTGTCACATCCACTAACATATTTTTTGATAAATCCGGTGATTCCAGGCCACCAGTAGTTTCTTGTGATGAGTTCCATTGTCTTCCATTGTCCTCCATGTCCAGCAATGGGCGTGTCATGGTGTAGGCAGACTATCTCCATCCGCAGTTTCTCATCCTTAGGTACGTAGACTTTTCCTTGCCAGAGGATAAGTCCCTGCTCCATCTCCCATTCTCAAGCATTTAGTGTTTTAACGCCAGCCTTTTTCATGGCTTCTACTGCCTTTACTACTGCTTTGTCACGTGCTTCAGAGTGTCGAATTTTGTTTAATAATTCTTTTTCTGAGCTATGAATGAATATGTGTCCATGACGTAGTGCAGCGATTCTGAAAAAGTCCGGTTTGAGGAGCATGATGTCTTTGTTGTCATCATCCACCCCCTTTTTATGGTCTGGCCTCCTGGACAGAGAATTGGCCTTTCCCATAGTAACACCAGCTTTATGATGCAACACAAAATTAAATCGGCTGAGGTACAAGGCCCATCTAGCCTGTCTGCGATTCAACTTTTTTGCACTCATGAAATACTTGAGGTTCTTGTGATCAGTCCAGATTTCGAACTGTTCACATGCTCCCTCCAGGTAATGGTGCCATGTTTCCAGGCAACACATGATGCCTAGCATTTCTTTGTCATGAATGTCATAGTTGTGCTCAGTATCATTGAGCGACTTTGACAGGTAGGCCACAGGCCTCCATTTATCATCCTTGCAGAGCATAGATAAGACGCCACCCGTAGCGTAATCCGATGCATCTGACTCCACCCTGAACTTCCTATCTGAATCCAGGGCAACTAGTAAAGGTTGCTCTGTAAATATCTTTTTCAGGCTTTGGAAAGCCTTTTCTTGGACTTCCGTCCATTCCCATGTTTTTTCTTTCCTGACCAGATCATGTAGTGGCCATGCAATTTTAGCAAAGTTTTGTACAAAGCGCCTATAGTAATTGGCTAGGCCTAAGAACCTTTGTACGTCCTTGACGCAAGAAGGGGTGGGCCAGCTAATAATAGCTTCGACCTTCTTTGTATCCATCTGGATTCCTTTAGGTCCAAGGACTACCCCTAGGAATTTGACCTCTTCTACACACCACACACATTTTTCTGGTTTTACGTATAGATCGTTCTCTTCCAATTGTTGCAAGACTTGTTGCACAATTGCATCATGCTCTTCTTTTGTTTTAGTGAAGATGAGTATGTCATCAATGTACACGATAACTTTTCCTGTGTTGATCATATCGCGGAAAATGTCATTCATCATTGCTTGGAAGGTGGCCAGCAAGTTGGCCAGCCCAAAGAACATTACTACTGGTTCGAAAGAACCTTCTGGGGTAGTGAATGCGGCTTTCCATTTGTTGCCTTCCTTGATCTGTACATTATTATAACCCCACCTAAGATCTAGCTTAGTGAAGTATTTTGCGCTCCCTGCTCAATCCACGAGCTCCGATATAAGTGGTAGTGGGTAGTTATTTTTAACTGTCCACTCGTTCAGGTATCGGTAGTCCTGAACCATCCGCTTCTTTCCATCTTTCTTGCTTACAAAGAAGACGGGTGACGTTTGTGGTGATTTTGAGGGTCAGATATACCCTTTTGCTAACTGATCATCCACAAAGTTTCGTACTTCTTCAAGCTCATCTGGGGATAGGGGATAGACCTTCCCTTTCCAGGGCTGATAGCCTGGTTTGGTGTCTATTGCATGATCCCAAGGCTTTCTAGCCGGCATGCACTCTGATGCTCCTTTTTCAAAGATTTTGAGGTATTGATGGTATTGTTTAGGTACCATCTCCTTGGCTGTGAGTTTTGCCAACTCTCGCACATGTCTCATTGATCCGGCTTTTGATCCAGCGGATGATGGAAACACTGGTAAGAATGGGTATTTATCCCCATACTTGTATTGACCTG
This sequence comes from Amanita rimosa, assembly GCA_023014395.1. Lineage (NCBI taxonomy): Eukaryota > Fungi > Basidiomycota > Agaricomycetes > Agaricales > Amanitaceae > Amanita > Amanita rimosa. The sequence goes on along the minus strand of JAEBUO010000001.1, from coordinate 1,269,345 downwards.
GGTGTTTCATTTGTTCCATGTACGTGAGATGCTTCTCACTTTCCTCTTTTTCTTCGAGCCAGTGCGCAAAGTCTAACTCTTTCTCCTGTTCCCACAGATATTCCAGAACACGCCAGTGTTCCACTGATTGGACCTTCTGTTCCCGCTTCTTGGTCCACTCCCTTTGCCTATGTTCACAGCTCCGTGGACAATGTGTCAATTTGACTTGACCAGTTTCCCAATTGATTTCAGGATTGTGTTTTCGTAACCATGTTGATCCAATGATCACATTGGTTTTCCCCAGCTCGCATATCTCAAAGGTGGCTCGTTCCTTGTGCTCTTGATAAGATAAAAGAAGGTCAACTTCATGGGTGATCATTCCTCCTTCATTGTTTGTTCTGTCCACATTCCAAACCTGAATTGGACGTTCCAAGGGTATCAATTTGAAGCCCATCTTTTTTGCATATGTGGCATGCATGAACAATCCTGTTGCTCCTGAGTTGAGCAACGTGGTTTGTTGGGTTTGTTCATGTGTGTCCAACCTTTCCAACCCGATCTCCATCAAGATCTCGTCCTTCCGTCCTATCAACCTAACTAAAAACTCCTTTTCTCCTTTTTTCAATGTTCTTTTTGGACAAGCAGTTTCAGCGCTGAGTGCTATATCACGCTGCTTTCCTTTTAAGTCCTTTTGTCCCTTTGTAGATACTTGTACTACTGTATTTGGTAACAAGGAATTAAGCACAGGTTGTACTGCCCTGCCGTGCTCCTTGGGAGTGACACTTTCAGCGCTGTGCGCTATATCAAGGTGTTTCACCTGGGAGGTCGCCTCTTGCGGGAATGTCTCAGAAGTCCTTGAGACTCCCGAGATCGTTCTTGCACTAACCCAGTCAGCGCTAGGCGCTATATCAAGGGGCTGTGCACTATCTAATTTATCTAGTACAGTGTATCTATTATGAGAGTCCAGTACAGGACCTACTGACTCTCTTCCTCTTTTAAATTTTCTTCTCCTTTCTTGAAGTACTCCTTCATTTTGTCAAACGTCATGGTGCAAATATTGAGTCCTGATCTGCAGTTCCTGGAAATGTGTCCGATCTTGCCACATTTGTAACAGCGGGGTGGTGGTCTTTGATTCTGATCGATGTCCATTGCATTAGGGTCTGGCCAATTTGCCGTACTACTTGAACTCACAGAGGCTCCAGCTCCCAATTGTCCCTGACTCGCTGATCCCAATCCAAATCTCCATCGGGGTTTGGGCTGGCCAGGGGCTACCGGCTTTGCCATATCCGGGCCTTTGGATGCTCCTTCACTCCTATTGGTGGAGCTACTGGTCCGCGAGGAGTAATACTTCTCCTCGGCTTTCGCCTGTTTCCACTGGCGATCCAACTTTACTGCTTTCTGGTACCATCCTTCAATGGTCTCAGGTACCTCATCGGCCTCCATTATCCTTTTACGGAGTCCGGTATTCAAACTGCGTTTGAATTCTTTGATAAGAGCTCTCCCTAGGTATCCAGTGCCTTGTGATACCTTTCTAAACTTTTGCACGTGTTCCTCACACATACTGGACCCTTGCGTCATGGTTTGCATTTCCAAGATCTTCGATGACTGCTTGTCAGTGTCACCAAAATCCCTTGTGATCTGTCTAAACAATTGTTCCACTGTTTGCGGAATTCCTTCTTCGTCGTTGGCCATCTGCTCCAACAGATTGTCCTTCCAATCTGCGGCAAAGCCTTCTGTCATGTATGAGATGATCAATAAGATCTGCTCCTCCTCCTCATTGGATTCCGGGATCTTCAATTGAATGTACAACCTGCATGCATTTATGAAATTTGTCACTTCGGACATTTTTCCGGAGAAGACCGGAGGTTTGGCTACATCTATTCTAGATGTTCCACCATTTCCGGTCCCGGGAATATTGAATACCATCCCTGGCGGTATATTGACAATGTTGGCGGGGGGAGGAGGGTGTTCTGCTGCAGCCGCAGCAGCCTGTGCAGTGTTTGCTTGCAGCTGTGTCAGCTGATTTTGGAGGGCTTGGATGGTCGCAGCTTGCGCGTTGAGGAGGTTCAGTAGTTCTGCTGAGGTCATTTCTTGGGGTGCCACCATACTGTGATAGTTTGGCGGTGGCGATGTAGGTGATGGTGTAAGCGGGGGTGGTGGTGATGAAAACGGTGGTGCGGGTTCTCCGATGAAATCTGTGTCGGAGTTGAAAAGTAGGTTTGGGTTTAGGGTTGCTGGATTAGGTACTAGGATGGGAAACGGTGCTGCCTCCCACTGATGTGGTTCCTCTGTGATAGAGTTTGTAGAGTGTGATGATGATGATGAGGAAGTAGATTCCCCTTCTGATGAACTAAAACCCATGTCGTTTGGATCAAGATCGCCTGTGACAGCGTCCCAAAAAGTATCGTTATTTGTGTCTCCTATTTTGTACTTGTATGTAAGTGAGGGAGGTCTTGGCCTGTCACTTGCTTGGGAATGTATGTACAAAACGTGCACTCAGGGTCTGCAACCACCCCTGCAGTGCTACAATATATGATACTGACTACTTGTTTTATTTATGGATAAAGGGTCTAACTAAACTGGGTCCAAATGGTTGTCCAGTTGCCACTACACCGTACGGGTGCGGGCCTTTCTCAAGAGCGCGTGACCAAGTGGCGGCTACTCTCAAGGGGTAGGGTGAAAATTTATTTATGTAACTATGAGTATAGCCTTAAAGGGCCTAGACCAGGGCAATTTAACGCGCCAGGGGGCTGGTGAGGCTGGTCCCTGGATACGAATCACGTATTGTGTGATTAGTCCAGCACTGGTCTCCTGTGCACAGGTAACCCTATCGACCAGGTTAGGTCCTTCGGTTTGCGTCGACCAGGAATGTAATGCAAAGCTAGTTTAGGGCTGTGATGCAGAGCCACAGGTGCGCAGTTTTGAACAGTGTCTGGCAACCAGTACTGCAATTTTATAGTCAGCGTACGACTGTGTGATTCCCCCTGTACTTGTCCACTTAAGCCTGTGGTCCGGCTATAGCAAGTGTGGGGCTGTTAGAGAAGAAAGTCGAGTTCTACTATCAGGAACCCCTCGGCGTGACGCCTAAGAGCCCCAACAGTGAACTGACAGGAGGAGAGGAGGGAGGGGAGAAACCCAAGAGAACTTGACTGAGGACTCTGGGTGCTGAATTGCACTCCTTATATACTACGACAGGTGGTCTGTGCACTACCCTAAGCCCTACTCTAAATATAGTACTGTATGAGTAAGGCGACTGCGCATGTAGTAATGGTAATGAGTCATCAGCGCCGGGCTCCAGTATCTTATCTACAGCTCTTTCTAAGTGCCAAGCAATAGGCGCCTGTTTAGTCAGCATGTGTTTATATAATATAAAGAAAATAAATAATAAAATGAAAATGACTTTGGCAAAAAAGCTGAAGCTTTTCAGTTGGTCATGACAAAAGGCCCGCACCTGTATGGTGTAGTGGCAACTGGACAACCATTTGGACCCAGTTTAGTTAGACCCTTTATCCATAAATAAAACAAGTAGTCAGTATCATATATTGTAGCACTGCAGGGGTGGTTGCAGACCCTGAGTGCACGTTTTGTACATACATTCCCAAGCAAGTGACAGGCCAAGACCTCCCTCACTTACATACAAGTACAAAATAGGAGACACAAATAACGATACTTTTTGGGACGCTGTCACAGGCGATCTTGATCCAAACGACGTGGGTTTTAGTTCATCAGAAGGGGAATCTACTTCCTCATCATCATCATCACACTCTACAAACTCTATCACAGAGGAACCACATCTGTCATGACCGACTGAAAAGCTTCGGCTTTTTCACCAAGTCATTTTCATTTTATTATTTATTTTCTTCATATTATATAAACATGTGCTGACTAAACAGGCGCCTATCGCTTGGTGCTTAGATAAAGCCGTAGATAAGATACCGGAGCTCGGCACTGATGACTCATTACCATTACTACATGCGCAGTCGTCTTACTCATACAGTACTATATTTAGAGTAGGGCTTAGGGTAGTGCACAGACCACCTGTTGTAGTATATAAGGAGTGCAATTCAGCACCCAGAGTCCTCAGTTGAGTTCTCTCGGGTTTTCCCCTCCCTCCTCTCCTCCTCCTGTCTTGTCTGCTACTTGGGGCTCTTAGGCGTCACGCCGAGGGAGTCCTGATAGTAGAACTCGACTAGTTTGCTCAACAGCCCCACGCTTGTTAAAACCCAGACCACAGGGTTAAGTGGACAGAGATCAGGGGGAATACTCTGTTGTATGCCGATGTTAAAATTGCGGTATTAGTTGCCAGAACCTATAAAACTGCGCACCCAGTGGCCCTGCATTGCGGCCCTTAACTTGCTTTGCATTACGTTCCTGGTCTACGCAAACCGAAGTACCTAACCTGGTAGATAGGGTTACCTGTGCACAGGATACCAGTGCTGGGCTGATCACACAATACGTGATCCGTATCTAGGGACAAGGCTCGCCACCCCCCTAGCGCATTAAATTGCCCTGGCCTAGGCCTCTGAAGGCTATACAAATAGTTTACGTATATACACCTTTCCCATACCCTTGGAGGTAGCCGCCACTTGGTCACACACCTCTGAGAAAGACCCGCACCCATACGGTGTAGTGGTAACTGGACAACCGTTTGGACCCAGTTTAGATAGACCCTTCATCCATAAATAAACCAAGTAGTCAGTATAGTAAATTGTAGCACTGCAGGGGTGGTTGTAGACCCTGAGTGCACGTTTCGTACATACGTTCCCAAGCAAGTGACAGGCCAAGACCTCCCTCACTTACGTACAAGTACAAAATAGGAGACACAAATAACAATACTTTTTGGGACGCCGTCACAGGCAATCTAGATCCAAACGACGCGGGTTTTAGTTCATCAGAAGGAGAATCTACTTCCTCATCATCATCACACTCTACCAACTCTATCACAGAGGAACCACATCAGTGGGAAGCAGCACTGTTTCCCATCCTAGTACCAAACCCAGCCACTCTAAATCCTAACCTACTATTCAACTCCGACGCCGTTTTCATCGGAGAACCTGCACCACCGTTTTCATCACCACCACCCCCGCTCACACCATCACCTACATCGCCACCGCCAAACTATCACAGTATGGCGGCACCCCAAGAAATGACATCAGCAGAATTGCTGAACCTCCTCAATGCGCAAGCAGCAACCATCCAAGCCCTCCAAAACCAGCTGACACAGCTACAAACAAACGCTGCACAAGCCGCCGCGGCTGCAGCAGCACACACTCCTCCCCCTGCCAATGTCGTTAACATACCACCAGGGACGGTATTTAATATTTCCGGAACCAGCGGATCATCTAGAATAGATGTAGCCAAGCCGCCAGTGTTCTCAGGAAAAATGTCTGAAGTAACAAATTTCATCAACGCATGTAGATTGTACATTCAATTAAAGATGCCGGAATCCAATGAGGAGGAGCGGATCTTGTTGATAATTTTGTACATGACAGAAGGCTTTGCCGCAGATTGGAAGGACAATCTGTTGGAGCAGATGGCCAACAATGAAGAAGGAATTCCGCAAATAGCGGAACAATTATTCAGACAGATCAGAAGGGATTTTGGTGACACTGACGAGCAGTCATCAAAGATCTCGGAGATGCGGACCATGACGCAAGGGTCCAGTACATGTGAAGAACACGTGCAAAAGTTTAAAAAGGTATCACGAGGCACTGGGTACCTGGGGAGAGCTCTTATTGAAGAGTTCAAATGAAGTTTGAATACCGGACTCCATAAAAGGATAATGGAGGCCGACAAAGTACCTGAGACCATTGAAGGATGGTATCAGAAAGCAGTGAGATTGGATCGCCAGTGGAGACAGGCGAAAGCTGAGGAGAAGTATTACTCCTCGCGGACCAGTAACTCTGCCAATAGGAGTGAAGAAGCATCCAAAGGCCCGGATACGGTGAAGCCGGTAGCCCCTGGCCAGCCCAAACCCCGATGGAGATTTGGATCGGGATCAGCAAGTCAGGGACAATTGGGAGCTGGAGCCTCCACGAGTTCAAGTAGTACAGCAAATCGGCCGGACCCTAACGCAATGGACGTCGATCAGAATCAAAGACCACCACTCCGCTGTTACAAATGCGGCAAGATCGGACACATTTCCAGGAACTGCAGATCAGGACTAGATATTTGCACCATGACATTTGACGAAATAAAGGAGTACTTCAAGAAAGGAGAAGAAAATTTAAAAGAGGAAGAGAGTCAGTAGGTCCCATACTAGACTCTCGTAATAGATACGCTGTACTAGATAAATTAGATAGTGCACAGCCCCTTGATATAGCGCCTAGCGCTGACTGGGCTGATGCAAGGACAATCTCAGGAGTCTCAAGGACTTCTGAGACATTCCCGCAAGAGGCGAACTCCCAGGTGAAACACCTTGATATAGCGCACAGCGCTGAAAGTGTCACTCCCAAGGAGCACGGCAGGGCGGCTAAACCTGTGCTTAATTCCTCGTTACGAAATACAGTAGTACAAGTATCTACAAAGGGACAAAAGGACTCAAAAGGAAAGCAGCATGATATAGTGCTTAGCGCTGAAACTGCTTGTCCAAAAAGGAAGTTGAAAAAAGGAGAAAAGGAGTTTTTAGTTAGGTCAATAGGACGGAAGGACGAAATCTTAATGGAGGTCAGGTTGGAAAGGTTGGACATGCATGAACAAACTCAGCAAACCGCGTTGCTTGATTCAGGAGCAACAGGCCTGTTCATGCATGCTGCATACGCAAAAATGATGGGCTTCAAATTGATACCCTTGGAACGTCCAATTCATGTTCGGAATGTGGACGGAACAAACAATGAAAGAGGAATGATCACCAACAAAGTAGATCTTCTTTTATCTTATCAAGGGCACAAAGAACGGGCCACCTTTGAGATATGCGAGCTAGGAAAGACCAACATAATCATTGGGTCCACATGGTTACGAAAACATAACCCTGAAATCAATTGGGAAACCGGTCAAGTCAAATTGACATGTTGTCCACGGAGCTGTGGACATAGACAAAGGGAATGGACCAAGAAGCGGGAGCAGAAGGTCCAATCAGCAGAACACTGGCGTGTTCTGGAATATCTGTGGGAACAGGAGAAAGAATTAGACTTCGCGCACTGGCTCGAAGAAAAAGAGGAAAGTGAGAAACATCTCACGTACATGGAACAGATGAAACACCCGAGTCAATACAAGTATGGGGATAAATACCCATTCTTGCCGGTGTTCCCATCATCGGCTGGATCAAAGGCCGGATCAATGAGACATGTGCGAGAATTGGCAAAACTCACAGCAAAAGAGATGGTACCTGAACAATACCATCAATACCTTAAAATCTTTGAGAAAGAAGCATCAGAGTGCATGCCGGCTAGGAAACCTTGGGATCATGCAATTGATACCAAACCTGGTTACCAGCCCCGGAAAGGGAAGGTCTATCCCTTATCCCCAGATGAGCTTCAAGAAGTGCGGAACTTTGTGGATGATCAACTATCAAAAGGATATATTTGACCCTCCAAATCACCACAAACGTCACCCGTCTTCTTTGTGAGCAAAAAAGATGGGAAGAAGCGGATGGTTCAGGACTACAGATACCTGAACGAGTGGACGGTTAAAAATAACTATCCACTACCCTTAATATCCGAACTCGTAGATTGAGCAGGCAGTGCCAAGTACTTCACTAAGCTAGACCTTAGGTGGGGTTACAATAACGTACGGATCAAGGAAGGCAATGAATGGAAAGCTGCATTTACTACCCCTGAAGGTTCTTTTGAACCAGTAGTAATGTTCTTCAGGCTAACCAACTTGCCAGCCACGTTCCAAGCAATGATGAATGACATTTTCTGCGATATGATCAACGCAGGGAAAGTCATTGTGTACATTGATGACATACTCATCTTTACTAAAACAAAAGAAGAGCATGACACAATTGTACAACAAGTCTTGCAATGATTGGAAGAAAATGATCTGTATGTAAAACCAGAAAAATGCGTGTGGTGTGTAGAAGAAGTTGAATTCTTGGGTGTCATCCTAGGACCCAAGGGAATTCAAATGGATACAAAGAAGGTCGAAGCCATTATTAGCTGGCCCACCCCTTCTTGTGTCAAGGATGTGCAAAGGTTCTTAGGCCTAGCCAACTACTATAGGCGCTTTGTACAAGACTTTGCCAAAATCGCACGGCCGCTACATGATCTGGTCAGAAAAGAAAAAATATGGGAGTGGACGGAGGTCCAAGAAAAGGCATTCAAAAGCCTGAAAAAGATATTCACGAAGCAACCCTTACTAGTTGCCCTGGATTCAGATAGGAAATTCAGGGTGGAGTCAGATGCATCAGATTACGCTACGGGAGGCGTCTTGTCTATGCTCTGCAAGGATGACAAATGGAGGCTGGTGGCCGATCTATCAAAGTCGCTCAATGATACTGAGTGCAACTATGACGTCCATGACAAATAAATGCTGGGCATTATGCGTTGTCTGGAAACATGGCGTCATTACTTGGAGGGAGCACGAGAACAGTTCAAAATATGGACTGATCACAAGAACCTTGACTACTTTATGAGTGCAAAAAAGTTAAATCGCCGACAAGCCAGATGGGCCTTGTACCTTAGTCGGTTTAATTTTGTATTACATCATAAAGCGGGTGTTACTATGGGAAAGGCCAATTCTCTGTCCAGGAGGCCAGACCATAAAAAGGGGGTGGATGATGACAACAAAGACGTCACGCTCCTCAAACCGGACTTTTTCAGAATTGCTGCACTACGTCATGGTCACGTATTTATTCATAGCTCAGAAAAAGAATTATTAAACAAAATTCAACATTCTGAAGCACGTGATGAAGCAGTAATAAAAGCAGTAGAAGCAATGAAAAAGGCTGGTGTTAAAACACTAAATGCTCAAGAATGGGAGATGGAGCAGGGACTTATCCAGTCTATGTACCTAAGGATGAGAAATTGCGGATGGAGATAGTCTGCCTACACCATGACACGCCCATTGCAGGACATGGAGGACAGTGGAAGACGATCGAACTTGTCACAAGAAATTACTGGTGGCCAGGAGTCACCAGATTTATCAAAAAATACGTTAGTGGATGTGACAAGTGCCAGCGGAATAAGAACTTCCCAGAGCCCCCTGCTGGAAAGTTAATGCCAAACTCGGCACCAGCAAAGCCCTGGACACATATTTCCGCTGACTTTATCACAAAATTACCAGAATCACATGGTCATAATGCGATTTTGGTAGTTTGCGACAGAATGTCAAAAATGGCGCATTTTATCCCCACCTCAGAAGAGACATCGGCGCAGGGATTAGCCACATTATTTAGGGACCATGTTTGGAAACTTCATGGACTCCCTGAATCTATAATCTCAGATTGCAGTCCACAGTTTGCCGCACAAATGATGAAGGAGCTGAACCAAATGTTGGGCATTAGCACAGATTTGTCCACAGCATTCCATCCACAAACAGATGGACAAACAGAACGAATGAATCAGGACTTAGAACAGTACCTGAGGATCTTCGTAGATCATAGACAAGAAACGTGGTCTGGATGGTTAGCCATTGCCGAATTTAGCTACAACAATAAAATTCAGGCGTCTACCAAACAAACACCATTCTTTGTCAACTATGGCAAACACCCCAGGATGGGAATTGAGCCAAGAAGAGAAGGAAGTCACCCGGCAGCGTCAGAGTTTGCTCAAAAAATGAAGGAAATTCATGAGGAAACGCAGGCAGCCTTGCTAAAATCACAGGGTGATATGAAGCTATATGCAGATAGACACAGATCAGACGCACCAGAGTACAAGGTTGGAGACAAAGTATGGTTGTCAACTAAAGACCTAAGATTGACAGGCCGACCAACTAGGAAATTGGTAGAAAGATGGATTGGGCCATACCCAATCAAGAAAATAGTGTCGCCGAATGCAGTAGAGTTGGACTTACCCTTCTCACAACAAATCCATCCTGTAGTAAATGTCTCACAAATCCACCCCTGGAAACGACCAATGCGAGGGCAAAAGGCACAACCCCCACCGCCAATAGAAATAGACGGTGAAAAGGAATATGAAGTGGAAGAGATAATTGATGTACGACTAAAAAGAAACAAAATGGAGTACTTAGTCAGGTGGAAAGGATACACCGCCGAGCACAACTCCTGGGAACCATTGGACAATCTACAAAACGCAAAAAGAAAAATAAAAAACTTTTACGATAGAAACCCCGGAGCCATCAGAAGGCTTGACAAAGCAACCTTTAACGGGTTGACTTTCAGACCCTATGAAAACTTCACCCTATCCTCGGATACAGTAGTATCCAAAATCGATGTTAATGCAGTAGCACCAGCTGCAAAATGGGAGCAAAACTGGCAAAAGTGGAAAGGAAGAAAGGGTCTAGATACCCTTACAGAGCCAGGAGATGTGGAAGGACCATGTCAATGCAACATGTGCCTACGCCAATCGCATGATATAGCACCTCGCGCTGAAACGATTGAAGACCTAACACCACCATCCCGCCCACTCTCACCCATTATTGAGGAAATAGAGGAATCATCCGTGATAGAGCGCGATGCGCTGAAAGATGATAAAGAAGTTTGAATTTGTCTGGAAGCCAAAATCCTAAAAAGGGGGTACTGTCATGACTGACTGAAAAGCTTTGGCTTTTTCACCAAGTCATTTTCATTTTATTATTTATTTTCTTCATATTATATAAACATGTGCTGACTAAACAGGCGCCTATCGCTTGGCACTTAGATAAAGCCGTAGATAAGATACCGGAGCTCAGCGCTGATGACTCATTACCATTACTACATGCGCAGTCGTCTTACTCATACAGTACTATATTTAGAGTAGGGCTTAGGGTAGTGCACAGACCACCTGTCGTAGTATATAAGGAGTGCAATTCAGCACCCAGAGTCCTCAGTCGAGTTCTCTTGGGTTTTCCCCTCCCTCCTCTCCTCCTCCTGTCTTGTCTGCTACTTGGGGCTCTTAGGTGTCACGCTGAGGGAGTCCTGATAACATCAGTGGGAGGCAGCACCGTTTCCCATCCTAGTACCTAATCCAGCAACCCTAAACCCAAACCTACTTTTCAACTCCGACACAGATTTCATCGGAGAACCCGCACCACCGTTTTCATCACCACCACCCCCGCTTACACCATCACCTACATCGCCACCGCCAAACTATCACAGTATGGTGGCACCCCAAGAAATGACCTCAGCAGAACTACTGAACCTCCTCAACGCACAAGCTGTGACCATCCAAGCCCTCCAAAATCAGCTGACACAGCTGCAAGCAAACACTGCACAGGCCGCCGCGGCTGCAGCAGAACACCCTCCTCCCCCCACCAACATTGTCAATATACCGCCAGGGATGGTATTCAATATTCCCAGGACCAGAAATGGCAGAACATCTAGAATAGATGTAGCCAAACCTCCGGTCTTCTCCAGAAAAATGTCCGAAGTGACAAATTTCATAAACGCATGCAGGTTGTACATTCAATTGAAGATCCCGGAATCCAATGAGGAGGAGCGGATCTTATTGATCATCTCATACATGACGGAAGGCTTTGCCACAGATTGGAAGGACAATCTGTTGGAGCAGATGGCCAACAACGAAGAAGGAATTCCGCAAACAGTGGAACAATTGTTTAGACAGATCAGAAGGGATTTCGGTGACACTGATGAGCAGTCATCGAAGATCTCGGAAATGCGAACCATGACGCAAGGGTCCAGTATGTGTGAGGAACACGTGCAAAAGTTTAGAAAGGTATCACAAGGCACTGGATACCTAGGGAGAGCTCTTATCAAAGAATTCAAATGCAGTTTGAATACCAGACTCCGTAAAAGGATAATGGAGGCCGATGAGGTACCTGAGACCATTGAAGGATGGTACCAGAAAGCAGTAAAGTTGGATCGCCAGTGGAGACAGGCGAAAGCTGAGGAGAAGTATTACTCCTCGCGGACCAGTAGCTCCGCCAATAGGAGTGAAGGAGCATCCAAAGGCCCGGATACGGCGAAGCCGGTAGCCCCTGGCCAGCCCAAACCCCAATGGAGATTTGGATCGGGATCAGCAAGTCAGGGACAATTGGGAGCTGGAGCCTCCGTGAGTTCAAGTAGTACGGCAAATCGGCCGGACCCTAATGCAATGGACGTCGATCAGAATCAAAGACCACCACCCCGCTGTTACAAATGTGGCAAGATCGGACACATTTCCAGGAACTGCAGATCAGGACTCGATATTTGCACCATGACGTTTGATGAAATGAAGGAGTACTTCAAGAAAGGAGAAGAAAATTTAAAAGAGGAAGAGAGTCAGTAGGTCCCGTACTGGACTCTCATAATAGATACGCTGTACTAGATAGATTAGATAGTGCACAGCCCCTTGATATAGCACCTAGTATCTACAAAGGGACAAAAGGACTTAAAAGGAAAGCAGCGTGATATAGCGCTCAGTGCTGAAACTGCTTGTCCAAAAAGAATGTTGAAAAAAGGAGAAAAGGAGTTTTTAGTTAGGTTGATAGGACGGAAGGACGAGATCTTGATGGAGATCGGGTTGGAAAGGTTGGACACACATGAACAAACCCAACAAACTGCGTTGCTCAACTCAGGAGCAACAGGATTGTTCATGCATGCCACATATGCAAAAAAGATGGGCTTCAAATTGATACCCTTGGAACGTCCAATTCAGGTTTGGAATGTGGACGGAACAAACAATGAAGGAGGAATGATCACCCATGAAGTTGACCTTCTTTTATCTTATCAAGGGCACAAGGAACGAGCCACCTTTGAGATATGCGAGCTGGGGAAAACCAATGTGATCATTGGATCAACATGGTTACGAAAACACAATCCTGAAATCAATTGGGAAACTGGTCAAGTCAAATTGACACATTGTCCACGGAGCTGTGGACATAGGCAAAGGGAGTGGACCAAGAAGCGGGAACAGAAGGTCCAATCAGTGGAACACTGGCGTGTTCTGGAATATCTGTGGGAACAGGAGAAAGAGTTAGACTTTGCGCACTGGCTCGAAGAAAAAGAGGAAAGTGAGAAGCATCTCACGTACATGGAACAAATGAAACACCCAGGTCAATACAAGTATGGGGATAAATACCCATTCTTACCAGTGTTTCCATCATCCGCTGGATCAAAAGCCGGATCAATGAGACATGTGCGAGAGTTGGCAAAACTCACAGCCAAGGAGATGGTACCTAAACAATACCATCAATACCTCAAAATCTTTGAAAAAGGAGCATCAGAGTGCATGCCGGCTAGAAAGCCTTGGGATCATGCAATAGACACCAAACCAGGCTATCAGCCCCGGAAAGGGAAGGTCTATCCCCTATCCCCAGATGAGCTTGAAGAAGTACGAAACTTTGTGGATGATCAGTTAGCAAAAGGGTATATCCGACCCTCAAAATCACCACAAACGTCACCCGTCTTCTTTGTAAGCAAGAAAGATGGAAAGAAGCGGATGGTTCAGGACTACCGATACCTGAACGAGTGGACAGTTAAAAATAACTACCCACTACCACTTATATCGGAGCTCGTGGATTGAGCAGGGAGCGCAAAATACTTCACTAAGCTAGATCTTAGGTGGGGTTATAATAATGTACAGATCAAGGAAGGCAACAAATGGAAAGCCGCATTCACTACCCCAGAAGGTTCTTTCGAACCAGTAGTAATGTTCTTTGGGCTGGCCAACTTGCTGGCCACCTTCCAAGCAATGATGAATGACATTTTCCGCGATATGATCAACACAGGAAAAGTTATCGTGTACATTGATGACATACTCATCTTCACTAAAACAAAAGAAGAGCATGATGCAATTGTGCAACAAGTCTTGCAACAATTGGAAGAGAACGATCTATACGTAAAACCAGAAAAATGTGTGTGGTGTGTAGAAGAGGTCAAATTCCTAGGGGTAGTCCTTGGACCTAAAGGAATCCAGATGGATACAAAGAAGGTCGAAGCTATTATTAGCTGGCCCACCCCTTCTTGCGTCAAGGACGTACAAAGGTTCTTAGGCCTAGCCAATTACTATAGGCGCTTTGTACAAAACTTTGCTAAAATTGCATGGCCACTACATGATCTGGTCAGGAAAGAAAAAACATGGGAATGGACGGAAGTCCAAGAAAAGGCTTTCCAAAGCCTGAAAAAGATATTTACAGAGCAACCTTTACTAGTTGCCCTGGATTCAGATAGGAAGTTCAGGGTGGAGTCAGATGCATCGGATTACGCTACGGGTGGCGTCTTATCTATGCTCTGCAAGGATGATAAATGGAGGCCTGTGGCCTACCTGTCAAAGTCGCTCAATGATACTGAGCACAACTATGACATTCATGACAAAGAAATGCTAGGCATCATGTGTTGCCTGGAAACATGGCACCATTACCTGGAGGGAGCATGTGAACAGTTCGAAATCTGGACTGATCACAAGAACCTCAAGTATTTCATGAGTGCAAAAAAGTTGAATCGCAGACAGGCTAGATGGGCCTTGTACCTCAGCCGATTTAATTTTGTGTTGCATCATAAAGCTGGTGTTACTATGGGAAAGGCCAATTCTCTGTCCAGGAGGCCAGACCATAAAAAGGGGGTGGATGATGACAACAAAGACATCATGCTCCTCAAACCGGACTTTTTCAGAATCGCTGCACTACGTCATGGACACATATTCATTCATAGCTCAGAAAAAGAATTATTAAACAAAATTCGACACTCTGAAGCACGTGACAAAGCAGTAGTAAAGGCAGTAGAAGCCATGAAAAAGGCTGGCGTTAAAACACTAAATGCTTGAGAATGGGAGATGGAGCAGGGACTTATCCTCTGGCAAGGAAAAGTCTACGTACCTAAGGATGAGAAACTGCGGATGGAGATAGTCTGCCTACACCATGACACGCCCATTGCTGGACATGGAGGACAATGGAAGACAATGGAACTCATCACAAGAAACTACTGGTGGCCTGGAATCACCGGATTTATCAAAAAATATGTTAGTGGATGTGACAAATGCCAGCGGAATAAGAATTTCCCAGAGCCTCCTGCTGGAAAGCTAATGCCAAACTCGGCACCAGCAAGGCCGTGGACACACATCTCCGCTGATTTCATTACAAAATTACCAGAGTCACATGGTCACAATGCAATTTTGGTAGTTTGTGATAGAATGTCCAAAATGGCACACTTTATACCCACATCAGAAGAAACGTCAGCACAAGGGCTGGCAAGCTTATTCAGGGATCACATTTGGAAACTACATGGACTCCCCAAATCAATCATCTCGGATAGAGGTCCGCAATTTGCAGCACAAATGATGAAGGAGCTAAATCAAATGCTGGGAATTTCAACGGACTTGTCCACTGCGTTCCATCCACAAACTGATGGACAAACTGAAAGGATGAATCAGGACCTAGAACAATTCCTGAGAATCTTTGTAGACCATAGGCAGGAAGATTGGTCTGGATGGTTAGCCATTGCTGAATTTAGTTACAATAACAAGATTCAGGCGTCTACCAAACAGACTCCATTCTTTGTCAACTATGGCAAACACCCCAGGATGGGAATTGAGCCCAGAAGAGAAGGAAGTCACCCGGCAGCATCAGAGTTCACTCGGAAAATGAAAGAAATCCATGAGGAAACTCAGGCAGCCTTGCTAAAATCACAGGGTGATATGAAGCTATATGCAGACAGACACTGATCTGACACACCAGAGTATAAAGTTGGAGACAAAGTATGGCTGTCAACCAAAGATCTAAGGGTGACAGGCCGACCAACGAGAAAATTAGTAGAAAGATGGATTGGGCCATACCCAATCAAGAAAATAGTGTCACCAAATGCAGTAGAGCTGGATTTACCTTTCTCCCAACAGATTCATCCTGTAGTAAATGTCTCATGAATCTGCCCTTGGAAACGACCAATGAGAGGGCAAAAGGCGCAACCCCCACCGCCAATTGAAATAGACAGTGAAAAGGAATATGAAGTGGAAGAAATAATCAATGTACAACTAAAACGAAACAAAATGGAGTACTTAGTCAGGTGGAAAGGATACACCACTGAGCATAACTCCTGGGAACCACTGGACAATTTACAAAACGCAAAAAGAAAGATAAAAAACTTTTACAATAAAAATCCCAGAGCCATCAGAAGGCTTGACAAAACAACCTTTAATGGGTTGACTTTCAGACCTTATGAAAACTTCACACAATCCTCGGACAAAGTAGTGTCCAAAATCAATGTTAATGCAGTAGCACCAGCTGCAAAATGGGAACAAAACTGGCAGAAATGGAAGGGAAGAAAGGGTTTAGACACCCTTAAAGAGCCAGGAGACATGGAAGGGCCATGTCAATGCAACATGTGCCTACATCAATCGCATGATATAGTGCCTTGCGCTGAAACAATTGAAGACCTCATCCCACCTTCATGCCCACTCTCCCCTATCATCGAGGAAATAGAGGAATCATCTGTGATAGAGCGCAATGCGCTGAAGGATAACAATGAAGTTTAAAATTTGTCTGGAAGCCAAATCTTAAAAAGGGGGTACTGTCATGACTGACTGAAAAGCTTCGGCTTTTTCACCAAAGTCATTTTCATTTTATTATTTAATTTCTTTATATTATATAAACACGTGCTGACTAAACAGGTGCCTATCGCTTGGCGCTTAGATAGAGCTGTAGATAAGATACCGGAGCCTGGCACTGATGACTCATTACCATTACTACATGTGCAGTCGCCTTACTCATACCGTACTATATTTAGAGTAGGGCTTAGGGTAGTGCACAGACCACCTGTCGTAGTATATAAGGAGTGCAATTCAGCACCCAGAGTCCTCAGTCGAGTTCTCTCAGGTTTCTCCCCTCCCTCCTTTCCTCCTGTCAGTTCACTGTTGGGGCTCTTAGGCGTCACGCCGAGGGGTTCCTGATAGACTGTTGCTTAACCATGCAGATATGTTCCAATCTGCAATTATGTGCATCTCATATTTACCAAAATTTTTATTTTCCCATGGTTCAGTCAGTTTGAACCAAACTGAACCTGAACTGAACTTGAACTGAACTTGAATCTATTGGTTCAGGTTTGGTTTGGCAAGCTCTAGATGGTCCAGGTTCAAGTTTGGCCAAAATTGCCTTGAATCAAACCAAACTGAACTTTGGGAGCCCTAACTGTAACAAACAACACAGGGTGCTCCATTCAATGCCCTCAGTATCATTTGTTCCAATTCTTAGTCTGTTCCCAACCACTGGACAAAGAGTGTTAAACACTAAGTCAAACAATGACAAGGGTTGAATAGATGATGAGAAAGACCAAGTCAAAGATGAGAGAATCATTCAAGATTTAGGGTTTGATTTAACTAAGTTGGAACTAGATAAATATGGTGCATCATACATACTTAAGGAACAATGGAAATGAAAAAGGGAAAGAGGCTGTTCATACAAAGTAACTATGAAAGGAGATAGCATCCATACACAGTCAAGGGGTTGTGACAAAGTAATAATAGTCTGTTGAGGAAAAAAAAGCCATAACAGGTGTGGTTGAAAAATTCTTGACTATATCAGGACTAATCCCACACAACCACAAGCCTTGTGAGAAGATAAATAAAGGGTTTTTCTAGTAACTAAAGTCTTGAAAACTCCTATTTACAGACATGCTCCTTATATACTTGAGCTTTTGGTCTGTGCCACAGAACACAGGTGTTGTTGGGCTTGGCTAAGCTTGTCTCCAGCTCTTAGGCCAGAACTACCAAATTGACTCTAAGTCAGCTCTGAACAGCTCCCACACTTACCCTTATCCACTTGCCCTTGAATTGCCCCTTGCATCTGATATCAACCTTGCAGAGGCCCCATCTTGTGCACTCACTCCTATTTCTATTGTCCTGTTGTACAGCCACATTGCTGAACAAATCCATTACAATCTTGAGATTGGGGCTGAGGCCTCTTGCTATATTAAGAGTTGTATAATAATAAAAAGCATAAAGAAATTAAGCAGCTTGTAAAAGGATGAGCTCTTGTAGCCAGGAGCAGTAGCAGCAAAGGTGTGATAGGGCTGTTTCAAGTTGTGTGACAAAGCATAGTAAAGCTGCTCTGAGGAGTTAGACTGTCAGACATAATATTTATTATCAGTTTTTCAATTTCAATCAGTGCTGCAAGTGTCTTAATGAGGAAAACATTGGATAATCTAACTCTAACTCCAGCTGTGGTTGTTGGGCAGCAAAACAGATATTATTAAGCTGCTGTGTTCAATTGTAAGTGCCACCTAGAAATGGACATCAGCTATTTCAAAACAACTACCTTCAAATGCACATGCCATTTATTATATCTCCTTTATCTTCTGATAAAGAAATGTAATTCTCTCTTCATTTTGAAGAGGAAAAGCATAAGAAATAATTTGAGCCTTGAGTTTCTCTACATAATTCTGATTTTTGAACTGTTCCAAGGTATCCTTGACAGACTGTATGAACAGTTTTCCTGTCCAAAAAGATTTCATGGCAATGATAATCATTGCTTAAAAATAATGAGATATAACAGTATTCACCAATATAAGAACACTTACATGCCAGAATCTGACAATCTGAAGACTTGATAATGAGATGTCAGTTGCTAGAATGAGGAAAGACATCAGCACTTACATTACAAGTGAATGTATCATTTATTTCAACTCCCCAAAGTGCCAAAATGTCATGCTCATAATATGTTGGTAAACTTCTTGTGGCTAAAAAAATGAAATTGTGCATACCAACTAGTAGATTAATTAGTGAGCTACAATCTATGCAAATTAATGACTTACCTAATGCAATGAAGGTAGTATCTTATGAGGAAAAGAATAGAGTCTAACTCACAATCTATCTATATTAGAGCACTGGCCAATATTAATCTCACCCACTTCCTGGTAATGGAATGAGACCACATTAAAGAAGAATACTGCAGTTTTACTCACTTTCTGTTGGTCATGGCATTGAAATACATGAAACAAGGAAATTTCAATCTCACTCACAAACTGGTGGTCATGATATGAGATCCCATGAGACAATAAAACTGCAGTCTTACTCACTTTCTGTTGGTCATGGTATCAGTCCCATAATATAAAAAAACTGCAGTCTCACTCACTTCCTGATCCACAGCATCAAATTCTATTAAGCAAGAAAACTGCAGTCTCACTCACAAACTGTTTATCATAGCATCATATCTCATGAGACAAGAAGACTGGAGTTTAACTCACAAACTGTTGGTTGTGATATCATATCCCATAAAAAAAGAAAAATGCAATCTCACTCACTTTCTGTTGGTCATGGTATCACATCACATAATACCAGATAAATGTAGTCTCACTTACTTCCTGTTAACCATGGCATCACATTTCATATAGCAGGAAAACAGCAGTCTCACTCACTTTCTGCTCATCATGTCATCACATTCCATCAGACAAGAAAATTTTAACCTCACTCACAAGCTGTTGGACATGGTGTCATGTCTGATGAGACAATAAAACTGCAGTCTCACTCACTTCCTGTTGGTCATGGTATCAGATACCATTAAACTGCCGTCTCACTTACTTCCTGTTGACCATGGCATCAGGTGTCATGGAACAAGGAATTGTAGTCTCACTCACTTCCTGTTGGCCATGGCATCAGATTCTGTGACACAAGAAAACTACAGTCTTACTCACTTCCTATTGTTCATGGTATCACATCCCATGAAACAAGAGAACTGCAGTCTCACTCACTTCCTGTAGTCATAGCATCGTATTTCATGAAACAAGAAAACTATAGTCTCACTCACCTTCTGTTGGTCATGGCCTCAGATCCCATAAAGCAAGAAAACTGCACTTCACTCACAAGCTGTTGGTCTTGGTGTTGTGGCTCATGGTACAATAAAAACACAACTACACTCACTTCCTGTTAATCATGGCATCAGATTCCATGAAACAAAAAAAATTGCAGTGTTGCTCACTTCCTGCTGATCACAGGATCATGCCCTATAAACCAAAAACCTACAGTCTTACTCACAACCTGTTGATCAAGGTATCAGACCCATGAAACAAAAAAACTGTAGACTCACTCACTCTCTGTTACCATGATATCAGCCCATGAGACAAGAAAACTGCAGTATCACTCACTTTCTGTTCATGATGCCATCAAATCCTGTGAGACAAGAAAACTGCAGTTTCACTCACAAACTATTGGTCATGGTATCATATCCCACTGTAAGAAAACTGGAATTTAACTCACAACCTATTGGTCATGGTATCATATCCTATGAAACAATAACACTGCAGTCTCACTCACTTCCTGTTGACCATGGCATCTCATAGAGCAAGAAAATTGCATTCTTACTCACTTCCTGTTGGTCATGGCATCACATCCCATAAAATAACTGTAGTCTCACTCACACACTGTTGGTCATGGCATCACATCCCATGAAGCAAGAAAACTGTAGTGTCACTCACAAACTATTGGTCATGCCATCAGGTCCTATGAAACAAGAAAACTACAGTCTTACTCACAATCTGTTGGTCATGGGATCATATCCAATGAAACAAAAAAACTACAATCTCACTCACTTTCTATTGATCATGGAATCACATTCTGCTAGACAAGAAAACTGCAGTTTTACTCACTTCCTGTTGATCATGGCTTCAGACTTCATGAAACAAAAAACCACAATCTTACTCACAGGCTGTTGATTATGGCATCAAATCCTATGAAACAAGAAAACAGCATTCTCACTCACAAGCTGTTGGTCATGGCATCACATCCCATAAGAAAAAATGACTGTATCACTCACTTCCTGTTGGTCATGGTATCAAATCCTATGAGACAAGAACACTGCAATCTCACTCACAAGCTTTTGGTCATAGCATCCAATTCCATGAAACCAGAAAGTGGTAACTCACTTTCTGTTGGTCATAACATGAGATCACATAAAATCAGAAATCAAAAATATTACTCACTTCCTATTCATTATGCCATTAGATCCCATAAACAATATATTGCCATCCCACTCACAGACTGTTGTCAATATGCTGTCAAATGAATTGTACAGTTGACAAATACACAATTTACATACTGATATTCACTTTGTCAGACCCAATCTTCCACCAAATAAAGTACTCACATTCTAACAAATTTGTATATTCAATCATTGTATACTGGAGAATGAAGCATACATGATGCTCTTTCTGTATCCACCTTGTTACTTTCTTCTGTATTAAATGCATTACATTCACATACCCAAAAATGAGGGAATTCTTGAAACACATCTAGTAACACTAAGATCCAGTTCTTGTCATTTGAATTTATGACATTTCTCCAGTACATGTCAGACATATGCCAATATCCTGTAGTTGAACATACTCAAGGACTGCTTGAACACAAATATCCATGTTATTCATCTGTGTTGAAGTGAACAGCTGCCTAAGGCTGGAAATTTCAATGGCATCAGCTGTTTTTTCAATTAATTTAGAGCAATCCTTGTATGGCCTATTCATATCTAAGGAGATGTCTATTACTTTACTTCTGTTATCCAAATGTCAACTCACCTTCCAATTTTACATATGCTTTTGGAGCATGCTTGGCCTTCATAACTTTAGGCAGATAGACTCTCTGGAAAGTCTGTTCAGCATTACTTCTAGCAAGGTCCAACTTGACCAGCCCATCTTCTACATCAACCAACTCAGCATATTCTTGATTCACCAGACCATCAAATTTGGTAAATATAGCTACCAAAGGGACTGTGTGTAAATACCCAGTTAGTTTAACATTGTAGAGAATAAACACCACAAATCATTGTTCATGATATTTGGACTGTTCACAGAAAAAGGAATTGAAAAAAGATTCACCTTTGCCAGTCCCTTTTTGAAAGAAAAAAAGCTCTCGGGGAGGAAGAGGCCGTTTTCCATCCATTGGAATGCAGTACCTTTGCAAACCATGTTAGTTAATACAAAGAGTGGGCAAGGAAAGATTACCAGATGGCATGCAATTGGTCCTTCAGTTCATCAGCACCAGCTCGTCGCTCGATAAACTCCCAAACTTTATCCATTTCCTCGGTTGCTCCAGACTCAAAGCCCCGTGAATCATGAAAGATGAAATTGCTACCCTGGTACATTATCTGGTGTTCAATATCATGTACGCCTCGCTATGATGCATCAGTGGACAGGCGAAAACTTTACACGCAACATAATTAATCAGATGCACCTCAATGGATGGCTTCAAGTGCGTTAAGGATGGCACGGAGTTCGAACGGAAATGTTGCTTGAAACGTGAAATGATGCTAGGCTTGAAGGACTTCGGAGAGCGGAGATTGACGCCGTTTTTGTCGAATATAATAGGCTCTGTCCCTCGCGCGACACCACAGACCTTTTCAAGAATCGTAGTCTTGCCTGCATTGGCCTGGCCAATGACGAGGATACGAAAATGGGGGCATTTATAACGCTCCTTGAGGATATCGACAAGTTCTGGGTCTACATTTTCGCCGCTCAGAGGCAAAAGATAATCAATCACCATGTTAACTCACCCGATGGAACGGAGACATCTTGATCGTTCGTCTCTGGCATGACTGGTCAAAGCAAGTTGCTCAGCGGTGATGATTTTTACAAACGGGGTGATGGACAAGGCACAAGTGGTAAGGATCATTTGATAACTGCCTGCCCTAACGATCCAGATGGGTCAACCCAGGGTCCGTAACATGATTGACCAGCAGATACAAGATGTATCTGCGTTCTCATCTTGTTGAGTATACTTGATGTACTTGCAAGACCCATTCAAGCAACTTGTCAACCTTTTTGGTTAGTTGGGTAAGTGACTTGATCAAATCATTGGTCAGCCGATAATAATACCTATCGGAAATAAAAACCGAAGGTCCGAATCTGCAAAAGCTTCGTTTATGGCTGCCACGACGACGTTTACCAACGTCGAGCTTGGGTCTCCTGTTCCACCCTTTGCTCCTCATGCCATCTCCGTCTCACTTCCAACTTGGCGTGATAATGTTGGGTACGAAGAAGGCGACAAGCGCGTCGTTGATAAGATGGCCTCAGGGTACCCACGGTTTTTCATTCCGCTCGTGGTCCAAAAAGTCAGTCCTTTCGCTTCCAACTCACCCTCTCTCTCTTCCCCTGCTACTACTACTATCCCTACAGCTAGCCAAGATATGCGAACAAAAGTACGCAACCCACTTCGAAAAGTGCATTCTGTTGCCCTCGCGAATGGTCGCGGAGAGTTGCCGCGAGTTTATCGAGCGCCGATCAGAGGAAATCCTGGGGCGGAAGTGCACGGCGCGGTATGTCCAGGAGAGACATCTCCCGTACCCGCCCTCGGGAAACGACCAGAACGGCCAGGAGACGGGAGAGAGCCCTCTCTCGCTCTACATCGTATTATTCCACAGTGACGCAGCCGGGATCTCGAAGGAATTCTGGCAGCATACCGGGTTGGGGGTGTCCAGTCGTTTCGCGGAGCAGTTTCTCTCGCTTTTGGAGGGCGCCCGTCAAGGAAACGGGATCTCAAGTGGGAACGGGGCGTCTGGCAAAGGCCATTTTCGGCGGTATTCGGCCAAAAATTTGGGCTGTGGACCAAGATCGTCGCTCGGTACCGGGATCGGTAACGGTAACGGGAATGGCAACGGCAACGAGGATGAAGGAAGGAAGGATCACGACTCGCTGGGTGCGGACCGCGCCACGTATCTCGAGGAACGGTATGGGCGGAACTTGCCCCTCTCCGTGTCTGCCTCTGCGAAACGCGCTCTTCGTCGACGACTTGCGGGGGTGCTGATCAAGGATCTTGCACGCGACTGTGCCGGGGAGCCATGTGCAGGGCTGAGCGGGGCGGAAGTGGGCCCTAGCTCGCGAGCGGTCAAGGACCTATCAGAAGGTGACGTCTACCTGTACCCAACGGGTATGGCGGCAATATGGAGTGCCCATCAGTGTCTGTTGGGCATTGGGCCTGAGGCCAAGAGTGTTTGTTTTGGGTAGGCATACGTCCAGTTTGATTCGTCTCGCGGAGGGTGCTGACGATGGTGCTTAAAAGCTTCGTATACACCGATACGCTCAAGATTCTGCAAAAGTGGGGACCCGGATGCTACTTCTATGGCAACGGTCTTGACAGTGACTTCAACGAGCTTGAGAGTTTGTTAGCTCGTGCGCGGGAGGAGCATTCAGATCAGTGCCCTGTGTTAGCACTATTCACCGAGTTCCCGTCGAACCCCCTCTTGCGTTCGTCCAACCTGCCGCGGCTGCGCGCGTTGGCGGACGAGTATGGGTTTGCCATCGTGGTGGACGAGACGATTGGGAGCTTGGTGAATGTCGAGGTCGTTCAGTATGCGGATATCGTCGTGAGTAGTCTAACCAAGATCTTCAGTGGGGATGCAAATGTCATGGGAGGATGGTAAGTCGTTCCTGAATCCGTCCCTCGCTACTACTCATATAGATTCTCTAGTCTGGTTTTAAATCCGAGAGGGAGACAATATGCGACGTTGAAGCACCATCTCGAGTCTACATATGAAGACCTGTGCTTTGACAGGGATGCTATATACCTCGAACGCAACTCTAGAGACTTTAAACAGCGTGTTTGGCGCATAAACGCTAACACAGAGGCCGTTTGCGACTTTTTGCGATCTCATTCTATAGCTGCAGGTAATCCATCGTCATCTGACAGCCCCGTTATCAAAGAGGTGTTCTACCCAAAATACATCTCTTCTGAAAACTACGAACAGTGTCGGAAGAAAAAAGAAATCATCCACTCATCTCCAGATGGCACTGAAGAAGAGGAGGGGGGGTATGGCGGCCTCTTTTCGCTCACATTCACGTCGCAGGCGGCGTCTGCGGCGTTTTATGACACGTTGCAGGTCTACAAGGGGCCTAGCCTTGGGACCAACTTTACCCTTACATGTCCGTATACCATTCTGGCGCATTATAATGAGCTCGACTGGGCGGCGGAGTATGGCGTGGAGGCAGGGCTGGTGAGAGTGAGTATAGGGATGGAGGATAAAGAGGATTTGTTGGCAAGGTTTGGGAGCGCGCTAAAGGCAGCGGAGGGGGGTCACACTCCCTCGCTAGAGGGCTAAAAAAAACTTTAACGAAAACGATACGACTGACGGATTTTTGCGATAGATATATCCATTGTGACAGTGCCTTCAACAGGATGCTCTTGACTCTGCTTTGTTTCATCTTCTAGAGCTAGTATCCAACTACACTCTACATACACCAGATACTTTGTTGTTTTCATATAGAGATGCAAATGTACGCAGTAATTGGCTGAGAAGCAACACAGGTTACACAAGCCAGCCCAGAAAGTCACTAGTCACTGTTGGCGCTTGGTGAACGTAACGGAAACATCTTTGATACCCAGTGTGATAGTAAAGTGGGCCTCAAATACACGTTTCCTCCATTGTTCCTTGTTTTCTCCGTGTTGTAAGTACGGCCTTGCTTGCCAATCACGCAGGAGCATGGTAAGGAAGGCGACGGCTTCCACAGTTGCAAATTTGCGACCAATACAAATGCGTGAGCCTAACGTTGATAGATAGCAACTGAGAATCACTCAACCACTATAATAAATGACGTACCAACGCTAAATCCAGCGAATCGCTCTGACTCCAAATTCTCCGTGTCATACCAGCGTGAAGGTTTATATTTCTCCGGTTCATTGTAGTATCTCAGGTTGTATTCTGCGTCGACGTGAGCGAATGGACCATACATACGGAAATTCAAAGACTTACGGAGCCCTATTGTGTCACCGACAACCTAATAAGGATATCAGAAACTTTGCCGATCAACATACACAGCGTGTCGTACTACATACCATCGTTCCTTTTGGAATTGGCATTGTCGTATATCCATCCTGGCCTACTGGATTTGGAATCCTCAAAACTGTATCTTCGGCAGACTCGCGGATCGAAAGAGGTGCAGGCGCTGGGTTAAACATGTAAGAAGCAGCGAATTACAATCATGGTTACTCATACGGAACAAGCGCATCGCTTCGAGGAAGGCAGAAAGAACCTTATTCAACTTGGGATAATCTTCAAAGTTCTAGTGTTCTCAGATCATCTCTTTCGCGCAAATGAATACATACTGGATCGCGATCATACCCAATAACCGACTTAATCTGTTCGGCAACTTCATCTTGGATATCTTGATGCCAAGCTAAGAAGGCTATCGTAGCTGCTAGTGATCTAGCAGTCGTTTCTGTCAAAGTTGAAGTGTTATTACCAAGTTTTTCACATCGCCTTACCATGTCCCGCAATGAGCATGATGAATACATTTCCAATCTGTGCTACAGTGTTCAGCTATTATCGTACAAGGAAACACCACCATATGCACATACCAATTCATCATCGTTCAACTTGTATTTAGCACCTTCGTCTTCGTTTGCTTGTACTAGTGTCGTGAACACGTCTTTTGCTAATTCTGCGCCTCTACTATTCTGTATCAAAGCTCTGCGCTGCTCGACCTGGGTTTTCATAAAATTGTTAGTTCGTTGACAAGCAGCTCTGATTGTACGAAATCTTGAATTTCATTTAAGTCGTAATCAAGCAAGGATGGGCATCGCATACTCACTTAGCCAGCGGAAGTTGCAAGAGCCAGCCTCCGTAAATCACTAGAAGAAAGTGCTCTGTGACAAGCTGCAGCGCTTCTTGAAGGGACGAGGACCCATCATTCGCCTCTGGAGGTGTCGACCAGCCGAAAGGAACACCGAACCCGCATTACATGATAACAAGCAGCACAAACTGGGTACGATCAGAAGAACCTAACTGCAAGCCAAACGCACAATACCTTGTACACCAAATCTTGAAATACTGGGACATTCACCTTGCGCTGATCCATCCATTTCTCCGACGTAATCATATCACGATATAGGGCTATCGATTCGTCGAACACGTACTCGTACCTTCATTGGAATTAGTAAAAGAGAGAAAGACCTATTCATGACAAACAATGCATTGTTAAATGAAGGCCCGACAATGCGACGGTGTCTTCTCCATGTTTCTCCGTTTGCAGAAAACACGTTCATACCCCAAAATCTGTGAACACAGGTTTTATGCTGTGCTCAGCCTCAGGCAGCGTGGAATGCGAACTCACACTTACGCAAAAAAGCTACCTCCAATAAGCGGCTTGAAGAAGCTGGCCTTTGGGCCATTGGACACGATTTGGCGAGTAACTTTGACATTACTGGTATAAAACATGGGCGAACCAGAGAAAAAGGGAACGATGCTAATGGTATCCGTGCCAAATAGCTTGTACACTAACACACGTTCATCAAACTGCACTAGCCTCAGGCATGAGGTGAAACTCTTACCCGTCGCACGATCAAACCAGAATCCAATAAACTTGGGGTTCCACCAAGTTCTCGGCAACAGCATAGCACCCACCAGGGATAATGGGGGGAATCCAACTCGAAGACCAGGATAATGGTTAACCATCTGGTGCGGACATCAGGAGATATTTTAGCCTCGTAGGACACGACGTACCCTCAATCCTTGATAATATCGAATCGTCCGTCCTATAAGGAAGACAACGACGAGAGAAAGCGAGGTGAAACTCTTACCCGTCGCACGATCAAACCAGAATCCAATAAACTTGGGGTTCCACCAAGTTCTCGGCAACAGCATAGCACCCACCAGGGATAATGGGGGGAATCCAACTCGAAGACCAGGATAATGGTTAACCATCTGGTGCGGACATCAGGAGATATTTTAGCCTCGTAGGACACGACGTACCCTCAATCCTTGATAATATCGAATCGTCCGTCCTATAAGGAAGACAACGACGAGAGAAAGCGTTATCTCAACTTTCCTTGTTGTGCAATTGGATATCCACCCCATTGCAACGTCGAGTGAGCTCGCGCCCCATTTGTTGAAAGTCATTGATCGGTAGTAGTTTAACAAGTTCTTAAGTAACGGCTGTCCACTTTTTATTCAAGAAGGGGAAAAAATGGCTGTCCGCTGCAAATTTCGCACAAGCAAGTCCGGTTAAGTAGTTATAACCGATTGGACAATGACAACTGTGTCTGCATCTCGGAGATATCCACGTGAGGTAATGAAACCTCGTTCGCCGGGAGAGTGACGGAATGGCGAGAAGTTGAATCACGTGGCCCCAATAAATATGTTAGCCAAAGTGTATGATATTTGTTTGGTGACAATCTTCCAGTATAATTGGTGGGAGCATAGTGAAAAGTAGAAGTGCGCTGAAAGATGGGAGTCACTGACACGTTATATGAACGCCGCCGTGCCCGCTCATCAATGCATCTAATGCATCACTGTTCGTCTTGTTTTTTATTTCATGACACATTCCTTTTTTAAGTTATTGCTATATCATTCTATATTTAGCGTCCGTACTCTTTGTGGAATTCGACGTAGATATGTTTCCACAAATTGAATGCCTCAGTCGTTCAACTTGGGATCACTGTTTAGCTTCCCGGCGGAGATCCCCACAACCAGCCGGGCCGAAATCCGATAGGTCCTTTATTTTTGCATAGAGATGGTGGAATAAACGTGTCAAGACCGACGTGTGGATAACAGTTTAATTGTGTATAGCAACTATCTCAATCGCATACCCGCTTCCGGAATAAGAGCGCTGCCATTGGATCATGTTTCGCACCACCTCCAGACCAAATCCGTTCGGGACGTCCGCCACCATTGGCTAATTTCACGTCATAGTTCATCAGAACATGAGCAAGCAACGTCTTTAACTCGTTGGCTGCAAAGAATCGACCAGGACTAAGAGAAATTCGGTTAACTAACATCGTTCTGAATACGAGATTTAAAACTGATACCATGCATGGCGGCCTTGACCGAACAGTAGATAGTCAGGCTCGATGGAAACGAATCGATGCTTGTTATTGTCTCCCTCCTTTTCACGCATCTTCTCAAAGCGGAAACCATCGAAAGTATTGGGATTGGGGTAAATGTCTTGTATTAATTTATGAGTGCTTCGAAGGATACGATTTGAGCAATGTATATACCGAGTCAGTGTGGATACTTAAGATGGGAACGGATATGGTGTTACCAGCAGGTATCGTCGTGCCATCCGAGAAGGTAAAATCCTTCATCACTTTGCGTAGTATTCCGACTAGGGAAAAAGTCAGTTTGCAGCAAAGATAGTGGGATTCATAACACCGCGTACACACGCTGCTTGGTGCCAACCGCATCGATTCCTTGACAAAGCTGTCCATTTTGCTCATCTTTCCAATAGCAGCCTTGGACCAGCCTTCCTGCTGGACGATTTCTTCGATTTCCTCACGCAAAGGCAGTACGTATTCCGGATATGCTGCTAGGTCAAATAATACATTCGTAAGCGTCTATATGAAAAATAAGTGGAGCTTGGAATGTTAGTGACAGAAGCATCCATACGTTGGTCGTTGAATTAACAGCAGCAAAATTGATCAAAAGCAGGTGGGATGTTATGTCCTTCAATGTGCGCCGCTTTCCATTTGAAACGTCAATCATCCAGGAAAGAATGTCATTCTGCGGCGAAGTGAATATTGGGATTAGACAAAACCAACAGAATACCAACAGGTCTGCCGCGCCAGTCCTTCCCATAATTCTCCTCCTGTTTTAGACGTTCTTCTACGTAAGGTCTCATGTACTTCATCCCGCGTTGGATAGTTCGAGCCACTTTAGTGAATCGGGAGGCAATTCTGAATAGATGTCAACGACACCTCCGACACCCTGTCTGAAATTAGTCATATGTACGCACGGTTTCAACAAGGGGGGCAGCTTGTTGAGAGTTCCACTCGCTGTCAGGATATCAACAGTAACTTTCTTGCTAAGATCTAAAAATTCTGGATTGCGGCCTATAAACCAAGTAAATGAGAGTCTGTGGCATTTCAAAAGAAAAGAAAGAAGTCAACTTACAAAGTGGTAAGCCTACTAGCATCCTGTTTCCTGCCCTACAAATAATTTCCATCATGGTTGAATAAGCTTGAACCTTGACCCAACCTGACGTTTGCCCATTAGAACAATTTGAGAGATGAAATCATATATTTACCGCCATCCTTGATAGGGATATGATCATCGAAAGCGGCAACTATCTCTTCGCGGACATCATCATACTTTGCCCCGATATTCCGTGTAAGCGGGTTTCTGATAGCGTCGATGTGGACTGGTTCGGCGAACATGTTGGAACCGAAGCTCACATCGAGGTGCAAAACCTACATATATGACTACAGTCAGGCACGAACATACGTACGCCAAACATGAAACTAACCTCATTCAGAACTTCGCTGAATGAAAGATACGTATTAGAGGCATGTCGAATATCGCGTATCTTGTCCGGGCCTGAAATGACTATCATCCACTCTCTCATCGTCGATACTTTGAAGATGGATCCACGATACTGTGACTCTTTGGTCAGAGAATAGTAACAGTGGGCGCGATTGGGCGGACGAGTACTTTATCATAACCCTCTTGCACTATAGATTTGGCATTTTTCACAAATCGGTGTGCCCCAAAATACGAAGTCAACAAGCCAGAGCAGCCCACGGTTGGGATAGAACGAAGCTGAAAAACGTGGGTAAGTGGCAGGGCGAAGTCGAAAAGGCTCTAGAAGTTGCCTTTATGTTGTTGACGATCTTCCGGTGAATGGTGGGAGCACAATAAACCAACGTGGATAGTAGAAGCGCGATGAAATTTAGCCACATTGCCATTGGTGATAGGAATTGTGTTTTCCACGGCTATAAAGTTGTATCCTCGCTGGCAGTTAACGGCACTATTACCCTACACTGTGAGAGACAGAACCACATGGTGTCATTTTTATAACCGCTACCTGCGGCTTTCCCTGGGTGCTGATCAATTTCGCAACATGGCTGTCTTTCTGATGCAACGTTCAGACATCCTGCAGTTATGGTCGCTCGCGCGTCGCTTCCGTCTTGAGAAAAAGGGACTTTACAAGGCGAGATGGCCGAGCGGTCTAAGGCGCCAGACTAAGGACCAGGACATTTCATTTGTCCACAGGAATCTGGTCCGAAAGGGCGTGGGTTCGAATCCCACTCTCGTCACACTTTTTTTTCCTTCCAAGTCCATCCATCATGATATCTGTACCATCACCTACATCTCCCACGTTCCGAGCTGAACTTGCTAAACTAGTTTCCCCTCTCAAGCGAATACGACCCCGTGTGCCCTTTTGGCAACTCGCCGCACATCGTATCCCTACCCTGTCTTTGTATCGCGGACTATTGCAAAATGGGGCAACGGAGGACGTACGTGTTCTGTGATCCCTGCGATATATGGTATGTTAAGCTGACATACTGCTCGCCAAACCCAGATTCGATTCAGAATTGGCATGTTGTTCAGGCAGAATAGGCATCGCACGGGGACTGAACGAACGATCCAGTTTTTGAAAATGGGATACAAAGTGGGTAGTTGCTACTGCTACTGCTACTGCTTTATTTATCTTACGAGACTCAAAGTGGCTTGAGATATTCAAACGAGCGAAACGCGGAGATGAGCATTGCCAACGTGTGTTGGAGCGGTATTCTTCTCTGATCGCCGCCAAACGCGAAAAAGCGTACTGGATGTACCTTGGACACAAAGAAATGGTATTTCCCCCCCTCTTTTCTTCAAACCGCTAGCTATTGATAACAAAAAATGACTATTTGCGTGGTGTCGACAGGCCTGGCAGCTCAAGCTTCGTTCCCGTCCCATCTTGACGGGTTTTTTCCGCGCATCGCTTTCGAACCCCCCTTACCCTCGCTTGAAGCCGCAGCCATTAGCCATGTCGATGATCATCAAGAAACGGAGGGTGGCGATGATAAAGCGGCATAAGAGGATACTTAAACTCCGAGCCATGATGGAAACTATTCAGACCGAGCAGGCGTTTGAGAAGGGTTTGATGAGCGAGAATGCGAACGTGAAGATGGAACCTGTGTATGAAAATGCATTTACGTGGTGTAAGTATTTTGGGTTTGGTGCGGTCTATATGATTTTGATTTTTTTGACGACTGTCGTAGTGAAACCGGTTCGCAGTGCGATGGTTGATATAGCAGAAGCTTATGACCGTTCAAGGAAGAGGTCTCAAATGCCCGTTCCTCTCTGGCTCAAAGAGTCGGTGAGGAACGCGCGCAGGGAGCATGTAGCGAACAAAACGCGGGAGCTAGAGCGTGAGCGTCGGGGAGAGGTACTTCCTCGTACCATCAGACGAAGGTTGAAAGGACCGCCAGCGCATATTCTCGCCAAGATGACCACTGAGCAGAGGAAGATGGACAAGGTGGTGAGGAGTGTGAGTGAAGTTGGGTATGTGGCGATGGTCAAGCAGAAACTGGGGTTTAAGCTGCGGGATCCGGATGCTTGGCGTGTGGAGGGGGGTTGTACGAGTGGAGAGGTGGGGGAGAGGTTGAGGAAGATGGTGGAAAAGGTTAGGGTAGAGAACGAGAGGCGTAGGATGGCAGATAACGAACGCCAGCCATCGTAGGCCACTTGCATCATCAAGAATGGCCTCGGAGTATGATCGTTGGCCGCCTGTGCGCTCACCACACAAATCCTGATCTTCCGCAACCTCCGTCTGCCACTGAGATAGGCCTCAACTTGAATGTGCTGTGCAAGTATGTTGTTATATTCATTGGTGGCAGCTAGTGTTTGCCAACGGCTCGGCTCCGAGCTGCGAGCCGGTTGAGCCGAGCCTATTTTTAGCTTAGCTGGAACTGAAATCTTGGAGCCAGTACTGCCACAAACACAAGTCCCCTCCCTTGAGTCATGCTCCCCTGCATTCTTTAAGTATTTATAACACTTAGTTTTACATATCACAGATTCAGGGAGTAATGGCTGATTGACTGGAAGCCAGGGTAGGGTCTGTGCACAAGGTGAGCAAGATTTGGTCATATCTCAGCCATTTCTTAATGTATTCCCTTCAATATAGGCTCATTTGAAAGCTTTTTCAAAGCTTATTCTTGACACATTAACCATTTGGCACTGTGTGCACTTAATTGTGCCCATAAGGATAAAGCTAAGTCACATTTTATGTTGTTTTCATCATATCTTCCCCAATGTTCAATGGTTTTCCTTCAATCTTGCACCATTTGGAAATGCTTTCAGCACTCTTCCTTTTTGTTTTTGACTGCTTGATTCAGCATGCCCTCATTATTTTATTATTCATGAATTTTTCATTCACATTCCATTTTACATACTATTGGGGTCATATCTCAGTCATTCATGGTTGGTTTCATCCCAATTATGTTGTATTTATATGTTTTTCTCTGCACCTATGAAACTTGATGCATTGCAAGCACTTTTGGCCAGGATGAATAATTAAAGCAATAAAACATAATTATACCTATCCTATTTTATCACAGTCCAGTCATAACTTGAAATCCTAATGGAAATAAAATTTATACATGCCTATTTTAAACTGGACCTATATGACTAAAGAACAGAAAAACTCAGTATATGTGTCATGACCGACTGAAAAGCTCCGGCTTTTTTACTAAGTCATTTCACTTTTATTATTTATTTTCTTCATATTATATAAACATATGCTGACTAAGCAGGCGCCTATCGCTTGGCGCCTAGATAAAAGCCGTAGATAAGATACTGGAGCTCGGCGCTGATGACTCATTACCATTACTACATGCGCAGTCATCTTACTCATACCATACTATATTTAGAGTAGGGCTTAGGGTAGTGCACAGACCACCTGTCGTAGTATATAAAAGAGTGCAATTCAGCACCCAGAGTCCTCAGTCGAGTTCTCTCGGGTTTATTCCCTCCTTCCTTCCTCTCCTCAGTTCTCTGTTGGGGCTCCTAGGCGTCACGCCGGGGGGTTCCTGATAGTAGAACTCGACTACTTCTCTAGCAGCCCCAACGCTTGTTATACCCGGACCACAGGGTTAAGTGGACGAGAACTGGGGGATTCACACCGTCGTACACCGACGTTAAAATTGCGGTATCGGTTGCCAGACACCGTTAAAACTGCGCACCCAGTGGCCCTGCATCGTGGCCCTTAAAACTTGCTTTGCATTACGTTCCCGGTCTACGCAAACCGAAGAACCTAACCCGGTTGATAGGGTTACCTGTGCACAGGATACCAGTGCTGGAGTGGTGACACAATACGTCACTCGTATCTAGGGATAAGCCTCGCCAGCCCCCTAGCGCGTTAAATTGCCCTAGGCCTAGGCCTCTGAAGGCTATACACTTAGTTTATGTATTTACCCTTTTTCCGTACCCCTTGGAGGTAGCCGCCGCTTGGTCACGTGCCTCTGAGAAAGACCCGCACCCGTACGGTGTAGTGGTAACTGGACAACCGTTTGGACCCAGTTTAGATAGACCCTTTCAATTAAAAAACCAGTAGTCAGTATCATAAATTGTAGCACTGCAGGGGTGGTTGCAGACCCTGAGTGCACGTTTCGTACATACGTTCCCAAGCAAAGTGACAGGCCAAGACCTCCCTCACTTACGTACAAGTACAAAATAGGAGACACAAATAACGATACATTTTGGGACGCTGTCACAGGCAATCTTGATCCAAACGACGTGGGTTTTAGTTCCTCTGAAGGAGAATCTACATCATCAGCATCATCACACTCTACCAACTCCATCACAGAGGAACCACATCAGTGGGAAGCAGCACTGTTTCCTATACTAGTACCAAATCCAGCCACATTAAACCCCAACCTACTTTTCAACTCCGACGCCGATTTCATCGGAGAACCCGCACCACCGTTTTCATCACCACCACTGCCACTTACACCATCACCCACATCGCCACCGCCAAACTATCACAGTATGGCGGCGCCCCAAGAAATGACCTCAGCAGAACTGCTGAACCTCCTTAATGCGCAAGCCGCAACCATCCAAGCCCTCCAGAACCAGCTGACACAGCTGCAGACAAACGCTGCACAGGCCGCCGCGGCTGCAGCAGCACACCCCCCTCCCCCCACCAACATTGTCAACATACTGCCAGGGACGGTATTCAATATTCCCGGAACCGGAAACGGCGGAACGTCTAGAATAGATGTAGCCAAACCCCTGGTTTTCTCAGGAAAGATGTCCGAAGTGACAAATTTCATAAACGCATGCAGGTTGTACATTCAATTGAAGATGCCGGAATCCGATGAGGAGGAACGGATCTTATTGATCATATCGTACATGACGGAAGGCTTTGCCGCAGATTGGAAGGACAATCTGTTGGAGCAGATGGCCAACGACGAAGAAGGAATTCCGCAAACGGCGGAACAACTGTTCAGGCAGATCAGAAGGGACTTTGGTGACACGGATGAGCAGTCATCAAAAATCTCGGAGATGCGGACCATGACACAAGGGTCCAGTACGTGTGAAGAACACGTGCAAAAATTTAAAAAGGTATCACGAGGCACCGGATACCTGGGAAGAGCTCTTATCGAAGAGTTCAAACGAAGTTTGAATACCGGACTCCGAAAAAGGATAATGGAGGCCAATGAAGTACCTGAGACCATTGAAGGATGGTATCAAAAAGCAGTAAGATTGGATCGCCAGTGGAGACAGGCGAAAGCCGAGGAGAAGTACTACTCCTCGCGGACCAGTAACTCCGCCAATAGGAGTGAAGGAGCATCCAAAGGCCCGGATACGGCGAAGCCGGTAGCCCCTGCCCAGCCAAAACCCCGATGGAGATTCGGATCGGGATCAGCGAGTCAGGGACGATTGGGAGCTGGAGCCTCCGCGAGTTCAAGTAGTACAGCAAATCGGCCGGACCCTAACGCAATGGACGTCGATCAAAACCAAAGACCACCACTCCGTTGTTACAAATGTGGCAAGATCGGACATATTTCCAGAAACTGCAGATCAGGACTCGATATTCGCACAATGAC
This sequence comes from Amanita rimosa, assembly GCA_023014395.1. Lineage (NCBI taxonomy): Eukaryota > Fungi > Basidiomycota > Agaricomycetes > Agaricales > Amanitaceae > Amanita > Amanita rimosa. The sequence goes on along the minus strand of JAEBUO010000001.1, from coordinate 1,233,619 downwards.
GTTTGACGAAATGAAGGAGTACTTCAAGAAGGGAGAAGAGAATTTAAAAGAGGAAGAGAGTCAGTAGGTCCGGTACTAGACTCTCGTAATAGATACGCTGTACTAGATAGATTAGATAGTGCACAACCCCTTGATATAGCGCCTAGCGCTGACCGGGTTGATGCAAGGACCATCTCGGAAGTCTCAAGGACTTCTGGGACGTCCCCGCAAGAGGCGAACTCCCAGGTGAAACACCTTGATATAGCGCACGGCGCTGAAAGTGTCACTCCCAAGGAGCGCGGCAGGGCGGATAAACCTGTGCTTAATTCCTCAGTACCGAATACAGTAGTACGAGTATCTACAAAGGGACAAAAGGACTTAAAAGGAAAGCGGCATGATATAGCGCTTAGCGCTGAAACTGCTTGTCCGAAAAGGGTGTTGAAAAAGGGAGAAAAGGAATTTTTAGTTAGGTCAATAGGACGAAAGGACGAGATCTTAATGGAGATCGGGTTGGAAAGGTTGGACACCCATGAACAAACTCAACAAACCGCATTGCTCGATTCAGGAGCAACAGGATTGTTCATGCATGCCGCATATGCAAAAGGGATGGGCTTTAAACTCATACCCTTGGAGCGTCCCATTCAGGTCCGGAATGTGGATGGAACCAACAATGAAGGAGGAATGATCACCCATGAAGTTGATCTTCTTTTATCTTATCAAGGGCATAAGGAACGAGCCACCTTTGAGATATGCGAGCTGGGAAAGACCAACGTAATCATTGGATCCACATGGTTACGAAAGCACAATCCAGAAATCAATTGGGAGACTGGCCAAGTCAAATTGACACGTTGTCCACAGAGCTGTGGACATAGGCAAAGGGAGTGGACCAAGAAGCGAGAGCAGAAGGTCCGATCAGCGGAACACTGGCGTGTTCTGGAATATCTGTGGGAACAGGAGAAGGAGTTAGACTTTGCGCACTGGCTCGAAGAAAAGGAGGAAAATGAGAAACATCTCACGTACATGGAACAAATGAAACACCCAGGTCAATACAAGTATGGGGATAAATACCCATTCTTACCAGTGTTTCCATCACCCGCCGGATCAAAAACCGGATCAATGAGACATGTGCGAGAGTTGGCAAAACTCACGGCTGAAGAGATGGTACCTGAACAATACCATCAATACCTCAAAATCTTCGAGAAAAGAGCATCAGAGCGCATGCCAGCTAGAAAGCCTTGGGACCACGCAATTGACACCAAATCAGGCTATCAACCCCGGAAGGGGAAAGTCTACCCCCTATCCCCGGATGAGCTTCAAGAAGTACGGAACTTTGTGGATGATCAGTTGGCAAAAGGGTATATCCGACCCTCCAAATCACCACAGACGTCACCCGTCTTCTTTGTAAGCAAGAAAGACGGAAAAAAGCGGATGGTTCAGGACTACAGATACCTGAATGAATGGACAGTTAAAAATAACTATCCATTACCCTTAATATCTGAACTCGTAGATCGAGCAGGCAGTGCCAAATACTTCACTAAGCTAGACCTTAGGTGGGGTTACAATAATGTACGGATCAAGGAAGGTGATGAATGGAAAGCAGCATTCACTACTCCCGAAGGTTCTTTTGAACCAGTAGTAATGTTTTTTGGGCTAACCAATTCACCGGCCACCTTCCAAGCAATGATGAATGACATCTTCCGCGATATGATCAACGCAGGAAAAGTCATTGTGTACATTGATGACATACTCATCTTTACTAAAACAAAAGAGGAGCATGACGCAATCGTACAACAAGTCTTGCAACGATTAGAAGAAAACAATCTGTATGTAAAACCAGAAAAATGTGTGTGGTGTGTGGAAGAAGTTGAATTCCTGGGCGTCGTTTTAGGACCCAAAGGAATCCAAATGGATACAAAGAAGGTCGAAGCTATTATTAACTGGCCCACCCCTTCTTGTGTCAAAGATGTACAAAGGTTCCTAGGCCTAGCCAACTACTATAGGCGCTTTGTTCAGGACTTCGCTAAAATCGCACGGCCACTACATGACCTGGTCAGAAAAGAAAAAACATGGGAATGGATGGGGGTCCAAGAAAAGGCTTTCAAAAGCCTAAAAAAGATATTCACGGAGCAACCTTTATTAGTTGCCCCGGATTCCGATAGGAAGTTCAGAGTGGAGTCAGATGCATCGGATTACGCTACGGGTGGCGTCTTATCTATGCTCTGCAAAGATGACAAGTGGAGGCCTGTGGCCTACCTATCAAAGTCGCTCAATGATACCGAGCGCAATTATGACGTCCATGATAAGGAAATGCTAGGCATCATGCGTTGCCTGGAAACTTGGCGTCATTATCTAGAAGGAGCACGTGAACAGTTCGAGATATGGACTGATCACAAAAACCTTGAGTACTTTATGAGTGCAAAGAAGTTGAATCGCAGGCAAGCCAGATGGGCTTTGTACCTCAGCAGGTTTAATTTCGTGTTGCATCATAAAGCTGGTGTAACTATGGGAAAGGCCGATTCTCTGTCCAGGAGGCCAGACCATAAAAAGGGGGTGGATGACGATAACAAAGACGTCACGCTCCTCAAACCAGACTTTTTTAAAATCGCTGCACTACGTCATGGACACGTCATTATTCATAGCTCAGAAAAAGAACTACTAGGCAAAATTCGACACTCTGAAGCACGTGACAAAGCAGTGGTAAAAGCGGTAGAAGCCATGAAAAAGGCTGGTGTTAAAACACTAAACGCTCGAGAATGGGAGATGGAGCAGGGACTTATCCTCTGGCAAGGAAAAGTCTACGTACCTAAGGATGAGAAACTGCGGATGGAGATAGTCCACCTACACCACGACACGCCTATTGCAGGACATGGAGGACAATGGAAGACGATTGAACTCGTCACAAGAAATTACTGGTGGCCTGGAATCACCAGGTTTATTAAAAAATATGTTAGTGGATGTGACAAGTGCCAGCGAAATAAGAATTTCCCAGAGCCGCCTGCTGGAAAGTTGATGCCAAATTCTGCACCAGCAAAGCCCTGGACACATATTTCCGCCAACTTTATCACAAAATTGCCAGAATCACATGGTCACAATGCGATTTTGGTAGTCTGTGACAGAATGTCAAAAATGGCGCATTTCATTCCCACATCAGAAGAAACATCGGCGCAGGGATTAGCCACATTATTTAGGGACCACGTCTGGAAACTCCATGGACTCCCTGAATCTATAATCTCAGATCGCGGTCCACAGTTTGCCGCACAAATGATGAAGGAGCTGAACCAAATGTTGGGCATTAGCACAGATCTGTCCACTGCATTCCATCCACAAACAGATGGACAAACAGAACGAATGAATCAGGACTTAGAACAATACCTGAGGATTTTCGTAGATCATAGACAGGAAACGTGGTCTGGATGGTTAGCCATTGCCGAATTTAGCTACAACAACAAAATTCAGGCATCCACCAAACAGACTCCATTCTTTATCAACTATGGCAAACACCCCAGGATGGGAATCGAGCCCAGAAGGGAAGGAAGTCACCCGGCTGCATCAGATTTCGCGCAGAAAATGAAAGAAATCCACGAGGAAACTCAGGCAGCTTTGTTAAAATCACAAGGTGATATGAAGCTATACGCAGATAGACACAGATCAGACGCACCAGAATACAAAGTTGGAGATAAAGTATGGCTGTCAACCAAAGACTTAAGGTTGATGGGATGACCAACTAAAAAATTGGTGGAAAGATGGATTGGCCCATACCCAATAAAAAAGATAGTGTCGCCAAACGCAGTAGAGCTGGACCTACCCTTCTCACAACAGATACACCCGGTGGTAAATGTCTCACGAATCCGCCCTTGGAAACGACCAATGAGAGGGCAAAAGGCACAACCCCCACCGCCAATAGAAATAGACGGTGAAAAGGAGTACGAGGTAGAGGAAATAATCGATGTACGACTAAAAAGGAACAAAATGGAGTACTTAGTCCGGTGGAAAGGATACACTGCTGAGCATAACTCCTGGGAACCACTGGACAACTTACAAAATGCAAAAAGAAAAATAAAAAACTTTTACGATAGAAACCCCGGAGCCATCAGAAGGCTTGACAAAGCAACCTTTAATAGGTTAGCTTTCAGACCTTATGAAAACTTCACACAAACCTCAGACAAAATAGTGTCAAAAATCGATGTTAATGCAGTAGCACCAGCTGCAAAGTGGGAACAAAACTGGCAAAAATGGAAAGGAAAGAAGGGTCTTGTTACGATATGGACTTTTTTCTATTTTTCTCTATTTTATTCAGAAGCCTACGGACGTATAACAAGACGCGAGCATACGGCGCAGGACCCCTATCCAGATATGGCAGGAGGATTATATAACCCAGGGTGGCTATACGATCAGGGCTATTAGGGGGTATTGGGTGAAACGGCGTTTGCGGGAAGGGACTGGGAGTCTGGGTGAGTCCGGGCAGGTCTGGGAGGTGGGTCTGGGTCTTGTTGCTGCGCGTGCATAGCCTTAGCGGCTGCGCAGACTGTGTGCACAGACCAACGGCTCAGGTATATAAGAAGTGCGTCTGTAGGTAGGAGTCCTTAAGACTCTAGATTGTTTCCTCCTTGTAGGTCACAGACTATTGTGTCTTAGCTTCGTCTCAATTCTATTTCCTTCTCTACGGAGCTTGTGATTGTGTATAAGGATTAGTCCTAACATAATCTAGAATCTTCTATATCACACCCTTCGTCGTTGGTCATAGCGCGGAGCAAGTCTTGCTCGTCGTCGCGGACAGTGACAAAGAGAGTTTCGTTTCAGTAAACCGTCTGACTCTGTACACGTTGCAGCACGTGTCTACAGACAGCCTCGAGGAGTCTAGGCGACAATGACATCAACAACAGATAGCCTCATCTTATCGTTATAAGGTGACTACGGCCAATTGGCTACTGGCAACCAAACAGTATTAGACGAGAGCTTGGAGCACACTGTAGTCGACCGGGCAGGGTCTTGCAGGCACCAGCACTAGTACTGCGGAAAAGGGGGTGGAACCCTCGAAGACAATCCACTTGTGTGCCGTGTATCAAGGAGATACAGTCTGAGAACACCAATTACGTATCGGATCTATCGATCTGAGCACGAGGACATCTCAGTGAAGACCCAGGCACCACACATCTGGGTCAATTGAAGGAATTAAATCGAATATTCGAGTGCGGGTGCGTTATTGACCGCATCGGACAGTGAACGTATTAGGAAGTATGTTTACGGAAGAAGAGGCGACATCCCTCTACTCGAGGCATCATCGGAATCGCGGATCTAGCAGGATCAAAACATAATCGGAATGGCTGGGCTATTCAACTTCGTATTGCCAAGGGCCGGCATGACCCTTGAAGAGATCGGGATCATCTTCTCGATCGGATGGGCGCAGAGGTGCGCAGCAAAGAAATCACCTGTAATATCAATCAAGGAGGATCGGATCGACAACCGACCTCGCGATGCACATGTCAGGGCTTGGCAGTGCTGGCAGAAGGAACAGAGACGGCTTCAAAAGGAAATGAAACGTCAGGAGAGATTAGCGGCATGGCGCGCTGAAGAAGCGGCCATCAAGGAACAAGAAGACGCATGGCAAGAATTGCTAAAGATATGCCACGAACAGTTAATGCAAAAGCGCCGGTTCAAGGAACTCGAGCAGCAGATAGCAAAAGAAAGGAAGACCCTGGAGGATGTTTTAAATCAATTGGAACCAGGATCTGCGGTCAGGGAGGCATTATTCAACACGCCTTCAAATATCGAACTACTATTGATCAGTTTCAATATCTATACACTGAAACATGATGGGCTCGTATTAACAACCAAAGAGCGGAATAGGCTGATGCATGCCTTAAACGGGAATATCATGAATGCAGGGCGAGTCATGAGAAACGAACGGCGACTCCAGAATGAGGAACGTCTCCGAGGAGAAAGATATGATCCATATCTTTCTGCATATATCAAATGGAGGTTGCCAAGGAATTATACTCCGCCCCGCATATCTCAGTATGGAGAGGACGAAATTTTCACGCCGCCAGATCATGATTATTTCCTATCCAAGTTAGGAGAGGATGTCGAGTTCACACAGCGATGGGTCCAAGGAATCTCAAAGGAGAAACCGGTGTTACCAGGATCCTACACAACGGCTATTCCTAAAATGGCACCATGGAAGGTAAACGGATACTGCTACTTGTATCTGTTTAAAAGAGAATTCCATAACCAATTCCATTGGCCCGAGTGGCCTACACTGGAAAGAATTCTTTCTTGGGAATCCGAACTCAGGAACTACTCCGCAGTCTTCGGTTTACAAGATAATATAAAGCCGGATAGATTCCATGTACTGGAATGGGCGGAATTAAGTCTCAAAAAGGACGAGATTTATACTTGGAAAGATCTGGAACGCCTGGAGCGGCATGGTAAATTTAACAAACGAGCTAGATTTGGAGGACAAGGGAAATCAAAGAAACCGAGATCCAAATCTCCTGTAACCATATCCTCATTTGTACAAGGAGTATCCAAAAATCCATTGGTCCGATCTTTACCGGAATTAGGACAGGTCACGGTCAAGAAATCATATTCTCAAGCTGTTATTAGCGCATTCGGGCCGAGCAAAGCGTTGACTCGAACTCAGGGAGTGGATTGGACCTGGAATGGAGGATTGGTTGCCAATCCTTTGGACTGGATGAAGGAAGATCTCGACGCACCCAGCTCGTCCAACACGGAGGCACGAAAACAGGAAATCGATAACTGGAGAAGGGAAATTAAAAAGGATATCTCTACTCCCTATCCATATCCGAAACCCCGTTACGACAGGCACATGCTCCATCCCGACATCCCTGGATTCTGTTATCTGTTCTTGATCAAAGCGCAGTACTGGGACGAATACAATTGGCCAGCATACCCACAAATTCATGAAGTAGTATCCTGGGATCCTAATTTATGAAACGAACGAATCAGAATCTCGATTCGTCGAACCCATGGTCTGGAACATTGCTATCATATTGATAAGCAGATGAATGGGTATGATGGATGGGCGCATTTGGACTTAATGAATCGGTCAGGATCAGGACATAAGCGGCTCGGGGCATTCCGGTTCACTGCTGATATGATGGCACATTTGTACAATGCCATGACTGGATGGCGAACGGTCTGGGCGGAAGACACGGAACAGCCAGCCCCTCAAGGAGCGTCAGCGGCACAGATTGCTGCGCAGGAGGATGTAATCCAGAGGCAGCAGATGCAGCGAGAAGAAACTATCACAGCTATCGGACAAGTAGTGGCTGGAATAGTCAATGAATACCAACATGCTAACCCCATACCGCCGCCTGCACCTCTTACTAAAGCAGAAATGCCCGATTACTATGAAGGAGACCCTCGTATGGTAGATGGATGGTTAAGACAAATGAGGACTTATTTCACACTGGCGCGCGAAACCCAATTAGACCGAAAAATCTCAATTTGTCTATATCGGATCAGAAAGGGGAAAGATAACCGGGCAGGAGACTGGGCGGGAGTCAAACTCAAAGCAGTGCAGGATGCAGATCAGGAATATCAAAATGAAGTAGTCAACTCCGGATGGCCAACCAATCTATCTTGGGCATCGCTCAACCAAGGTGTTATAGTAAACGATCATGAAATCCGAAGGCCGCTGCGGAATCAATTTCCTTTCACTTCATGGGAAGACTTTGCAACGCAGATGCACGAATTTTTCATGTCAACCGAAACACGAGAAAAGGCAACCGATGCAATCTTGGCTTTGAAACAAGGAAACACGATGATCGAAGATCACGTGGTCAGATTCAATGCATTACTACCATTGGTTGGCTGGGATCACAGGGCGTTGATTGCATTATTCAAGCAGAACATCAACCCTGCATTGGGACGAGACCTGATCAGGCATGGAAATTTGGGTGATGACGCGACCCTGAAACAGATTCAGGATCGGGCGATCGAGCTGGCACGAGCTTATCGCAAGGCAACAGAAGCATACGGACCGGATAGACAAAAGGGCGGGTATAAAGAAAAAACGGTTGCTAAGGATAGCAAACCAAACCAGTTCCAATATAGTACGCCGACAACGTCTAAGGACCCGAACGCCATGGATGTGGACAAAAGTAAAAAACCAGTCACTGGAAACTGTTACAACTGCGGCAAGGAAGGACACTTTGCACGAGAATGCCCGGAACCAAGAAAACCGAGGTGGAAGGATAAGGGGAAGTGGAGAGCGAGAGAGGTTAAAATAGAAGAGCTCACCGAGGAGCAATGGAAAGAACTCGGAAAGGAAAAGGGTTTTGGCGAAAGCCAGTAGGCGAGCGCTCAGCGCTGCTGGCTGATAGAGTTTCGAAAATGGACAATGACTCTTGTGTAAATATACAAGGATTGTTATATGAATATTTGTCTCATATTCATCGAATTCGAAACTTAAGTGTGAGCGCCAAACCCCGGATCAAACAATGGACCCCTGCATGGGTAATGAGAAGGATATGGCAACAAGATGAACAAGTTGCTATAGACTGTCTAAAAGGATGGGTTCATGAGAAACGTTTATCTGAAGTGACACTGCAACTATTAAAGGAGCTGAACCAACAATCAGAATCCGAAGCAATGTGGAACTTGGCACAGTTGCGACAACAGATTGTCAAAGCTTCAGGAAAACAAGAAATGAACCTCCGAGGGATCATAACTACTATGGATACAGGATCCACAATTCCTGTCGTGGCTTTGGTGGACTCAGGGTGCACAGGATCGTGCATTAACGATGAGTTTGTGGAAAAGCATCGGATGAACAAGTGACAACTGCTACGGCCTGTGCCAGTCTATAATGCAGATGGAACTCGTAATACCATGGGAAATATTGAGTACATGGTTCAGTTCAAACTACGGATCGGAGATCATGAAGAAGTCATAGACTGCTGCGTCGCACGGTTAGGAAAAACAGACCTGTTCTTGGGCCACGACTGGTTACAACTGCATAATCCAAGTATGAACTGGAAGAAGCATGAAGTAACTTTCAGTTGTTGTCCGGGAACATGCTGGAATCAATCCAGTGTGAACGAGCCTGAGGAGGAGGTAGAAGAAACCGAATCTTTACAAGAAGGAGAGCGTCTGCTTGCGGTACATATAGGATTAGAAGAGTTGCAGTTACAACCACTCTCCACTGATATCGCAGCAAAAGAGGCATTGGCTAGTAGGAAGCGGTCATTAGAAGAGACGGTACCTAGGCACTATCTCAAATATCGTAAAGTCTTCGAGAAAGAAACGTTTGACGAATTACCACCGAGACGGCCATGGGATCATGCCATCGAGTTCATCCCTGGAGGACAGCTGACTGACTGTAAGGTATACCCCTTGAACAAAGAAGAACGGGAGCAGTTGGATGAATTCCTTGAAGAAAACCTGAAATCCGGACGAATTAGACCAAGTACTTCTGAACAAGCGTCCCCATTCTTCTTCGTTAAGAAAAAGGATGGTAAACTGAGACCAGTACAGGATTACCGGAAGTTAAATGACATCACGCGGAAAAATCGATATCCACTACCATTAATTGGCGAATTGATTGATCGGTTATCAAAAGCCAAGGTCTTTTCAAAAATGGATATCAGATGGGGATATAACAACATTAGGATTAAAGAAGGCGATGAGTGGAAAGCGGCTTTCAAAACTCACCGGGGCCTGTTTGAACCTCTAGTCATGTTTTTTGGTCTTTGTAACTCCCCGGCAACGTTTCAGACAATGATGAATGACATCTTTAGACAAGAAATTGCTGAAGGATGGGTCGTCATTTATATGGATGACATCCTGGTATTCTCCCAATCACAGGACGCACACACGATGCATGTTAACCGCATCTTGGCGAAACTGGAGAATCACAAGTTATCCTTGAAACCGGAGAAGTGCTGGTTTGATCAACCTCAGATAGACTTCCTTGGACTTGTCATTAGTCAAGACTCCATTCAGATGGAGAAAGGTAAAGTACAGGCTGTGGTGGATTGGCTGCTCCCTACCTGTAAACGTGAATTGCAGCAGTTCTTGGGCTTCATTAACTTTTACCAGCGTTTTGTCCAAGGTTTTGCTAAAATGGCCAAACCTCTAACAGGTCTTACTGGAAAGGTTGAGTGGCAATGGACGGATCAACAGACGTTGGCCTTTCAGGGACTGAAAGACCTTGTGGCGAGGGAGGTAGTCCTCAAAATTCCAGACGATGATGGTCAATTTCGTGTCGAAGTAGATGCGTCTGATTTCGCAATTGGTGGAATTTTGTCCCAGCAAAGCAAGGACGGCACATGGCGACCTGTGGCTTTCATTTCCAAATCATTAAATGAAGCGGAGCGGAACTATGAGATCTATGACAAAGAAATGCTTGCAGTAATGCATGCGTTTTACAAATGGTCTCACTACCTAAAAGGTGCCAAGGAACAGATTGAGGTTTTAACGGATCATCAAAACCTCACATATTTCCGAAAACCACAAAACCTGAATAGACGGCAGGCACGATGGGTCACGGATTTGCAAGAGTTCAACTTTGTAATTAAGCATCGATCTGGGAAGTCTAACTCGAAAGCAGATCTATTGTCAAGAAGAGCAGGACATGAAAAGGGACAAAATGATAACGAAGGAGTGATACTCCTGAAAGATCATTTGTTTGTAAGGGTCTATGATGATGATCGGGCGATCGAAGACATCATCAAGGAGATCCAAAAGGTCTCGGCTCGGCAATGGGAAAATCAGGTTCGGCAAGGGATTGAACAGCAGGACCCGGACTTTAAAATCGAAAAAAGACTGGTTGAATGGAAGGGTCGGATTTACGTTCCAGCGGATGCGCAGATCAGGGGTGACCTAATTCAGATTCACCACTCCTGGGGACATTCAGGGGTAGTTAAAACCGTGGAAAGTCTCACTCGCAATTTCTGGTGGCCGCAAATGCGAAAGGACATTGAACGCTTTATACGAGGATGTGAAACGTGCCAAAGAGCAAAGCCGGATCGACAACCAAGAGCAGCGCCATTAAACCCAAATGAGATCCCGGACGTACCATGGGAAGTCATCTCGGTCGATTTAATCGGACCGTTACCGGATTCCAAAGGAAACGACATGATCATGGTTGTAGTAGATCGGTTCACAAAAAAGGCGTACTTTCTCCCAACAACATCATCAATTACGTCGCAAGGGGTAGCGGTCTTATTCCGGGATAATGTCTTCAGAGAACATGGCTTGCCAAGGAAGGTCATCAGCGATCGAGGACCGCAGTTTGTCTCCAAGTTCATGGACGACCTATATGGGATTTTGGGAATACAAGCTAATAGATCTACGGCCTATCATCCGCAAACCGATGGACAAACGGAACGCGTCAATCAGGAAGTCAAGGAATTCCTGACAATGTTTGTCAATCATCGACAGGACAATTGGAGTGATTGGCTTGCAGTAGCCCAATTTTGCCATAATGACCGAATACACTCGTCTACGGGATTCTCACTGTTCTTCATGAACTATGGAAGACATCCCAACAAGGGGATGAATCCGTTATATCAACCCAAAACAGTGGTCATGGAGGAACTAGTCAAGGAAATCGAGGATGTCCATGCCAAAGCCAAAACCGCGCTGGAAAAAACCGCTGAAGCAATGAAGAAGTGGTGGGATGCTCACAGAACACCAGCACTGTTACGATATGGACTTTTTCTTTATTTTTCTCTATTTTATTCAGAGGCCTACAGACGTATAACAAGGCGCGAGCATACGGCGCGGGACCCCTATCCAGATATGGCAGGAGGATTATATAACCCAGGGTGGCTATACGATCAGGGCTATTAGGGGATATTGGGTGAAACGGCGTTCGCGGGAAGGGACCGGGAGTCTGGAAGAGTCCGGACAGGTCTGGGAGATGGGTCTGGGTCTTGTTTCTGCGCGTGCATAGCTTTAGCGGCTGCGCAGACTGTGCGCACAGACCAACGGCTCAGGTATATAAGAAGTGCGTCTGTAGGTAGGAGTCCTTAAGACTCTAGATTGTTTCCTCCTTGTAGTTTACAGACTACTGTGTCTAGGCTTCGTCTCTATATATCTTTTCTTCTCTGAAGCTTGTGATTGTGTCAAGGATTAGTCCTAACATAATCTAGAGTCTTCTAAATCACACCCTTCGTCGTTGGTCATAGCGCGGAGCAAGTCTTGCTCGTCGTCGCGGACAGTGACAAGGAGAGTTTCGTTTCAGTAAAATCGTCTGACTCTGTACACGTTGCAGCACGTGTCTACAGACAGCCTCGAGGACTCTAGGCGACGCCGACAACAACAACAGATAGCCTCATCTTACCGTTGTAGGGTGACTACGGCCAATTGGCTACTGGCAACCAAACAGTACTAGACGAGAGCTTGGAGCGCGCTGTAGTCGACCGGGCAGGGTCTTGCAGGCACCAGCACTAGTATTGCGGAAAAGGGGGTGGAACCCTCGAAGACAATTCATTTGTGTGTCGTGTATCAAGGAGATACAGTCTGAGAATACCAATTACGTATCGGATCTGTTGATCTGAGCACGAGGACATCTCAGTGAAGACCCGGGCACCACACATCTGGGTCAGTTGGTGGAATCAAATCGAATATTCGAGTGCGGGTGCGTTATTGACCGCATCGAACAGTGAACGTATTAGGAAGTATGTTTACGGAAGAAGAGGCAACATCCCTCTACTTGAGGCGTCATTGGAATCACGGATCTAGCAAGATCAAAAACATAACTGGAATGGCTGGGCTATTCAACTTTGTATTGCCAAGGGCCGGCATGACCCTTGAAGAAATCGGGATCATCTTCTCGACCGGATGGGCGCAGGGGTGCGCAGCAAAGAAATCACCTGTTATAGTAACTAAGGAAGTCCGGACCGACAACCGGCAACGCGATGCTCATGTACAGGCATGGAGGCTCTGGATTAAAGAGCAGAGACGTCTTGAAAAGGAACAAAGACGTCAGGAGAGATTAGCGGCATGGCGCGCTGAAGAAGCAGCCATTAAGGAACAAGAAGACGCGTGGCAAGAATTGCTAAAAATACGCCACGAACAGTTAATGCAAAAGCGCCGGTTCAAGGAACTCGAGCAACAAATAGCAAAAGAAAGGAAGACCCTGGAAGATGTTTTAAATCAATTGGAACCAGGATCTGCGGTCAGGGAGGCACTATTCAACACGCCTTCAAACATCGAATTGCTGTTGATCAGTTTCAATGTCTATACATTGAAACATGATGGGCTCGTGTTGACAACCAAAGAGCAGAATCGGCTGATGCATGCCCTAAACGGAAATATAGAAGGGGCGGTGGAAATTCATCGCCGATACAGCAATTTTACAATGCATCCTGATATCCCCGGATACTGTTATCTTAGCATGATCAAAGTACAGTACTGGAGCCAGTACAACTGGCCTGCCTATCCCCGAATAGTCGAGTTGGTATCATGGGACCCTAGACTCCGAAACACCAGGGCGCGTATTACCATTAGGCCAACTCGGGGAGTCGATAATTGTTACCATGTGGAGCCTAGTATGGATGGACTCCAGGCCTGGAGGTATATGTTCTTTCTAGAACGAACGGGATCAGGATATAAAAAGCTCGGAGCCTTCCGGTTCACAACTGACATGCTCGCAAGTATGTACAATGCATTAACGGGATGGCGAACGACGTGGGCGGAAGAAACAGAATTGCCAGCCCCTGTGGGAGCCACCCCTGCCCAAGTAGCTGCACAAGAGGATGTCATTCAAAGACAACAGATGGCGCGGGAAGAAACAATTGCCGCAATCGGGCAAGTTGTTGCCGGAATTGTAAATGAATATCGACGAGCAAACCCTATACCACCACCAACACCGCTGACTAAAGCCGAGATGCCAGATTATTATGAAGGAGATCCCCGCATGGTAGATGGGTGGCTAAGGCAGATGAGAACGTACTTCACACTGGCCCGAGAAACTCAATTAGATCGAAAGATCTCCATCTGCTTATATCGGATCAGAAAAGGAAAAGATAATCGAGCGGGAGATTGGGCGGGCGTGAAACTGAAAGCAGTCCAGGATGCGGACCAAGAATACCAAAATGAGATGGTTAATTCTGGATGGCCAACCAACCTGTCTTGGGCTTCGCTAAATCAAGGTGTTATCGTGAATGATCATGAAATCAGACGTCCCTTAAGAAATCAGTTCCCTTTTACCTCATGGGAAGACTTTACAATGCAAATGCATGAATTTTTCATGTCAACCGAGACACGAGAAAAAGCAACAGACGCGATCCTGGCTTTGAAGCAAGGAAATACAATGATAGAGGATCATGTAGTCAGGTTCAACGCCTTGGTACCATTGGTTGGCTGGGATCACAGGGCGTTGATTGCATTATTCAAGCAGAACATCAACCCTGCTTTGGGACGAGATCTGATCAGGCATGGAAATTTGGGTGATGATGTGACCCTAAAACAGATCCAAGATCGGGCGATAGAATTAGCAAGAGCTTATCGTAAGGCAACGGAAGCATACGGGCCGGATAGACAGAAAGGTGGTTACAAAGAAAAAACAGTTGCTAAGGATAGCAAACCAAATCAGTTCCAATACAGCACGCCAACAACATCCAAAGATCCGAATGCCATGGATGTGGATAAGAGTAAGAAACCAGTTACCGGGAGTTGCTATAATTGCGGCAAAGAAGGACACTTTGCACGAGAATGCCCGGAGCCTAGAAAACCCCGATGGAAGGACACAGGGAAGTGGAGGACAAGAGAAGTCAGAATAGAGGAGCTCACCGAGGAGCAATGGAAAGAACTCGGAAAAGAAAAGGGTTTTGGCGAAAGCCAGTAGGCGAGCGCTCAGCGCTGCTGGCTGATAGAATTACGAAATCGAACAATGACTCTTGTGTAAACGTACAAGGATTGTTATATGAATATTCGTCTCATATCCATCGAATTCGAAATTTAAGTGTGAGCGCCAAACCCCGGATCAAACAATGGACCCCTGCATGGGTAATGAGAAGGATATGGCAACAGGATGAACAGGTTGCTATAGACTGTCTAAAAGGATGGGTTCATGAGAAACGCCTATCTGAAGTAACACCGCAATTGCTAAAAGAGTTAAACCAGCAATCAGAATCAGAAGCCATGTGGAACTTGGCACAGTTGCAGCAACAAATTGTCAAGGCTTCAGGAAAGCAAGAGATGAACTTAAAAGGAGTTATAACTACTATGGATATGGGATCCACAATTCCTGTAATAGCTTTGGTTGACTCAGGATGCACCGGATCGTGTATCAATGATGAGTTTGTAGAAAAACACCGGATGAACAAGCGACGCCTTCTGCGACCAGTGCCAGTCTATAATGCGGATGGAACCCGTAATACGATGGGAAATATCGAATATATGGTTCAGTTTAAATTACGCATTGGAGACCATGAAGAAGTCATGGACTGTTGCATTGCACGACTAGGAAAAACGGATCTATTCTTGGGTCATGACTGGTTACAATTGCATAATCCTAGTATGAATTGGAAGAAGCATGAAGTAACTTTCAGCCGTTGTCCGGGAACTTGCTGGAATCAGTCCAGTGTAAACGAACCTGAGGAGGAGGTAGATGAGACCGAATCCTTAGAAGATGGGGAACGTCTACTTGCTGTACATGTAGGACCAGAGGAGTTGAAATTACGACCGCTCTCAACCGACATTGCAGCAAAAGAAGCACTGGCTAGTAAAAAGCGATCGTTGGGAGAGACGGTACCAGGACATTATCTCAAATACAGAAAAGTGTTTGAGAAAGAAACATTTGACGAATTACCACCGAGACGGCCATGGGATCATGCCATCGAGTTTATTCCGGGAGGACAGCCGACTGACTGTAAAGTATACCCGTTGAATAAGGAAGAACGGGAACAGTTGGACGAGTTTTTAGAAGAAAACTTGAAGTCTGGACGGATTAGACCAAGCACCTCCGAGCAGGCATCACCGTTCTTCTTTGTCAAAAAAAAGGATGGTAAATTGAGACCAGTACAAGACTATCGGAAACTAAATGACATCACGAGGAAGAATCGATATCCATTACCATTAATTGGCGAATTGATTGATCGCTTATCAAAAGCCAAGGTCTTTTCGAAAATGGACATCAGATGGGGTTACAATAACATTAGGATCAAAGAAGGCGACGAGTGGAAAGCGGCTTTCAAAACTCACCGCGGCCTGTTTGAACCTCTGGTCATGTTTTTTGGTCTTTGTAACTCCCCGGCAACGTTTCAAACGATGATGAACGACATCTTCAGGCAAGAAATCGCTGAAGGATGGGTTGTCATTTATATGGATGACATCTTGGTATTCTCCCAATCCCAGGACGAACACACGATGCATGTTACCCGCATCTTAGCGAAACTAGAGAATCACAAGTTATCCTTGAAACCGGAGAAATGCTGGTTTGATCAACCTCAGATAGACTTCCTGGGACTGGTTATCAGTCAGGACTCCATTCAAATGGAGAAAGGCAAGGTACAAGCAGTAGTGGATTGGCCAATTCCTACCTGCAAACGTGAATTGCAGCAGTTCTTGGGTTTTATCAACTTTTACCGGCGTTTTGTGCAAGGTTTTGCTAAAATGGCGAAACCTTTAACAGGTCTTACTGGGAAAGTAGAGTGGCAGTGGACGGATCAGCAGACATTGGCCTTTCAGGGACTGAAAGACCTTGTGGCGAGGGAGGTAGTCCTCAAAATTCCCGATGACGACGGTCAATTTCGTGTTGAAGTAGATGCGTCTGATTTCGCAATCGGCGGAATTTTGTCCCAACAGAGCACGGATGGTACATGGCGACCTGTGGCTTTCATTTCCAAATCGTTAAATGAAGCGGAACGAAATTATGAGATCTATGACAAGGAAATGCTTGCAGTCATGCATGCGTTTTATGAATGGTCTCATTACCTGAAAGGGGCAAAGGAACAGATTGAGGTTCTAACAGATCATCAAAACCTCACATATTTCCGAAAACCACAAAATCTGAACAGGCGACAAGCACGATGGGTCACGGACTTGCAAGAGTTCAACTTTGTCATTAAACACCGGTCCGGGAAATCCAACTCAAAGGCAGATCTACTGTCGAGGAGAGCAGGACATGAAAAGGGACAAAATGATAATGAAGGGGTGATACTCCTGAAGGATCATTTGTTTGTAAGGGTCTATGATGATGATCGGGCAATCGAAGACATCATCAAGGAGATCCAAAAGGTCTCGGCTCGGCAATGGGAAACTCAGGTTCGGCAAGGTATCGAGCAGCAGGACCCGGATTTTAAAACCAAGAAAGGACTAGTTGAATGGAAGGGTCGGATTTACGTCCCGGCGGACGCACGGATCAGGGGCGATTTGATTCAAATTCATCATTCCTGGGGACATTCAGGGGTGGTCAAAACCGTGGAAAGTCTTACTCGCAATTTCTGGTGGCCACAAATGCGAAAGGACATTGAACGCTTTATACGAGGATGTGAAACGTGTCAAAAAGCAAAACCAGATCGACAGCCCAGAGCGGCACCATTAAACCCAAACGAAATTCCTGATGCACCATGGGAAGTTGTCTCAGTAGACTTAATTGGACCACTACCGGACTCTAAGGGAAACGACATGATCATGGTCGTGGTAGATCGGTTCACAAAGAAGGCCTATTTCCTCCCGACAACATTGTCACTCACGTCACAAGGAGCAGCAGTCTTATTCCGAGATAACGTCTTCAGGGAACATGGCTTGCCAAGGAAAATCATTAGCGATCGAGGACCGCAATTTGTGTCTAAGTTCATGAACGATCTGTATGGAATCCTAGGAATACAGGCTAACAGGTCTACGGCTTACCACCCGCAAACCGACGGGCAGACAGAACGTGTCAATCAGGAAGTCAAGGAATTCCTGACAATGTTTGTCAACCATCGGCAAGACAACTGGAGTGACTGGCTCGCGGTAGCCCAATTTTGCCATAACGACCGGATACATTCGTCTACAGGGTTTACACCATTCTTCATGAACTATGGACGTCATCCCAACAAGGGGATGAATCCGTTGTATCAGCCAAAAACCGTCGTCATGGAAGAATTGGTTAAAGAAATTGAGGATGTCCACGCCAAAGCCAAAACCGCGCTGGAAAAAACCGCTGAAGCAATGAAAAAGCGGTGGGATGCTCACAAAATACCAGCACGGGATTACCAACCAGGAGACAAGGTGTACCTTAGTACTGAGAATTTGCCAACGCTTCGAGCAACTAAGAAGCTGGACGGCAAGTTCGTGGGACCCTTAGAAGTGGTTGAGAAAGTTGGCGCATCTGCATACCGGCTAAAGATTCCCGCAGCATGGAAAATCTACAACGTCTTCAATGAAGTACTCTTGAAACCTTATGTTGCTCCAGAATTCCCCAATCAAATAGAAAAAGTTGCCAAACGTAAAGAGGCACAGATGGTTGAGGAATCCGAGGATGACGAGTACGAAGTTGAAGAGGTTATGGACAGTAGAGTCAGCGGACGAAATGGTGGCAGGTTGGAATATTTGGTCAAATGGAAGAACTACCCAGTGGAAGAATCTACATGGGAACCTGCCGAGAACCTTGCTAATGCTAAGAAAGAGGTTCAGAAGTTCCACAGACAAAATCCAAGTGCTCCTCGACAATTGGCAGTCACAGATTTACGGTTTAAAAGTTGGCATAATTACACAGATACAAAGGCTCCCAAACGGTTGTTCGGTTGGGAAGATGGCAAATTCGAGCGTGACTACCTCGACAAATTAAAACGAAATTGGCAACGGTGGAAAGGCGACCGTAAACTCATTTACGCTGAACCCGACACGGAAGGGGCGTTCTTAAGAGACCTTGAGCGCGGTGGGCCGGTTAAACCCACGCTTGATTCCCCTAAGGCAAACCATCGCATGATATAGCGCCCAGCGCTGAAGCGATTTATGACCAACGCGTGACTTCCCAGGACGTGAAGTCTTAAGGAGGAGGTCATGTTACGATATGGACTTTTTCTTTATTTTTCTCTATTTTATTCAGAGGCCTACAGACGTATAACAAGGCGCGAGCATACGGCGCGGGACCCCTATCCAGATATGGCAGGAGAATTATATAACCCAGGGTGGCTATACGATCAGGGCTATTAGGGGATATTGGGTGAAACGGCGTTCGCGGGAAGGGACCGGGAGTCTGGAAGAGTCCGGACAGGTCTGGGAGATGGGTCTGGGTCTTGTTGCTGCGCGTGCATAGCTTTAGCGGCTGCGCAGACTGTGCGCACAGACCAACGGCTCAGGTATATAAGAAGTGCGTCTGTAGGTAGGAGTCCTTAAGACTCTAGATTGTTTCCTCCTTGTAGGTTACAGACTACTGTGTCTAGGCTTCGTCTCTATATATCTTTTCTTCTCTGAAGCTTGTGATTGTGTCAAGGATTAGTCCTAACAAGCACGAAACTATCAACCAGGAGACAAGGTGTACCTCAGTACAAAAAATTTGCCGACACTTCGAGCAACGAAGAAGTTAGATGGCAAGTTTGTGGGTCCCTTGGAAGTGGTGGAGAAAGTAGGCACATCGGCATACCGGTTAAAGATTCCCGTAGCCTGGAAAATCTATAACGTCTTTAACAAAATACTCTTGAAACCTTATACCGCTCCAGAATTCCCCAATCAAATAGAAAAAGTTGCCAAACGTAAAGAGGCACAGATGGTAGAGGAATCGGAGGACAACAAGTACAAAGTTGAAGAAGTTATGGACAGTAGAGTCAGTGGACGAAACGGTGGCAGGTTGGAATATTTGGTCAAATGGAAAAACTACCCAGTGGAAGAATCTACATGGGAACCTGCCGAGAACCTTGCTAATGCTAAGAAAGAGGTTCAGAAATTCCACAGACAAAACCCAAGCGCACCTCAACAACTGGCAGTCACGGACTTACGGTTTAAAAATTGGCAAAACTACACGGATACAAAGGCTCCCAAACGGTTGTTCGGTTGGGAAGATGGCAAATTTGAGCGTGACTACCTCGACAAATTAAAGCGGAATTGGCAACGGTGGAAAGGCGACCGCAAACTCATTTACGCTGAACCCGACACAGAAGGGGCGTTCTCAAGAGACCTTGAGCGCGGTGGGCCGGTTAAACCCACGCTTGATTCCCCTAAGGCGAACCATCGCATGACATAGCGCCTGGCACTGACGCGATTTACGACTAACGCGTGACTTCCCGGGACGTGAAGTCTTAAGGAGGAGGTCATGTTACGATATGAACTTTTTTCTATTTTTCTCTATTTTATTCAGAAGCCTACGGACGTATAACAAGACGCGAGCATACAGCGCGGGACCCCTATCCAGATATGGCAGGAGGATTATATAACCCAGGGTGGCTATACGATCAGGGCTATTAGGGGGTATTGGGTGAAACGGCATTCGCGGGAAGGGACCGGGAGTCTGGGTGAGTCCGGGCAGGTCTGGGAGGTGGGTCTGGGTCTTGTTGCTGCGCGTGCATAGCCTTAGCGGCTGCGCAGACTGTGTGCACAGACCAACGGCTCAGGTATATAAGGAGTGTGTCTGTAGGTAGGAGTCCTTAAGACTCTAGATTGTTTCCTCCTTGTAGGTCACAGACTATTGTGTCTTAGCTTCGTCTCAATTCTATTTCCTTCTCTACGGAGCTTGTGATTGTGTATAAGGATTAGTCCTAACAGGTCTAGACACCCTTATAGAGCCAGGAGACGCGGAAGGGCCATGTCAATGCAACATGTGCCTATGTCAATCGCATGATATAGCGCCTTGCGCTGAAACGATTGAAGATCTCACCCCACCATCCCGCCCCCTCTCACCCATCATCGAGGAATTAGAGGAACCATCCGTGATAAAGCGCAATGCGCTGAACGATGACGATGGAGTTTAAATTTGTCTGGAAGTCAAATCCTAAAAAGGGGGTACTGTCATGACCGACTAAAAAGCTCCGGCTTTTTTACTAAGTCATTTCACTTTTATTATTTATTTTCTTCATATTATATAAACATATGCTGACTAAGCAGGCGCCTATCGCTTGGCGCCTAGATAAAAGCCGTAGATAAGATACCGGAGCTCGGCGCTGATGACTCATTACCATTACTACATGCGCAGTCGTCTTACTCATACCATACTATATTTAGAGTAGGGCTTAGGGTAGTGCACAGACCACCTGTCGTAGTATATAAAAGAGTGCAATTCAGCACCCAGAGTCCTCAGTCGAGTTCTCTCGGGTTTATTCCCTCCTTCCTTCCTCTCCTCAGTTCTCTGTTGGGGCTCCTAGGCATCACGCCGGGGGGTTCCTGATAATATGACTCTACAGATATGTAAATAATAAACTAATAAATGCATAGTGCATCAAGCAGTTACTGCATCAAAAGAACAGTGAAATTTACATATAAATGATGCAAGAATATAACAAAATACTTGGAAACAAATGAGATATGATGAAAATAGGTTTAATAGAGAATTTAATAACAAACAAGAAAATGAAGGTGTGCTGCATCAAGTGCTCATAGTGACAAGGAAGAGGGTCAAAACCACTTCCAAATGGCACAAGATTAGAGTATCAGGAACCCCCCGGCGTGACGCCCAGGAGCCCCAACAGAGAACTGAGGAGAGGAGAGGAGAGGAGGGAATAAACCTGAGAGAACTCGACTGAGGACTCTGGGTGCTGAATTGCTCTCTTTATATACTACGACAGGTGGTCTGTGCACTACCCTAAGCCCTACTCTAAATATAGTATGGTATGAGTAAGACGACTGCGCATGTAGTAATGGTAATGAGTCATCAGCGCCGAGCTCCGGTATCTTATCTACGGCTCTTATCTAAGCGCCAAGCGATAGGCGCCTGCTTAGTCAGCATGTGTTTATATAATATGAAGAAAATAAATAATAAAAATGAAATGACTTAGTGAAAAAGCCGAAGCTTTTCAGTCAGTCATGACAGTACCCCCTTTTTAGGATTTGACTTCCAGACAAATTCAAACTTCGTCGTCATCCTTTAGCGCGTTGCGCTCTATCACGGATGGTTCCTCTAGTTCCTCGATGATGGGTGAGAGTGGGCGGGATGGTGGGGTGAGATCTTCAATCGTTTCAGCGCGAGGCGCTATATCATGCGATTGTTGTAGGCACATGCTGCATTGACATGGCCCTTCCACATCTCCTGGCTCTGTAAGGGTATCTAGACCCTTCCTTCCTTTCCATTTTTGCCAGTTTTGTTCCCATTTTGCAGCTGGTGCTACTGCATTAACATCGATTTTGGATACTACCGTATCCGGGGATTGGGTAAAGTTTTCGTAAGGTCTGAAAGTTAACCCGTTAAAGGTTGCTTTGTCAAGCCTTCTGATGGCTCCAGGGTTTCTATCGTAAAAGTTTTTTATTTTTCTTTTTGCGTTTTGTAGGTTTTCTAATGGCTCCCAGGAGTTGTGTTCAGCGGTGTATCCTTTCCACTTAACCAAGTACTCCATCTTGTTTCTTTTTAATCGTACATCGATTATTTCTTCCACTTCGTATTCTTTTTCACCGTCTATTTCAATTGGCGGTGGGGGTTGTGCTTTTTGCCCTTTCATTGGTCGTTTCCATGGGCGGATTCGTGAGACATTTACTACAGGATGGATTTGTTGTGAGAATGGTAAATCCAATTCTACTGCATTTGATGACACTATTTTCTTGATTGGGTATGGCCCAATCCATCTTTCCACTAATTTCCTAGTTGGTCGTCCTGTCAACCTTAAATCTTTTGTTGACAACCAGACTTTATCTCCAACTTTGTATTCAGGTGCGTCTGACCAGTGTCTATCCGCATATAGTTTCATGTCACCTTGTGATTTTAACAAGGCTGCCTGAGTTTCCTCATGGATTTCTTTCATTTTTTGAGCGAAATCCGATGCTGCTGGGTGACTTCCTTCTCTTCTGGGTTCAATACCCATCCTGGGGTGTTTGCCATAGTTGACAAAGAATGGAGTTTGTTTGGTGGATGCCTGAATTTTATTGTTGTAGCTAAATTCAGCAATGGCTAACCATCCAGACCACGTTTCCTGTCTATGGTCTACGAAAATCCTCAGGTACTGTTCTAAGTCCTGATTCATTCGTTCTGTTTGTCCATCTGTCTGTGGATGGAATGCCGTGGACAAGTCCGTGCTAATGCCCAACATTTGGTTCAGCTCTTTCATCATTTGTGCGGCAAACTGTGGACCGCGATCTGAGATTATGGATTCAGGGAGTCCATGAAGTTTCCAAACATGATCCCGGAATAGTGTGGCCAATCCCTGCGCCGATGTTTCTTCTGATGTGGGGATGAAATGCGCCATTTTTGACATTCTGTCACAAACTACTAAAATCGCATTATGACCATGTGATTCAGGCAGTTTTGTGATGAAATCGGCGGAAATGTGTGTCCAGGGCTTTGCTGGTGCCGAATTTGGCATTAACTTTCCAGCAGGCGGCTCTGGGAAATTCTTATTCCGCTGGCACTTGTCACATCCACTAACATATTTTTTAATAAACCTGGTGATTCCAGGCCACCAGTAGTTTCTTGTGACGAGTTCAATCGTCTTCCATTGTCCTCCATGTCCTGCAATAGGCGTGTCGTGATGTAAGCGGACTATTTCCATCCGCAGCTTCTCATCTTTTGGTACATAGACTTTTCCTTGCCAGAGGATTAGTCCCTGCTCCATCTCCCATTCTCGAGCATTTAGTGTTTTAACACCAGCCTTTTTCATGGCTTCTACTGCCTTTACTACTGCTTCGTCTCGTGCTTCAGAGTGTCGAATTTTGTTTAGCAATTCTTTTTCTGAGCTATGAATAAAGACGTGACCATGGCGTAGTGCAGCGATTTTGAAAAAGTCCGGTTTGAGGAGCGTGACATCTTTATTGTCATTATCCACCCCCTTTTTATGGTCTGGCCTCCTGGACAGAGAATCGGCCTTTCCCATAGTTACCCCAGCTTTATGATGCAATACGAAATTAAACCTGCTGAGGTACAAAGCCCATCTGGCTTGCCTGCGATTCAACTTCTTTGCACTCATAAAGTACTCGAGATTTTTGTGATCAGTCCATATCTCGAACTGTTCACGTGCTCCTTCTAGATAATGACGCCAAGTTTCCAGGCAACGCATGATGCCTAGCATTTCTTTATCATGGACGTCATAATTGCGCTTGGTATCATTGAGCGACTTTGATAGGTAGGCCACGGGCCTCCACTTGTCATCTTTGCAGAGCATAGATAAGACGCCACCCGTAGCGTAATCCGATGCATCTGACTCTACTCTGAACTTCCTATCGGAATCCGGGGCAACTAATAAAGGTTGCTCCGTGAATATCTTTTTTAGGCTTTTGAAAGCCTTTTCTTGGACCTCCGTCCATTCCCATGTTTTTTCTTTTCTGACCAGATCATGTAGTGGTCGTGCGATTTTTGCGAAGTCCTGTACGAAGCGCCTATAGTAGTTGGCTAAGCCTAAGAACCTTTGTATATCTTTGACACAAGAGGGGGTGGGCCAGCTAATAATAGCTTCGACCTTCTTTGTATCCATTTGGATTCCCTTGGGTCCCAGGACGACGCCCAAGAATTCCACTTCTTCTACGCACCACACGCATTTTTCTGGTTTTACATACAGATCGTTTTCCTCCAATCATTGCAAGACTTGTTGTACAATTGCGTCATGCTCCTCTTTAGTTTTAGTAAAGATGAGTATGTCATCAATGTACACAATAACTTTTCCTGCGTTGATCATATCGCGGAAGATGTCATTCATCATTGCTTGGAAGGTGGCCGGTGAATTGGTTAGCCCAAAAAACATTACTACTGGTTCAAAAGAACCTTCGGGAGTAGTGAATGCTGCTTTCCATTCATCACCTTCCTTGATCCGGACATTATTGTAACCCCACCTAAGATCTAGCTTAGTGAAGTATTTGGCGCTGCCTGCTCGATCTACGAGTTCAGATATTAAAGGTAGTGGATAGTTATTTTTAACCGTCCACTCGTTCAGGTATCTGTAGTCCTGAACCATCCGCTTCTTCCCATCTTTTTTGCTTACAAAGAAAACGGGTGACGTTTGTGGAGATTTTGAGGGTCGGATATACCCTTTGGCTAATTGATCATCCACAAAGTTCCGTACTTCCTGCAGCTCGTCTGGGGACAGGGGGTAGACTTTCCCTTTCCGGGGTTGATAGCCTGGTTTGGTATCAATTGCGTGGTCCCAAGGCTTTCTAGCCGGCATGCGTTCTGATGCTCCTTTCTCGAAGATTTTAAGGTATTGATGGTATTGTTCAGGTACCATTTCTTTAGCCGTGAGTTTTGCCAACTCTCGCACATGTCTCATTGATCCAGCCTTTGATCCGGCGGGTGATGGAAACACTGGTAAGAATGGGTATTTATCCCCATACTTGTATTGATCCGGGTGTTTCATTTGTTCCATGTACGTGAGATGTTTCTCACTTTCCTCTTTTTCTTCGAGCCAATGCGCGAAGTCTAATTCCTTCTCCTGTTCCCACAGATATTCCAGAACACGCCAGTGTTCCGCCGATCTGACCTTCTGCTCCCGCTTCTTAGTCCATTCCCTTTGCCTATGTCCACAGCTCCGTGGACATCGTGTCAATTTGACGTGACCGGTCTCCCAATTGATTTCCGGGTTGTGTTTTCGTAACCACGTGGATCCTATGATTACATTGGTTTTTCCCAGCTCGCATATTTCAAAGGTGGCTCGTTCCTTATGCCCTTGATAAGATAAAAGAAGATCAACCTCATGGGTGATCATTCCTCCTTCATTATTTGTTCCGTCCACATTCCGAACTTGAATGGGGCGTTCCAAGGGTATTAATTTGAAGCCCATTCTTTTTGCATATGCCGCATGCATGAACATCCCTGTTGCCCCTGAATCGAGCAACGCGGTTTGCTGAGTTTGCTCATGGGTGTCCAACCTTTCCAATCCGATCTTCATTAAGATCTCGTCCTTCCGTCCTATTGACCTAACTAAAAATTCCTTTTCTCCTTTTTTCAACACCCTTTTCGGACAAGCAGTTTCAGCGCTAAGCGCTATATCATGCCGCTTTCCTTTTAAGTCCTTTTGTCCCTTTGTAGATACTCGTACTACTGTATTCGGTACTGAGGAATTAAGCACAGGTTTATCCGCCCTGCCGCGCTCCTTGGGAGTGACACTTTCAGCGCCGTGCGCTATATCAAGGTGTTTCACCTGGGAGTTCGCCTCTTGCGGGGACGTCTCAGAAGTCCTTGAGACTTCCGAGATGGTCCTTGCATCAACCCGGTCAGCGCTAAGCGCTATATCAAGGGGTTGTGCACTATCTAATCTATCTAGTACAGCGTATCTATTACGAGAGTCCAGTACGGGACCTACTGACTCTCTTCCTCTTTTAAATTTTCTTCTCCCTTCTTGAAGTACTCCTTCATTTCGTCAAACGTCATTGTGCGAATGTCAAGTCCTGATCTGCAGTTCCTAGAAATGTGTCCGATCTTGCCACATTTGTAACAGCGGAGTGGTGGTCTTTGGTTTTGATCGACGTCCATTGCGTTAGGGTCCGGCCGATTTGCCGTACTACTTGAACTCGCGGAGGCTCCAGCTCCCAATCGTCCCTGACTCGCTGATCCCGATCCGAATTTCCATCGGGGTTTAGGCTGGGCAGGGGCTACCGGCTTTGCCGTATCCAGGCCTTTGGATGCTCCTTCACTCCTATTTGCGGAGTTACTGGTCCGCGAGGAGTAATACTTCTCCTTGGCTTTCGCCTGTCTCCATTGGCAATCTAATCTAACTGCTTTCTGGTACCATCCTTCTATGGTCTCAGGTACTTCATCGGCCTCCATTATCCTTTTTCGGAGTCCGGTATTCAAACTTCGTTTGAACTCTTCGATAAGAGCTCTTCCCAGGTATCCGGTGCCTCGTGATACCTTTTTAAATTTTTGCACGTGTTCTTCACACGTACTGGACCCTTGTGTCATGGTCCGCATCTCCGAGATTTTTGATGACTGCTCATCTGTGTCACCAAAGTCCCTTCTGATCTGCCTGAACAGTTGTTCCGCCGTTTGCGGAATTCCTTCTTCGTCGTTGGCCATTTGCTCCAACAGATTGTCCTTCCAATCTGCGGCAAAGCCTTCCGTCATGTACGATATGATTAATAAGATCCGTTCCTCCTCATCGGATTCCGGCATCTTCAATTGAATGTACAACCTGCATGCGTTTATGAAATTTGTCACTTCGGACATTTTTCCTGAAAAAACCGGTGGTTTGGCTACATCTATCCTAGATGTTCCGCCATTTCCGGTTCCGGGAATATTGAATACCGTCCCTGGCGGTATGTTGACAATGTTGGCGGGGGGAGGAGGGTGTTCTGCTGCAGCCGCGGCGGCCTGTGCAGCGTTTGCTTGCAGCTGTGTCAGCTGGTTCTGGAGGGCTTGGATGGTTGCGGCTTGCGCGTTGAGGAGGTTCAGCAGTTCTGCTGACGTCATTTCTTGGGGCACCGCCATACTGTGATAGTTTGGCGGTGGCGATGTGGGTGATGGTGTGAGCGGGGGTGGTGGTGATGAGAACGGTGGTGCGGGTTCTCCGATGAAATCTGCGTTGGAGTTGAAAAGTAGGTTTGGATTGAGTGTTGCTGGATTAGGTACTAGGATGGGAAACGGTGCTGCTTCCCACTGATGTGGTTCCTCTGTGATAGAGTTGGTAGAGTGTGAAGATGATGAGGATGTAGATTCTCCTTCTGATGAACTAAAACCCACGTCGTTTGGATCAAGATCGCCTGTGACAGCGTCCCAAAAAGTATCGTTATTTGTATCTCCTATTTTGTACTTGTACGTAAGTGAGGGAGGTCTTGGCCTGTCACTTGCTTGGGAACGTATGTACGAAACGTGCACTCAGGGTCTACAACCACCCCTGCAGTGCTACAATTTACTATACTGACTACTTGGTTTTTTATTTATGAAGAGTCTAACTAAGTTGGGTCCGAACGGTTGTCCAACTGCCGCTACACCGTACGGGTGCGGGCCTTTCTCAGAGACGCGTGGGCAAATGCTGGCTATCTCCAAGGAGTACAAGAAAAGGTATTTTAGGTAACTACAAATATAGCCTTCAGAGGCCTAGACCAGGGCAATTTAACGCGCTAGGGGGCTGGTGAGGCTGGTCCCTAGATACGTATCACGTATCGTGTGATAAGTCCGGCACTGGTTTCCTGTGCACAGGTGACCCTATCTACCGGGTTAGGTACTTCGGTTTGCGTAGACCGGGAACGTAATGCCAAGTTAGTCGAGGGCCACGAGGCAGGGCCACTGGGTGCGCAGTTTTATAGGTTCTGGCAACTAATACCGCAATTTTAACGTCGGCGTATGACGGTGTGTTTCCCCCGGTTCTCTGCCACTTAAGCCTGTGGTCCGGCTATGTCAAGCGTTGGGGCTGCTAGAGAAGAAGTCGAGTTCTACTATCAGGAACCCCCCGGCGTGACGCCCAGGAGCCCCAACAGAGAACTGAGGAGAGGAGAGGAGAGGAGGGAATAAACCCGAGAGAACTCGACTGAGGACTCTGGGTGCTGAATTGCTCTCTTTATATACTACGACAGGTGGTCTGTGCACTACCCTAAGCCCTACTCTAAATATAGTATGGTATGAGTAAGACGACTGTGCATGTAGTAATGGTAATGAGTCATCAGCGCCGAGCTCCGGTATCTTATCTACGGCTCTTATCTAAGCGCCAAGCGATAGGCACCTGCTTAGTCAGCATGTGTTTATATAATATGAAGAAAATAAATAATAAAAATGAAATGACTTAGTGAAAAAGCCGAAGCTTTTCAGTCGGTCATGACATAGAGGAAACCATCAAGAATTTGGGGAGATATGATAAAAATAACATAGCTTGTGACTTTGCCTTATCTCTATGAGCACAATTGAGTGTACGCAGTGCCAAATGATTATTGCATCAAGAATAAGTATTTAAAAAGTATATTGAAGGGAATTCATCAAGAAATGGCTGAGATATGACCAAATCTTTACTTACTTTGTACTCAGACCCTACCCTGGCTTTTAGCCAGCACTCTCCAACCTTCTTGAGGCAAGGGACAGGTAAATAGAAGCTTCTGAAAAGCTTACAATGTGTGAGGAAGCATTACATTTAGTGGAGCATCAGTTGCTTGAAAATCATAGTGGAGCCAGCTAGAGCTGAAAAACTGGCTCTGGTGCCTGAGCCAAGCTGGAGCTGAGCTTAGCTGAGCTTTGGCAACACTAGTGGCAGCTGATGTTCAGCATCCAAACTGGGAATGGCCAGATGTAATCTACAACTTGTTATGTCATGTCATGACCAACTGAAAAGCTTCGTGTTTTTCACTAAGTCATTTTACTTTTATTATTTATTTTCTTCATATAATATAAACATGTGCTGACTAAGCAGGTGTCTATTGCTTGGTGCTTAGATCACCTAGTAGATAAGATACTGGAGTATGGTGCTGATGACTCATGACTATTACTACATGCACAGTTATCTTACTCATACAGTACTATATTTAGAGTAGGGCTTAGGGTAGTGCACAGACCACCTGTCGTAGTATATAAAGAGTGTAATTCAGCACCCAGAGTCCTCAGTTGAGTTCTCTTGGGTTTCCCCTCCCTCCTCTCCTCCTCCTGTTAAGTTCTCTGTCTGGGGCTCTTAGGTGTCACACTGAGGGAGTCCTGATAGTAGAACTCAACTAGTTTTCTTGACAGCCCCACGCTTGCACATACCTGGACCACAGGGTTAAGTGGACAGAGAATTGGGGGATACTATAGTTGTAACACTGACTCAAAAAGCACCATTCTAGTTTGCTGGATCTATAAAACCAAGCACCTGTGGCCCTGCCTTGTGGCCCTCAACTAACTTGGCATTATGTTCCTGGCCTATGCAAACCGAAGGACCTAACCCAGTCAATAGGGTTACCTGTGCACAGGAGACCAGTGCCAGAGTGATTACATGATACTAATCCATATCTAGGGACCAGCCTCACCAGCCCCCTAGTGTGTTAAATTGCCCTGGTCTAGGCCTCTGAAGGACATACTTGTGGATACATAAATAACTTTCCCATACCCCTTGGAGGTAGCTGCCACTTGGTCACATGCCTCTGAGAAAGACCTGCACCCATACAGTGTAGTGGTATCAGGACAACTGTTTGGACCCTGATTAGATAGACCTTTTATTAAATAAATCCAAAGTAGTCAGTATTGTAAATTGTAGCACTGCAGGGGTGGTTGTAGACCCTGAGTGCATGTTTCCATATATATGTTCCCAAGCAGGTGACAGGCCAAGACCTCCCTCACCTTTACATACAAAATAGGAGACAACAACAACAATACTTTCTGGGATGCTGTCACTGGCAATCTTAATCTAAATGATGTGGGATTTAGTTCATCAGAAGGGAAATCAACATCATCATCATCATCATCACAATCAACCAACTCTATCACAGAGGAACAACATCAGTGGGAACCAGCACCATTTCCCATCTTATTACCTAACCTACTATTCAACTCTGACACAGATTTCATCAGAGAACCCACACCACCTTTTTCATCACCTCCCCCCCACTTACACCATCACCTACATTGCCACTGCCAAACTATCACAGTATGGCAGCACCCCAAGAAATGACATCAGCAGAACTGCTGAACCTCCTCAATGCACAAGCTGCAACCATCCAAACACTCCAAAACCAGCTAACACAGCTACAAGCAAATGCTGCCCAAGCCACCATGGCTGCAGCAGCACAAACTTCTCCTCCTGCAAATATAGTTAACATACCACCAGGGACAGTATTCAATATTCCCAGAACTGGAAATGGTGGATCATCTAGAATAGATGTAGCCAAACCTCCAGTTTTTTCTGGAAAGATGTCAGAAGTTACTAACTTCATCAACGCTTGCCAACTCTACATCCAACTAAAGATGCTGGAATCTGACAAGGAAGAACAAATCTTGTTAATCATCTCATACATGACAGAGGGCTTTGCTGCAGTTTGGAAGGACAATCTGTTAGAGCAAATGGCCAATGACAAGGAAGGAATTCCGCAAACAGTGGAACAATTATTCAGACAGATTAGAAGAGACTTTGGTGACATGGATGAGCAGTCATCAAAAATCTCAGAGATGCAGACCATGACACAAGGGTCCAGCATGTGTGAGGAACACGTACAAAAATTTAAAAAGGTATCACAAGGCACCAGATACCTGGGAAGGGCTCTCATCGAAGAGTTCAAATGTAGTTTGAATACTGGACTCCGAAAAAGGATAATGGAGGCTGACAAAGTACCTGAAACCATTGAGGGATGGTACCAGAAAGCAGTAAAATTAGATTGCCAATGGAGACAGGCAAAAGCTGAGGAGAAGTACTACTCCTCGTGGACCAGTAACTCTGCCAATAGGAGTGAAGGAGCATCCAAAGGCCCAGATACGGCAAAGCCGGTAGCCCCTGGCCAGCCCAAACCCTGATGGAGATTTGGATCAGGATCAGCAAGTCAGGGACAATTGGGAGCTGGAGCCTCTGCAAGTTCAAGTAGTACGGCAAATCAGCCAGACCCTAATGCAATGGACATCAATCAAAACCAAAGACTGCCAATTAGGTGCTACAAATGTGGCAAGATCAGACACATTTCTAGAAACTGCAGATCAGGACTCAATATTCACACAATGATGTTTGAAGAAATGAAGGAGTACTTCAAAAAAGGGAGAAGAGAATTTAAAAGAGGAAGAGAGTCAGTAGGTCCTGTACTGGACTCTCATAATAGATACACTGTATTAGATAAATTGGTAGATAGTGCACAGCCCCTTGATATAGCACTCAGTGCTGACCAGGTTGATGCAAGAATGATCTCGGAGGTCTCAAGGACTTCTGAGACATTCCTGCAAGAGGCAAACTCCCAGGTGAAACATTGTGATATAGCACACAGTGCTGAAAGTGTCACTCCCAAGGAGTGCGGCAGGGCGAAAAAACCTGTGCTTAATTCCTCATTACCAAATACAGTAGTACAAGTATCTACAAAGGGACAAAAAGATGTCAAAGGAAAGCGGTATGATATAGCACCTAGTGCTGAAACTGCTTGTCCTAAAAGGGTGTTAAAAAAGGGAGAAAAGGAAGTTTTAATTAGATCAGTTGGACAAAAGGACAAAATCCTAATGAATATTGGGTTGGAAAGGTTGGATATGCATGAACAAACCCAACAAATTGCATTGCTGGACTCAGGAGCAACAGGATTGTTCATGCATGCTGCATATGCAAAAAGAATGGGCTTTAAACTTATACCCTTAGAATGTCCCATTCAAGTTCGAAATGTGGATGGAACCAACAATGAAGGAGGAATGATCACCCACAAAGTCAATCTCCTTTTATCTTATCAAGGGCATAAGGAATGAGCCACTTTCGAGATATGTGAGCTGGGGAAAACCAATGTAATCATTGGATCCACATGGTTATGAAAACATAACCCTGAAATTAATTGGGAAACTGGTCAAGTTAAATTAACACATTGTCTGCGAAGCTGTGGACATAGACAAAGGGAATGGACCAAAAAGCGGGAGCAGAAGGTCTGATCAGCAGAACACTGGTGTGTTCTGGAATACTTGTGGGAACAGGAAAAAGAGCTAGATTTTGCACACTGGCTTGAAGAAAAGGAGGAAAGTGAGAAAAACCTCATGTACATGGAACAAATGAAACACCTGAGCCAATACAGGTATGGGGATAAATACCCATTCCTACCAGTGTTCTCATCAGCATCTGCCAGACCAAAAGTCGGATCAATAGCATATGTATGAGAACTGGCAAAACTCACAGCCAAAGAGATGGTACCTAAACAATACCATCAATACCTCAAAATCTTTGAGAAAGGAGTGTCAGAACACATGCTGGCCAGGAAACCTTGGGATCATGCAATTGACACCAAAACAGGCTATCAGCCCAGGAAAGGGAAGGTCTACCCTCTCTTCCCAGATGAGCTACAAGAAGTACAGAACTTTGTGGATGATCAATTAGCAAAAGGATATATTTGACCCTCTAAATCACCACAAATGTCACCTGTCTTCTTTGTAAGCAAGAAAGATGAAAAAAAGCGGATGGTGCAGGATTACCACTACCTAAATGAGTGGACAGTTAAAAATAACTACCCATTACCATTAATATCAGAGCTCATTGATCAAGCAGGAAGTGCAAAATACTTCACTAAGCTAGATCTTAGGTGGGGTTATAATAATGTATGGATCTGAGCTTGTAGATCAAGCAGGGAGTGCAAAATACTTCACTAAGCTAGATCTTAGATGGAGTTATAATAACGTACAGATCAAAGAAGGAGATGAGTGGAAAGCCACATTCACTACCCCTGAAGGTTCTTTCAAACCAGTAGTAATGTTCTTTGGGCTAACCAACTCCCTGGCTACCTTCCAAGCAATGATGAATGACATTTTTTGCGATATGATCAATGCTGGAAAAGTCATTGTTTACATTGATGACATACTCATCTTTACCAAAACAAAAGAGGAGCATGATGCAATCATACAACAAGTCTTGCAATGGTTGGAAGAAAATGATCTGTATCTTAAGCCAGAAAAGTGTGTTTGGTGTGTAGAGGAAGTTGAATTCCTAGGAGTTGTCCTTGGACCCAAAGGAATTCAAATGGATACAAAGAAAGTTGAAGCCATTATTAGCTGGCCAAC